>SJYO01018757.1:0-639220 GCA_006410555.1 Capra ibex | reverse complement strand
GGTTTAGTAGGGTGGGAGAGGGAGAGGCAGACTCAGGTTTTCAGGCAATATGTGTAGACACAGAAAAAACGACAGAACGTATGTCCCAACAGTAACGGTAGAAAGATTTAAGGTATATATACACAATCATATGACATTATGTATGAAAGTATAAAAAGAAATACACTGGAAATAACCAATAATTAAAATACAGGTCCACTTTTAGGTCCTATAAAATCTTATTTTATGGGTATTTTTTCCTTCTGATAATCATGGGTAAGAAGTATTTGGTATAACGATGAAGTCTAACTGTCAAAATGAGTGTAAAAAAAAAAACTCGATCTTGATTATGACGTTCATCTATACAACCAAAGTCTTACAGGATGTTTCCTCTTCTCCCTAGTAGGAGTATGGTCTACGAAGAACAAGGACCACTCTTATACGTCTTACCAAAATATTCGGTCTGAGGTATTCGTGTGTCCTATCCTTCGTGTCTCGTGACACAAGTTTACTTTCGTATTCTCCTTACAACCAGAGATCTTACGACCTTAACCTAGTCTCCTGTTCTCGGTTCGAAGACGAGAATATTTTCCCTAGCATTTTGGGTATTTACTCGTTAGAACTAAAAGGTTTTTATTCTTTTTTCCAAAATGTTTACTTCACGATTTCTTATGGTTTTAAAAGAGAAGTGAGGAAAATCTTGCGTACTGAGTAGTGGAGTGCGTGAACGCGCAAGTGTGGATTCGCGTCAGTATTCCTTCTCTTATAAGTCCTAGTAAAAAGAACGATGACAATAGTCGGAAACTTTTTACTCGACTTCTGAGTGTTACGGTTTATACGGGAGATCATATCTCACTACCACTATTACCCTCCGATATATTCTACTTTTTTTTACATTAGAAAAGAGATTTTGTACACAAAACCAAAAAGTCATGGGTGAGGTGACTGTCCCCGAAGGGACCACCCAGTCTACCATTTCTTATAAGGTCATTACGTCCTTTGGGTCCAAGCTAGTGACTCAGTGTTTCTAAGAGACTTCATCCTTTACCGTTGGGCGAGGTCATAAAAACGGACCTTTTAGGGTACCTGTCTCCTCGGAACACCCGATGTCAGGTACCTCAGGGTTTCTTAGTCTATACTGACTTGTTGATTGAGAAAGTGTGAAAGGTGACTGTCTACATAACCAATTGATCTACAAACTTCGTTCTTATCTTTGTCCTTCAACAGAAGGAGAGACCACCACATTTTAAGTTCTCTAGCCTCGTAAAAACACAACAAGTCACGGTATGGGGTCCAGAGTCTTATATCACCCATAAGTTATCTATAAACGACTTTCTTGTCAGCTGATTTATCATTCAATAGACTTATACAATTAATTTTTTTATTATTGTTTTGTAGACATAAACAAGTGTATCATTACTCCTTTTTAAAGGAAGAATTTGATAACAATGGTTTTATAGACCAATGAGTTTTATAGATTAATGAGAGATATATACTTATATATATATGATTATATATATAATATATATATTATGATCTAATATATGCATACACACATATACACATAGATATATGTGTGTATATAGATATATTAGAAGGTACTTCCGTCCCTAAAAATAGAAAAAATCATTCGACGTCAGGAAGGTCGAGGATCATAGTACGTACCCTGTATCTTCTGTAAGTTTTGTAACCAACTTGCTTAATAATCCGTATACAACATCTCCTTTGTATCACTATTCTAATACCTGGAGAATAGTTACAGACAAAAGACCAAATGTGGGGTTTACCGGATTAAACGAACTACTGGATCTCCTTAACGACACATCCCATAGACTGACAAGACAAGTACGGGAAAGCAGACGAAACTTGTGTCCCTTAGAGAGAAAAAAGACGCGGTCCCAAGGGTATGGCGATCCTTTTGGATCAAATTATGTTGACGAAACACCTCTCAGAAGTACTAATAAGTCTAAAGGCAGGAGTAGGACGAAATGAGCTGCGTCAGTGACATACTCTATTATGAACTGTCCTAATCTCGTAATCCTTTTGAAATAGATTTAAATGACTCTGAAAAGGAAGACGAGATGTCGACAGTAAAGAACGCTATAGGGTGAGAAGTAACAAAGAGGAAAGTCTGGACCGGAAAGGGACCCAGATTCTCAATGATCACTGTGAGAGGTGGGGTGAGGACGTGGACGACAAACAGTGTGAATTGATAAAATATACTGTTGAAGAGGTCCAGATTCCACGATTAACTGAGTATTAGTAAGATACATTGGGCTCTCTACCAAATACGTTCACCCGTCTTATGACTAGACTAGTAGTACTCTTGAGAAAAGATCTTTCTCGAGACGGTCAAAACACTCGAACCCGATGAGTCAGAGAGACGCTAAGGGAAAAGAGTACACTCCTAAATAGATCTAGTAACAAAGATGTATCTAGGTACATATACAGAAAGTTTTTATACAAGACTCCAGTGTAAGTAAACCCTTAACGGTACATATATGAAACACCCCGAGGCGTCCACCGAATCACCATTTCTTAGGTGGACGGTCACGTCCTCTACTGGCTCTGATTCCCAAGTTAGGGACCCAACCCTTCTAGGGGACCTCTTCTCTTACCGTTGGGAGAGGTCAAAGAACGGACCCTTTAGGGTACCTGTCTCTACCCCCAACTTTTCTCACCCTGTGTTGACTCGTTGACTCGTGTGGGGGTGTGTGGGGGTGTGTGGGTGGATGGGTGTGGTGTGTGTATGTGTGAGATAGTGGATGAACTTGTAATCGTTCAATTCTACGACTGTTCAGGACCTTATTTCCTTTATTAAATGAACCGTTAACTGAAAATAACACCCCTCTCCTTTGTAGAACCATCAAGGAAACTTTAAATACTTCCTCAGAGTCAACTTGAAAGATCTTCAGAACCGACATTAGTGTGTAGGGAAATAAAAGGTACGATCAACGACACCCGTATCTCTATTTATTTATTCAGTCCTAGAACCGGAAAGTACGTATTTTTAGTTACAATATTTCCTGTCACTAAAATCTGATTTCTAAACAAGTATAAAGTCACCGTATTGTTGACTCTTCGTTCCTCCAGAAGGGTCTCATCCCCGTCACCTATTTCTTCTCGTCCAAAGGTGTCCACTTTACGGTCGACTCGACTCGTGGTTCTCCACAACGTTATTGAGTGGTTCGTCCCACACGACGTACGACGACGAAGTCAGACAGACTGAGAAAACACTGGGGTACCTGACATCGGGTGAGAAGAGGAGACAGGTACCCCTAAGAGGTCCGTTCTTATGACGTCACCCAACGGTACGGAGGAGGTCCCGTAGAGGGACTAGGTCCCTAGGTTGGACTTAGAGAACGTAACGTCCGTCTAAGAAATGATACACTCGGTAGTCCCTTCGGGAGTGGTTCATCTCCTCCATCCTTTCTTATAAGGTCCGTCTTCCTTGTTGTACGTGTCTCCGTATTGTAGGGGTCCATATAAGATCCGGACACTTTATTAAGACTCCAATACCTCAGATTCTCAACACCAATGGCTCCCTCTCTCCTCGTCCTCTTTCAAAACCCTCTACAAAATTCAGAGTAAGACACTTCAGACTTTAAATAGGACATCCATTGTCCTTCGGTAGGAATCTTACCAAAAATTAGTCCCCTTCATGTACCGTTATTCATAAAATGTTTCCCCTAATACCTTTCTGTTCTCTCTTTTAAGACCGTACGATTCTGTCTATCCTCTCCCTACTCTGACCATCCTTTTGTTCAATACTAAAAGAACTTTACAGAGTTCATTCTCTTTTATTTCTCAACTTACTGTCACCGTTTCCTACTCTTCATTCTTTGTCCAAACTTCCGTTAAATCCTCGAGTTGTCTGGTACCCTTTACGAACCTATACTCCGTTTTTCTCCTTATGTTTTACTGACACATCGTAAACCGGACCCGTGTACAGCCATTAATATTTTAGATGATTCTATCTTTGTCACTCGTTAAAGTATATCTAAAACATAACCTGACTCCTAAGATAATGTGTCTCATTAAAAGGACATTTGTGTGTGTACTTAAAAGAAAAACAAAGTCCCAAGTTATTATTAAATTGGTTTCTGATATATATGTATCTGTATAATTTCCTCTAAGTCGTAGATGTCTTTTTAGATAAAGTTTGACTTTAAACTATCCATGAGAGTTATGTAAGAACAGTTATTTTGTCGTAAAATTAGATATGTAAAGAAAACTAAAATGGAGATTTGCTATCTATTAGTAAAGATCCTAACATTTAGGTAAACAAAAAGTAAGTCAGTCGTTGAGAGAAGAAAATCGGTACCTATCAAAACATATGTAATCATAGAGTCATCTTCAAACACTTTAATAAAAATAAAAGATCCTCCTTTGGCGAGTCCTGTGGTTATTAAAGTACTAATAAGTTTACAATTCGGTCATAGACACGCACACGAGTCAGTGAGTCAGCACAAGATGAGACACGTTGGAGCACATGGCATCGAGTGGTCCGAGGAGACAGGTACCCTAAAGAGTCCGTTTTTATGACTTCACCCAACGATAAAGGAGGAGTTCCCCTAGAGGGGTTGGGTCCCTAACTTGGGTGTAGAATACGTAGAGGACGTAACCGTTCGTCTAAGAAAGATGACCGTGTGGACCCTTCGGGAGTAATAAAAAATTCATTGGGATTTAAACCGGAATTGAGGTTTGTAATAACGGTGATAATGTAATTTTTAAATTGTAAATCCCTTACCCTAAAAAATTTCCGTAGAAATATACAGTAACTTTTTAATCTTTTTATAAGAAAATTCAGTAGTGTAAAATTCTTCAGGTACGAACAAATCACATATCTTGAAGTGTTTCTAAATTTTCTTATTAAAAAGGGTTGTTAGAAAACTTCATATCTTAAGAAACTGACCCCCCTTTTTCTTGAGGGGAAATCTTTGTCCTACACCTTTAATCGTACTGGGTTTGACAAATGTGTTTTCGTCAGATGTGGAGGGACTAATCCCGTCCATTAAAACGAAAATGGACGCTGTCGACGGAAAATAATCATGACCTTTGTTTAACATGTTAGATACTAGTGACTTGATACTGATGGAAGAATAAGAGTTAAAAGACAAGTTCTCCTGGTCCCATGTGTCTTTGACTCAATCACTTCTCTTCACAACAATCTATGCCAAAAAGTCTCCTTCTCTTCATGTTACGGTTGATTCGATAGTCTTACCGATGTACAACCTTTTACTGACGTCATCACTGTCAGTCTCTCATTGAGAATCTTGAAAAAGGGAAATGAAGTATTTCTTTATTTTTAATTTTTCGACTCGTCAGAACCCTACCTGTCCCGTTGAAGAGGGAGGGGTGAAGGGAATCGACGTTACGTAAATTCCGTCGAAGTACCCTAACAAAACTTAATTTAAAACTTCGAAACCTTCCGTCCAGATCCATTACCAACAAGAGTGAGAAGACCCCAATTCCTATTTCCTAACGACATCGATTCGGACTTCTGAAACGTCTAAAGATTTACGTAAAACAACGTAGCTCTTGTTTAAAACATGAGAACTCTTTTCCGTCACGTTTTTACTCCACTGTGTGTTACAGGGAAATAGAGTACCGTTTTGTTAGAGTAAAGGGACATCACCTTCTCCTTCACATCCCCCTTCAGTCCAACACAATAGACTTAGGTTGTTGCGACATAGTGTCGACACAGGAAGGGAGGGACGAGGTCGGGAAGAGGGAATTGGATCATCAATGAAATCCCCTCCGTCAAAACCTCTTTCCTAGTATTTATAAGACTGGGTTATGGGGTCCTCGGTACCGTTCGTTTTCTTGTGTGGACGGATCTCTATCAGGAACACTATAAATTTACACACCCAATTAAGAAAAATAGGTGAAATAATTGGTCTAATAGTGAGAGGGGGGAGGTGAAGAAACGAAAAATAAAAACGAAACTTCGACACTCACGTCTTTAGAGACGTCCGTTTAATGAGGTCTCGGTAGTGTCTTGTTAGGATCTTCTTTGTCAATTTGAGTGTCATAGTCCTAAGGACTCGGAAAAGGTTGTACCGTCCACATTTGTAGACATATTTTACAAGATACAAATAGAAGTTGAAACACAAGACCCATTCACAAAAAGAACATTAATAGATAAAATACGTTCTTTCCCCTAGAACTATGTTTATCGTATTTACTCTTGTCTGACGCGATCTCTTTATCCTCCTCCTCCTCTTATATAAAAGGTAACTGAACAATCTTGGACAAACAAGAAAGAAACCAATAAAGTCATTAACTTTTCCTCTGTTACTGGGGTTTTTCCCGTGGAGTCCAAGACACCCCTATTTGTAAAGTATTTACAAAACTATAACAATATTTTGTTAGTGTCTCCTTTTTTTATAGGGAATTGATCTCCTGTCAAGAATCAACATATAGTGCGTCAGTAGGAATCAAATTCCTGAGACTTTTTAGACTAGACTAAGGTGGACCTCGGGTTAAGGTATTAAGATTAGAACTGTGGACCCAATCTTTGTCTACTTACCATCCCACATTTCTGTAGTCTTCTCCTAGTGAAAGTTTCCAGGTTTCTTTTTTGTTACCAGTAAGATTTGAACCCTCTCTTTGTTATTTTAATAAAATAGTACCTTTCTAATTTGATTCGGTGATGAAAACTTAGTCTTTAAATTTCGATCATAAAACTACATAATAGTGGAGTAGAAAATTAGTTATTTCAAACACAAAATTGGTTGAGAATGTAAAGAAAACTTTCAGATGACTGTATTCTTTATTGTCTAACTATTCGTCGTAGATTGTGACTTTTTGCCTTTTTACTCTATACCTAACCCTACAACCTTTTAACTACAACAGTAAACATTATATTCACCACGGTAATTTCTAACAAATTTTCATTCAGTCATCTTTATCGGGTTTTACGAATTTATTTTTTTAATAAAACACATGATATAACTTTTTACTGAATATGTTATATTCGTTTTCTTTCAAGATAAAAAAAAAAGTGGACCATTTATCCGTCGACCATAGATGTACAACCATTTAAAGATAAAGGATAATTTTATTGCTATAAGAATTAATTTGAATTCATCTACGTATGTCAGAATGACGGTTCTTACTGAAAGTCACAGTCATCAGGATTACTCATGTTCACTATATAACAATTTCATTTATTCTCTCTTATATCTATTTATTTTATTTCTTCAAAACAAGAAACACGAAGGAGAAAAGAAATCTTTTTACCCGACGAAAACGTTTATAATTTACTCCGTGTACTTATGTCACGGTCTAAAATCTTCAAACAAGACTAGTTAAAGAAGGGAAACTTTATAAATTTTAACTAATTTGTAACTCTCATCTTATATTTGTTTCTTTACGGATACACGAAACCAACCGAAACGAAAATTCAAAAATAATACCTCTTAGAGTTTGTAAGTATTTTATATTTTCCCATTAGTCAGGGTAGTCGGTTCGGGTTCTCGGTACTTTGGAACCGGTCAGAAAGGGGTAGCTATAGGAGTATATGAAAGGGGGGGCGTATAATAAAACTTCGTTTAGGACCTATACGGTAAAGTAGACATTTATGAAATTACATATTGAAATTTTCTTTTTCTTAGAGAAAATTTTTTTACGTTGGTAGTTGATTTAATTGTTGTTAAAAATTTAACGAATAGTTCATAGATAAGTTCTAAGTTTAAAGGTCAACGGAGTGTTTACAAGGAGAAACTTAGACTTATGTTTGTTTCAGGTTTGTGACGCTACTCAAATATATAGAAAATACAGTCAAAAGTAAAGATCCAAGAGGTAGATCCAAGTAGAGGGGTGAGAAGGGGGTCTTCGAAATATGTCAACGTACAAACCAAACGGAACATAAAAGGGACTGGACCTAAAACGACAAACGTGTAGGTACCATATCAAATTGTACAAGGGAACAGAAAATATAATAGAAATTGAATCATCAACGTAAACCGTTAAACTACTCTAAGTCCAATAATAAACCCCATATATCCCCTATTGATTAAATATTCATTATAAAACAAGAAAGCAGTTTTCCATATATGAGAGACTGGTAGAGAGGAAAACACTACAATCATCGATAACCACGAATTCTTGGATTTGGACAATCAAGTAATTCGCAGAACCTCACCACTACAGGATATAAATAGTAAGGGAAGTAAACAATCGACCTTATGCAAGTTGTTCTTCTCTAAATCGTAAATGATTAACCAATTGTAATCACGGGTCAAAAATAAAAAATTCTATCTTCGTCTTTACAAAAATTAGAAATGAGTTGTCTAAAGTTTTACTTCTCAATTAAAAGACAATAGTATGTCGTCATTATTCGTTCATCAAAAATTTTATAGGAATTTTTTATTCTCAATTTATGATAGTGGTAAGAATAGGAGTGACCACACATCAAATAAGGTAAAAACCGTTACCCTCGTAGAAATCAAACCGAGGACTCAGGAAAGATGTACCGGGATTATTGAGACTATTGAAGAAGTGATAAATCCTACTATTCTACAAGGTCCGAGTGAAAGAACAAAGGACGGAGTCTGGACCTTAACCGATAAAGAGATCCTTCAGGACTATGGACAAAAATTTTTCGACGTCGGTAACAGAAAAATACTATGTGTTATATATGGTCGGTAAATTTGTTTGACTTTATCTTTATACGATTATTTATACGAAGATAAAATTATTGTACAAAGTCTCAGAAGTTTGATCATTGTTAGGAGTTTAATATTTTATCAGTTTTATATAGGGACAACATATTTTTGTCGTACGTTTTAGAACTACTGATCACATTTATGTATTCTCCAGTCACAAAGTAATTTAACGAATAGTCCTTAAACTTTCTCTAGACTTAAAATTTGACTTTACTTTTCCTGTCAGATCCTTTACCCATACAATGTCAAGTCCTAATATTTCAATGTTACTCGCATGTTCCACTCGACATCTGTAGACGTGCACGACATGGGCTTGTAACAGTGACGAAAGGACCTTTCGACACTAATAAAATCCAAATGGAGATAGAGACGAAAGGACTATTAGTTCAGAAAGACTACCACACCCAAAGTCAATCTACAAAGATTGAAGGGAATTTTCCGGAACAAGAAGGGTAGTCGTATCACCACCCTAAATGTCAGAAATCCATAGAACTCCTTCTTGTTGTCAGTACTTTTCACTTTCACTTTCAACGAGTCAGTACGGGCTGAGAAGCGCTGGGGTACCTGACGACAGGTACCTTAAGAAGTCCGGTCTTATGACCTCGCCCATCTGAAAAGGAAGAGGTCCCCTAGAAGGGTTGTCAGTATTTCCGACTATTGTTGAAGAGTCGGTTGTCTCCTGTAGTTATAAAAGTAAGTTTTCAATCTCGTCCTTCTCAGACACTCCAATCCCTTGAGAAGGATAAGATAAGAGGGAACATGAGGGTTGGGTCTCAAGAGTCGACCTCGAAATGTTAGGAAGTATCCTTTAATCGTTAAACAGTGTAAAGATTACAAATGAATTCGTTGATAAAGTGTCAGGGTGACTACACCAAAAGAACATCTATAGGTACTGGAATACAAAAGTTTACGTAAGAAAGACCACATTGAAAGCTCTTCGATTCGGAAACATTTCGTCCCGGTATACAACTTTATCGAGGTTGTATACGTATACCAGTAAATTCGATTGTATGGTGAAAGAAAACACTCTCTTGAACTCTGTACAGTACATTCACCCGTCAGTAAAGATAACCAATCTTATTCGTCAACTTCTTTTTATTCACTTTAATTTTTATTAAAAATTAGTGGGTACGATCTCAAACTACGTTTAATCTCACTTACTCTCCATACCATCTCTTATCCATTTACTATCCACATTTTGGATAAAGAGGATAACACAACTTTGTCTATTTGACGGGTGTAAAAGACTGCCAGGAGAATCCAGACCGAATCCTCACAAAACCTACGAACCTCATAGAATCCCCAGACCACGTTTTCTTTGGACCGTCCAAAGTCAGGTGTTCCAGTGTTTTCTCAACCTGTGTTGAATCACTGATTTGTTACTATTACTGTTGTTCGTACCTTGTGTCCGGACCTCGTGTGTCTATGTCACTTTAGTAACGGTCTCCGTCTCTAACACCTTTCCGGCCAAAAAGTACTTTCTTTCGTCTCACTTCATTGAAATGAATTGGGTTTACCCCCTTCCACTCTTCCTCCTCGGTCCGATATTTTGGTTTACACAATCGTCGACTTCCTTCGACTGTGAACTTTTCAAAACTTCTCTCGTCTTCCTACAGTCCTTAACTCTCTCAAGTCTTTGGTTGTAAAGTTACAGTAGGAACGTAAAATATACCATGGACCCGGAGATCTAACCTACACGGCTCTCGTTAATTTTGTCAATTTCGTCTCATCCCCGAAAACCACCGAGTCACCATTTCTTAGACGGACGGTTACGTCCTCTACGTCCAAACTAGGAACACAACCCTTCTAGGGGACCTTTTCCTTTACCATTGGGTGAGGTCATAAGAACGGACCCTTTAGGGTATCTGTCTCCTCGGACCACCCGATATCCGGTACCCTAGAGTTTCTCAGTCAGTACTGATCATTGATTTGTTGTCGTTTTGTCTCATCTGTATTGATACTCTACTCTAGGGACTTTTTATTCCGTGCTAATATAGAGTAAGACTAACTACTTCAGGGGGTTCTATTTTGAACTGGTACTACTTTTACACACTTGAAACATTTATATTACCAAAGGATGGTGATACGTCAATCGAACCTTGATATTGTTACTGTTTTAAGGACCTCGGGTCTCCAGTTCTCAACTTGGAGTTAACAAAGTAGTGGTCAACACACTGAGATCCCTTTAACCAATTGGAGAGACTCGGAATGTAAAGGAATAGATATTTTACCCTGATCATTATCAAAATTGAAATGCCCGACAACACTTCAAATCTACCCAAGTATGTATGTTCCTTGAGTCTTATTACGACTTATTTACAAATTCTTTGTCCATAAAGTCGGTAGTAACGTATCCGTCAAAATACTCTATCGTTATACTTCGGTGAGACGTAAGTCAAGTCAAGTCAACGAGTCAGCACAGGCTGAGAAACACTGGGGTACTTAGTATCGTGTGGTCCGGAGGGACAGGTAGTGGTTGAGGGCCTCAAGTGAGTCTGAGCGCAGGTAGCTCAGTCACTACGGTAGGTCGGTAGAGTAGGAGACAGTAGGGGAAGAAGAGGACGGGGGTTAGGGAGGGTCGTAGTCTCAGAAAAGGTTACTCAGTTGAGAAGCGTACTCCACCGGTTTCATGACCTCAAAGTCGAAATGGTAGTAAGGGAGGTTTCTTTAGGGACCCGACTAGAGGAAGTCTTACCTAACCAACCTAGAGGAACGTCAGGTTCCCTGAGAGTTCTCAGAAGAGGTTGTGGTGTCAAGTTTTCGTAGTTAAGAAGCCACGAGTCGGAAGAAGTGTCAGGTTGAGAGTGTAGGTATGTACTGGTGTCCTTTTTGTTATTGGAACTGATCTGCCTGGAATCAGCCCTTTCATTACAGAGACGAAAAGTTATGTGATAGATCCAACCAGTATTGAAAAGAAGGTTCCTCATTCGCAGAAAGTTAAAGTACCGACGTCAGTGGTAGACGTCACTAAAACCTCAGGTTTTTCTATTTCAGACTGTGACAAAGGTGACAAAGAGGTAGATAAAGGGTACCTCACTACCCTGGTCTACGGTACTAGAAGCAAAAGACTTACAACTCGAAATTCGGCTGAAAAGGTGAGAGGAGAAAATGAAAGTAGTTCTCCGAGAAATCAAGGAGAAGTGAAAGACGGTATTCCCACCACAGTAGACGTATAGACTCCAGTAACTATAAAGAGGACCGGCAGAACTAAGGTCGAACACAAAGAAGGTCAGGTTGCAAAGAGTACTACATGAGAGTATCTTCAATTTATTCGTCCCACTGTTATATGTCGAAACTATATGAGAAAAAGGATAAACCTTGGTCCGACAACAAGGTACAGGTCAAGATTGACAACGAAGGACTGGACGTATGTCTAAAGAGTTCTCCGTCCAATCCACCAGACCATAAGGGTAGAGAAAGTCTTAAAAGGTGTCAAATAACACTAGGTGTGTCAGTTTCCGAAACCGAATCAGTTATTTCGTCTTTATCTACACAAAGACCTTGAGAGAACGAAAAAAGTACTAGGTCGCCAAAAACCGTTAAACTAGAGACCAAGGAGACGGTAAAGCTTTTGGTCGAACTTGTAGTCCCTCAAGTACTAAGTGCATAACGACTTCGGTTCGAACCTCTTAAAACTCGAAATGAAATCACTCTTCATTTAAGGTTACAACCTAAAACTTTGTCTTCTTCTTTATTCTACCGTTCTTAATACTATTCAGTTTTTAAGAAAATAATATTTAATCTTCTTACCTTTCGTTCACCTAAAACTTCTTTGATTGTCTGACTCTACGTTTAGGGCTTAGATGTAACGAAACACCGGACAAAAGGACTATTACTTCAGAAAGACTTCAATACCTAAAGTCAATCTACAAAGATTGAAGGGACTTTTCTGGAACAAGAAGGGTAATCGTATCACCACCCTGGATGTCAGAGATCTACTCTACAGAACACATTCTCGTTGTCAACATTTCTGGATACAAGGAACTGAAAAGAAACGGAGTCAGAGACGTCAACAAGTTACTACCATTAAAATACACCATCCCAGTTACCACTTCTAATTGATTAGATGAAATACTTTCGAACACTGATTCCTGACTGTGTGTTATTATTAAGTTAATTACGATAAAAAGGTCAAGGTTGTTAGTTTAACGAAAAATTAAATTTTTATGACTTTAGACTACACTATCATAAAATCGGGATGAGAATAGGAAAAGGTTGGAGTACCCTGTTCCTTAGACACCCCGATCTCCCTCCACGAGTGAGGTGAAACCCATGTATAGGGTTTATATCAGTGAGACCCCTAATCCCAACGTTATATCTTTCAATCCTCCGTGTATTGACTCAGGTATCGTATGAGTATTCGTTCACAGTTAATGGATTAAAACATCTTGCGATCAAGTCTGGTTGACGTAGGATTAAAGTATTTTTCTTTCTACAGAGTCCTCTCGACTCACCGTTGTTTTTAATGAAAGAAGTTTCTCTTTGGTCTTTCCCCCCACTTCACCCACTTCTTCCGGATCATTCAAGGAATCATAGGTGACACCCCCAGGTTGTATAGTGGAGTAAAGGACAATGTTAGAATTGTTGTCTCTCCTCCTGTCTGGACCTACGAACAAAAAATTAAGTATGAGGTTTAATAAATTCCGTAATATTTTTCTAGTTCTGACTTACGAATTTCAGTTTGACCTCTTTCCCGAGGTTCTTGATAATACTTCCAGTTACAATGTTAACCCTATTTTGTTCAATCATAGTTAGTACTGAGATCTAACTAGTAAGAACTATATTTTCAATGTAAATTAATTAAATTAATTATTTAATACATCAAGAATTTTAAGAGAGTACGTATTAAAGTAATTTTTGAGTTCATTTATATTAGTATTATTGATAAGTATATTAATTACAATAAAAGTCAATTTCGACTTTCAGTCTCACTGATAATTCTGTTAATTACATTTAGATGAACACCTTCCCTCTTTTTCTCTTTCTTTCTTTTTACAGTCAGTTGTTTAACTTTATTGTTTATTTTTAGGTTGACAATATTTTAATGATTTTTAGGGTCTCCCAGAGTAATAGTAAACTGTATTTAAGAATGTCTAAATAAATAATTGTTCTTGGCGATTTTACTCATAACTAGAGGTAGACGTTTATTTTAATCCTAAATCGTCTTTCTTCCTTTTCTTCATTCTTCCCAAAAGTCTGAGACTTCGACAAAAAAGTTACAAAACACAAAATGTCACACACACGCACACACACACACACACGCACACACACACACGTGTGGACATTCTATTAATTTAACATATCCAATAAACCACGAAACCGTTTCTCAAGAGACCATCTTTCGAAACCAAAGGGTAACACAAACAACACAACTTCCTTCCAGTCCCGATTTAAACCTCACCACGACCTAAAAGCGGTACACTGTCAATAGAGAACCCTCTAAGGTCAAAGAAATAACTTTACTTTACAAACTTAAATCTACCAAAGACTCTAGATAATCCCTCGTATCCAAATCAGTGAGTAACGTGAATGATAACGAAAGTGTTTCGGGACTCAGACGAAGGTGTGGTTTACATTACTCTTCGGTAATTCACTTTGTCGAGAAACCCCCAAACCTCGTAAGTCGGGTTCGTACGTACTTTCGTTACTACGATGGCCCAGTACCCCAAACCTCCTGAGTCCGTAAAGAGACAGTTTCGTGGGACTCCGGTCTTATCAGACCTTTGAGGAGATTCCAGATGGCGACACAGACAGCCAATGGTTCGAACAAGAGTTATAGAAACAGAAACTAAAAAAAAAATTCCGATATTGTAGATGTAGTATTTGTTTGTTTTGTTTTTTGGGTTTGGATTTTTTGTTCCAAAAAAGAATGTGATTTCATTTTACACAAAGTGTAAATTACACAACCGGAACCAGGTTTAATTTATTAGACCATGTCAGTAATGTCCTTGAATTCTGAAATTTATGACAAGGAGTAGCAAGGAGAAGAGACCCATTCGAAATGATGGAATTTCTCGAATAAAATTTCTCAAACCCGTGTTTTTCACAATATTTGGCAACAACGAATTGACGTGTAAAACAGTTTATAAGATGATAACGGACATATAGACTGAACTTAGAACATCCTTACAAACCACTAATAATCAATGTGGAAAGGAAAATCCAGATTCTGTCGAAGGCTCTCTGTTCGGGTCTCCGGACTATTCCTATAAAAAAGAATTTTAACAATACTGTATTAAAAACACACAACATACTCACACGTACACACACGAGTCAGCACAGACTGAGAGACACTGGGGTACCTGAGATCGGGTGGTCCAAGGAGACAAGTCCCTTAAAAGGTCCGTTCTTATGACCTCGCCCAATGGTAAAGGATGAGGTCCCCTAGAAGGGCTGGGTCCCTAACTTGGATCCAGAGAACACAGAGGACGCAACTGTCCACCTAAAAAATGGTGACGCGGTGGACCTTCGGGAAACGTACGATTTTAGATCGTTTTTGTCTCAACTTTATACCTTTTGGTAGAAAGGACAGGGGGTATCACTTCTACTGAAGAACAAGATCTGGATACTTACTGACACCTACCCTTTGTCTAATAAGAATAGTTTGAAAGGTTGATGTCACCTTATAAGTTCGTTAATAGATATATACTCATAAGGAGTAAATACAGAAAATCCAATATTACCATCTTAATTACTATTTGGTAACATTGGTCTACCGATCCCAACATACCTTAATCTCAAAATCAAATAGAATCCGTGTGAGATTGTAAAAAAAAGGAAAAAAGACGTCGATACACCACGGTAATAGGAAAGGCATCGATAAAGTTATGCTCGTCCCTTTTAACCAGTTCTCCATTTATTTATACAATAAGGTGACTGTTTCATCAAATAAAGAGTATATCGCTACTTTCATTACTATCATTATTATGTTACAAAAATATCGTAAAAGGATTGACGGAGTGTATTAATAAACACGATTCACTAAAATATTAAATCAATTAGTTCTAATGAGTGAGACACGGACCGTGACACAATCCGTAATTGCTCAGGAAGACCTATGACCTCTTCTACAATGAGGGGTTTATCTTTCTAACGTAACTTTCATCTCCACTCTTCCCCGGTTTCGTCTTTATTCGGACGAAGTAATAAACAATTTCATATCGGACTAAATTTTTTTTCTTCAAGTAAGATTCTGAAAGAGGTGGTTTTATTTATTTATTTTCTATCGGACTTTAATAGATGTCCTATATCTGACGAAACGGAGAGGTTGGTTCTCTTTAAAAACATGTTCTGTAACTGTTAATTAAACCGACTAAGAGTCCCACTCCACCACGAGGTTTTCCTTTCTACCATTCTACAAGAGAACCTCTTCTTAATGAACTTAGACAAAATAAAGAAAAAAATTGACAAAATTTCCGTCGTTTTGAGTTTCTCTCAACATTACTGAACCCCGTCGACCACAACTCCCATTAGGGAACATTGTCATTTTCCGACCAGTATCGGTACATTGAGTCGTCAACTGACCACTACGGGTTGAAGGACTGTAGTTCTATTCTAATCGTCCTAAGGTAAAGAGGGTGGCGTACGGTAAGGTACCGACGGTTTCGTGAATAGTCCTAAAGACGTCCAGACCTCCTTCAAATCAAGTATGTCAATTAAGACCGAGATCAGAAATAAAGGTATGTGCACCAAAGACAAGGCATGGTGTCACAGTGTCACACCTTTCTCGCACCCCCACCCCCACCCCTCCCACACACATACACCCCAACAAGACAGTTAAAATCAGTCGTGTCCACGGACCGTGGTAAAGGACTGAAGGGACGACGGAAAGAGGACAGAGGGAAGAAGAGTCCCTACAGGGCGGGAACTCTAATACTAAGAATGGAGAACACCCCGTCAATGGAACACGAGACAATAGACCTAAGACTGGTGACAAGTTCGAGTGTATAAGATGAAGATCCCGGTAAAGTTTCACAAACGGGTCCATTTCAAAGGAGAAATTCTCCTAATAGTCAAGGATAGATTATTCATAATTCTATAAGAATTTTGTTTTTAAGTCCATTACGTAATAGATAATTTTGAATAAACTGGTACCACGTTAATATACGATAATCTGTATTATTGGATCAACTTTCTTTTTTGTTCAACTGTAGAGAAAACTAAGAAAAAGGATTTTACCCACCCAAAAGACCTGGAAAGAAAAAAAAAAAGAGTGGAAGAGAGAAAGAGAGTGACAAAGAGAGAACAAAAAGGAAGAAAGAAAGGGAGGAAAAGAAAGGAGGGAGAAAGAAAGAAAAGGAAAAGAAAGGAAAGGAAATTTTAAACGAAAGATGATAATCTCTTGGGTCTTTTGGTGTCACCACTAATTCGTGTAGAAGTAAGACTCGGAGCGGTACCACTCCTGTGACTCAGCCTCTGTCCACACTGTTACTCAACCATTGTAAGATGAGGTAGACCTGAAACAACAAAATATGACTATTTATATTGACACTGAAGAACTGCAGGAACCTAAGACTTTAAACTCGGTTCTTGTCATAAGTTTTCACATATCTTAGTAACTCTTTGACTACAGACTGAACCCTTGAGTATTTATTCGTATCTCTAATTGTCGGTAACTAAATCTCCCACGAAAAGGACCACCGAGTCTCCAATTTCGCAGACGGACCTTACACCCTCTGCGTCCAAGTTAAAGACTGGCCCAAGCTAGGGACTGGGTCTAAACTAGGGACCCAACCCTTCTAGGGGACCTCTTCCTTTACCGTTGGGTGAGGTCATGAGAACGGACCTCTTAGGGTACTTCCCTCCTCGGAACATCCGATGTCAGGTACCCCAGTGTTTCTCAGCCTGTGCTGACTCGTTGAAGTGAAGTGAAACCGGAAAAAAATTCTACACACACGTTGGACATAAAGTAAATTTGTAAAATAACACAAAGACCATCTACACCCTTACGACATAAAGGGGGGTCACGAAGACCATTTGTTTGAACCACAAATCAGAGTCTTTAGTGTGTGTAACTTATATAATTTCTCGACAGGAACTCTCTCAATGACGTTTAGACCCCTATTCTTACTCAATTATCTCGATCTGTAGTAGAACTCCATATAAAACTGAGAACATGAGACAGAGATAAGGGATTTGTTTTCCGTCATAGAAGGTCCTGTTGAACTTGGTCGAACTGTCTACTCTTTAACTGAATATAAATAGGTTTCAGTCACTGTTTCTGAGTTCTGACACGTCTCCTGGTTTAAAATGATGACCTTTTTGTCCTCTGCAAAATCTTCCCCTCTGGACTCTCGTCTGTGTCTTTTCTTCCTACGCTCCTACAGAAACACGTGTAGAAAGTCGTTTCGGTACCCATGATTTCACAGGGACTCTCTACGGAACAAGAGGGAGTCCTACTTGAGTCGGGACGTACTCCGTTTCACATACACGTCGGTAGGATCCTCTAAGGAATATTAGGTTTCTCCTGGGACTCGGAAGAAGAAGTTCCAAGACAGTACAGGAAAAGATATCTTTAAGGGGGGAGTAGGTTTCTGTGTTTCTTTGTCACAAGAAGGTTCTGTCGAAAATTTTGAGACGACAGAGAAGGGACTCCCGAAGGGTCCACCGTGTCACAATTCTTAGACGGATGGTTAGTTACGTCCTCTACGCCCAAGTTAGGGACCCAGTCCTTCTAGGGGACATCTTCCTTTTCCGTTGGGTGAGATCATGAGAACGGACCTCTTAGGGTACCTGTCTCCTCGGACCGTCCGATGTCAGGTACCCCAACGTTTCTCAGCCTGTGCTGACTCGGTGGCACGTGTGTGTAGAGAGGGTACTGTGTTTATGGACTTGAGTTTACAAGTGAAACAAAGATTTATTCTTATCGGTGAACAACCCGACCAGAATTTTGTCACTGGCCGTACATCGGTCGTGTAGCAAAAGTCCGGTGTAACCATCACCCAACGACACGGGTCTAGTCAGAGTATCTTCACGAAGTAATGGACGGTTTATTCACGACCGGTGTGAGACGTCCCCGGAGGGTCCACCGAGTCAGCATTTCTTGGGCGGACGGTTACGTCCTTTGAGTTCTCTACGCTCAAGGTAGGGACCCAACCCTTCTAGGGAACCTTTTCCTTTACCGTTGGGTAAGACCATAAGGACGGGTCTTTTAGGGTACCTGTCTCCTTGGACCGTCCAATGTCAGACACCTCAGCGTTTCTCAGTCTGTGTTGACTCACTGATTTGTTGTCGTTGTTGTGCGACAAGTGCAGAGCGACCATCGATAAACTGGATGACAAAGATATAGGCCCAACAGACTGGTTTCATGGCTATTGAGGCGGCCACTCCGAAGTTGACAGAACCTACACAATCCCAAAAGGACTGACCGATACTACGGTACTTTGTTACAAACTACCACCCACCCAAAGGACTACGACGAAAAAACCCAACAATAGACAGAAGTGAGTCTACGGTACGGACCAATGATTGTTTTGACTAAAGAATCGAGGTTAGACTTGTTCGTTTGGTTAATTTTTTCTTTCTTTCTTTCTTTCTTTCTTTCTTTCTTTCTTTCTTTCTTTCTTTCTTTCTTTCTTTGGCCTTTTCGGACTTTTTCTCCGTTTTTATTAGAATTCCTGAATTGGTTCGAAAGATTTATACGTTTGACTTTGTAATAGACATTCGTAGTCGAGAATTTCTGTTTTCTTCGGAACCCATAAGTGTCTCCGACTGAATTAAGGAAAGTATTCACCCTTTGACCTCGGGTCATTTCAATCAACTGAAGGTACCAATCTTTGACTAAATCTTTCTGAGACTGATCTTATATCTAAAACAAAATCACGCGAATGTAGAAGCCGTGTAAGGAAGGAAGACTAACAGTTCGTTTCCGAAACAGATCCGATACCTAACTAAAATTTTCAGAAATTTTTACATTTCTAGTACTCATCATCACAAGCAAACAAAAAACCATAAAAGACAATTTCCGTGTGTAGACGTACGATACGGCGTCTAGGGTCTCCCGTCGGAGAATCGATCACATTCTTGATCACCAGACGGATCTTTATTGGGTCATCTATTTCGAGGACTCTCTACTTACCCGACACGTGTCGTGAGTATATAGTGTGTCCGTGTTCCAAAGTAACAAAGTAACACTAAACGAAGACCAGTATAGACATCTCGTACTATAGCTAACTCCGATCCAATATCACTCCTTCAATACATACACCCCTTCTCTTCTTGGTTTAATACGTCCTAACCATCAGGTCGGGTAGTATTTCTCTGGATTCTACAAAAGGAGTTATAGGGTAAAGACTTATCAGTCCGTTTTATTTCTCAAAGACCTTCTGAGATATCTGATATGGAGGACCCTTGCTCTATCTGAACTACACCTTATAGTCCTTGATCTGAATAAAAGAATCAAATTTTATACCAACCAAACAAAACCGTTTACATATCTGGAGACATTAGTGATAATGTTAGTTTTACTCTTCTTAAAAATAATTGAGTACTTTCAAAGGAGTATAGGGAAACGTCAGACAAGGGACAAATGAACTATGAGACGAGGTTCAGGTAGTGACGAGACTAAAGATAGTAGTATCGAATCTAAATGGATGAGAAAAAAATTAAGGGGTAGATCAAAAAAATTATTTTAATATCAACTAAATGTTACAATATAATTGAAGACGACATGTCTTTTCACTAAGTTAATATGACATGTATATATATATATAAGTAAATTTTATAAGAAAAGGTAATACCAAATAGTGTCTTATAACTTATGTCAAGGGACACGATGTGTCGTCCCGGAACAACAAATGAGTAAGACATATATTGTCAAAAGTAGACAATTGGAGTTTAAGGGTGAGGCAGGGGAGGGTGGGGTGGAGGAGGAACCCTGGTGTTCAGAGAAGAGATACAGACACTCAGACAAAGTATTTTCGAGTAAACACAGTATAAAATCTAAGGTGTATATTCAATATACTATACCATAAATAGAACGAGAAAGACTGAATGAAATGAATGATACTATTAGAGACCCAAGAAACTACAATGACGTTTACCGTAATGAAATAGGAAAAATTGCCGACTCATCATAAGGTATAACGTTCACACGCACACACATCGGAACGTACTGATAGTCTGCTACAAACTTATAGTCTGTAACATACTTATTGTCTCGTATAGAAGAATTTAAAAAAATAAAAATTAACCTCTTATTAATAAAATGTTATAACACTACTAAGGACGGTATGTAGTTGTACTTAGTCGGTATCCATATGCAGACAAGGGAGAGAGAATTCGGAGGGAGGGTGGAGGGAGAGGTAGGGTGGGAAGATCTACTAGTGTCTCGTGACCGAAACCCAAAGGACGTAGTATGTCCTTAAGGGTGACTGAGATGTAAAATCTGTACCATCACGTATACACAGTGATGACGAGAGGTGTCAGAAGGGTGGAAGAGGGCAGATGACACTGGTTGTCAGACAGAAAATACAGACGTAGAGGAAACGACGGGACATTTACCCTGGTAGTCATGGTAGAAAGATCTGAAAGAGACATACGTAATTATTACCATAAACAGGAAGAGAAAGACTGAATGAAGTGAGACATATTATTCGAGATCCAGGTAGGTAGAGTAACCTTGACTGAGTTTACGTAAGGAAAAATATCGACTTATTGTGACATAAAACATATAAGTGGTGTTGAAGAAATAGGTAAGTAGACAGCTACCTGTAGATCGAACGAAGATACAGGATCGATAAAATTTATCGTATATATCGTATAGAAGAAATAGGTAAGTAGGTAACTACCTGTAAATCCGACAAAACTACAGAATCGATAACACTTATCACAACGAAACTTGTATTCCTACGTATAAAAAAACTTAATATCGAAATAGACCTATATACGGATCCTGATCCTAACGACCCACTATACCGTTGAGATAAAAATCAAAAACTCCTGGGAGGTATAACGAAGGTATCACTGACGTGGTCGAAAATGGGGTGGTTGGTACATCCTCCCTAGAGAAAAGAGGTGTGGGAGAGGGAGTGAAAAAACATCCGAAGTAGTGCCGGTAAGATTAACTATACTCTATAGAGTAATATCAAAACTAAACGTAACGAAATTATCATTCGATATAACTTGTGGAAAAGTGTACACACAATCGATAGAAATACAGGAACATCTTTACAGGTGAATCAAGAAGATGGGTAAAAAACTAACGTAACAAAAACAACAACAACGACAACTATCGTACTCGATAAACATAGAAAACATTTAATTAGAGAACATCCAGCGTAAAAACGTTTATAAAAGAGGGTAAAACATCCAACAGAAAAACAAAACAAATACCAAAGGAAACGATACGTATCCGATCATTCAAACGACTATAGGGTAAACAAATAAAAACGTATCTAAATAGATAAGACCTAACGATATATTTACCTTAATGTGTCGTCAGTGAGAAAACTTATACCATGTAAATCGAGTTGTATTATAAAATCTCTAAAGGAGTATGACAACTCAGTCATCAAACACCTTGAAGTCAAGTCAAGTCTCCTTGAATCCGAAATATTAAATTGATTTGACGGTATTTTTGTATAAATACTACGATGAATCCGTATTTTGTGTTTTATACGTTTAGTTTCTAGTGTAGTACCTATTTTGATGACTAGGAAGATTTGAATTTTTTTAAAAACAAACTTTTCGGATAACGTAAAGAAGGCAGGTTGTAGGTTATATTTAGAAGTTTTCTGTTTTAACCTTGTGACCTGTTCATTATGGAGTTTTCTTCCATTCGAGGAATTTCCGTCCTTAAAAACGAACAAATACAGTGATATCGTAGAGTCACAGATTCTTGTCACAAACCGTATATCATCAAGGGGTCACCTATAAACAACTTATCGTTTGTAGTTCTTTTCCTTAAAAGACAGTAATTAGAGAAAAAGTAAAAGTCTAAAAGTGAGGACCCCTACGATTGGAATCGGGAAAATAACGACACTTATATAATTAAAAACACCCACGACAGTAGTACTAAGACCCAAAGGACCCTACGACACCACGGTACTTTCTTTTGGTCAAGTACTACTAAAACCACTCAAAAGGGTTACGTAGGGTTATGGGTTGAAAGTCTGAAACCTCCTAATAGAGGGTAGGGGTAATAGACATTCTTCCTGAGCACTTCTAACTACATTGAGAGTGAAATAAATCTCCCAAACCAACACCTTCGATTATATTAATAGAGTTTAATCTCCCATGGGACTCTCTTCATTAGGTTCAGATACAGGGTTGGTCATTGTGACTTCTTCGACTTCAACTTACCGAGATACTTCTGGATGTTCTGGAAAATCATGATTGTGGGTTTTTTCTGTAGAAAAAAATAATATCCTCTGACCTTATGTTTTCATCCTTCAGTTCTTTGTGGACCTCATTGTCCGTTTAAACCAGAACCTCATGTCTTACTTCGTTCCGTTTCCGATTGTCTTAAAACGGTTCTCTTACGTGTCCAGTATCGTTTGTGGGAGAAGTTGTTGTGTTCTCTTCAGAGATGTGTACCTGTAGTGGTCTACCAGTTGTCTAACTAATACAAGAAACGTCAGATTCTGCCTCTTCGAGATATGTCAGTCGCTTTTGTTTTGTTTTGTTTTGTTTTGTTTTTATGACCCTCGACTGACACCGAGTCTAGTGATTGAGAAATAACGGTTTAAGTCTGAATTTACCTTCTGTCATCCCTTTTGGTGATCTGGTAAGTCCGTACTGGATTCAGTTTAAGAAATACTAATATGTCACCTTCACTCTTTATCTAAATTCCCTGATCTAGACTATCTGTCTCACGGACTACTTGATACCTGTCTTGAGTTAAAGTAACATATCCTCCTCCGTCACTAGTTCTGGTAGGGGTTCTTTTTCTTTACGTTTTTCCTTTTTATCAACAGACTCCTCCGGAATGTTTATCAACACATTTCTTCTCTTCACTTTTCGTTTCCTTTTCTCCTTTCTATATGGGTAGACTTACGTCTCAAGGTTTCTTGTCGTTCCTCTCTATTCTTTCGAAAGGAGTCACTGGTCACGTTTCTATCTCTCCTTTTGTTAAATTGCCCTTTCTGATCCCTGGAGAAGTTCTTTTAATCTCGATGGTTCCCTTGTAAAGTACGTTTCTACCCGAGTTATTTCCTGTCCTTACCATACCTGAATTACCTTCGTCTTCTATAATTCTTCTCTACCATTCTTATGTGTCTTCTTGACATGTTTTTTCTATAAGTACTGGGTCTATTAGTGTCACCACACTAGTAAGTGGATCTTGGTCTGTAGGACCTTACGTTTAAGTTCACCCGAAATCATTCGTAGTGATACTGGTTTCGATCACCTTCACTACCTTAAGGTCAACTCGGTAAAGTTTCGAATTTTCTACTACGACACTTTCACGATGTGAGTTATACGGTCTTTTAAACCTTTTGAGTCGTCACCGGTGTCCTGACCTTTTCCAGTCAAAAGTAAGGTTAGGGTTTCTTTCCGTTACGGTTTCTTACGAGTTTGATGGCGTGTTAACGTGAGTAGAGTGTACGATCATTTCATTACGAATTTTAAAAGGTTCGGCCCGAAGTCGTTATGCATTTGGTACTTGAAGGTCTACGAGTTCGACCAAAATCTTTTTCGTCTCCTTGGTCTTTAGTTTAATGGTTGTAGGTGACCTAGTAGTTTTTTCGTTGTCTCAAGGTCTTTTTGTAGATGAAGACGAAATATCTGATACGGTTTCGGAAACTGATATACATAGTATTTGACACCTTTTAAGACTTTCTCTACTCTTTTGGTCTGGTCGACTGGACGGAGAACTCTTTACACATACGTCCAGTCCTTCGTTGTCAATCTTGACCTGTACCTTGTTGTCTGACTAAGGTCTAACCCTTTTCTCATACAGTTCCGACATATAACAGTGGGACGAATAAATTGAATATGCGTCTCATGTAGTACTCTTTGCGATCCGACCTTCTTCGTCTTTGACGTTAGTTCTAACGACCCTCTTTAGAGTTATTGGAGTCTATACGTCTACTGTGGTGGGAATACCGTCTTTCACTTCTTCGTGATTTCTCGGAGAACTACTTTCACTCTCCTCTCATTTTTGCAACCGAATTTCGAGTTGTAAGTCTTTTGATTCTAGCACCGTTAGCAAGGGTAGTGCAGTACCTTGGGTATTCCTTCTGATTGTTCGTTCGTTAATCGATGTCGTTTCCACCAGGTTCTTCTTTTCTCGTTACTACCTCCTCCCTTGAAAGTTCGACCTTCGTCTTCACCTATTCCACAAACATACCCAGTCCCACGCTACTCGAAAGGTCCCTCTCCCGGACCTTCATGTTGCGATCGTAGAAACCCCTTGACTTTTAAAAACCCATACCGATCTCACACATTCCTGATATAAGTCATTCACTACCTTCCACCCAGACTCACACCTGATCACAGTTTAGTGTCAGGTACGATTCTTTTAATATTCGTGTACTCTATTAGTCTAAACAGGAAATCTTTAGAAGTTCCTATTAAACCCAACTCTATTGGTTGTCTATTAAATGAAACTTGTGTATGTGTCATCTTTTATTATTCACCTATATCTTTTTTTTAAAATTAAATTCATAAATAACCTATCTTTTGACTGTATTTTTAAATAGTCTCGAGTAGACTTGAGCAAAGAAGAGATTATTTTCTTCGTAACACAGTCAGGGACTTGTTTATAAAAAATTGACTACCAAATAATACTTCGTTCCATTTTCTCGAAAGTCAAGTCAAGTCGAATCAGTGAGTCAGTATAGTCTGATAAACACTGGGGTACCTGACGTCGTACGGTCCGGAGGGACAGACAGTGGTTGAGGACCTCGAACGAGTTTGAGTACAGGCAGCTAAGTCATTACGGTAGGTTGGTAGAGTAAAAGACAGTAGGGGAAGAGGACTGGAGTTAAAAAGGGTCGTAGTCCCAGAAAAGTTTACTCAGTCGAGAAGTGTAGTCCACCGGTTTCATAATATCAAAGTCGAAGTTGTAGTCAGGAAGGTTACTTGTAAGTCCTGGTTAAAGGAAATCCTACCTGACCAACCTAGAGGAAACTCAGGTTCCCTGAGAGTTCTCAGAAGAGGTTGTGGTGTCAAGTTTTCGTAGTTAAGAAGCCACTTGTCAAAAGGAATACCAGGCTGATAGGTATAGATACGTACTAATGACCTTTTTGGTATCAAAACTGATCTACCTGGAAACAACAGTTTCATTACAGAGACAAAAAATTATATGACAGATTCAACCAGTATCAAAAAGAAGGTTCCTCGTTCACAGAGAATTAAAGTGCCGACGTCAGTGATAGACATCACTAAAAACTCGTGGGCGGGGGGCGGGGGGTTGGTTTTATTTCAGAGAGTGACAAGGGTAACAAAGGGTAGATAAACGGTAGTTCACTGTCCTGACCTACGGTACTAGAATCAAAAGACTTACAACTCAAAATTTGGTCGAAAAAGTGAGAGAAGAAAGTAAAGGTAGTTCTCCGAGAAATCAAGAAGAAGTGAAAGACGACATTCCCACCACCAATACACGTATAGATTTCAATAACTATAAAGAGGGTCGTTAGAACTAAGGTCGACACGAAGAAGGTCGGACCGTAAAGAGTACTACATGAGACGTATCTTCAATTTATTTGTCCCACTGTTAGATGTCAGAACCACATGAGGAAAGGGCTAAACCTTGGTCAGACATCAAGGTACAGGTCAAGATTGACAACGAAGAACTCGGCGTATATCTAAAGAGTCCTCCGTCCAATCCACCAGACCATAAGGGTATAGAACTTCTTAAAAGATGTCAAACAACACTAGGTGTGTCAGTTTCCGAAACCATATCAGTTATTTCGTCTTCATCTACAAAAAGACCTTGAGAGAACGAAAAAGTTACTTTCTCGAAATTACCTTGTGATTATAGTAGGGACCACCAACCAAAAACTAATTATCCCGGAGTAAACGTTAAACCCCTGAAATTAATGAACTCGAACAAAAATACTTTTGATTAAACACCTTTGGAGACTTTAATCTTAAGTCATATAGACTCCGTCTAAAGTCCTGATGTAAACATTTTTCTGAGGTCCACTAAGAGTATCACCATCTCTGTAACAAAACTTCAGTCAAGACTTTAAGTAGAACTTCAACCTCAAACATAAAATACTTCTTTTTTTAGTATAAGTTTGTTGAAGTAAACTTAAAAACTTGAAGGGAGGTGAGTTGTAGCATGACTACGGATGTTAGGATACTAAGCTAAAATCAAAATTAGTAAATGGAATCAGTCAGAGACCTTGTTTACAAAGACTCGTCATAACGGAGGTTGAAACTAAGAACTCCGTCTCTGATCTTATTTACTTCTCGTACCAATTATGATGACATTAATCCTAGGGATCACGTCTTTCTTCGCGGTACAGGTTCTACAGGGGTCCACCAATACCTTACACGACCCCTATTATAACTTATATAAAAGGAAAAGAAAAAACAGTCAAAAAGTATCCTGACGAATACTAGGATGAGGACGTCCACCGGCGTCCATAGGATCGTTGACGATCCTTTAGATTCCACACATGTGTATAATATGGACTGTCAAAACCTTTTCACGCATTTTAACTGTACGATGGAGGACTGTACTTAGTAAATTGTCGTGAAAAGTTAAAAGTCTGACTTGTTCGAGACTTATTCTGAGAGGATTACTTACGTGCAGAAAACTCAAGTTGTTTACTTTTACTTTCTCATAAGGTCTTTCGGAAAAGACTTGAAGTTCTTGTCCATTAATCTTGAACACCCAATAAACCTCTCAACCTCTATCAAGAGGAAAATGAATTAAAAACTGTCGACACAAGGAATTCTTAACCTTTTTACAGAGGGAAAACGTATAAAACTGGTTAATAAGACAGTGATACGTTCTTCTTCTTCGGTCCTGATAAAGATTAAAAAAGGGGTCGAAGAATACTTCAAGACTCCGTCAAATCCTGTCTATAATTCTACTATACAAATACTATCTAATTCAGAACTAACTCGGTTTAGTTATTAACGAAATTATAAATGGTAAATCTTCCTATCACACAAAACTTACGAACCTTAAAGGGAAGAGAGAAAGAGACGGAGGTACAGGGTGAAGAGAAAATAAAAAAATAAAAATAAATAAAAAAATAGGTGAGGAGAAAATTTTTATTAATATCGATGACAAATAACAACGAATCATACATAGTCTAAACGTAAGTTATCGAGTGAATTAAGACTGTTGTTCAGATACTCTACCTATTATAGTAATGGGAGTAATAGAAATTGGTCTCTTTTGTTGCCGTTGGGTGAGGTCATGAGAACGAACCTGTCAGGGTACCTCCCTCCTCGGACCACCCGACATCAGGTACCCCAGCGATTCTCAGTCTGTGTTGACTCGCAGAAGTGAAAGCGAAAAGTGAAAGTACGTAACCTCTTCCTTTACCGTTGGGTGAGGTCAAAAGAACGGACCTCTTAGGGTCCCTGCCCCCTCGGACCGCCCGACGGGAGACACCCCAGCGTGTCTCAGTCTGTGCTGAATCGTCGTCGTCGTCGTCGTAATAGAAATTATCTGTCTACTCCCCTAATGTTGAATCTCTCCGTACTGTCGATTGTTCACTACCCCAACCTTAAACTTACGTCTAGACAGACTGAGTGATTAAGAAAAATTAGTCATGTGATCGGGGGGAGGGGGATCCATACATACATACATACATACATACATAAATGAAACCGATGAAGTGACAGAAGTCCCATTTCAGTTCTAAACCTGTCTCCAACTTCCATAAGATGAGAGACCGAGGATGGAGCATAAAATTGAAATGATTTCAGATGAGGTACTTCTTTCGTGAGACCAGGTTGGTCACAGATGAGTCCTACACAATTTATTGAGACGGAAGGACGGAACCGTAGTAAGGAGTAGGAACCTTACATGAATGATGAAAAGAAAAAAAAAACTGAACGAAAGAAAAAATTTTTTTAAAATTAACCTCCTATTAATGTTATAACACTACCAAAAACGGTACGTAGTCACACTTAAACGGTATCCGTATGTACACAGGGGAGGGAAACCTTGGGGGGAGAAGGGAGATAGGGAGGTCTTATAGTATTTCGTGACCATAACTGACGGAACACAGTATATGGTTTGAGGGTGACCGATAGACAAAATGTATACGATTATATATACAAAGTTACGATAAGAGAGTTCAGTAGGGTGGGAGAGGAAAAGGGTGACTCAGGTTTTCAGACAAGAAAGAAATGTTTATGATGGACATGAAACTCTGAACTGACTTTATAACGAGACACTTTGAAGAGGCGAGATGTCAAATAAATGAGTCTTAAAGGTAGTATAATTACTGTACATCGTAAATAAAGTACATACGGTATCTTTAGGAGTCTGAGAGTTCTCATCTCGTCCTAAAATGTCCTGTAAATTGGACTGAATAGTAATTGACCCCGAAGGGTCTACCATAATCACCATTTCCTAGGCGGACAGTTACGTACATCCACACTCTACACTCAAAGTAGGGACCCAGTCCTTCTAGGGGACCTCTTCCCTTACCGTTGGGTGGGATCAAAAGAACGGACCTCTTAGGGTACCTGTCTCCTCGGACAACCCGATGCCAGGTATCCCTGCGCTTTTCGACGTGTACTGACTTCACTGAGTCGTGTGTGTAGTAATTGCCTTCATAAAATACAAATACAAGTGGGTGGAAGATTAATTTATACCTTCTCTGCTGTAAAAAGGGTAAAAAGGGTAGGGTAGGGTAAGGGAAACGTAGATTCAGACTACTAATTACACAAGAAAGAATTAAACTTTGTTTTAGAAAGAGGGGATCTGAAATATATTAAATCAAAATCAAGAAGGAATACCTCAAAGTCTCCTTTTTCTTTTAGATGAAGATGTATAACCTTGAAAAAGAAACTTTGACCGAAGAACATACTGAAGATTCTCGAAACCAAAAGTTCAGTTTTGTAGAATTGTAGGGACCAAAAAACTTGATAAATAGTCTACTGTAAAGGGGGTCTCGGGTCAAGGATAAACCTATCTGAGGTCGAACATTTTTAAGACGAATTTCGTAGTAAAGGTCCTCGACTTTGGACTATACGTAATCAGGGACAAATTGAAGGAGACACGACACAAAGAGGATCGAGTCGGTCTCGACGTAAGGAACTAGGAGAGAGGAGGACCTAGTAAGGGTGAAATCTCAGGTCTAATTAGGTCTAAATTTTCGTCCTTGTTAAATCCGTTGAGTCGAAGAGGTGACCCTCCCCGGTTCGCAGGAACTAAAAGGGACAATTAGATCCTGTTTTATATGATGTCCATCGGTGCCCCAGAGACCCACCCAGGACTCAGTGTGAACGACGTACAACAGGGACCATAGGTTCCAGAATCACAGTAGGTGTCCTAAGATTCACAAGACAAACAACATCGTGTTAAGAAAAAAAAAAAAAAATTAATATATATGTACATATGAAAAGAAGACTTCTGTTATGTGAATGACAGTCTATAAAATTATGACTTCGAAGTTATTAAGTCGGTGGACTACACTTCTCGACTGAGTAACCTTTTCTAGGACTGAAACCTTTCTAACCCCCGTCCTCCTCTTTCCCCGTTGTCACCTGCTCTAGCCACCTACCGTAGTGACTGAGTTACCTGTACTCTAATACGTTTGAGTACAGACCCTCTATCACTTCCTGTCCCTTCGGACCCCACGACGTCAGGTACCTGAACGTTTCTCAACCTGTGCTGAATTACTGACTTGTTGTTGTTTCTGTTTATTAACGAAATGACACGACATAATGAAAGATAATATGTTACTTCACTTAGTCGAGAAACATACGTATGGAGAGGAGGACGTGGAGGGAGGGTGGGGAGTAGGGTCGGGAGATCCAGTAGTGTCTCGTGACTCGACTCGAGGGACACACCCCGTGTAAAGACTGAATAAAGGTACGTACTTAAGACACGGACTTCGAAGAACCCAAGTGTCCTGATACCAAGAAAAAAATGTCTTAACAGATAAGACCAAAAACAAACAAAATATTATATATAGGTGGTCCTGAAAGAAAAGATAAAAAATGATTACGAAGAAACCTTTTCTTTTGAGACCGACCCACCGGACCCCAGGGTAGTGCGTCTCTATTAAACATCAATGATTCACTGAAAGAAAAACCAAAAGTACCTTAAGAGTGTGTTTAAGAGACGATTATATGATCATCTTATACGGGTAGAACCTAAGAACCTTTACTGATAAACATAGTAAGTGACTCTTCACGGAACAAGTAGGTTACGATAGTGTGAAAATTATGTAGGGTTGGTTGAAGAAGGGGTCGACGAGGGTGTGGACTAGACCACTGATCTAAGGTTTGGTTCAAATCGGAAAGATGGAGGACGAGACAGAGGACACATAGAGATACGACAGGATTCCCTATGACATAAGGTTTTTACCTAACTAGACACTCACATATATCACCCTAAATATAAGAAAAACTAGACGACACAGACATAGTCAGTAAGTTCAAATAAATTAGTCTTCCTCACTCGTTAACTAACACAGATGACACCTTCGTTCTTTTCTTCAACAAAGTTCTAACGAGAGAAACGATTATAACTAACTGGAACTTTGGGTAGACTTTAGAGGTTGAGAAACAGTACATTTATAGATTACTCAGTATATAAACACGTTCACTTAGAAACTCGGTTTAGTGTTTCGAAATATAGACGGTGTCAACCTGGACAACTTCCGGTAAAACACTTTATGGAAACCTTGAGGTTAAACATAAGTTCACATAATTAGTAGTAAGGGTGGAGATATAGTTGATATCTCAACTTTTCTATAAAAGGTATTACAATAGATTTTATAAGTATAATCACAACTTGTCTAGGACAGGTGTACTCTCGTTATTGTTGTTGTTGTTGTTGGTGGTGTTTTATCTTAGTTGTTACTACTGTTGTATATAACTCATGAAAGATCGCGTCCGTAACCCGATTTGTGAAGTATAGAAGTGTACCTATAAGATTAAATAGAAATGTTGTTTAGATACTGCCTTACTATGATAGTAATTTTTGATAGTAATAGACATTAAATGTCTACTTCTTTAACACCACATCTCTCCAAATTCCTTAAACTCATTGTCCAGTGAGTCATTCACTTTCAGGAAAATTATAGGAACGTACCGCTACGTAGACTCGGATTCTTTTGGTGGTTCACAACCAAGATAAAAGAATTCGTTAAAAAAGAAGAAAAGACGTACTTTTCAAAACAGAGATAAATCTCGTTTATACTGTTCTACTCTCTCTTAATGGAGAGTGAAAGTAGATTATTATGATACTGGGTAATGAGACTCAGTAACCCGAATAACGAAAGAACAAAAGGAAAGGGTTTGTACTGGTGTTGAAGGGAATCACAAACGGGTACAAATTAACGGTATCTTTCGTTGTGAAGTTTGTTTCGATCACCTCCACTACCTTAAGGTCGACTCGATAAAGTTTAGGATTTTCTACTACGACCATTTCACGACGTGAGTTGTACGGTCGTTTAAACCTTTTGAGTCGTCACCGGTGTCCTGACCTTTTCCAGTCAAAAGTAAGGTTAGGGTTTCTTTCCGTCACGGTTTTTTACAGGTTTGATGGTATGTTAATATAAGTAAAGTGTACGATCGTTTCATTGCGAGTTTTAAGAGATTCGATCCGAAGTTGTCATGTACTTGGTTCTTGAAGGTCTACAAGTTCGACCAAAATCTTTTCCGTCTCCTTGGTCTCTAGTTTAACGGTTGTAGACAACCTAGTATCTTTTTCGTTCTCTTAGGGTCTTTTTGTAGAATAAGACGAAGTAAATGATACGATTTCGGAAACTGACACACCTAGTGTTGTTTGACACCTTTTAAGAAGTTCTCGGCCCTCATGGTCTGGTGGAAAGGAGAGAGGTCTCTTTGGACATACCAGTTCTTCGTTATCAATCTTGACCTGTACCTTGTTGTCTGACAAAGTTTTAACCCTTTCCTCATGTAGTTCCGACATATAACGGTGGAACGAATAAATTGAAGGTACGTCTCATGTAGTACGCTTTACGACCCAACCTACTTCGTATTCGACCCTAGTTCTAACGGTCTTTTTCATAGTTATTGGAATCTATACGTCTACTGTGGTGGGAATACCGTCCTTCACTTGTCCTTGATTTCTCGGAGAACTACTTTCACTTTCTCCTCTCACTTTTTCAACAAAATTTTGTCTTGTAAGTTTTTTGCTTCTACCGTAGACCAGGGTAGTGAAGTACCGTTTATCTTCCCCTTTGTTACCTTTGTCACCCTTTGATAAAAGAACCCTAGGTTTTAGTGACGTCTATCACTTACGTCGGTACTTTAATTTTCTACGAATGAGGAACCTTCCTTTCAGTACTGGTTTAGTCTGTCGTATAATTTTTCGTCTCTGTAATGAACCTGTTGTTTACAGACAGATCAGTTCCGGTACCTAAAAGGTCACAAGTACATGCCTACACTCTCAACCTGATGTTTTTATCGACTCACGTCTTCTTAACTACGAAAACTTCACACCACAACCTCTTCTGAGAACTCTCAGACAACCTGACGTTCCTCTAGTTTGGTCAGTCAGGATTTCCTTTAGTTGTGACTTATAAGTGACCTTCCTGACTACGACTTCGACTTCGAGGTTATGAAATCGGTGGACTATACTTCCACCGATAGAGTAACCTTTTCTGGGACTAAGAACCTTTCAAACTTCCGTCCTCCTCTTCTCCTACTGTCCTACTCTACCAACCCACCGTAGTGACTGATTTACCTGAACTCAAACCCGTTCGAGGTCCTCGACCACTTCTTATCCCTTCGGACAACACGACATCGGGTACCGCAGCGTTTCTCAACTTGTACTGACTCGCTGACTTGTTGTTAGTTTACAAACCAAATAAAATTCGGAATTGGAAGAACTGTAATAAGATTCTTAAAGTAAGAAGTAAAGGTGGAAAACGACAAAATGTCTACAGATTCATTTTAAGTCAGAGTACCTTCCGGTTGACTCGTAGAAACCCAAAACTCTACGGAGAGTGAGAAGAGAGGGAAAGGAGGTTTTCACTGGTTTCCAGTACTCTATCTTTAAAGTGGAATATTTGGAGAGTATAAAAATTTCATTTCCATGAAATTTCTTTGAAACTGAAAGAGTACTCGAGAGATCTTCGAATAAAGGATTCTATATTCTTTGTATTTATACTAAGACGGAGAGAAAACAATAATTTTTCATCTTCCACTCACGAATTATAAATAAGGTTTAAGAAGTCTGAAAATACGGACTTTGAAATAAAAAGGAGGTAACTATACTTCAGGTTTTACCTTATAAAAAAGTAAGAACAAAGATGTAAGTTCCTCCATCCACTCCAATGAGTGTATTATAAGACCATATTCTTCGTAGAAACATCATTAAAGTTTTCTTACACTAAGTTACGTAACTGTCACAAAAATAGGAGAGATCACTGACAAAAAGTATAGATGAAAAGTAGTTTGTCAATTTTACGACACCAAACCAGTTACCTCGAAGACTAACCCCTTCATTAAAAGTCGTGATGATGTTCTGTACACTTACAGGTTCCCTTAGTCTAAGGACATATTTCATATCACCTTTTTGATAAATGTTTGTCCATTCTTGTTTATTTTAAACCGTGTTATTCACCAAGACAATAAAATAAGTGTTACAGAGATGTTTTATAATTTAAAGTCGTTAAAGTTACCCTTAGAACTATATTTTCAGGGTCCTTAAAGGGACCATTTATTTTTTATTTAGGAAAAAATTTCTATTTTCGTCTATATTTTCTTATTTTCATAAAATAAAGAAGATACTCAAACCGTAGTAAATTTGAGTGGGAATGATCTAGTTTCTTAGTAAGACGGCGTTCCCCTCCGTTTCATGTTTGATTGTCTATTTTAAATAAAACAGGAGAGAAACCACTGAAATTAGTAGAAAAGAGGTGATAAAAAAAAAAGGATAAAATTGTATACGAAATCTTTACATATAAAAATGAAATTAAAAGTTTCATTTCGAAAGATTAGTTTCAAACGGAAAGAGTTCCTTAACATAACTTACATCTTTTTATTGAACGTGAAATCTCTAAAGTCGAGAAGTCTCGACAATTTACACGGATGGTCAAACAGACTAATAACAAGGTCAACTCTTCAACGAAGTGTGGAAATTTCAGTTACTTTTGAACCCAAACAGAAAGGACATAATATCTGCTGTATAAATACAATGAACGTCCGCAATTGTGCACCTACAGTATAAGGAATAATAACGAATTAAGTAGTTTATAAATGACCGGTGAAGGATGCACGACCGGAAAATAGTCGCCGACCTATAGGTAAGGACTTATAGGACGTCACAGACGTGAGTACTTTACTTACGAGAGTATCCCTTCTCTCTTTTTATTAATCCGTTGAAATTGAGTTACTTGATGACCATAAAGAACCTATCCCTGTCCGTGTTCTATAGATTGGGGTAGATCGAGTCAGAAACCCCAAGTTCTATGTCGAAGGACCTTCTGTACTATAGATGGGGAATAGTATCTCAAAATGTATTAAATAAGGAAGAAGGATCTTCTTTGAAACCTACCTACACATGTTTTTACTGTCGACTATAATCACAAAGTGAATAAACAATAATAAACCACGGATGATACACAGTATATCCGAAGGGAGTATCGATCCAACCATTTCTTAGACGGACGTCACGTCGTCTGGGTCCAAGTTAAGGACCCAACCCTTCTAGGGGACCTCTTCCCTTACTGTTGGGTGAGGTCATAAGAACGGATCTTTTAGGGTACCTGTCTCCTCGGACCGTCCGATACCAGACACCCCAGCGTTCTCAGCATGTCCTGAATCACTGATTTGGTAGTGGTGGTACACAGTCTATCTTGAAACGATCTGAATCTGTACGAAAATCTGGGAGATCCTCTGATATCAGATCAACCCTTTCTCTATGTACTTTGTATAATATAAAGTTACCCAATTAAAGATATTATGGATTTCTAAATAAAAGTTAGATCGTAACCAACTCATGACCGATGACTCCAATTAATATCTAATCCTTTATTTTTCATAGAGTCCCCTTTGTAGAGTGGACAACTGATAGTGTCGGGAAAATGATTACCCAACCGGTTTTACAAGTAAGTTCAAGAAGACATTGTAGACGTTCTACAATACTTTTTTGGGTCTACTTGAAAAACCGGTTGGGTTATTAAAATAGTTTCAATTCCTCTGACAAGACTTCTCTTTAACGACAAGGTTCATAAATTCATTGTATAACCCCCTCTTTAATAGGTAGTCTAATGTCTCGATGGTTTCACTAGACTGATTTTACGAAATAATAATTAAAAATATGAGGAGAGACAAGAGGAAGAGAGATGTATTAAAATTACTGTGTTAGAGGTGTTCCTTTTCTCCCTTATTTATACTACAATTGTTTACGTCTAAGGAGAATCCAATGACTCCCTTAATCATTTAATTTAACGTTTAACGATAGACACAGGACAATTTCTAAGTTGAGTTTCTATAGAAAGGACTCTTATCTAAAACTTTTCGGGATCATAATAGGACTTTCTATTATCTATAAGGGAGGTTTAAGTGTGTATTAAGTCGACTTCTATCCGAATACCAACGCGGTCAAAGGGTTTTCCTTCTAGTATTTCAGTATATTATGAAAACAGACGGAACACAGTAAACTTTCTTCAGACCTTTTTATTCTTTAGACCTTACAGGTATTAAGTGTACAAGGGGGAAGGGAAAACGGTCCTATTGGACTAATAGATCTCCCTTTCCTCCCTCTTTTGTGGATTTTATATTACTTACACTGAGTCATCTATAGTAATTAGAGTATCAAATAGAACTTACTATATTATTAAAGGAGATTTCAAATGGTAAAACTTAGTCTAGTCTTACCTCTTTGGATAATGTAAGTCCTTACGTCCCTTTTTTTGACAAAATGAGTTGGTGTACGTCTTGAAAATAAATTGTTTGTCGTTATAAAACAATTGGGAAACGTGAATTTTCTGATAGTATCCTTATTATATAAAAGACCGTTATGTCTGTTATGGTGATAATATCACGTATAATAAAAAGGTAAAATTTTTAATAGGTGTATTAAATGTTAACGACTTTAAAAATCCAGACCGGATTTTAAAAAAATTACTCAAATAAAAATTAACATCCTATTAACGAAATGTTACGTTAGGGATAGTTTGATGGTTACCATAAAAAGTTTCTAGATATTGTATTTCAAGTGTTAAACATACCTTTATGTTTTCTGGGACTCATCGGTTTCGTTAGAACTTTTTCTTCTCACCTCAATGTCCTTAGTTGGACTGAAGTTTCATATGATTTTATTAAACTCGAACTATAAAGTACGACGAAACTTATTTACAAATTTTTACACCGTCTCTCTGTTAAAAGATTTAAGACAAAAAAAACAGATTCCATTCTTATATTGTCATCTATATTACTAAAAAAAAAAGGAAAAAATTCCATTTTTATTGGGACTCTGTATAATTCCCTAAAACCTTTTATCGAACAAAATTTTCACTTTTAGATATGATATTAATCGACTTTGGAGTTGATCCCTTGAGAGACGACGTCCAATGTTTGGATTTTCTATGTGTCAGTTCCACTATTGTCGAGATTTTACTTGTTAGTCTTCAATCCCATTTTACTTATAAATATCGATTTATCAGGATCTAAGTCGTTAATCCTTCAACTTCGTTTTTGAAACAAGGAGTTTACGAAGGATTACATACTTGGTTGGTGTTGTCAATGTTGGAAACTTCCCGTACCCATTCCTCGACCTTATTATCCTTATTAGGTTAAGGAAAAACAACTCATATAAGGAACTATCAGTGTATTTTTTCAGTTGGGTTACTTATTTTTAGACATGTATAATTTTGTTCCAGTTTTAAACCGTTTGTCATTAAAAAATATAAAACAAAAATTGTCAGTACGAAACGGAGCTATTCGGTGTACAAAAGTTTTGCGGAAAAGTATCAATACCGTGATCGTAAACCTGACCGCCGATAACTCCATGTCATAATAGAACGTAATAAGTAAAAACAAATAAGGGAACAAACGAGTAATTAAAAAGATAGTTTACATACTTCTCGGTCTATGTTTGGTCCACGAGGACTTTTCGTGACCCATGGTTCACGGATACCGGGTCGTCGACGTAGATAGTAGGAACCCAGACCCCTCCCCTAATATCAGAATCCTTAAGTCGTCCCGACTTCGATAATAAAGACTTACTAAAGAGAGGACTCCCTCTTTTACCTTAATCAAAGGTGTGTCAAGAATCAGGGTCGATAAGAAAAGGGTAACTTTTGATCGTGTCTAAATTACAAAAAAGTAAACTTCTTTGTCGTCGTTTGTTTTACTTTTATGTTTGAAACGTTAACAAAATAGAGAGAAGGACTAAAACTTTGTCTTTTATAGGCTCTAGTCTTCACACCTCTCGATAAAAGGACGATAAGACAATATCTCTTTAGATTGTTCAAGATTTTTAATCTGTCAACCGAAACTAAAAGAGTGACATTCTTGATACTTGAGTGAACCTCTTCAAAAACTCCTTCGAAACGAACTCTACAGATGTAAACGAGAGTAGTTAAACTAATGACTGAAACTTTTTTTCTTAAGACATATCCAAAAATAGAACTACCCGGAAGGATCATCCTGAAAACGTCTTTGTCTTCCTTAAAAAAAAAATTACACTGGACTTTAAGAAACGTTTTTCTACTTTATTTTGACAAAGTCCCTTCACAAAACCTTAGTTATTAACCTAGAACGATTAAATCTATAGTTTACTCAGTTTAAGTGAGTGTTGGGTGTAGTCCCGGAACCGTTCTTCGGATGACCACATTCCGCAGAGGGATCAATTGTGGAGACATCCAACCAAACGAGTCACTTCATTGAAGACGAAGTGAGAGTGTTTACGACGGGTCACAGGAGGAACCCAAAAGACCATTGAAAATGGAGAGAACACGGTGTAGTGACAGACCCTCCTTAAAATCGTCTCTAACTTCGTTAAATCATAGGATCTAACAGTAAATCCAATGACCACCTGAAAGGGTCGGTTTCGTATTCTCTGTCCCAACTTGATACTCGTCGTTTAACCCGACAATTCGGACTGGAGGAACACGTACGATTCAGTGAAGTCAACACATTCTGAGAAACACTGAGACACCTGACACAGGGCAGTCCGAGGAGACAGGTACCCTAAGAGGTCCGTTCTATGACCTCACCCAACGGTATGGGAGGAGGTCTGAACGGAGATCGGGCCTACTTATCCAGGTCTAAATACTTCGTAAGAACCAACCATCTACATCGACAGAAAGAAATGTAGGTGATATACTGGTTTTAGTTTACTACGACCCGTTATTCAGATAAAGAGAGATAAGGCGGGTAACATTTTCAAGGAAACAAAGAGAAGAAACATAAAAAATTTTAATTAAAGAAGCCGAAATCGTCCAGAATCAACGACGTACACACTAGATCAAAGGACTCGTCCCTAACTTGGACCCGTGGGATGAAACCCTCGGGGTTCCGAATCGGTGACCTGGTGGTCCCTTCAGGAGTTTTACTAAATAAAAAATAGATATCTGTAACCTTAAGAGTAGTAACTCAATTTGTCGGTTTGATACTATAGAGAGGAATGAACTGATATCGCTGAACGTTCGTGTGTGTTTTTTCTAGTCATGAAAGAGAGAAGTGAAATTAATTCTTTTCTTTTTTCTTTTCTTTTTTTAGGTAACTGTGACTATCAGTGGTGAACGTCCGATTTTCAATATGATTTTCTTTCAAGGTCCTTACCTCGTCAATGTATTCTCTTTTTTCATTAAAATGTAAAAAATCTACCGAAGTCTTATACCCTCGAACACGTGTAATGAATCGTCCTAATAGGACTCAGAATCGTATGTAATGACATCCTACTTAGAGGATTAATAACGGATAAAAACACTTGTTACTATGCAAAAGAAAAGTCTCCGTCACTTTACGTCCTTTCACACTATAATTGACAGATCAAACGACTACGTACCACCCGAAGATAAAGTTCAAACGTTGTCGTTTTTCGTTATCGACGGAGTAGGGTGATAAAACCTGTAAAAAAAAAAAAAAGAAACGACCATGACCAGAGGGTCTAAATTCAGAACCCTCGTTTCGTTTTCTGATTCAACATTACAAAAGAGTTCAGTAAGATTTTCTTACTGAAAATCTTGAAAGACTTACTTTCAACAATAGGAGGGTCTCTTAACTACAACTATATATATATATACACACATATATATATATATATATATAAAAAAAAAACCATCCTTTTTTATAACGCGTATTCAAGAGTAAACCTCCCGTAAAAGTCCTTGCCTTATCACTCGTCCTATGGAGTCATGTCACCCTCGTGACCTCTACTGAGTCGTATTTACCACAGAGTAGGAGAGAGACGGAGAAGAGCCTCCTCCGACCACCTCGGTTTTGAAAGGAAGGCGTCATGTGTGTCCAGGAAAGACAGTAAAGACGTAGTTTCGGTGTCATCCGGTGAGTGGTTAAAGTCTCTGTTAATCCGTGACAAAGCTCCAGGGAATAAGAACCCCCTCGGTAAATTACTCTACCTTTAATACGGGGTCTAAAAGTCGACACGTAAGAGTTAATTGTCCTTTAAGGACCTACAACGAGAAGGGGAATCTAAATCTTCGAAAAATTCTTTTTTTCAATGAAAAAAGGGGTAAGAAGAACCTCTACGGATTTTTATACCTTTCTCTTTAAGATCTGAGGAACTAAAAAGGCACCTACTAGATTTGGTCTACTATCTTCGTCAGACACAGAAATCGGGGCCTCCGGACTCAAGGGCCTCAAGGTCCCGGTACTGGATGTCTTCCCACACGCACAAAGTCTTCCAACCCAACGAGGTCTCCGTCGCGATGACGTGCCAGCTTATCCCGGTCTAGCTCCGTCTGACGGTCGGCTTTTGGGACTAATTCTGTTTTTCATGAGTCTTCGAAAGAGTTACAATCTGAGGGTCATTCTCTCTACTGAATCTAATTATTATAATCTTAACAGTTATCGGTCTTAAAAAAGTATTTATTACAAGAAAAATAAATATTATAGAGATCACATAGGAATTTGAGGCACAAGGAGGACAGTAAGATAAAAGATCCATGAACCAGACTATAAAAGATAACAGGACATGACGGTCTACTCCTTCTTTATTTTGACACCTACACACCTCGGTAGTAGCCAGTTTGGGGAAATTTCAAAATGAAACCTCAACAATGAAATACTCACGGTACCACTCTCGTCGAAAGGATAATTTTACACAGTAAATCGACCTAGTGTCTCTAGAAGGACAGTATAACTTGTATAATTTTTAAAGTCTCTGTGTCCTTTAATATACTGACACATAAAAAGGGGGTTTATTTTCATTATCAGAAAAGAAACCACGTTAGGACAGACTAATAACACAAGTCCACCATGACTTGTGTCGAATTTTGTAAGTAGACCTCGGTGGGTCACCTTATTATTAGAGACTCATTGTCCCGGTATCAATCCCGACACGCAGATCAGAAAAATCTTCGTTACGAGAGAGCACTCTACATAGTTGGTAACCACTATTCTAACTTAATTCGGAGTACAACCTTCTAACTCTCACCGGATCACTTTTCAGTGGTGTGGAACAGATACAAATGATCACCACAGAACGGTAATCAAACGGTCAGAACGGTTCCAAATGATTACCCCAGAGAAAGAGAGACACTCCTGTTCTTCTACGAAGGAAAGGTCGGTCACTTAACGACCACAGACACCTAAAAGGAGACCTTGTATCAATATTCACGAAAATAGAAAAATTAAGAGTACTCGTAAAAACGTAAAATGAAATATAACTCCATATTATAGGTGTGTTATTCCCGAAGAGTCCACCACGATCACCATTTCTTGGGTGGACGGTTATATCCTCTGTGCTCTCTACACCCAAGCTAGGAACTCAGTCCTTCTAGAGGAACTCCTCCGGACCGTTGGGAGAGGTCATACGAACGGACCTCTTAGGTTACTTGTCTCCTCGGACCGTCCGACGTCAGGTACCCCAAAGTTTCTTACCCTGCGTTGACTTCACTGAGTCGTACGCACGTGTACGCGTATACGTGTTATCTTACACGTTTAGAGTTCGTCAGTGGTGGACCTATCCTACGTGACAGGTCTACTTCTGTGTCTCGTACAGGTCGTGTGGTCTGTGGGAAGTATGGCGGGAGGTGACACCCCGTACGCTTTCGACCGAAAGTGAGACAGCTGATTTTCTTCTACATGTTGAACTCTCCTTGTGAAAGGTCGGGGGAAGACTACAGATACAGTCTTAAAAAGACAGGGGAAAAGTGAAATTATTTTGAGACGATGTGTTTTTGATGCGGCTCGCGCCCTCCGACACTGCTGCGCGTCTCGCGCCCGCCGACGCTGCTACGTGTCTCGTCCGCTCTCCTCGGTGGGGTGTAGGCTCCAGTCCCCGTCTTCAGCCCTGCTGGGGTGCGGGCTCCCCGCCGCCGGATCTCCTCGATGAGGTACAGGCTCCAGTCCCCGCCGTCGGATCTCCTCGATGCGGATCTCACGGTCCGACGCTGTCACGTCCTCGTCGGCTCTCCTCGATGGGGACGGACTCCGGTCCCCGCCACCGGTCCTCCTCGCTGGGGTGCAGGTTCCTCGCCATCGACGCACCCGTGTCTCCCGGATCTCCTCGATAAGGTGTAAGTTCCAGTCCTCCCCGTCGTCACTCCTCTATGGGGACAGGTTCCATTCCTCCTCGTCGACTCGAAACGACCTCGTCGACACTACTCTATGGGGTACAGGTTCCATTCTCTATGGGGTACATATTCCATTCTCTTTGGGTTCATTCTGCCATACACAACGTTCTCCCGTCTGTGTAACTTTGGTGTTAGTGTCTTTTGATCAGTCAGATTAGTGTGATCCTGGTGTCTGAACAGATTGAGTTACTTTGATTCGGTATGGGACACCCCGGTGGGTTCTGCCCACCCATACCACCTCTCCAGACTGTGTTACACCAGGTGACCTCTTCCCTTACCGTTTGGTGAAGTCATAGGAACGGAACTCTTGGGTTACTTGTTATACTTTTCCGTTTTACTATCCAATGACTTTCTCCTTGAGGGGTCCAGTTATCCACGGGTTATACGATGACCTCTAGTCACCTCTTTATTGAGGTCTTTCTTACTTCCCAACCTCGGTTTCGTTTTTGTTATGGGTCAACACCTACACTGACCACTATCTTCGTTCCAAACTACGACATTTCTCGTTATGACGTATCCTTGGACCTTACAGTCCAGGTACTTAGTTCCGTTTATCCTTCACCAGTTTGTCTCCCGTTCTTACTTGCAACTGTAAGATCTTTAGTCGCTTGATTTTACCTGACCTTACCCACTTAAATTGAGTCTACTGGCAATATAGATGATAACGCCCGTCCTTAGGGAATCTTCTTTACCTCATCGGTAGTGCCAGTTGTTTCCTCGGACTTTACGTCATGAACCTACGTTAGAGTTTTTGTTGTCTTACTAGAGACAAGCAAAGGTTCCATTTGGTAAGTTATAGTGCCATTAGGTTCAGATACGGGTTTGGTCATTACGACTTTTTCGACTTCAACTTACCAAGATACTTCTGGAGGTTCTGAAAAATCTTGATTGTGGGTTTTTTCTACACGAAAATTAATATCCCCTGACCTTACGTTTTCATCCTTCAGTTCTTTGTGGATCTCATTGTCCGTTTAAACCGGAACCTTATACCTTACTTCATCCCGTTTCTGATTTTCTCAAAACGATTCTTTTACGTGACCAGTATCGTTTGTTGGGGAAGGTTGTTATGTTCTCTTCTGAGATGTGTACCTGAAGTGGTCTACCAGTTGTGACTTTAGTCTAACTAATATAAGAACCGTCGGTTTCTACATCTTCAGTTGTTTTTATTCTGGCCCTCGACTGACACCGAGTCTAGTACTTGAGGAATAATGGTTTAAGTCTGAGTTTAACTTCTTTCATCCCTTTTGGCGATCTGGTAAGTCCATACTGGATTTAGGTTAGGGAATACTAATATGTCACCTTCACTCTTTATCTAAATTCCCGGATCTAGACTATCTGTCTCACGGACTACTTGATACCTGACTCCAACTACTGAGACATGTCCTCTGTCCCTAGTTCTGGTAGGGGTACCTTTTCTTTACGTTTTTTCGTTTTACCGATAGACCCCTCCGGAATGTTTATCGACACTTTTCTTCTCTTCGCTTTTCGTTTCCTCTTTTCCTTTCTATGTTCGTAGACTTACGTCACAAGGTTTCTTATCGTTTCNTTCTGACCCTCGACTGACACCGAGTCTAGTACTTGAGGAATAATGGTTTAAGTCTGAGTTTAACTTCTTTCATCCCTTTTGGCGATCTGGTAAGTCCATACTGGATTTAGGTTAGGGAATACTAATATGTCACCTTCACTCTTTATCTAAATTCCCGGATCTAGACTATCTGTCTCACGGACTACTTGATACCTGACTCCAACTACTGAGACATGTCCTCTGTCCCTAGTTCTGGTAGGGGTACCTTTTCTTTACGTTTTTTCGTTTTACCGATAGACCCCTCCGGAATGTTTATCGACACTTTTCTTCTCTTCGCTTTTCGTTTCCTCTTTTCCTTTCTATGTTCGTAGACTTACGTCACAAGGTTTCTTATCGTTTCTTCTCAATTCTTTCGGAAGGAGTCGTTAGTTTCGTTTCTTTATCTCCTTTTGTTGTCTTACCCTTTCTGATCCCTAGAGAAGTTCTTTTACTCTCTGTGGTTCCCTTGTAAAGTACGTTTCTACCCGAGCTATTTCCTGTCTTTCCCAGACCTGGATTGTCTCCGTCTTCTATAATTCTTCTCCACCGTTCTTATGTGTCTTCTTGATATGTTTTTTCTAGAAGTGTTGGTTCTATTAGTGCTACCACACTAGTGAGTAGATCTCGGTCTGTAGGACCTTACACTTCAGTTCACCCGGAATCTTTCGTAGTAATGCTTGTTTCGATCACCTCCACTACCTTAAGGTCAACTCGACAAAGTTTAGCACTTTGTACTACGACACTTTCACGATGTGAGTTATACGGTAGTTTAAACCTTTTGAGTCGTCACCGGTGTCCTGACCTTTTCCAGTCAAAAGTAAGGTTAAGGTTTCTTTCCGTTACGGTTTCTTACGAGTTTGATGACGTGTTAACGTGAGTAGAGTGTGTGATCATTTCATTACGAGTTTTAAGAGGTTCGGTCCGAAGTCGTTATGTATTGGTACTTGAAGGACTACAAGTTCGACCAAAATCTTTTCCGTCTCCTTGGTCTCTAGTTTAACGGTTGTAGACGACCTAGTACCTTTTTCGTTCTCTCAAGGTCTTTCTGTAGATAAAGACGAAATAACTGATATGGTTTCGGAAACTGAGACACCTAGTGTTCTTTGACGCTTTTTAAGACTTTCTCTACCCTTATGGTCTGCTGGACTGGACGGAGAACTCTTTGGACATACGTCCGGTCCTTCGTTATCAATCTCGACCTGTACCTTGTTGTCTGACCAAGGTTTATCCTTTTCCTCCTGTGGTTCAGACATATAACAGTGGGACGAATAAATTGAATATACGTCTCATGTAGTACTCTTTGCGACCCGACCTTCTTCGTGTTCGTCCTTAGTTCTAACGGCCCTCTTTATAATTATTGGAGTCTATACATCTACTGTGGTAGGAATACCGTTTTTCACTTCTCCTTGATTTTTCAGAAAACTACTTTCACTTTCTCCTCTCACTTTTTCAACCGAATTTCGAGTTGTAAGTCTTTTGCTTCTAGTACTGTAGACCAGGGTAGTGAAATACCCTTTATCTTCCCCTTTGTCACCTTTGTCACAGTCGGAAATAAAAAAACCCGAGGTTTTAGTGACGTCTACCACTGACGTCGGTACTTTAATTTTCTGCGAATAAGGAACCTTTTTTTCCATACTGGTTAGATCTATCGTATAACTTTTCGTCTCTGTAATGAAACGGTTGTTTCCAGGTAGATCAGTTCTGATACCAAAAAGGTCACCAGTACATACCTACACTCTCAACCTGACACTTCTTCCGACTCACGGCTTCTTGACTCCGAAAACTTGACACCACAAGCTCTTCTGGGAACTCTCAGGGAACCTGACGTTCCTCTAGGTTGGTCAGGTAACACTTCCTCTAGTCGGGACCCTAAAGAAACCTTCCTTACTACGATTTCAACTTTGCGATCATGAAACCGGTGGAGTACGCTTCTCAACTGAGTGACCTTTTCTGAAACTACGACCCTCCTTAACCCCCGTCCTCTTCTTCCCCTGGTGTCTCTTACTCAACCGACCTACCGTAATGACTCAACTACCTGCACTCAGACTCACTTCTGACCCTCCACCACTACCTGTCCCTCCGGACCGCACGACGCCAGTACCCCAGCGTTACTCAACCTGTACGGACTCGGTGACTTGACTTGACTTGACTCCTGACGTCGGGTCCTCCGTCGTAGAGTCTCTCGAGACTCTCTGACGAGGTTTAACCATCACCCCCTTTCTGTTATATATTCCAAAACCACTTCCCCCTCAAGTTATGGTGCTTCGTGAGTAAAATGTTTTCCGGAAAACAATCAGTACTCCTAGATTATAGTGGTACTTCCCTAAATCACGAAGAGATCTATACTCCTCTACGTTCCTGACTCTAGTATTTTAGACAAGGATTTTTGTAGGTTGGTAGATTTCTGGACAGGGTGGTCTAAGGGACCTCGTGTCTCATGGAGTGAGGTGGGACTTGAGTGAGTCCCTAACAACTTTCAGTTGTCAATATCGTCGTGCCCCAAGTTAGAGGTATGTCCGGCTACCGTTTCCGGAAACAAAAAGTCAGCAACCGTTACGAGAACATTCACGGTTAAAGATCAACTGTGTCGAGGGAACACCAGTATTAAGACTGATATGAAACCCCCCATAAAGTTCTGGTAAAACAGGGTGTAAAGACCCTTCCGGACAGGACGGTAAAGGAAGAGGTCCTCTAGAAGGGTTGGGTCCCTAGCTTGGGTCCAGAGGACGTAACGTCTGTCTACGAAATGGTAGACTCGGTAGTCCCTTCTGAAACAATTGTACATACTGGAATTTAAGTACGATGTATTTAAGGGTCCGGTGTCAAAGTATGGGTAGGGACATCTACACTTCCGGTACTTAATCGCGGTGTTTAGGTCTCAAGGTATAGTTGGTGAGATTCCCATTATTATCTATATCAAGTATTTCTTGGGTCGGAACAAAGTATTAATGGTCCAACTAGTAAAAATCATACTAAATTGGGAGGGTAAGACCGCCTCCAATAAAATCCGAAGGGACTATCGAGTCGACTATTTCTTATACGGACGTTACGTCCTCTAGGGTCAAACTAGGGACCCAACCCTTCTAGACGACCTCTTCCATATCCGATGGGTGAGGTCATAAGAACCCGAAGGGAACACCGAGTCGACCATTTCTTAGACGGGTGTTACATAAGATCTTCAATTATTCCTCTTCCGTTACCGTGGGGTGAGGTCATGAGAACGGACCTTTTAGGGTACCCGCCTCCTCGGACGATCCGACGTCAGGTACCCCAGTACTTCTCAGCCTGTACTGACTCACCGAAGTGAAAGTGAAAGTTGGTAAGGGTTGTATCTCCTTGGAAATTTGGATTTACTGGTATCGGACCACAATTGATACATCTAAGAGGGGTATCAACACCCTCAAAAGGAAATTTATCTACTCTTCAATTAAAAAATAACTCTGTCGAGTAGTGAGGTTGACTCATATTTACTGACATTCTCTTTTCAATTTAGATTCCGGTCGTAGGAGTCTCGTCCATAATAATTGACCAGTCCACTCTCTTAGGGTAGATCATTATAGTACTTCTATCTTGTCCTGACTTGTAAGTAGATTTTATTTAAAGGATCACCCATAGGGATCTCTTGTCTTTAGGTGGTTCCATTAGGGTCTTCATGGTCTGTATCCATTAACCGGTGTTGGTTTGTTAACCTAACTCAAATATGATCCTATCTTAGTACAGGTACTATCTTTTGTAAACTAACTATCCGTATCCAGGTTCCTTAGTTCTTTTCTAATATTTACTAGTATTTTCAGTCTGGTCGTAGAACCCGTTCGACAGATGAAAACTTCAGTAGAAGAGCAGGAGTACATCAAATCAAAGGAAACAAACTCGTAACAAAATTCCACGAAAACTCCAGTGGTCCGGAGAGATATCTGGTCAGGTCGAATCCCCGGAAACCTTCACCCTCAATTGGGGTCTCAGTTAAAGGGAAGTTAAAGTGACCCTTACTCGATCAATTCTCATGGACTATCTTTCCAGGTAGGTAGGTCCAACCTCTGTCAAGGAATTTACTACAGAACGTCAGAACTAACGTCCAGTACACACTCCATAGACTAGAAGTAGGTTTCTATCTAATGATTTTATTCGAAGTCTTTGTTGGGATCTCACAGGAAATTATCACGTTAATTTTAATGTAATTATATGGGATTCTTGTATCTTGATAGGAGGTAATTGGTTGACCCTAAATTGTAAGTAACTTTATAGAAAAAGAGGGTTTTTAGTGGTAGTAAAAATGGTTTATATTGGTTTAATTTTGAACAAACATTATATCCAGACCAGTGTTATTTGAACCGGACTACTAAATATATTGGTATTAACTAGTATCTAAAACACGAAACGACTCTGACATTTGTAGAGTCTGACTTTCTAGATTCACTTAATGAGGGAAGAGTTCCAGAGGAAGAAATGACCCTTGTGTGAAGGATGAAGGGAATTCGTTGGTTCTTTACCGAAAATATAATCCTAAAATATCTAACCACCCATATTTATGGTCACTATTAAAGATTGTGGAACCAAAAGAATCTTGTAAAATCCTACCGTGGTTCGTAGTGAATAAAAATTAGGGTTTAGAGAAATCACAGAGACATTCTCCATTAGTCACAAATCATCATTTACAAAGTTATTGAATCGATAAGTTATCTGAAGGTTGTAAATAAATTCGTGTTGGGAATCTTCAAGTTCAATATGGTTAGACCTCTCTGATAAAATCTGTGTATAAGGATTTCTCGTATTAACAACAATTATCTCAGATAGATTTCCGAGTATAGAGTAAATGTAAAGAAAATCTTTAAAGAAGTGAGCTCCATTAAAGGAACAACTGTTTGAACATTGTCTATTTTATTATAAACGACGACGACGATTCAGTGTAGTCAGCACTTGCTGAGACACGCTGGGGTATCTGCCGTCGGGTGGTCCGAGGAGACAGGGACCCTAAGAGGTCCGTTCTTATGATATCACCCAACGGTAAGGGAAGAGGTCATTATTGTAAATTGAATATAATTTGGATCCATGTTACTTTTATAAGACGAATTACAATTAATGAGGATCTGTACAGTTGTAATAAATCTAGTTGTTTATTTGTAATTATTGTCCATAAATCGTGACTTATAAAGGATAAAGTGTACTTGGACTTTAAGTAATTCCAATTAAAGAGAACATAAATCTTAATAAAATAAACATTCGTGAATGAAAAAAAAACATTTCAGGTTAATCTAATCTCGAGTAAATGTTTGACTAGAGTTATTAGTCGTTATAATATATATATAATTTTTTTTTGGTTTCTGTGTGTGACTCTGTATGTACGTAGGTTTATCTGTGTTCTCTAGGATATCGAAACAAAGGGTTTGATTCAATACTTATTTTTTACCAACCTCATCCTAAAATTTTCCGAAACAAGGGGAAAAAACAAGGAAAACCAAAGTCTTTAATCTATACCAGATCTATTCACTAGGTCTCTCGAGACCAGATTTCCATATCCTCCTCAATAAAGGAGTACCGTTCTTAAGAAATTCCCTCTTAAAAAAGAAGTTTGAAGGAGACCTCAGATTTCTTATAACACTGGTGTAACAGTTTATAACATGTAAAAAACACTGGTATCAAAATATCGACTTTAAATCTGGTCTATCACGAGTTGAACCGGGACTATGATTCCCGTCTAACCAGGATCGTCCCTAACAGGGAGACCCCTTCATCCCCAGAGTCAAACTACTCGGGGACCAACAACTAATGTTCTCCTTCAAGACCTGCATTCCCTTGAAGTCAGGTAAAAAGTAAGGATACAGTTATTTCTAGATTATAAAAATCCGGTCAAAAGAACAGTAATTTAATATCGATATCTAACTGGTCAGTAAATTTTTTAAAAGGGTTCCCCAAGGGTCCAACCCACACCTTGGAATTTCACTCGTTGAGTGTGTAATCGAGTTTGTCAAACATGGTCTACAGACACGTGAGTTTGGTTTGGTTGTTAGGTTTGGTTTGGTCTTGAAGTGGTCGGTTCTCAGTGTGAGGTTTACTTTGTCTTCCGTTTCTCTACGGGTCTTTAGTTTTCGGTTTACCGTATTTACGGTTTACACTGAAGAGTCAAGGTGATCTGGACACTGGACCGTTTAGTCACGATCGTCGGAAAAATCAAGACTATCAAAATTCGTTAAAGAACAACTAAAAGACACTTCTTCAAAGGACAAAATCTTTGTTTGAAGATCTGTGGTCAGTTTCGTGCCGGCCGGAAAAGATTAACACGTACGTTTTGATAGTTAAAATCTTATAGTTTTCTTGGGGTTAAAGCGGTAAAATCCAACTCTAGAGAAAATCATATCAAAGAGGTTAATTGATCCATGAACGTTCATACTCGAGACATACATAACATGTACTTAGACCGATCTCACAATTAGTCTCTGACCGAAAGACTGTGAGGAAACAAAGACAACTCTCTAAGACAAAGGATAAAATTCGACTTAAACAGTCCCTATGTTTAGTGATCACTTGAACCCATCACCCGGGTACACGACGAACACTCGTATTGAGGAGGTCCTCAGTGGGGTCTCAGCAAAGTCGAACAGAATGTACAGAGTCTAAGACGGAGACCGTTAGATTCTGGTGACACCGACGAGTCCAACGGCTTACCGGTCAAGAATACACACTGGGGGCCCGCTCGTTCATAAAATTAATTACTTACCAAAAGGGTGACGCACCATACTCCTGATCCGGAGGTGGTGAGGTCATTTAAAGAGTCAGTGGACTCTTTTGGCTTTGTTCGGTCCTCAGAACACGGAAAAGAAGTCTCGTTTCGAGAGTACATAAAAGGAGTGAAAATAAGACTGTTTAAAATATTTCCGTCAGTTTAACTCCTTTTCACAGTCTAGTCGGAGAATGAATTGGTGAGTCGGTTCTGGTAAGTCAGGGGATGTTGTCTCGGTGGAGCCGTAGAAAGTCGGTTCGGGGTCCATAAGGAGCTAAAAAAGGGTTAGCTCGGGGTGATGAGTCATGTAAAGATGACCCACCCGTTAAGAGGACCGTAGAAAGTCCGTCGGGGAGTGGGTCAGAAAAACCTGATCCACCCTTAAGGAACCATAGAAGGTTGACTTGGGGTAAGTCACAGATCTGGTACTCACCCATACGGGACCTACAAAGTGGACGTGGGTGGAGGGGTAATAGAAAGGATGATCCTCCCCCGTCCATTGGACGAGGTGACGGTTTATTTTGAGTCTTAGAGTTGGCCATACCCTCTAAGTTCTTGGTCCTCTCTGAATAGGTTTAAGCAGACGTGAGGGGTACCTCCGCCTACCCACGTTCCACGGCGACAACCATGGTTTCGAGACCGAGGAGCACCTCAGGTCGACTGCCTTCCTTCAGGTGAGACCCAGGGAAACACCAGTGGTATTGACAGCTGATTTTTCTCTACATGTTGAACTCTCAACATTCAATTCAAAATAATCCCCGTTTTACTCCTGACGTCGGACGCTCCGTCGTAGAGTCTATCGAGACTCTCTGACGAAGTTCACCCGTCACACCCTTTCTGTTATATATTCCAAAACCACTTCCCCCTCAAGTTATGGTACTTCGTGAGTAAAATGTTTTCCGAAAAACAATCAGTACTCCTAGATTATAGTGGTACTTCCCTAAATCACGAAGAGATCTATACTCCTCTGCGTTCCTAACTCTAGTATTTTAGACAAGGATTTTTGTAGGTTGGTAGATTTCTGGACAGGGTGGTCTAAGGGACCTCGTGTCTCACGGAGTGAGGTGGGACTTGAGCGAGTCCCGAATAACTTCCAGTTGTCGATATCGTCGTGCCCCAAGTTAGAGGTATGTCCGGCTACCGTTTCCGGAAACAACCAGTCAGCAACCGTTACGAGAACCGTATACGGTCAAACATCAACTGTTGAGTGAACAGTCTCGTTTTAGATACGTACATGTATGTGTAGAGAAGGGCAGAAGCACGAGTCACTGTCGTGTAATCGTGGAACTTTAGGTGATGACACCCTCATAAATTCATAAATGTAGTGTCTTTAAGACGTTTTAGTCCCGTAAGAAAACCTCATGACCAACAATTTGTAAACAGTTATGTGGTGATGGGAAGTCGTTTATGGAGGGATTTCCATTTGTAAGAAGATTAAAGATACTGGTAAACAAATAAAACGAGGAAGAACTTGAAAGATGTTTATCTTTCATTTCAGGCGTAAGATCGAAGAAAACGAGTTGTAAAACACTCTAAGTACGCATAACAAAGTACAGTGAAATCAAATAAGAGCAACGACTCTCCCATTGTCCGTCCTTCCGGTCCCCAGAGGTCTCCTTTGTCCGATGTTCACAGTCCGTAAAAAATAGAGAAAGAATTCAACGTCCACAGTAGACGTATAGACTCGAATAACTATCAAGAGGGCCGTTAGCACTAAGGTCGAACACGAAGGAGATCGGGTCGCAAAAAGTAGTACATGAGAGGTATATTAAATCTATTCGTCCCACTGTTATATGTCGGAACTACATGAGGAAAAGGATAAACCTTGGTCAGACAACAAGGTACAGGTCAAGATTGACAACGAAGGACTGGACGTATATCCAAAGAGTTCTCCGTCCAGTCCACCAGACCATAAGAGTAGAGAAAGTCTTAAAAAGTGTCAAAGAACACTAGGTGTGTCAGTTTCCGAAACCGTATCAGTTGTTTCGTCTTTATCTACAAAAAAAAAGAAAAAAAAGAAAGACATTGAGAGAACGAAAAAAGTACTAGGTCGCCTACAGCCGTTAAACTAGAGACCAAGGAGACGGAAAAGATTTAGGTCGAACTTGTAGACCTTCAAGTGCCAAGTACATAACGACTTCGGACCGAACCTCTTAAAACTCGTAATGATATGATCGTACACTCCACTCACGTTAACACGTCATCAAACTCGTAAGAAACCGTAACGGAAAGAAACCCTAACCTTACTTTTGACTGGAAAAGGTCAGGACACCGGTGACGACTCAAAAGGTTAAACGACCGTATAACTCACATCGTGAAAGTGTCGTAATAGAAAATCCTAAACTTTATCGAGTTGACCTTACGGTAGTGGAGGTGATCAAAACAAGTATCACTACGAAAAATTCCGGGTGAACTGAAGTGTAAGGTCCTTGAGACCGAGATCCACATCGTGTTCGACTTTAGTTCTAAAACCCCCCTTTAGAGTTATTGGAGTCTATACGTCTACTGTGGTGGGAATACCGTCTTTCACTTCTCCTTGATTTTTCGGAGAACTACTTTCACTTTCTCCTCTCACTTTTTCAACCGAATTTGAGTTATAAGTCTTTTACTTCTAGTACCGTAGACCAGGGTAGTGAAGTACCCCTTTGTCACCTTTGTCACAGTCTGAAATAAAAACCCCCGAGGTTTNCTTAAAACTCGTAATGAAATGATCGTACACTCCACTCACGTTAACACGTCATCAAACTCGTAAGAAACCGTAACGGAAAGAAACCCTAACCTTACTTTTGACTGGAAAAGGTCAGGACACCGGTGACGACTCAAAAGGTCAAACGACCGTATAACTCACATCGTGAAAGTGTCGTAATAGAAAATCCTAAACTTTATCGAGTTGACCTTAAGGTAGTGGAGGTGATCAAAACAAGTATCACTACGAAAATTTCCGGGTGAACTGAAGTGTAAGGTCCTTGAGACCGAGATCCACATCGTGTTCGACTTTAGTTCTAAAACCCCCCTTTAGAGTTATTGGAGTCTATACGTCTACTGTGGTGGGAATACCGTCTTTCACTTCTCCTTGATTTTTCGGAGAACTACTTTCACTTTCTCCTCTCACTTTTTCAACCGAATTTGAGTTATAAGTCTTTTACTTCTAGTACCGTAGACCAGGGTAGTGAAGTACCCCTTTGTCACCTTTGTCACAGTCTGAAATAAAAACCCCCGAGGTTTTAGTGACGTCTACCACTAACGTCGGTGCTTTAATTTTCTGCAAATGAGGAAACTTCCTTTCAATACTGGTTGGATCTATCGTACAACTTTTCGTCTCTGTAATGAAACAGTTGTTTCCAGACAGATCAGTTCCGATACCAAAAAGGTCACCAGTACATACCTACACTCTCAACCTGACACTTCTTCCGACTCACGGCTTCTTAACTACGAAAACTTCACACCACAACCTTTTCTGAGAACTCTCAGGGAACCTAACGTTCCTCTAGGTTGGTCAGGTAAGACTTCTTCTAGTCAGGACTCACAAGAAACCTTTCTTACTACGATTTCGACTTTGAGGTCATGAAACCGGCGGAGTACGCTTCTTAACTGAGTAACCTTTTCTGAGACTACGACCCTCCCTAACCCCCGTCCTCTTCCCCTGCTGTCTCCTACTCTACCGACCTACCGTAGTGACTGAGTTACCTGTACTCAAACTCACTTGAGGTCCTCGACCACTACCTGTCCCTCCGGACCTCACGACGCTGAGTACCCCAACGTTTCGCCGCCTGTACTGACTCACTGACTTGACTTGACATGACTTGAACTAAGGTTTTCTATGGACCTCTAATTTTATAGAACAGGAGAAAGGACTCTTCTCAAACAAATGAACTAGTGAAACTAGAGAAAGAATATTGTTGACCACCACTAATTCTTGATATCTTAGACCTTAGTCCATACAGGTTCAAGGTTAGTACCGAAGTTACAGATCAGTAACTCAATAAAACTTGTACAATGAATGAAAGAGACACGGAGTAGACTTTTGGTTCCTCTACCGATAACACTCTAATTTACTCCGTTAGTTACGTATGTTTTATAAATCTTGCATAAGATGTCAATGATGAGTTATTCATAATCATCGATATAATAGTAGTAATATTCTTATTCATCTGGATCGCAATAGTAATTTATGAGTGAATGGTTCAAAACCAAAACTAATACTTCGAAGAAATGTGAAGTTTCTTTCAAACCTCGGTAGTACCTTAAGTAGAAGTTTCTAGACTTAAAAACTTTACCTAAAACTGGGGTCGAGGAGGTGTCTTACTATTTAAACGAGTTTTAGAAAAAGGTTCTGACGATAGGTCACTAGTACAATTCAATATCTTAGTTCTTTTGTTCCTTCCTTATTATCCGGTCCTTAGTTCGACGGACCTTACTGTCTATCATTTACCTTTCCCTACATTAAGTCTCGAGTAGTACTATAATTTGTCGTACGTAGTTTACCTCTCTTTGTAGTCAATCGAAACGATCATTCCACTCTGGACTTATTCAACACAGATAAATTATGCTAGACTCGGAGTCAACACCGTTTCGGTTCTCGTTATTGTTTGACTCCGCTTGTACTGTAACGTGGACCGAGTCCTATGGAGGTTCTCATTAAACACTGTAATAAAGTTCACTAAGGTTGTCTTGTACAACAAGAGACTTCTTTAACGTTAAAACCTTCTGTCCAATCCCAGTATCGTTTACCTTTACCAGTCCTTACAGTATTTGTACGTTCTTTAGTAATTATTCAAGTATGGACCTTCGATATTATTAACCGTTAACTTGGATAAAAAAAAGTATTGGTTTTCTCTTTCGGAATATATGTCTGTCCGTTCAATTTCTTTTGATTCGGGTTATTCATGATTCTTAATTTTACTCATAGTTTACACATATTTCTCGTAATTCTACACTTCTGATCCACTGGACCCTTTTCGTGTCAGAGTACCCAGACCTTCGACCTCGACAGTCCGACACCCGGACCGAAACACACTACAACCCATTTTAGGGTTATGGTAAAAATAGGAGTAATTAATAGGGGGTCACCAATTTTAAGACCTAAAACCTTTCATCAAAGGTTTCTAGATTTCTAGATTTTTATGAATCTATCTTTCTCGTTTAAAGACTACCTTATTGGTTGAAAGGACCCGTCGTAGGTCGGTATATTTCAGATTTTTATAGAACCTTTGTCTTTATAAGTTCTGTGTATTTCGTCTGTACGATAAAGGAATACGAGTCTAATGAGAATATATATTAATAGGATATAGAAATACCAATTTACCATCATTACACACAGGACCAATTTGTTGACTCTTTCCCCTTTTTCTTTCTTACCACGACCCTAATGTTCTGACGATTCAGAGGTCTCTTTTTATCAATAAGTTTATTCCAAAAGACTCGACCAACCTAATTTGACTTCACAACTTAATGGGCAACACTTTTTTTACAACCATTTTATTAATTTTAAGAAACCCTTTGAATACGTTAGTAAGATCCTCTTCCTTTCTGGTGTAATACGTCTCCACTTTTGACCCTGTCTGTGGCAGCAGATAGATCATCTGTGGTCGATAAACAGTCCAAGTTCCGATCCGTGAAACGTACGAAATAAGGTTCAACTATAGAGTCATGGTTACGGACCGAGGCTAGGGAGTTCTAAAACTTAATTACCTACACGTAACGTGAACTCTTGGTACAGGAATCTCCTTAAGTCACTCTTGGTCAAAGACGAGGATCATGAGGGAAATTTTTTTTAATAAATAAATATATAATCGACGTAGTCCAGAATCAACTCCGTGTCCCGAGAAGTCACTTCCTGTCCCCGAAAAACCCAGTACCTGACGTCCGAGATCTTCCACCCGAGTCAACGAGGCACCGGACACCTCTAGAATCAAGGGACGGGTCTCTCGTTTGACACAGGGGACGTAACCTTCCACTTAAGAATTGGTGACCTGGTGCTTCCTTTCACTTTCTTTCACAATCAACGAGTCGTAGAAAAGACACACGACAACTCAAAGTTTTTAAAACAGTTCGTGTAAGGGTAGTCTCGTGACGTATGTGGATGTTATACGGGTCATTGAGGATTTACAGTGGAACTTTACACGGGTCATTGAAGATTTATAAAAGACGAGAACTCGGACACCTATTCGAAATATTTAAGTTGTAATCAAAAAGGTACCCAAGGTAGAGTCGGAATAAAGTCTCACTTTCAGCCCCATCGATTTGTTTGTAATAAGACAGAAGATAACAGATTACACCTTACTGACGGAAGGATGTCTGACCGAGATTATTAAGTATCGATATTAGAGGAATCACAAACCATCGTACATTTCTTGAATTCTTTAGAACGTAACTTTCGTCGTTCGTCCCTTAGGGACCACCGAGTTCCCCATGTCTTAGGTGGACTGTTACGTCCTCTGTACCCAAATTAGGGACCAGACCCTTCTAGGGTACACGGAAAATCGTTGATTCACGCACATGGTGTCGAGGACTTGGACGCGAGACCCCGGGTCCTCGACGTTGATCACTCGGGTGTGTGGTGTTGGTGACTTCGGGTACACGAGACTCCGGACACGTGGTGTTGTTCTCTTCGGTGGTGGCGCTCTTCGGGTACATGGTGTTGATCTCTTTTGGGGACGTCATTCCGTCTGGGTCGTGTCGGTCTTCGTTTATTTAATATTACTTCTTTCGTCGTTTCTACTAAGACAGAAGTTAACAGATTGTACGTTACTGACAGGAAAAAAATCTGAACTTAGAAACGGAGTCTACACGGACACCTCATTCGTGTCGTCGAACACAATATTTTGGAGGTGGTAAACCGAATCCTACCCGACTACCGTTTATAGAAAGGACTCTAGACGTGACGTGGAGGAGCCGGGTACGGTCCAGGAAGGTGAAGGTACGGAAACGACTCCGGAGGTACCAGGTTTCTGACAGGACGGAGATACTTTGTCGGTAATTGGACACCTGTTATAACGGTTTTCACCATTGGTGGACGGTTCCAGTTCGACGTCGTCAATTTAAGGTCAGTACGGTATCATTTTTGGGAGAACCGTATGACATTCATCCCAAAATACTTGACGGTTTCCTCGTAAGGGAGGGGTGTGTAAATTTAGGTATCGGGTACTTATGTTCGGGATATTCTTTTAACCCAGATATTTAAGATGAGGGTCAAACTAAAGAGTTACAAGTTTCGTGCATGTGGTTTTCCACCCAAACTCTATTGTAAGGGGTTTGATATTTTACGTGGGTACTTCATTCGACTCTACTTACGACCGAAGATTTCCCCTTTTCCTCCTCAATTCGGTTCCTCCGGGTCACATAATAAAAGATTAAATGGTGGTCTACTTAGTGAGATGGAAGAGACCTCTCTCCTACCGACGTCCTATCGAACTACAACTTCTCCCCGACCCCTACCGTACGTCTCTCGGGAGGTCTCAATTTGATTGTCCGCAGGGATTTATCCTTTCTTTATAGTCTATACCCCTTCTTCGCGAAGAGGTATGTCATGAGTAAACTTTATTTGAAAAATCAATAAATTTTAAAAATAAATAAAAAATCAGAATTTCGGAAATAAAGGTCAAAATCACTCTATATTAACTGTATGTCGGACGATATTCAACTTTCTCATAATTAAAATTTTAACGTAACAAGATGGTAGATGAGTTTCTTAGTCAAGTCAAGTCAAGTAAAGTCAACGAGTCAGTACAGACTGAAAAACACTGGGGCACTTAGTGTCGTACGGTCCGGAGGGCCAGGTAGTGGTCGAGGGCCTCAAGTGTGCAGGTAGCTCAACCACAACGGTAGGTCGGTAGAGTAGGAGACAGTAGGGGAAAAGGAGGACGGGGGTTAGGGAGGGTCGTAGTCTCAGAAAAGGTTACTCAGTTGAGAAACGTACTCCACCGGTTTCATGACCTCAAAGTCGAAATCGTAGTAAGGAAGGTTTCTTGTGGGTCCCGACTAGAGGAAGTCTCACCTAACCAACCTAGAGGAACGTTAGGTTCCCTGAGAGTTCTCAGAAGAGGTTGTGGTGTCAAGTTTTCGTAGTAAAGAAGCCACGAGTCGAAAGAAGTGTCAGGTTGACAACGTAGGTATGTACTGGTGACCTTTTTGGTATCGGAACTGATCTGCCTAGAAACAACCGTTACATTACAGAGACGAAAACTTATACAATAGATCCAAACAGTATTCTTACCACATATAATTTTTTTTTTTTGTTTGTTTTTTGATGTTCACATTCAAACAAAAAAAAAGGGGGTTTGAATTTTGAAAAAAAAACATAACCTCATATCGGTTAATTGTTACAACACCATCAAAGTCCACTTGTTACTTCCCTGAATCGGTATGTATATGTGCATAGGTAANCACGAGTCGAAAGAAGTGTCAGGTTGAGAACGTAGGTATGTACTGGTGTCCTTTTTGGTATCGGAACTGATCTGCCTGGAAACAACCGTTACATTACAGAGACGAAAACTTATACAATAGATCCAAACAGTATTCTTACCACATATAATTTTTTTTTTTGTTTGTTTTTTGATGTTCACATTCAAACAAAAAAAAAGGGGGTTTGAATTTTGAAAAAAAAACATAACCTCATATCGGTTAATTGTTACAACACCATCAAAGTCCACTTGTTACTTCCCTGAATCGGTATGTATATGTGCATAGGTAAGAGGGGGTTTGAGGGGAGGGTAGGTCCGACGGAGTACTGTAACTCGTCTCAGGTGACTCGTATCCCGATGTGTCATCCAGGAACAACCAATAGGTGAAATTTATACCGTCGACAGATATACTGGAAGGGTTTCAGGGATACTCACACTCCGAAAATTTCGTTCAGATGTTTAAGAGATGATGAGGAAAGAGGTTTACATTTCAGGTCAAGACGAGGGGAACCAACACCCCTACATTACTGAGTGAGATTACTTATCTTTCGACATCTTCACTATCACACACTTAAGACTTTCGTCTAACATTTTTCGTGACACCGAAGGGGGAACGGGAACTTGATGAGAGACCTTCTTCGGTCCACGATCTAACACTCCTGTGAGTTCGTAGGGAGACCTCTGTAGACACACCACTCCTTGACTCCGAGAGTGGTTGTCAGACACTCACTTGGAAGAATCTTCGTCTAGGGAGTCGGGGTAGGACGGAAATCTACTGATAACGTAAGTTCGAATTGAGAGAGAAAAAAAAATTATTTTTTTTTTATTAAGTAAACCTTCTTTTTTTTTTTTTTCGAATTGAGAGAACTACTCTCTAGAACTTAGTCTTGATGGGTCAATTCGGAAAGCGGTTAAAGATCGGGTTTCTTTGATATATTATTACTAAGTAACGAGAAAATTGAGAGATGGAAGATTCATGAAACAATCGGTTTTTTAGTCATTCACATGTCGAGTTTCTTAAAAGTCTTTGACTTGTGGGATCATCAGTCTAACCCTGTGTCTTGAAATGAGGTGATGCAGGTCATTGAGTCTTCGGGGAAAAGACGAGGAAAACTCAGTAGTCACACTCCTACTACGATAATCACTGAAGATTGTCGTATGAAGTAAAAAGGGAAAAAACATGAACTATATTCACCTTAAATAGTCATATATGATGAAACACAGACGGAAAATAGAGAGGTATAATACAAATAATTTAATTCAGTGTTAAAAATCATATCAACATCTACTAATTAAAAGTAACGAAATATAAAAAGGTAACATATGTATGTTTTAATAAATAGTTTTTCGTATATAACAAATAATTAAAAGAAATTATTAAAGATGTCGATGTAAAATTTTATTTCAAAATACGATCCCTTACATCGACGACATTAGTGGCGAAAGAGAGGGTAGACCTCTCCCTCTACAAAAGACAATCACAAACTAAGTCTGTCTAGGTAGAGACTATAAATTAAGCCAGTCAAGGAAACACACACATACATACACGAAAACTAGTTCAATTTCTTTGTGTGTGTGTATTTAGATACGTACTTACATATATCATATGTTTATAAATTAGATGTTTCTCTTATTACTCTTTTTAGTATATTAATAGAGGTATCTGTGGTTTTTTTAAGGACCTTATTTCAATTTACGGGAAAGGACCTTTTTGTCTTGTATTATTTTATCTTCAGACACCTATAAGGGAATCGACCAAGGGGGTTAAGTTATAGAATGAATTACTTTTTTGAGTTCTTTTAGTTACGATTTCGATTGTATGAGTCAATGTCTTAAACGTCTCCTTTGTGATAATTTACACTCTTATCTCCTTGGTAATCAGAAGTATAATTGTTTGTTATATACCAATTTCCCCGAGGGGTCCACCGAGTCACCATGTCTTAGGTGGACGTTACGTCCTCTGTACCCAAACTAGGAACCTACCCCTTCTATGGGATTTCTTCCTTTACCGTTGGATGAGTTCATAGAACGGACCCTTTAGGGTGTCTGTCTCTTACGCCGTTCGATGTCAGGTATCCTAACGTCTTCTCTACCTATGGTGAATCTTTGATTTGTTATTGTTATCGTTTACCCCAATTTTCTATCTCCTTTTCTAACGTAAATATTATCTTTGTTTTTTCTATATTATGAGTCCACACATTTTAAAGTGTATTTTACGAATTTTAGACATACTTCTTTTGAACTTTTACGAACTTTTTGTGTTTATTCCGAACTTTTTTATCTATTGAGAACAAGAACCTCGTCTTCTAAGTTATAGTATTAATACAGTTAATAGAGTAATCATACGTGTAAATTACGTTAGACTTATGTTTATAATTTTTTGTAAGAAAAACCTCGATCTACTTAATCAGATTTTAAGTATACGTTTTTTATTCATACGTCGTTTTACTTCTCATTATTAATTTTGTTAACTATTATACTATGTTTCTCTTATCTTTAAGGTATTTGTGGGACTTCAAGTAGACTGATCAAATACCATTTCCACCGTAGAGTTTAGTGATACCCCTTTTTACTCAAAATCATTTAAGACAACCTCGTTAACCTGTCGTGAACTATTTGTTATTTTCATATAGAAGTAAAGTATGATATGGTATTATTAAGATTCACTTAGAATTTTTTCTTTCGTATTCGTCGTTTTTCTTGGTAAGGTAAGAAATGATTAGATCTTAATTTCTTTTTAAAATTTTTGATAAAGTATTTTATGTCTTCGTCATTTTTAATTATGTAGATTAAAAATGTATTTTCATTTCTTAAGACCGGACTCTATATGGGTATTACAACAGATACATTCTTCATCATATTTTTTCACTCGGTGATAATTTCAGTTTTCTACTTCTTATTCGACCTCTTTTATAAATGTTGAATTTTCACGAAAAGGACCCTCTTTATAGTTATTGGAGTCTATACGTCTACTATGGTGGGAAAACCGTCTTTCACTTCTTGATTTCTCGGAGAACTACCTTCACTTTCTCCTCTCACTTTTTCAACCGAATTTCGAGTTATAAGTCTTTTGATTCTAGTACTGTAGACTAGGGTAGTGAAGTACCGTTTATTTATCTCTTTGTCACCTTTGTCACCGTCGGAAATAAAAAAATTCGAGGTTTTAGTGACGTCTACCACTGACGTCGGTACTTTAATTTTCTGCGAATAAGAAACCTTCCTTACTGGTTGGATCTGTCGTATAATTTTTCGTCTCTGTAATGAACCGGTTGTTTCCAGGCAGATCAGTTCCGATACCAAAAAGGTCACCAGTACATACCTACACTCTTAACCTGATATTTCTTTCGACTCACGATTTCTTAACTACAAAACTTGACAACACAACCTCTTCTGAGAACTCTCAGGGAACCTGACGTTCCTCTAGGTTGGTCAGGTAGGATTTCCTCTAGTCAGGACTCACAAGTAACGTTCCTGACTACAACTTCGACTTTGAGGTTATGAAATCGGTGGACTACACTTCCCGACTGAGTAACCTTTTCTGGGACTAAGACCCTTTCTAACTTCCGTCCTCCTCTTCCCCTACTGTCTCCTACTCTACCAACCTACCGTAGTGACTGAGTTACCTGGACTCAAACTCATTTGAGGAACTCAACCACTACCTGTCCTTCCGGACCGTACGACGTCAGGTACCTCAGTGTTTCTCAGTCTGTTTTGACTCTCTGACTTACTTGACTTGACTTTTCACGAAAAAAGGTAATATACATTTCTCGATAAATGTTAGTTCTCCTTTTTCTATTTCGTAGGTTATCTATTAACCCGTTTTTGTACTGCTGTCAAATATCTTTTTCTTTTGATTGACTTTTATTCTCTTGATATTTAATTTGACGAGGTTCTTTAGTAAAGAATGGAACGTCCAACTGTCTATAGACTTTCGAAATTACTACATAAAACAACCGTCGTGATATTTTTATATTCGGGAAAATATATTACGACATCCGAACGTTTTCACAGATTGGAGACGTCTACCCTTAAATCTTTATAGACTGTTTCGATGTAGAGACTAATTGGAAACTAGAACATCAGAGTTGTAAATCTTTAGACGGAACACCAAGGTGGAGGTGTTTACACTTTACCGTACGTGTTTCGAATACACAACCACAAGAGACGTTATCGTTTTCTGACCCCCAGGTTTGTTTCCTCCACTCAATTTATTTGATACCAGGTGAATACTCCATTATACGTCGACATTCCTTTCTTACTCCTTCTAGAGACACTCGACTGAGGACAGATACTTAACTAAAGATCCGATAGAACTACACACAACGTTATAGTATGAAGCCACATATTCTTCCACTATCGTGGGGTGAGGTCATGAGAACGGACCTTTTAGGGTACCTGTCTCCTCGGAACATCCGACGGCCTGTACCCCAGCGCTTCTCAGTTTGTACTGACTCGCTGAAGGGAAAGAGAAAAGTGTAAGTACGTAACCTCTTCCTTTACCGTTGGGTGAGGTCACAAGAACGGACCTCTTAGGGTCCCTGCGCCCTCGGACCACCCGACGGCAGATACCCCAGTGTGTCTCAGTCTGTACTGACTTCACTGAATCGTCGTCGTCGTATATGTCGTCACATATTCTTTATTCCTCTATATCCTTATACATAAGTATAAGTGAGTAGACACCTTTTCCTCTGGTTTGCTATTTTATCTTTGATTACTTTTACTAACGGGTGTCTCCCTCATACCTTCCCTTCACTCTTCACTTCACTTCACTTCTTCACTTCAGCGAGTCAGAAACGCTGGGGTACTTAGCGTCGTGCGGTCCGGAGGGACAGGTAGTGGTTGAGGGTCTCAAGTGAGTCTGAGTGCAGGTAGCTCAGTCACTACGGTAGGTCGATAGAGTAGGAGACAACAGGGGAAGAGGAGGACGGGAGTTGGGGAGGGTCGTAGTCTCAGAAGAGGTTACTCAGTTGAGAAGTGTACTCCACCGGTTTCATGACCTCAAAGTCGAAATCGTAGTAAGGAAGGTTTCTTGTGGGTCCCGACTAGAGGAAGTCTTACCTAACCAACCTAGAGGAACGTCAGGTTCCCTGAGAGTTCTCAGAAGAGGTTGTGGTGTCAAGTTTTCGTAGTTAAGAAACCGTGAGTCGAAAGAAGTGTCAAGTTGAGAGTGTAGGTATGTACTGATGACCTTTTTGGTATCGGAATTGATCTGACTGGAAATAACCGGTTCATTACAGAGACGAAAACTTATACGATAGATCCAACCAGTATTGGAAAGAAGGTTCCTCATTCGTAGAAAATTAAAGTACCGACGTCAGTGGTAAACGTCACTAAAACCTCGGGGAGTTTTATTTCAGACTGTAACAAAGGTGACAAAGGGGTAGATAAAGGGTACTTCACTACCCTGGCCTACGGTACTAGAATCAAAAGACTTACAACTCGAAATTCGGTTGAAAAAGTGAGAGGAGAAAATGAAAGTAGTTCTCCGAAAAATAAAGGAGAAGTGAAAGACGGTATTCCCACCACAGTAGACGTATAGACTCCAATAACTATAAAGAGGGTCGTTAGAACTAAGGTCGAACACGAAGAAGGTCGGGTCGCAAAGAGTACTACATAAGACGTACATTCAATTTATTCGTCCCACTGTCAGGTACCCTAAAAGGTCCGTACTTATGACCTCACCCAACGGTATGGGAAGAGGTCCCCTAGAAGGGCTAGGTCTCTAGCTTGGGTCCAGAGACGCAATATCTGTCTACGAAATGGCAGACTCGATGGTCCCTTCGCTTCGCCTCCCTTTTCCTAGTCCTACTCCCAAGAGACTTGTATAGGGGAGTTTCACTTTCACTTTCACTTCAGCGAGTCAGCACAGACTGAGAAACACTGGGGTGCCTGACATCGGGTGGTCCAAGGAGGCAGGTACCCTAAAAGGTCCGTTCTTATGACTTCACCCAACGGTAAAGGAAGAGGTCCTTTAGAAGGGTTGGGTCCCTAACTTGGGTCCAGAGGGCGTAACATCCGTCTGTGACATGGTAGACTCGGTGGTCCCTTCAGAAAACTGAAAAATTCTGCCAAAGTGTGACACACAGAAAAGAAATAATATACAATAAATTAAAAAATTTATTCAAAATAAAAACTTTTATGTAACTTATCTTGATAAAACATCTAGTCATTAATTTCCCTTTGGTTAAAACTCGAAGGGAACACCGAGTCGACCATTTCTTAGTCGGACGTCAAAAACTAGGTACCCAACCCTTCTAGGGGATCTCTTCCTTTTTCGACGGGTCAGGTCACAAGACCAGACCTCCTAAGGTACCTGACATGTCAGATACCCCAACGTTTCTCAGCCTGTACTGACTCGGTGAAAGTGAAGTGAAGTGAAGTTAAATATCCAATTATTTATGTACAAATTTCTAATGTTAAAATTAAAAGAGTAACGGAGAAAGTAGAGTGCGACATTACGCAGGACGAAGTCTATAATTTAACAGTTCAGTAGCAAGAAGATACTAAGAATAAAATACACACATGTATGTATGCATATATATATAAAAAACGAAAGAGTCGTATCGGAGGTGTATTGACTTAGAGAATATACAGGGACGAAAATTGAGAGACTCGATATTATATTTTAGAATCTAAATAGAAGGTTAAGTTATTAAGAAAGGGACCCGGGAGAGAGATACAACAGAGTATTTTTTATTTTTATTTTTAGGACCTAGTGATTTCATTTATAAAAAAGGAGAAGGAAATTTTATACGTTTTACATATGAAAGATTTTTATATTTCAATATCTTAATCGGTTCGTATGTTTTTACTATCGATATTTGGTATTAAAATCTACTTTCAGAAAAAATCTATAATATAAGAACGACTTAACACACCTCTCTCAAATAAACGATGGAGTTACTCGTTAATAGAAAGTTTGTATCAGTAAAATACTGACAAATCTTAATAAATATTTCGATTCAATGTCCAGTTCATTTTTAAAGGTGTTTGACGAGATAGTACCAAGTAAATAATGGTAGGAGATCCTTGAACTGGGAAACTCTCCCCTGTTTTTCGAGTCCTTTATTCTTATTAAGGTAATTAAGGGAATCATCAGAATAGTTACCCACCGCAGTCTACTTTTCTGTTCGATTATAAAAATTCTTAACTTTGTAATACGAGACTGAGTGTTGCCTTTACGTCCTGATATCCCTAAGAGAACCCGTATTGACACTTTAGTCTTTAGAGTAAGAAGACAACCTTTAGAGTAAGCAGACGTGACGGGCTGTAACAGAAAGTCTTGCGAAAGAGGTCGCGGGAAAGGGGGTGATAAGGGGAATGAGACATCGACATGTGCACATGTGAATTTCGAACACAGACGACAAAATCGGAATACATGTAAAAAAACGAAAATTAGTTGACAATAAAAAAAAAACAGAAAATTCCACAGTCTTTTCTTTCGACTCTCGAGATGTTTCACCTTACTTATGAACTGACTCTGGGTCTGTTTGTTTATCGATCACAAAAACCGTGGTACGAATTTTCCTCCATAAAACTGAGTGTAAGGTATTGTATAACGGAAAAAGGAATGAATAAGTATTCAATTACGTATTTAATTACTTACTATTTTTATCATTTATTTACATTCATTTACATATGAGTGACCCGTCGATCGATTTTAGTCAAACTTACCTATAAACCGAATCATTCGTAAGATATATTAATCCTACTTTTATCTTAGTTCGATCTGTCCTCCCAATGAGAAGAATACTAGTGTTATTATGTATAAAATTCGTAAATAAAATTTATTAATTTTAAATTTCACGAAAATTCCCATATCATATTACCTCATTTGTAAATTGAGGTAAAACGTTTTTAATCTTTCTACGACGACGACACTACAGTAAATTACTTAGATATTAGACTTGTTATAAACTGTTCCTCTTTAACAATCAGATACTCGTATATTTCGGAGTCGACCCCTCTCAATAGAAAATCTAAGAAAATTAGGAGGATAATGACTGACTTGTGAACCCGACCCTTCGTCAGTAAGTACGTGTTAGTTCTACTCTTTACACTCGACACGAGACTTTCACTGAAGACAGATCATCGATTCCTTCAGTACACATCAGAGGAGGTTTATGACCCTCGAGTGACTTACCCGATCACGTCCTCATTAAGTACATTTACACCGGGTCTCCTTACTATTGAGATTTTGTCGACCACATGGTAAGACAACCAGACTCTGTTTCCGTTATTATTTTTGTTCACAGATTGTCAAAGATAACAGTACAAGGGGTTTGAGTACCAAACAAAACAGAAGTTTGGAGTAGTAAAATTACTATAAGAGGTTCCCCCACCGGTTTCACTAGAAAATTTTTAGATTTAGTCTAGTACAGTGGAGACACGAATTGGAAGAGGAGAGGGTGGGGTAGGTACCGGAAGGTAACGTGGAACTTATTTTAGGTTTCAAGAAGTTCGAAGATATGCTGGGTCCAGGACGTGAGACAGGTTTGTCGTCGACACTGGAAACTACTGTCAGGAGGTCGAAAAAAAAAAAAAAGAGGTTTAGAGGTCACAAGTCTTATCAGGGTCTTGTATCAACCATCAGTTATGTGTGAACAACTCATTAACTTACTTGCTTACCAAGTGTCATCGACAATAGTTTTAGCCGTCGTGTAAACTTAGTGGTTCTTTTGAAATTTTACATTTCTGAGGACTTTGGGTGTGGTTCTCACAGACCTAATGAAAGACAACGTTTCAGACAACGTGACTATAAAAAATTTCAAAGAGGTTTCTATGACTATATGTCCATCTTTACTCTTTGTCACTGGTCTTCCTTTATTATTGACAATTATTTTATTATTGTATCGAACTAGTCTTTGACTAGAGAGGGGTAGATAGTGGTAGTATATTGGGATATATAAAAGTTTTTTATTTATAAAGCAATTAATAACAATCTTCTTAGACGATCTAAAGTTCAACGATCATCTACGACTGACATTACTATCTTAATTGAAACCAAATGAAAATAAATGAGACAGGATTTTAGTGATCCAATCCAAGTACCTTTAAAGACTGTACCTTTTTCCTTCCCGGTAAACTTAGACCAAAGTATGTGATGTCGAAACGACTAATTTTTATAGACCCAGAGTCGGTTTCCACAGCAGTACAACTGATGTTCTGATAACGTTTGTTTGGGGTCGTGGGTCCGTCTAGACTTCAAGTTTCGAATAAATTTGACCCTTGAGAATAATTTCTTTTACAGTAGACACGAGTCTTATTACCGAACATTTAGAAGGTCGTGATAAAAAGTGGATTAGCCTAAACAGAAGATGTCTCGTTTGAGTTTCTTCCTTTAGACCTTTAAAACCGGACCATACATGTGTCTCTGGTCTACCGGCTGTCCATGGCTCGACCAAAAACATCATCCCATGTGACTTACTTTTTCTGTTCAGAGACATTCTACTGTTATTTAAAGGGTTTACCGGACACACTTTAGAAATTTCCAACTTCTATTTCCAAAACCCAATGTAACAGGAATTATACTTTCCCTCTATTTACCTCGGTCCACCCGACGATAAAGTCCGGACTCGTCTCGACAGAAGACTTTGACACTTGTAGTATTTTCTTTAACCTACCTCAAACCTTCGTCATTTAATGACATCCCAGATGTAACCTTCGCGTCTACGAACAATAGATGAACGTTCCTAGGAAAACTTCCACTCTTCGACTCCAGAGTCAACCTCTCTTAGTTGGGAGTTTTCTAAGAAAATTGATAACTTTCACCTCTATAGAAAAGAAAAGATCTGTCCTTCTGTGATTTTGTTTGACTAAAAAGAAATGAAGAAGGAGAGAATGTGAGTTTAGGATTAAGGTGATGTCCAGATGTTAGTACTCAAGGTTAAAGGTTTAGGTTTTTTAAGATCTTTCACTCAACAAAAGTATTAATTAAAATAATGTTTTGAACAGGACTTAACTGAACTTCGATAATTATCAGATAAGATGACTTACACCGATAAGTACATAAAGTGACTTCAGTATTAGTATATTAACTAACACACAAAGGACTTAAGGGACCCCTACCATGAGGTATATACGAAGAATAATGGAAAGGGTTTAGACTTTTTGTACTTAGGATTTCATATAGACCGAATTCACTCCTTATCCGGGTTTGAGGACTTAAATGTACTTAACTTTACGAGGGATTCCAACTACTTAATCTCTACGGGGTGGACTATGAAAATAAAAATTGTACGGTTTTTCACCGGTATCGATACCGACAAATGTCTCTATGTATGGAGACTCCATTAGACTTGTCTCGTCTTTCTGAGAATGTCCAATTTACCAAGAATTAAGTGTTTTGTCTCCCGTTGTAGATCAGTACATAGGACTTCCAAGAAAAATCGTGAGGTCTCGACCATTTTCACCTCAGTTTATACTTAAAAAATGAAAAATTTTTTTAATAATAAGAAAACCGTCGGAAGTTCGGTTTGGGATTCTAAACACATTTGTAGTGTCTCTATTTTCTTAACCAGTTAACTTGACTCAAACTCGACCCGAACCCATTAATAAAACCTGACTATACATTGTCTAAAGAAACCTGATCTAAATAATGTTCAAGGAAAGGATACTTCATCAGTTGCAACCTTTTTTTTACTCAACTAACAAAACTCAAAACGGATAAACCTCAGTCCGTTAAAACATACGGACTTCTGTTAATTATTCTTAAAATGGATCAAGTCTCCGGAATTATACTTCTTTTGTGTATGAGTGTGTGTATGAGTTAATTCATTTACCTTAAAAACTTACATGACTTAAGTCGACATTATAGATTCTGTTCTTGTTTGTGTGACTGTAAAAAAAAATAGGACCGAGTTATAAACCAATCTTATAACTGTCAACCATCAACTGGTGACACCTACTATCAAGAGGTTTTTAGACTCGTCATTTGACATTAAATACTATTCTTCTAATAACCCAAGTTCTAGAGAAACCTCACACAAGTAACAATCCTACAAGTGATGTTTCTGATAAAAAAAATTACCCATTACACAACTTTTGATGTCGTTCGAATGTCTACCATACGTAAAGAAAAGGATATGGGGTTGATATTAGAACCCTTCGTAACGGAACTTAATAGCGAGAAAACCTTATTATATCTGTAGGATTTTTGAGAACTTGACCTTTCTAAAAACGTCTAGTAGATGGTTAGAGATACAAAATGTCCACTCCGTTACTTCTCATGAAGAGCAAAACGGACAATATATGACTCTACTACTTTAGGGTCCTTTGCTTCACTTACAGTTACATTGAACATACAAAATCAGATGAACCTTGGGTCAAATCTTTCGAGAGACAAAATTCGTAGTACTTTTCCTTCTTAAATATAAATTAATTAGAGAAATAATAATGTTTCAAAGGGTATAAGGTATCATACTGATCTGATACAACTAGTAATTTTCATATGTCAAGTATTAAATTAGAAAAATCTCTTACGTCCAAGACATCCTGACTTCACTTCAGCGAGTCAGTATAGGCTGAGAAACGTTGGGGTATCTGACGTCGGACGGTCCGAGGAGACAGGTACCCTAAAAGGTCCGTTATCATGACCTCACCTAACGGTAAAGGAAGAGGTCCTCTAGAAGGGTTGGGTCCCGAGCTTGGACTCAGAGGGTGTAACATCTGTCTGCGAAATGGTAGACTCGGTGGTCCCTTCAGGAAAGGATATAAACCACATAAAACGGTTCAGAAAACTGAATGTACCAAAGAAATTTCCAAGGAGTTTGGAAATCTTCATTTACTTTATCTGTAATAATAATAATAGAGACAAAACATCTACTCTTTTAGTATCTATCACAAAATTCAGACAACTGAATTGATTTATCGAATGACCTCACCCATCTGAAAAGGGAAGAGGTCCCCTAGAAGGGTTGGGTCCCTACCTCGGGTCCAAAGAGTGTGACTTCCGTCTAAGAAATGGTCGATTCGGTGTTCCCTTCGGGTTCCTATGGTCTCATCCATCGGACAGGGAAGAGGTCTCCTAGAAGGACTGAGTCCTTAGCTTGGCCCCAGAAGACGTAACGTCCGTCTAAGAAATGGTCGACTCGATAGTCCTTTCGGATGACTCTCAAGTCTGAACTTGGGTCAAAAACGTAAAGATTTACTACACTAGAAAGCCCACTGTTTACTCGATCCATTCTCTTGTGAGATCTAGTCAACGTCTATTCGACCTACAACCGAAGAAGAGAGTTGTAACGATAAATCAGTGATTCAGTACAGACTGAGAAAAACACTTGGGTATGTGACTTCGGACGGTCCGAGGAGACAGGTACCCCAAAGGTTTCGTTCTTACGATCTCACCCTATGGTAAAGGAAACGGTCCTCTAAAAGGACTGGGGTTCTAACTTGGGTACAGAGGACGAACCGTCCGTCTAAGAAATGGTGTTTCGTTGGTCCCTTAGGGAAAGAGTCGTAATATCCGTATATTATTCCCAAATCGTCTGAATGCTGGGTGAGAGATCGGACAGGGTCGGAAACAAGTCTTACATTAATTAAACCGTTGTTTTTCGGTTTTCGGACTCTTAGATAGACTCTAAGGAGTTGGAGTTAAGAGATTACAATCTCGACTCGGATAAATAAAATAGAAAAATTTTTAAAAACAATAACTCATATCAACGAAATGTTATAATACAATCAAAGACGACATATCGTTTCACTTAGTCGATATACAAATGTACATAAGGGGGAAGGGGGGACGACAAAACCTCAGAAAGGGTAGCTCCAGTGGTGTCTCGTAACTCGTCCCAAAAGGCACGATGTCTCATCCAAGAATAATCAATGGATAAAATTAGATAAAAAGATGTACTTACTAAAAATGAAAAATAGGACGAAGGACCGTAAATAAAAAATTAGAAAAAAATTAATATTATATGAGTAAATTAAAACCTTATTAAAATCTTAATGTATTTTCAAAATCTGTCATCTTACTCAAGGGTATATGGGAAATGGGTCGAAGGAGTTTACAACTGTAGAATTCATTCGTACGATATAAATAGTTTTACTTGTTTCGATTACAACTACAATTTGATAATCAATTTGATATTTGAAATAACTCTAATGTGGTCAACAAGGTGATTACAGGGAAAAAGACGAGATCCTAGGATGGGTCCTTTATTTTAACTAAATGATGAGAACAGAGGAATCGAAGAAGACTAGACACAGTCAAAGAGTGAGAAAGGAACGAAATTACTGGAACTATAAAGATTTTTTATAAAGTATTTTATGAGGAATTAAACTGAGACTAACTACAAAAGAGTACTAATCTGACTCCATTACATAAAATCCTTTCTTATGGCCTCCACTTCACGGGAGGAGTGTACCCTTGTACCGAGTAGTGACCATTACAACTGGAACCCGTCGTTCCTCTAGTTTGGTCCGTTGAGATTTCCTTTAGTTGGGACTTACCAGTAACCTTCCTGACTACGACTTCGCGGTCATGAAACTGATGGGTTACACTTCGCAGTTAAGTGACCTTTTCTGAGACTACGACCCTTTTTAACTCCCGTCCTCCTCTTCTCCCACTGTCTCCTACTCTACCAACCTACCATAGTGGTTGAGTTACCTGTGCTCAAACTCGTTTGGGGTTCTCTACCACTGCCTATCCCTTCGAACTACACGACGTCAAGAACCGCAGAGTTTCTCAACATGTGTTGAATCGTTGACTTGTCGTTGTTTACAACACTTTTACCACAAACAGTCGAAAGAGGTTACACTTCAAAGAAAAAAAAAAAAAGGAAAGGTATGACATAAGAAACTTTTATTCAATGATTCAAGTCTGGTATGAGTTCCCCTCTCTTTAATTCGAGGTGAAGACCTCTCTCCTCATAATTTCTTAAACACCTGTATACAATTTTGATGGTGTCATTAAGTATATATAAAACCCCCTCAGTGTGACTCCGATAAGTTTGTAGGACAAAGAGGATTTTCAAAGTGGGTGATTAAAATCGTAAGTAAGTACTTAGAACGGACGTCGTTAATATGACACCACAAGATTACCACCACAAGATAACAGGAGTAAGAAAAATGTAAACCATAAAATTTAAGAAAATCTTAAACATAGATGACAGAAAGTAAATAAATTAGTTAGTACATAAATATAGTCACACCTGAATACTTACAGTTAAAATAAGAAAGTGTATAATAGGTTAGGGTAGTAATAAAAAACGAGTTTAACAAGATCAAAACCGGTAACCTTCGATGATCTTACGTCACAAAACCTCTTCCGTTACCGTGGGGTGAGGTCATGAGAACGGACCTTTTAAGGTACCTATCTCCTCGGACCACCCGACGTCAGGTACCCCAGCGATTCTCAGTCTGTGCCGACTCGTGAAGGGAAAGCGAAAAGTGAAGTACGTAACGTCTTCCTTTACCGTTGGGTGAGGTCACAAGAACGGACCTCTTAGGGTACCCCTCCCCTCGGACCATCCGACGGGAGATACCCTAGCGTGTCTCACCCTGTACTGACTTCGCTGAATCGTCGTCGTCGTCGTCGTCGTCGTCGTCGTCGTCGTCGTCGTCGTCGTCTTACGTTACAAATGTCGACAAAACGGAAATGGAAATGCCAAAAGACTGTTATAGAACTTCAATAGAGGACAAAGTAGTAAGGACCCACAGGACTCAGACTGACAATTCGTACAAAAGAAAGGACTCTTAAAGTAAGGTCCACAGAGACCCGACTTACACGAATAAACACCACACGTAAAGGACACAACTACGAGTCAACACCACGGTCTGACGACAAGAAGAGCATAGTTCTTCGTGACAGAGACTGTACTGACTCCGTCTCTTGACTAAGACACCAAGACGTAACGGGGACGAGATGACATGTACCAACTATATAAATGTCTTCCACCTTCTTTGTTTTCGGATCGGAATGATAGAAATATAAAATCCATGAAAACTTCTTTTATCGAGATTTTATGTAGTACCTAAAAGGTTTCGTTGTACTCGTGTTATCTGTAAAAGATATGAGATATTAGATACATCGTAGTTCTCGTCAAAATTTTTTAACTTAAAAATACGTCATTTCGGAATTCTTGTGGACTTACAGGGGAATTAGGGTGTTCCATCATCTAGAATTTACTCCAGTAAGATTGGTAAACATAGGTTCAGACGACTTAGTCATCAAGCGTGAACAGTCTACTCTGACAGTTGGCTAGAGTCGAGAAAGGGAGTTCTTTCCCCACAGAATCTATGGTAGTACGAGGACGGTCGAAGAAGTAGAGTGACGAGGTCGACGACAGTGAAAAGAGAACACGACTAACAGACGACACCCAGATGGGTAACGGACATGAAGGATGTGTCCGGACAATTAACTAGATAGGTAGTTTTAGTAGTAAATAATTTATGGATGATGAGTGGTCCGTGAAAAGATATCTGAACCTGATATGTCATTTGGTTTATCTGTTTGTGGGGTGAGAGGACTTCATACGTTCAGTCGTCTCGGTTTGTTGCCCACGATGCTTAGAGGAACCCTACCAGAGAGACGACAATGACGAGATTCATGGAACGTCCAAGTACCCGGAGACCTCGAGTCCGAGAATAGAAAGACAGAAATTGATCGTCGGTAGAGGACCACAAGGATATCGTCTCTACTATCCTGAAGACTTAAATATTGGAAATCCCTATATTACCCTCCTTAATCTACGGTAAGAGTACAGGATGGGGTCTTATTGACGAAGAATAGTTGTGTAGTACAAGACAAAGATTTGAAGGAAAGTTTTCTTATCTCACAAAAAGTACGTTCCCAGGGTACGTTAAAATTAAGACACTGGTAGGTGAGAACAAGAGAAAATGTAAAGTGTATTAGAGGTTAATACACTCTCGGAAACAAGAAGGATACCGTATGAAAATATGTTAACTTTAGAACCTTAAGACAACCTATAGTCACTACCGTAGTGGATTTTAGTACGTGTAGACTCGGAGTCGAAACGGGGTCGACAGTTTCTTATCACTTATAGAAGAGATTCAAGGGACACAGATCCTCAAGGAAAAGCTAAAAGATTAAATCAGACTCACCCGTTTGATATACTAATTGCAACAATCTAAAGATATATTTCATTCCCATTTATCAGAAGCCCTTCCGAAATCCCAAAGAGAAAATTCTTTACACGTACTTTAATCTTAGAACCAAAACTCAACAAGTCTCTGAACGAAAAACTGAAGGGAAAAGGAAAGAAGGAAGACAAAGACTAAGACAAGAACCATCCATTAAAGATCATTCACTTGATATGACTCATTTATTAAGTACACCGTGTAAAGTTTTGTAACCGTAGTCCATAACTTATTCCCGGGTCCTAATCTTCAAGTTTTCGAACCTCCTAAAACAGATCCAAAAGACCCCTGATACTAAGGTCCCGTTTAGGAACTCTCAGAGACAGAAATATAAATTTGAACCGTATTGTTGAACGAAGTTTTGAAAGGTCCAACTGAAAGTCCAACATCGTAAAGATGTAAGAATAAAATTGGAGTTCCCGTAGACTACCAATTATAAAAAAATTTAAATGACTTCCCTTGTGAAATGATATTTCTTTTATTCACCGTTCAAACTCTAGAGTCCCTCCGATCGACTAAAGTTTAGAAGACACGAAAGTAACGAATCAACGATTTAGTACGGGTTGAGAAACACTGAGGTACCTGACATCGGGTGGTCCGAAGACACAGGTACCCTAAAAGGTCCGTTGTTATGACCTCACCCCACGGTAAAGGAAGAGGTGAAGACAGGAAATGTAATGAGAATTGTCCCCGTACTTATACACAAGAATATGTATACTGACATCATCACCTTTTTATTCGTTTGATTTGAAACCTTTTCAAACTTTTCTTTCATAATAAAATAGTTTATATTACTGTATAAAGGAACAATTGGTGTTTCACAGGACCCGTCTGTTAACTCCCAAAAAAAANAAAAAAAAAACGTACAACCGAGGGGTAGAACACTCCGTACTCCTCTTTACCCAAATTATGTTACCACATCTTTTTCACCGGTTTACATTTAACTTAGGGTGAAAGTACATCGTCTTGGTATAAATATTTGAAACGTTTACAAACAAAAGTATAAACACATCAGGAACTGAAAATGAAAGGTCTAAATATGTGTCTCTTCGTTTCTGACCGTNCTCCGTACTCCTCTTTACCCAAATTATGTTACCACGTCTTTTTCACCGGTTTACATTTAACTTAGGGTGAAAGTACATCGTCTTGGTATAAATATTTGAAACGTTTACAAACAAAAGTATAAACACATCAGGAACTGAAAATGAAAGGTCTAAATATGTGTCTCTTCGTTTCTGACCGTTCTTTTCTTCTGTCTGTCTCTGTCCCTCTTACGACACTCCTTTTCGACGAGTTATTTTTTTTTTTTAATTCGAGTTAATACATCCGAGTGTTCCAAATATAGTAAGCTGTACGAAACTCATTCATAGATTTAACTTTGTCTCGATCTTTTACGAACTACAAGCAGGTAGTGATTTAAATGGGCGTAAAACGTAATACACACAACGGCACAACGGAATGACCATGAACCGTAGGGACCCCTGTCAAAGAGTAGAAATCCTAAAAAGAAGGACACCAATCCTTTTGTTTACAGTGAAAAAATATACTTCTCAAGACTTGAGGACTTACGCTTACACTGTCTGGTCCCGTACTCACGGAAACTTTCTCTTAGAATGAAAAGAGTAGACACGATGTTTTCTTAAAGTAAAGTACGGAAGTGAAGTTTATTCTGCTAAAGTTTTTAAACAAAGAGTTTCATACTTTTTGGTCACAACACACGTCACACCACCACCTATTTGTATCTTTACGTGTCACTACCCTTTTTTGATATTAGTAGTTGAATGAGGATAATAAAACCACTTGAAATGATTTTTCATTTAGGAGATGTAGAAGTCGTCTCGGACACAATGAGACTAGTAGGAGGTTTGTGAAGAGAAAGTCCCCGTAAACTTGTTCCTAAACTTCTGTCCTAGGTTCCTTTACACGAAAGATATTGGAGGGGTCTAGACTGGAGTACGTCTACAAGGTGTGATAGGAGACTTTAAGAAACGGGAGACACCAAATGGGATCCTGGAACTGGAAGTCGTTACGAAACTCCAGAAAAGGTAGACTGAATAAGAGAGACACGTTCACATTACGACCTAGTCCCACCCGTAACAAAATTTATTGAGTTACAGTAAAGTACACCGATTAATAATGACAGGACAATGAAGCTCACTCAAAAGTAATTGTAAAATAACATCGGACTACGATCAATTTCAGGTTCTCTGTGAAAATATTTGGATGTGGGGAAGAGAAGGTTAAGAGGTAGACGTGAGTAATTGACCAAGTGATACCCAGCCAACGTCTTGGACGTTCACTATTTCTACAATCCTGTCGACTGAAATAAAAATCACGATATCCTCGACTTGAAACTAGTTATTTGTCGGTATTTTCTTTTTCTTTGTGTACTCAAAGAAAAGAGTCGAAAAAGTCACTTCTTTATGTTCGTACGACGACGAGGACGATTCAGTGAAGTCAGTACAGGTTGAGACACGTCGGGGTTTCTACCGTCGGGTGGTCCGAGACGTAGGTGTCCTAAGAGGTCCGTTCCGAGGACCTCACCCGTTTATGTTCGTATTAGTACAACTTTAAGAGTAAAAAATTTTTCGTAAAAAAAAAATTTCGAACACTGGAACTTGGTACCTTTAGTCTTTTCGAAAGAGAAATAAGAGAATTTAAAGGTTGTCACCAACCCAAGTATGTTGTGTTCGTTTACCTATCGAGAACCAATATTTCTTTACATCCTTTGTCTTCTTTATCTCGTCCATTTGGTCTTGGACCTAGTCTATCTTCTATAACCTTCTCGAAACTTAAAATCCGGGTCCTTGAGACTAGGTCACCGGGTCTGAGTACAACTCGGGGAGAGATTTGAGGGGTGAGGAAAAGATGGGGACAGGGAAGAAGTTAAGAGGATCTCGGGTTAAAGTCGTAATTTCGAATTACACTATGAAGGTGACGTATACATCAACAAAACTGATCATTTGTCGACCAAGACAAACGAAAGGACTTAGAGGAACTTTCCAACAACGACTTAGTACGTTTCTACGGCCTAAGAACCGGAGGTCTCTTCTAAAGTTAGGCCCCGGTCTCTACTCCGAACTAGCGATTCTCGAAAACACATTATTTCAAAATAATGTCATATTTCCACTATCCCTTTCGAAGACTGTATCTGCAGTCTTCCCCCATCTTTCTCATAGTGAACGATCACAATCGTTACCTCAATATATAAGAGGTTACTTAGGTTTCTTACAGACTTCAACATTCCTGGAATGGTCTGGATGAGGGTATTAAATGTAAAATTCTATTGTCTTAATCGGTCTTCCAAATTAGGTCTCTGACAGGAGTCCATTCTATGTAACTCAAGTCAAGTCAGCGAGTCAGTACAGGCCGAGAAACGCTGGGGTACTTAACGTCGTGCGGTCCGGAGGGACAGGTAGTGGTTGAGGGCCTCAAGTGAGTTTGAGAACAGGTAGTTCAACCACTACGGTAGGTCGGTAGAGTAGGAGACACCAAGAGAAAAGGAGGACGGGGGTTAGGGAGGTAGTCTCAGAAAAGGTTACTCAGTTGAAAAGCGTACTCCACCGGTTTCATAACCTCAAAGTCGAAATCGTAGTCAGGAAGATTTCTTGTGGGTCCTGACTAGAAGTCTTACCTGACCAACCTAGAGGAACGTCAGGTTCCCTGAGAGTTCTCAGAAGAGGTTGTGATGTCAAGTTTTCGTAGTTAAGAAGCCACGAGTCGAAAGAAGTGTCTTGTTGAGAGTGTAGGTATGTACTGGTGTCCTTTTTGGTATCGGAACTGATCTGCCTGGAAACAACCGTTTCATTACAGAGACGAAAGTTATACGACAGATCCAACCAGTATTGAAAGGAAGGTTCCTCATTCGTAGAAAATGAAAGTACCGACGTTAGTGGTTGACGTCACTAAAACCTCGGGTTTCTTTATTTCAGACTGTGACAAAGGTGACAAAGGGGTAGATAAAGTTACTTCACTACCCTGACCTACGGTGCTAGAATCAAAAGACTTACAACTCGAAATTCGGTTGAAAAAGTGAGAGGAGAGAGTGAAAGTAGTTCTCCGAAAAATCAAGGAGAAGTGAATGACGGTATTCCCACCACAGTAGATGCATAGACTCCAATAACTATAAAGAGGGCCGTTAGAACTAAGGTCGAAGACGAAAAAGGTCGGGTCGCAAAGAGTACTACATGAGACGTATATTCAATTTATTCGTCCCACTGTTATATGTCGGAACTGCATGAGGAAAAGGATAAACCTTGGTCAGACAACAAGGTACAGGTCAGATTAACAACGAAGGGATGGACGTATATCCAAAGAGTTCTCCGTCCAGTCCAGTAGACCATAAGGGTAGAGAAAGTCTTAAAAGGTGTCAAAGAACACTAGGTGTGTCAGTTTCCGAAACTGTATCAGTTAGTTCGTCTTTATCTCCAAAAAACCTTGAGAGAACGAAAAAGGTACTAGGTCGCCTACAAGCGTTAAACTAGAGACCAAGGAGACGGATTTAAGTCGAACTTGTTTACCTTCAAGTACCAAGTGCATAACGACTTCGGACCGAACCTCTTAAAATTCATAATGAAATGATCGTACACTCTGTTCACGTTAACACACCATCAAACCCGTAACAAACCGTGACAGAAAGAAACCTTAACCTTACTTTTGACTGAAAAGGTCAGGACACCGGTGACGACTCACAGGGTTTAAACGACTGTATAACTCAGTCGTGAAAGTGTCGTAGTAGAAAGTCCTAAACTTTATCAAGTTGACCATAAGGTAGTGGAGGTGATCGAAACAAGTATCACTACGAAAGATTTCGGGTGAACTGAAGTGTAAGGTCCTACAGACCGAGATCCACTCACTAATGTGGTAGCACTAATAGAACCAGCACTTCTAGAAAAAACATTTCAAGAAGACACATAAGAACGGTGGAGAAGAATTATAGAAGACGAAGACAATCCAGGTATGGTAAAGACAGGAAATAGCTCGGGTAGAAATGTACTTTACAAGGGAACCATAGAGATTAAAAGAACTTCTCTAGAGATCAGAAAGGGTAAGACAGCAAAAGGAGATAAAGTAACGGAACTAGAGACTCCTTCCGAAAGAATAGGGAGGAACGATAAGAAACCTTGAGACGTAAGTCTACGAATATAGAAAGGAAAAGAGGAAACGAAAAGTGAAGAGAAGAAAAGTGTCGATAAACATTCCGGAGGGGTCTGTCGGTAAAATGAAAAAAACGTAAAGAAAAGGTACCCCTACCAGAACTAGGAACAGAGGACATGTCACAGTGTTTGGAGACAGGTATCAAGTAGTCCGTGAGATAGACAGTCTAGATCAGTGAATGTAAATAAAAAGTGAAGGTGACATGTTAGTATCCCTTATACTAAATCCAGTATGGACTTACCAGATCACCAAAAGGGATGAAAGAAGTTAAATTTAGACTTAAGCCGTTATTCCTTAAGTACTAGACTCGTTGTCAGTCGAGGACCAAAACAAAACTACTGACATGTACTATGTGATAATATTATATTAGGAACATTCTGGGAATACTAATATGTCACCTTCACTCTTTATCTAAATTCCCGGATCTAGACTATCTATCTCACGGACTACTTGATACCTTGCTCCAAGCACATGAGAAACCGGTGAAGTACGCTTCTCAACTGAGTAACCTTTTCTGAGACTACGAACCTCCCTAACCCCCGTCCTCCTCTCTCCCTGCTGACTCCTACTCTAGGTAGTACCTGAGCTACCTGCACTCAGACTCACTTGAGGCCCTCTACCACTACCTGTGTCTCCGGACCGTACGACGCTAAGTACCCCAACGTTTCTCAACTGTGCTGACTCACTGACTCGCTGACTTGACTTGACTTGACTTGACATTTCTGGTCTGGAGCAGGGTATTAAATGTATAATTTTATTGTCCTAATCGGTGTTCCAAATTAGGTCTTTGACAGGAGTCCGTCCTATGTAATAACCATATATTAGGATTCCTTACATCTTCTTTTTTTACAAACAGGAAAGAAGGAGGAACTCTTAAGTTCTGGGGAGAGAGGAACCCCTGGGGATCTGAAGAATAGTTGGACGGATCCTTTACTGAGAGAGTAGGAGGGGACTTTAAGTCAACAGACTTCCTGAGAAGAAAACCAAGTAAAGAACAAAGGACGGAAAGGATTGGTACCACAGATCTCAAAAATTATGATCGTTGAAGTGGGTCTGTACTAGGACTTGTGGAATGAACTGTCAAATCGAATCTGAAAGAAATCATGATAAGGAGACACCATTAGACGGATCTCACTGAGTCCATTTTCTCAACCTTAGGTCAACGATACCTACCTCAGGGAGGTAGACTTCGACGAGAGAAGTAAAGACAGTGGATGTCCGACCCACGATCCCGAACCACGACGTACTTCCGGTGTGTCAGGATCTTCGGAGAGTTCTGGAAGAGTGTTATAAGTCGAGAAGAACGGTTACCTTTCTCGACATGAGAGACTTTACTAAACTGATTCACCTACCGGAGATAATAACCAGGACGAGATGACTTCGTCAGTGAAATAATCTTGATACCACTCTTAAGTAGGACTACTAAAAGAAAGTAGGAAAGGAAGGATAACTCAAACGTCGACAGGAGGAGTTCTTGAGTCACAATTACCTTCTGAAGTGATTCTAAGTGGTTAGTCGTGATTACGCCTGTGTATTAAATAAACATTATACTTCGTAACACTGTCCCCCGACGTCTCCCTCCGTTCTTCAATGAGTCTTCATTTTCACATGGAACCGGGAGGGACTAGTGTTTTTCGAATTGTAGATTAACCCTTCTGTCCATTTTAAACACTTCTTGACTTGTTCAACATCACTAAATTTTACTTCGACCTCAAACCTTTTCCCTTTCGTCTAGTAAGTCCGATCGAACCAGGTCTTCAAGAAGTATTTCCTCAAACCTTGAATTTGACAGGAAACTTCTTACACCGCTCGGGGTTGTTCTCCCCTCTCAAAACACCTCCATACAAAAAGTCTGTACCAAAGATACAGGTCACAGGTAAAAGGATATACAAAGATGAAATGTAGGTATGTAGGTAGTGTAATAACAGTCGGCTGAAACTAGTATCCAAGGTCCTACGTTTTTGATTTAAAAAAAAGTGGGAAAAACTATTCGTGACTACTTATACGAACCACTTTTATTACTTTAACGTTAAAGATCGACAGAAGATATTGTAACGTTCATTCACGAGACCCTAAAAATAATAAGATAAAAAAATTAAATTTTTTCTTCGTTGTTTTTATATGAAAACTTTTATTTTCTTTTAAATGTTTCTCCTTTTATTTTTACGGATATTAGAGAGGTCTCTCTACTAATAATACAATCAACATCCACATTGTATCACTGAGTAAAAATATCTAATGTGAGGTAAATTTCAATAATATTTTATAACTAACATAAGGAATACGATAAACTATATAGGAATATCGAATAACTAAATAATTTTTTATAAGTAAATGAATAAATAAACCGATGTAGTGTAGAATCTACACAGTACAATCTAGAACGGAACACCAACGAACCCAAGGTCTCGAGTTCCCGAGTCATCAATGTCGTGTGTCTGAATCGACGAGACACCGTACTCTAGAATGAGGGAACTGGTCCCTAGTTGGACACAGGAAACGTAACGTTACGTCTAAGAGTCGGTGACCTGGTAGTCGCTTCAGAGATCGGAAAAATAAAATATGTATTATCAAACATGGAGAATTAGGGGAAACGAATAGTATGAGACGGGGTAGACAGAAGCGTGACCACTGGTGATCAAACAAGAACTATAGACGCATAGACACAGACAAAAAAATTTAATTAATTAATTAAAAAATTAACATCCTATTTAACGAAATGTCTTGAAACAACAAAAGACAGTTTGGAGTTGTACTTAGTCGGTATCCATATGTATAAGAGGAGGGAAAACTTGGGGGGAGGGTAGAGGGAGGGGTAGGGTGGGGAGATCCAACTATGTCTCGGGGACAAACTCGAAGGACTCGGTACGTCGTTTAAGGTTAACCGATAGATAAAATGTATACCATTACATTCAAAGATACAATGAGAAAGGTATATAGAGTGAGAGAGAGGGGAGAGGGGTACAGGTATTCAGATAAAAGATACAGACAAAGAGGTGACGATGGGACATTTATTTAAGAAGTCACGGTAAAAAGATCTAAGGCATATATACGTAATCTTATACTATAAATAGAAAGATAAATACTGAATGAAGTGAGACATATTATCCGAGATCCAATTAGGTGGAGTAATCTTGACTGAGTTTACACAAGGAAAGATACCGACTCATTATAAGGTAACGCAAATACATGGTGTTGAAGAAATAAACAAGTAGACAGTCACCTGTAGAGTCAACGAAGGTACGAGATCGATGGTGTTTATCACGACGTTACCTGTTACCCTATGTACACAGAAAAAGTTAAAAACAAAGGAGTCCCATATACGGATCTTCACCCTAACGCCCCAGTAAACCACCGGAAATAAGGATCAAAAATTTCCTTAGAGGTATGGCAGAAGGTATCACTGACATAGTCAAATGTAAGGGTGGTTGTCGCGTTCTCTCAAGGGAAAAGAGGTGTGGGAGAAGTTGTAAATAACAAACATCTGAAAAACTACTATCGGTAAGACTGGGTACTCCACTATAGAGTAACATCAAAACTGAACGTAAAGAGATTATTACTCACTACAACTCGTGGAATAGTACACAAACAATCGGTACACATACAGAAGAAACCTCTTTTCAAACAAATCCAGAAAAAGGGTGAAAAACTAACCAAACAAACAAAAAGACCATAACTCGACATACTCTACGAACATATAAAACCCTTAATTAGGAAACAGTCGACAAAGCAAACGATAATAAAAGAGGGTAAGACTCCCAACAGAAAAGTGGAACGAATTATCAAAGGAAACGACACGTTTTCGAAAATTCAAATTAGTCCGGGGTGAACAAATGAAGAATAAAGACAATGAGATCCTCCACCCAGTATCTCCTAGAACGAAACTAAATACAGTACCTCACAAGACGGATACAAAAGACGATTCTCAAAATATCAAAGACCAGAATGTAAATCCAGAAATTAGGTTAAACTCAGATAGAAATACAAACTACAATCCTTCACAAGATTAGAGTAAGAAAATGTACATCGACGGGTCAAAAGGGTCGTGGTAAATAACTTCTCCGACAGAAACGGGGTAGCATACGAGAACGGAGAAAACATCTTTTACTCCATGTGTATACACGTATATACATACGTATATACCCGAAAGGTAAAATAAAGACCCGGAAGATAGAACAAGGTAACCAGATATAAATACAAAAACACGGTCATGGTATCACGGAACTACTGATATCGAAACATCATATTAGACTTCAGTCCTTCCAACTAAGGAGGTCGAGGTAAGAAGAAAGAGTTCCGACGAAACCAATAAGCCCCAGAAAACACAAAGGTATACTTAACACCTTAAAAAACAAGATCAAGACACTTTTTACAGTAACCATTAAACTATCCCTAGTGTAACTTAGATAACTAACGTAACATCATATCAGTAAAAGTGTTATAACTAAAAAAGGATGGGTCCTTGTACCCTATAGAGAGGTAGACAAATACAGTAGAAACTAAAGAAAGTAATCACAGAATATTAAAAGACACATGTCAAGAAAAAAGAGGAATCCATTCAAATAAGGATCTATAAATTATGAAAAACAACGTTACCACTCACCCTAACTAAGGAATTAACGAGAAAGACTAAAAAGTAACAATCATATATCTTTACGTTCACTAAAGACACATAACTAAAACATAGGACGTTGAAACGATTTAAGTGACTAATCGAGATTATTAAAAGACTATTGGTAGAAATCCCAAAAGATACATGTCATTATACAATAGATGTTTGTCACTCTCGAAATGAAGAAAAGGTTTGACCCAAGGAAAATAAAGAAAAAGAAGTGACTAAAGACATCGATCCTGAAGTCCTTGATACGACTTATTATCACCACTTTCACCTGTGGAAACAGAACAAGGATTATCATGCCCCTTACAAAAGTCAAAAAGTGGTAACTCTTATTACAAACGACATCTGTAGTGTATACCGGAAATGATACAACTCCATCCAAGGAAGATACGGGTAAAAAACTTCTCAAAATTAGTACTTAAGCACGACTTAAAACAGTTTCGAAAAAGACGTAGATAATTCTACTAGTACACTAAAAATAGAAAGTTAAACAATTATACCACATAGTGTAACTAACTAAAAACATACAACTTCCTAGAAACGTAGGGACAAGTTAAGTACTATGTTCTACGAGCCTCGACTACGTGACCCTACTGGGTCTCCCTACCATACCCCTCCCTCCACCCTCCCCCCATGTCCTACCCCTTGTGCACATGTGGGCACCGCCTACGTACAACTACATACCGTTTTGGTTATGTTATAACATTTCATTAATCGGAGGTTAATTTTATTTATTTAAATATAATTTTTTTTTCCTAGAAACGTAGGGACCATATTTGGGTTGAACTAGTACCACATACTCGAAAAACTACACAACGACTTAAGATACAAAATCTTAAAACAACTGAAATCATAGACACAAGTAGTCGCTATAACCGGACATCAAAAGAATAAAACACACAACAGAAACAGACCGAAACCATAGTCAAACTACCACCGGAGCATCTTACTTAAACTTTCACAAGGAAGGAGACACTAAAAGACTTTCTCAAAATCTTCCTATCCGTAATCTAGTAGAGATTTACAAACTATCGTAAGAGGATACTTCTGTAGACCAGGACCCGAAAACAAAAAACCCTCTAAAAACTAGTGTCGAAATTAAAGTCACGAATATTAACCCGACAAACATTAAAGATAAAGAAGGACCAAGTCAGAACCTTCTATTTTAAAAAGATTCTTAGACACGTAAAGAAGGTCCAAGAAATAAAATAACGGTATATCAACAAGTACTATTAAAGAATATTAGGAAACATAAAGACATAACAGACAACATTGGAAAGGAAAAAGTAAAGATTAAAACAAGTAAACTAAAAAGAGAGAAAAAAAAAAGAACTACTCAGACCGATCTTCAAACTGTTAAAACAAATAGAAGAGTTTCTTGGTGGAAAATCAAAATAATTTGAAATGATAACAAAGAAAGTAAAGAAAAAGTAAATAAAGACGAGACTAGAAATACTAAAGAAAGGAAGATAATTAAAACAACAACAAGAAGAAGACAGAGGTCAACGAAATCCACATTTCAATCCAACAGAAAAACTGCAAAAAGAACAAAGAACTCCATCCTAACATAACGATATTTAAAGGGAGAATCTTGACGAAAACGTCAAGAAAACGTAGGGTATCCAAAATGTAACAGTACATAAGTAACAGTAAACAAAGATCTACAAAAAACTAAAGGGAAAACTTAAGAAACCATTGGACGAGTCAAGTCAAGTCAAGTCAAGTCAGCGAGTCAGTACAGGCTGAGAAACGCTGGGGTACTTAGTGTCGTGCGGTCCGGAGGGACAGGTAGTGGTAGAGGGCATCGAGTGAGTCTGAGTACAGGTAACTCAGGCACTACAGTAGGTCGGTAGAGTAGGAGTCAACAGGGGAAGAGGAGGACGAGGGTTAGGGAGGGTCGTAGTCTCAGAAAAGGTTACTCAGTTCAGAAGTGTACTCCACAGGTTTCATGACCTCGAAGTCGAAATCGTAGTAAGGAAGGTTTCTTTAGGGTCCCAACTAGAGGAAGTCTTACCTGACCAACCTAGAGGAACGTCAGGTTCTCAGAGAGTTCTCAGAAGAGGTTGTGGTGTCAAGTTTGCGTAGTTAAGAAACCACGAGTCGGAAGAAGTGTCAGGTTGAGAGTATAGGTACTGGTGTCCTTTTTGGTATCGGAACTGATCTGCCTGGAATCAGCCGTTTCATTACAGAGACGAAAACTTATACGGTAGATCCAACCAGTATCAATAAATCTTTGTACAACAAATTAGAGGTACACAAACACAAAAAGTGTCATAAAAAAAAGGGAACATTAACTATAGATCAGACTATCGTAACACCAGTCTCTTCTACGAACTATGTTAAAGTCAAAAGAATATAAAGGACTCCAAACTAAACACTGGGTTCTACACCAGATACGACCTCTCACAAGGTACACATGAACTCTTCTTCCACATAAGATGACGTAAACCCACCTTACAGAACTTCTATATTCACTCTAGGTAGAGTAGATTACATAGCAAACTCTGAACACAAAGGAATAATTAAAAGACAAAACTACTAGACAGGTGAACACACTCACCCCACAATTTCAGAGGATGATAATAACACAATGACAGTCAAAGAGGAAAATACAGACAATCATAAACAGAATACATAACTCCACGAGAATACAACCCGTGTATCTATAAATGTCAACGATACAGAAAGAGAACTAAACCAGGGAACTAATAATACATCACAGGAAAGAATAGAGAACATTAGAATAAATTCCAGACAAAACAGACTATACTCCCAACGAAGAGGTCGAAAGAAAACGAAGGGTAAACGTACCTTATATAAAAAGGTCGGAGAGTGAAAGTCAGATACACACAGAACTCAAGACTTCACCTAAAGAAGATCTGTCGTATATATACCCAGAACAAAAACATAGGTAAGTCGGTCAGACACAGAAAACCAACCTCGTAAATTAAGTAAATGTAAACTTCATTAATAACTATATATACAAGGATAATGGTAAAAGAATTAACAAACCGCAACTAAAACATGTAGAAAAAAGAAGACAGCATAAAGAACTNTAGAAGAGTTTCTTGGTGGAAAATCAAAATAATTTGAAATGATAACAAAGAAAGTAAAGAAAAAGTAAATAAAGACGAGACTAGAAGTACTAAAGAAAGGAAGATAATTAAAACAACAACAAGAAGAAGACAGAGGTCAACGAAATCCACATTTCAATCCAACAGAAAAACTGCAAAAAGAACAAAGAACTCCATCCTAACATAACGATATTTAAAGGGAGAATCTTGACGAAAACGTCAAGAAAACGTAGGGTATCCAAAATGTAACAGTACATGAGTAACAGTAAACAAAGATCTACAAAAAACTAAAGGGAAAACTTAAGAAACCATTGGACGAGTCAAGTCAAGTCAAGTCAAGTCAAGTCAGCGAGTCAGTACAGGCTGAGAAACGCTGGGGTACTTAGTGTCGTGCGGTCCGGAGGGACAGGTAGTGGTAGAGGGCATCGAGTGAGTCTGAGTACAGGTAACTCAGGCACTACGGTAGGTCGGTAGAGTAGGAGTCAACAGGGGAAGAGGAGGACGGGGGTTAGGGAGGGTCGTAGTCTCAGAAAAGGTTACTCAGTTCAGAAGTGTACTCCACAGGTTTCATGACCTCGAAGTCGAAATCGTAGTAAGGAAGGTTTCTTTAGGGTCCCAACTAGAGGAAGTCTTACCTGACCAACCTAGAGGAACTTCAGGTTCTCAGAGAGTTCTCAGAAGAGGTTGTGGTGTCAAGTTTGCGTAGTTAAGAAACCACGAGTCGGAAGAAGTGTCAGGTTGAGAGTATAGGTACTGGTGTCCTTTTTGGTATCGGAACCGATCTGCCTGGAATCAGCCGTTTCATTACAGAGACGAAAACTTATACGATAGATCCAACCAGTATCAATAAATCTTTGTACAACAAATTAGAGGTACACAAACACAAAAAGTGTCATAAAAAAAAGGGAACATTAACTATAGATCAGACTATCGTAACACCAGTCTCTTCTACGAACTATGTTAAAGTCAAAAGAATATAAAGGACTCCAAACTAAACACTGGGTTCTACACCAGATACGACCTCCCACAAGGTACACATGAACTCTTCTTCCACATAAGATGACGTAAACCCACCTTACAGAACTTCTATATTCACTCTAGGTAGAGTAGATTACATAGCAAACTCTGAACACAAAGGAATAATTAAAAGACAAAACTACTAGACAGGTGAACACACTCACCCCACAATTTCAGAGGATGATAATAACACAATGACAGTCAAAGAGGAAAATACAGACAATCATAAACAGAATACATAACTCCACGAGAATACAACCCGTGTATCTATAAATGTCAACGATACAGAAAGAGAACTAAACCAGGGAACTAATAATACATCACAGGAAAGAATAGAGAACATTAGAATAAATTCCAGACAAAACAGACTATACTCCCAACGAAGAGGTCGAAAGAAAACGAAGGGTAAACGTACCTTATATAAAAAGGTCGGAGAGTGAAAGTCAGATACACACAGAACTCAAGACTTCACCTAAAGAAGATCTGTCGTATATATACCCAGAACAAAAACATAGGTAAGTCGGTCAGACACAGAAAACCAACCTCGTAAATTAAGTAAATGTAAACTTCATTAATAACTATATATACAAGGATAATGGTAAAAGAATTAACAAACCGCAACTAAAACATGTAGAAAAAAGAAGACAGCATAAAGAACTGATATATTCAGGTAAATTGTAAACAACATTTTGACCAAACCACCATAACTTAAGAGAATTGAAAACGAACAGACTTTTCGAAAAATAAAGAGGCAATTAAGACTTACTCTAGGAACGGTCCATGTCGTTAGAACTAACATCTAAAAATGGAAAGTCATGAAATTTATATAGGACCATAAGGGAAGACCGGACGTCTCAAAGATGACTTTCTAGTCGATAATTTGTAAACTCCAAAGGGAACATACAATGAACAACGAAGAGGGAACGACGAAAATTATAAGAAAAAAAAACACAAATCAAAAACAATCAAACTAATCATACACAGAACCACACAAAGAGGAACCCAAATAGGACTTACCCTGAGAAACTTAGAGAACCTAAACTAACTGATGAAGGAAAAAGTACAACCTCTTTAAAAGTTGATATTAGAGAAGTTTTTAAAAGAGTATGGGAAAGAAAAAGAGAAAAAAGACTCTGGGGATATTAAGCTTACAACCACACAAACTATAACAGGGTCTATATAGACTCTGATAGGAACAAGAAACGTAAGAAAAATGTAATCAGACGAGAAGTCTTCAATAAAGGTGGTAAAATAGAAGGTGGAGTGCCTAAGTAAGAAGACGAAGTCTATAAGACCATAACTAAGGAAGATCTCATAAAAATTAAAGTCATTAACACGACAAACAGAGACATAGAAATAAGAAGTTCAGAAGATCCAGAAACACTTAAATAATAACATCAAAGAGGTAAGACAAAGGTTCCAAAAACTAGTAGAAATGATAGTAATAAGACTTAAGAAAAAGTCCATCAAACGGATAAAGAAGAAGTAAATAAACCTGAAGACACAAAGATGAAACAAGGAAGTAAACACATCATAAAAAGACGGAAACAAAAAGAACTCAGTGACGACAGTCTCAGGAAAGGGAGTGACCGTCAGTGTCAGGTGGAGTGGAGGAATCCTACGGGAGATTGTGACACGAACAGAGACCTGGATGACACCCCCGACAAGCCTAAGATTAGACCAGGATAAGGATACACAAGAACGGATTTTAGAGGTGTCGATAGTCTTAATGACACAAAAGAAAACACCCTCCAGAGTTTCAGGAAAATATATGAGGTATCTGTGTCTCAGACGGATCAACTGACACACTTAAATTAGACGTCGAACATGTCGACTACCTTTCCAAAACCCAGAAGAAGGAATCGGTGTGACGGGGACCCAAAGTCAACACCAAATGGACACGAACACCCAGTAGGCGATCCCAAACGAGGACTCTGACGGGACGTCCTGAACCTAGACGAGGTCACTCCCGGTCCACACTTCAACCACGTCGTCGAACTTAACTTCCCCAAGACAGTCGTGGTCCATGAGTCCCCTCGACCGTCGATCCTGTCGTCCTTTATATCACGAGATCTTCCATACTGTTAGTCATAACCACTTATGTGAGGTTATAAGAACGGACCTCCTGGGACTGTCTCTTCGGACCGTCCGGTGTCAGGTCTTCAAGTGTTTCTCAACCTGTGCTGACTTCACTGGGACACACATATCTACGTTCAGGAAAAAAAGGACGCCGTCGAGACGGGGTCACTCCAAACTCTTACTTCCGTCACGTCGACGAACCGAACGTCCCTGTGACCCCCGTAGTTCACACATCGTTGTATCTGATGGAGACGGTATCCTCAATACCGGGATAGTCTCAGAAAAAAGTTCGGAGAACATCGACAGCTAGTCTTCCGGAGAAACCGGTCAGAAATAAGTATCAAGACGGGTAAGTCCGTGAATCTCCCGAGGGTACGGACCCCAGGATGACACTTCTAATCACGTAGTCCGTGAATTTCCCTGTGGGAGTCACCCCAGGAGGAGACATCAAGACACACAGTTCGTAAACTACCCGGTCGGAGACATAACAAGTCGACGGTTCCAGCCACGTACCCCTATCTCTCTCCGATACTACTACCGAGGTGGGGAATGTACACTGAGTCGTCATAACGGAACGAAGGTATCGACGGACCGAAAGGAAGTGTCCGTAAAGGGTATTAGTAGGGGGGAACCGAGGGGGGGTTGGGGGGCTGTGTGTGTTTGTGTAGGGGAGCTAGGTAGAGAGGTGTCAGTTGTCGTCGGGAGTGAGACCCTAACGAGGTGTTGAGAATTTGAAGTAGAGGATCGACGACACGGAAGATCCCCTGGACACAGGGACAGGTCCCATACATACTGACGTCGTTCCTGACAAAATAAGAGTAAGATAAATACGACGAAGTCTATTCGACAAAGTGAGACTTGGAATTTCCAAAGAGAGACTGAGTCTGTTAACGGGTCTACACCCCTAGCCTGAGGACGAAGTCAAGGGGGAGGGTGACTCTCTTCCAGGTCAGGATGATTGTGAGGACAAAGGGGGGGAACAAGGAAAGAGGATGGTACAAAATGCACCAAGATATATAAGAAAGGGTGACCAGTCTATGAGGACATGTGAGAGTCAACCACAAGACGTACGTAAAGACACAGACTTCCACACAAGGACTACATAGGTACCTCTCTCTACATGAGGTGTGGGTGGCTGAGGAGGTGGTAGAACAAGAGGGAGGAACAGACCAAAATTTCCTTTGTGAACTATCTACGGACCTTCCTACCAGTATATGGTAATCTGACTGTATAGTTTACATGAATATTTTGGATAAAGGTGATTAATTATAAAGTTCTATAAAAATACATATTATTTATCGATAGAGTTTGAAAAAAATTTCCGATTGACATAAAGTCAAAAATTATTCAGTGTTAAATATTCTTTAAAGGATAATATACTATAAAACTTAAAAAAAGTTGAAAAGTTAAATTTAATTACAGTATTACTTGTGGAAACATCCTGTATATAAACTTGTAATAACATTAAAAAATGAGTCCAATTTAAGGATCTTGTTCTGGACCATCCTTTTTGTTAGTCTCGTGAATTTCTTTAAATACAACCTCAAATTCCATTGAGTATTTTTTATGTGTTTGGTATACATATATTGAATACTTTTGTCTTGGATCTTGTTCTTCGTCCCATAATGACCTTAGGGTGTCAGAAAGGAACTCAAGGGAAAATCATTATTTTAAGGTTCCCATTGGGGATGTAACTGAAGATTCTGGTGTCTAATAAAACGATTGAAAACATGAAATACGTCTACCTCAGTATCTCACAAGTAACAAACACTCCAAGTAGGTATAGTACCGTATATCAACTCCTGTCAAACAAGTGACGACGATCTGAAAGTAACATTCTGTTATGGTGTTAAATAGAAAAGTAAGATGATAACTTTTTGGAAACTATCAAACGTCCAAACCTGACCATGCTTATCATGGTGATTTTTCTGAGTCATGGACAGAAAATCATTTGTATACATCCTTAAAGACAATCCGTATACGGATCCATCCTTCGACAACACAACATCCTTTATGTTGATAAGTCCAAATCTTTTGACGGTTTGGTAAGATATTTCACAAAAATGGATAAATGGAAGGATTGTCGTTACACTCTCAAAGTGTAGTAATGAACACGGTAGACAGAATCGGTATGACCAATCACATGTACTCATAAAGTAACTTCAAAATTAATTGAAAAAAAGGGGAGATTACCGATTCTCCCCTGGTAATGTAATGTAATGTAATGTAATGTAATGTAATGTAATGTATTCTGGTAATGTAATAAAAACACACAAGTCACTAACCGGGAAACTTTTAGATGAAAACACTCTATAGACAAGTTCAGAAAACGGTTAAAAACATTGTTCGAAAGAAAAGAAGATGGCCAAATATCCTCTCTGAATTTGTAAAACAAATTTCTAGGAGAGGTTTCAACTCACTGAATGTGTTTATAAAGTAGACAACTTGTGATCCTTCTTCTCAATCAGGGAGATTAAGAGTGTTCGTTTTCCCTTTAGACAGTACACTTCTCTTGGTTTTCCTAAATGAAATATAAAATCTCGTATAAAATTAAGACCGTCTTTTAAAATTTTTATTATGAAAGATATTTTAAGGACTACTGAATATCTTGTACTTTGTTTTACGTTTTTATATCTACAAACACGACTGTAAATTAAATTTTTACGAATTTTATTTTCAGTTTAACACACTTACAAGGTCAGACCGTTAGACCTTCATATTACTGTTCCTTTGTTAAATTTAAGAGATTTCTTCTTTACTTCTTTTTTAAATAAGATTTTTACAAGTTCAAAGTTTTACATAGAGGTAAATCTACCACTACTATATAGGCCCCTATATATCGTCTACATAACCGGACAAAGGTTCGGGACGAACCTCCGAAACGCAGTTCCTTCTGGTAATGTAATACATACTTTACGGTGAAGTCAAGTCTCAGACGGTCATTTGACCTTTATGGTTGAAGTATCAGAAAACACCGAATCACCCTTTTCGTAAGGACCTACATTTATAGGTGTTCAAGTTTAGTAAAAATTCTTTTTTTTTCCCCCTCCCCGTCCTTTGTAACATGAGAGGTAGAGACACGATAAGATTTGTGACATCCGACATGGTGAAACATAAAAACTTTAATTCACCTAAATTCCCGGTATTCTCTCAAATGACCCCGAAGTCACTACTTTCGAGGTGGACGGTTATGTCCTCAGTGTTCTCTGTACCCAAGTTAGAGACACAGTCCTTATAGGGAACCTTATCCTTTACCGTTGGGTAGGATCATAAGAACGACCCTATTAGGTACCTGAGATTAGGTACCCTAACGTCTCAACTGTGTTGTCGTGCGTACGGTTCCTGGTATTATAAGGAGAAAGGACTTCTTTTCTTATTAAGATACGGTAAAATTCGGATATGATATATTTAATACACCCATTTTTTACAACAGTAATTCTCAATTCATCTTACCTCCTTAACTCACCAATTTTGACACAAAAGTGACGACTCACGGACGCAAGTTAGGGACCAATCCCTTGATACTAGGATGTTCGGTACCCCGTACCGACCTTTCTTTTTTGTTTGTTTGTTTGTTTGTTTTTTTTTACTCAAGTCATCTCACCTGTAAGTGATCAAGGGAACCCGTAAGAAGGTTTTTTTAGAAATGTTTAACATGTTGAAAGTAGTGGAAACCTAGTCTGTTTGAAGACACGTTCTGACAAGTAATGAAAGAATCGACACTTTCCTAGTAGTAGTTTACGATTCGTATTACACGACACTCGCACATAACCCGTCAGAAACTTTGTAATCCTTTCCCATAGGACATGTCTACTCTGGTCTTTCTAGAGGATCTCACACACGAATTAGAAACACGTAGATCGAAGTGAGAGACAGAGAAAAAGAAAGAACACCTCGTCTCGTTAAAAATGAGTAAACACCTTTCCAGTTTTTTTTTTTTTTCCTATCTATAAAATTTAACTATTATTTGTTACTTCTTTGTCTCCCAAAAAAAAAAAAAAAAAACCAGGGTAGTTCTTAAAGGATTTCTTTAGTGTCTTGAGTGACTCCATTAGTCACGGAATAATTCATGTACAGAGACTTTAGAATGGGTTCAAGTGTGTCCTTTGAAAGATTTATGTGTGGTTTCGTGTTTTGAACCCGGTAGGTAGGGAGTCCTATTTTTTAACCCCCAATGAGAATCCCCTTTACGACCAATTAAACTTCTTGTCGACGAGAAATACTTAAAGTAGTTTAGCACACTAAAGTAGACGTTTACCACGAAAAGAAAGAAGTCACTTGAAAACTGGATACTAGTAGTTAAATTCTAGTTCCGTGTACTGGGTTGTAATAGGAAGACCCTGAATAATATCTTTCTTTTATTTAGTTCTTTTCTTCTCACTCCAGGTTTAATTGTTCTTCATAGGATATCTTCTCTAGTCACGTCCGAGACGTACTAAATTGATCCCGACTTTACTAAAGGTTCACTATTTTCATCTAGTCCATAAAAACTAAGAACCCGACCTTACTTTCCTAGTAGAAAAAACTTCAACATATTTGTTTCTTCCTTTTATAATAACATAATATACAATAAAAAGAAACAAGTTATTTATTTGAAAAGATCTATAAAAAATATTGCAAAATATTTTATTATGAAACAGTATTCTAACCATAAGTACTCACCGAACACCTTTGTTATAGTAATAAAGATTAGTACGAGGGACGGACAGATCCGTACTTAAAGTTAGGAATGGATACTACTGATATACTTGTTCTACCTAGTTTTTCTAGTAATAACTGATATAAACTTTTTCTTGAGAAGTTTAATCTTTTTATTTTTTATTTTTCTTTGTTTTAATACTCCTTATTAAATGAACTTTACATAGTAAAAATTGTACAGAAGGTAAATATTATGTCGTACCTCTAGATTAGTCTGTTAAATTTTGATCGAAAAGTCAGTAAAATAAAATTTTTGTTCGAGATTCCATTGGTCTCTTAATTTTTTCTAAACTAGTATCATGAACACAATCAGCGAGTCAGCACAGGTTGAGAAACGTTGAGGTACTTGACATCTAATGGTCCGAGGAGACAGGTACCCTAAAAGGTCCGTTCTTACGACCTCACCCATCGGTAAGGGAAGAGGTCCCCTAGAAGGACTGGGTCCATAGTTTGGATCTAGAGGACGTGACGTCTGTCTAAGAAATGGTAGACTCGATGGTCTCTTCGGGTCTAAACTAGTATTTAGACTCTTTTATGATTGAAGTCTAAAAGAGAAACACGACTCTTCCAAAGTCTATTCTGAAACGGACTTCGTATCTCCTAGATGGAATACGTTTACGTCTACGAACCGAGTACGGTAAGAGGAGAAGTTTTAATAAATCAACTAAAGAGAAATAGAAACCCTAATTTAAGTTTGAGGAGTAAGACTGTAAGTTCTCGGAGGTATTCGTTTTAAAGGCAAGAATAAAGGATAATAATAGTGAGTAAGAATTTCACACCAGGAACCTAGTGTACAGAGTTTTATTTTGACTTATGAACAATTTCAACTTTGAGTTCAAGAAGTTCATTATGAATATGTATAATTTACGGCTCTAGGGGATAAGATATGTTCGGGATACGTGGTTGTTTACGTTAGACTACAAGGGTTGTACGAAAGGACCCAAGACAGAAACCCGAGACCGAGTATTATTAAGATCCGTTCACAAAAGAAGATAAAATAAGTAGTCAGTTCTGAGTTAAGATTAGAGGTAGTACTTGAGTAAAACCCCACCAAAGAAAATTCGGAATTAAAAAAAAAGGTATGTATTTTCTCCTATTGTTATTTTATATTTATTTTCATAATAACACTCTATTACTATAATGATGTTGGTTTTGTGTTCAGGGTCTCGAGTCTTTACCACGATGGTCACACAATACCCTAATCCTAGGTCCACACTCACTAAAGTTTCTGTAAGTACGAGAACGTATGACAACGGGGGTCTTTATAATTGCATAACTGACCAACTCAACCAATTTCCATGGGAAAGGTAGGTAAAATGAGTCGGTCTCTTCGATGTTTATACACTTGAAATTCTGTTAACCACTCGAGTAATAAAATTTCTATTCTCAGTTTGTTCCTCAAATTTTATTTTTAAAGGGTCTTCGAATCATATAAATTTTGATGACGTCTTTCATAACCAGAAAGTCTTAAAAGTCCTCATGTAGAAGATTAAGATAAACATTCGAGATCCTTTTAAGACCTGGGGGACTCGTACAAATCTAGAAACACTCAAATACATCTCATAAAAACATCACACTCACATCACAAATACATCTCATTCAAATACATCTGAGACCTTTCTCAGTATGTCTGGACCCGGTCGTAGACCAGGTCCCTTCTCTCCCTATGCACCTTAAATCTCAGAGAAGTTTACAAAGGTCCATATAATTATCAATCTGATGGATTCCGTCTTCCTTCATCCTCTTTTCAAAACTTTATTTCGAACGAGGTCTTCCCTGGATATTATTTAGTTCAAGGGAATGGTCTTTCGTCGATTGTTGTTGATCGTTCGTGTATATCTATACAAGTCCTTTCTGACTCCTGTGAATCTATATCGACCGTTACCCGAACGAATCCGACACCCTCTGAGGGATTAGGGTTCAAAGATTTGGTAAAATAAATGAAGGTGTTAACGAAAACGATCACTACAAACCAAGACGAGACAATAGAGACGTAGTAGAGAATCAATGAGGGAAGAGTCCGTTTTTCTGTAAAAAACTCTCGAAAATGTAAAGGAAGTCGACCAAGAAAGTCACATAAAGGAATTATCGGAGTGAAATTAGACATATAATATTAAAACTAAATATTTACCTTTATACTTTTCTTATGAGGAACCCACTCCTTTAAATGTTCATTTTAAGAATCTCACTTTGACAATTAAGCGTTCCTTACACCTCCTCTCCTTGGTTCTTAAATAAATGAACATTTAAGTCAAATAATTTTCCTTTTACAATGAACTTCTTCAGTGTTTCCCTTTCAGTACTCGAGTTGGACAACTTCAGACTTTCCGGGGATCTTCCATTGACTTACACCCCTTTATCAGAAAGGTTTCTTATGAACCGTAAGTGAGAATGTCCTCCCTGTCTCGAAAAGACTGTTTCCCAGCTTCTTGAGATCTCGTGACGTGTATATTCTCCGTAAGTCAAGTCCAGTCAAGTCAGCGAGTCAGTACAGGTCGAGAAACACTAGGGTACTTAGCGTCGTGCGGTCCGGAGGGACAGGTAGTGGTTGACGTCCTCAAGTGAGTTTGAGTGTAGGTAGATTCAGTCACTACGGTATGTCGGTAGAGTAGGAGACAGCAGGGGAAGAGGAGGACGGGAGTTAAGGAGGGTTGTAGTCTCAGAAAAGGTTACTCAGTTGAGAAGCGTACTCCACCGGTTTCATGACCTCAAAGTCGAAATCGTAGTAAGGAAGGTTTCTTTAGGGTCCCGATTACAGGAAGTCTCACCTGACCAACCTAGAGGAACGTCAGGTTCCCTGAGAGTTCTCAGAAGAGGTTGTGATGTCAAGTTTTCGTAGTTAAGAAACCACGAGTCGGAAGAAGTGTCAGGTTGAGAGTGTAGGTATGTACTGGTGTCCTTTTTGGTATCGGAACTGATCTACCTGGAATCAGCCGTTTCATTACAGAGACGAAAACTTATACGATAGATCCAACCAGTATTGAAAAGAAGGTTCCTCATTCGCAGAAGATTAAAGTACCGACGTTAGTGGTAGACGTCACTAAAACCTCGGGGTCTTTTATTCCAGACTGTGACAAAGGTGACAAAGGGGTAGTTACTTCACTACCCTGGTCTACGGTACTAGAAGTAAAGAACTTACAACTCGAAATTCGGTTGAAAAAGTGAGAGGAGAAAGTGAAAGTAGTTCTCCGAAAAATCAAGGAGAAGTGAAAGACGGTATTCGCACCATAGTAGACGTATAGACTCCAATCACTATAAAGAGGACCGTTAGAACTAATGTCGAACACAAAGAAGTCCAGGTCGCAAAGAGTACTACATGACACGTATATTCAATTTATTCGTCCCACTGTTATATGTCGGAACTACATGAGGAAAAGGATAAACCTTGGTCAGACAACAAAGTACATTCTCCGTAATAGATAAAAGTTTACGATTCTCAAACGGTGTCTTCTCCTTCCCATCGGTCCCTTGTTCGGTTCTGACTGAATTTACTTTATACCTACACCTTAGTACAGTTGTCTTTTACCCAAGGAGTATCAGTCAGGTAAACTATATCTATAGAAGAACCCGAGGACCTTGATCCTTAATGTTTAAGTGAATCACTCTATGTTCAAACAGGCCTGGAACCTAAAGAAATGATATTTTATCTCTCTGTGTGTCTTAACTTTCTTGGAAGTTCGAAAAGACTTAGTAAGGTGGAAAAAGAAGAAAAGATATAAGTCCAAAGTAAATTTTTTATTTTTTAAATAACGTAAAGATGAATCAAAAAAAGTTTAATGAAAGAGGAGAAATCAAAACCTTAGACTCTATAAACTTTAGAAACAATACTTAACTTACAAACATAGAGGGGGTTTAAGTATACAATTTCGGAATTGGAGTCACAACCACATAGACCTCTGCAGACTTTTTCATTACTTCCAATTGACTCCATTATTCCCACCTCAGGGCTAGACTATCCTAATCACAGGAATATTCTCCTCTGTGGTCTCTCAATGACAAAAGAGAGAGAGGTAGAAAGAGAAACAGGAGTGAGCAAATCAGGGGGGTTGATACACTTGTGGGACCTCTTTCCGTAACACTCCTATATCATTCTTCCGTCGGTCAACGTTCGAGACTTCTCTCGAGAGGTTCAACTGACATGGTTGGTTCAACTGACATGGTTGGTTCAACTGACATTGGAATTAGAACCTTAAGATCGGAGGTTTGACACCCTTATTTAAAGACGATAAATTTGGTGAGTCGGACTATAAAACAATACCGTTGGTCTTGACTGACTACGTTAGAACAAAAAGAATATTAGACATCCTAGATTTCTTGGTTTGAAAGACTCGGTGGAAAACAGTGACACTTTGTCAGATTTACGGTAGGTTGAGGTTTTCGTCAACATTCCTAACTTACCCTTTTTGACGAGGGAATCTCTGAATTATTTAAAATGACATGGGAAGGGAAGAGATACGAACCTGTAGAGGTCTTTACTCCTGGATGATATTGGAGTCCGACCTGTGGAGACTAAAAATTTTTAGGAAAGAGGACTAATACAGAAGACACAAAAATTTGGAGAACCGTCATACTCTCCCTCACAAACCCCTGGTTTTTAGTTTGGGAGAGAATAGACGGTATAAAAAGACTTGGTTGACTTTTTATTTCGTGTCCACCTTCTGCGTAGTTTTGTAGTCGAGGTGACCATTTTCGGCGAACTCCACCGTGGGTGAACCTAAAGGTTACGAGTTGACCTGCCCGATTGGTGAACCGGTGTTTACGTCATCCTTAGGAAAGGAGTGTGTCTCAGTCTCCAACAGAGTCCTTGTCTGGGTTCTATTCGGGAGACATTCCTTTAGGTCTCCTTTGTGTCGTCCCATCTCGACTCGTACACGTAAGGAGAGAGGGACTAACCGATGAGTCAATTTAGTAAAGAAGAGAAACCACTCCTCCCTCCCTTCGTCCCACCCCTTCCTCCCGATCTATAATTTATTGTGGTAAGTACGAGATCTCTTTCCAAGGGTGTACCTTTGTAATCCTCTTCCCTTTTTCCTAAAGAAATGGGTATCGAAGTCAACGGTTTTAATTTCACACTGAATATCGACTTCTTTTTACGGTTCCGGGTCGGACACGACTGTACAGTTACATTCACTCCTTCCCCTTGGACTTTGAAAGGTCCTCGTGTGTCTCCATGAGACCGGTACGTCATAATCGTAGTTATAGTCGACCACAGTCTGGAGACAGTAGTGTCCAACGACCCTCCCTTTCACTTCTCATCCCTACTCAATTTTCGTCTGACTCTTCTTGTTGTCCATTCTTCTAAACATATTTTCAGACACTCTTCCTCTCTCTATACATAAGTCCTTTCAGGTCTCCTTTATTTGAGACTGATTGTCTTCACTCCCTTTTCCCTTTTTTTTTTTTCCAACTCACCTTAAAGAAAAAATTTTCAGCTGATTTTATACTTTCCTTTGAAAATTTCTATTTTTCGAATTTACATTCCTTTCTGTTAGAAAACCAATCTCACATATATATATATGTGTGTATCGAAAAAAGTTTTCTTTCAATTCCTTTCAAATCGTGTTCGATCTTTCTTCGAGTAGTTTTTGATTTTCCAATTTTACTTCATATTAAAAAGTATTTTTGAACTTTGTAAGGGGAAAGTACCAGTTCTAATAAACCGTGTGAAATCGATAAATTACAACCTTTAATAATTAAACAATATACTAGTACCTACAGTTTTTACCAAGACGTTTCCACGAGTGTAAAACATAACAAAAGTAACTTAGATTCAACAGTGACCAACATTTTACACTGTGTAAATACATGGGGTTCTTTCTTTTTTACGACAGATATTTTGAGTCTATATAATAGTCTAACATTCTACGAAAGTTTAGAGTCTTTACCACTTTACCCTTTTTAAGTAAAATTTTAACTACTTTATGTCATAAAATAAAAGAATCATCGTAAATAGTCTTCAACTTTACTACAATAAACAAATAATGTAGTTAAAAGACAAGAGGAAGGAGTTGTCAAATTCAAGAAACGTCCGTTCATAAAACGGACGGAAAAAGTATCGATAGAAACAGATTCTGTCACATCTGTGAATTCCTTTTCATGACAAACTACTGACTGATAAGAACATGTCATCTTACTTCCTTCTTCTCTTATTCTTTGACTCTACATAAACCATGAAACGGTAAGTAAGTTTTTCTATAAGTAGGATTTACTTAAGAGGATGAGTTTTTATAAAATAAATAAGGGTGGCGAATCGTCATGTCTCATGAAGGGTAGAAGTAGTGACGGTGGTGGTGTGTACCGGAAGATCATGAACCGAATAGGGAGGGAAAGTGGACCCCAATATCAGATCGAAGTCACTCAGTACACTGAGAACATGTATCAACTTTATGGAACCCCTAGGGGATCCTTCCAAGGTATAACTTTTTATTGTTATAGAGAGTCTTTAAGTTCGTTATCGGTTCAAAAGGGAATCCCATCCTTGTCCAGTACCAAAGGAAACTACCCGTGGTCCACTTTCTTATCCCTATATAAATCCCCGGTACGTTTACTTTTTACGCATAGAGATTTAGGATTTCAGTGTGTGTCACACTCTCTACGAAAGTGATCCCCACTCCGACTACGTCTTCATTGACTAGGTACAGAAGGTAACGTTTCCGTACACGAGAAAGTCATGTTCCGTCCATTCAGTGCGCGTCATAAATCTAGAAAATAAAGAAAAGAAAAAGAAAGATAGACGTTAATCATCTTCGTCTCATATAAGATTCATGTTTCCTATGGTAGGGTGTCTAGTACAAATAGAATACGTAGAGCTATTCTACAAGATTCTACTTCTATATTAACTAAATATACATATGAGTACTTAATAAAAATATTACGGTGAACAATTAAGATTATTATTAGGAAGTGTTAAGGTCTCAGTAAATTTATTACAAAAGGTGGAGACGTAACGAAGTGAAACGGTATGAGGACCCAATCTATTATATAGTATCTCACTAGAGATTTAAGTTTGATCGTCCAGAAATTATTGACCAGATAGTGGACGATCGACACTTTGCGACCTTTTTAATGACCAAAAGAGACACGAAACCAAAAAAAGTAGAGATTTTACCCTCTACTTTACTATTTGACTAAAGATCCTAACAAAATTCTTAACTTAATTTATTAAGTATATTTGGAAAAATGGTCATCATGTACCGTAAACTACTGATATGTTAATTTACACTCGACGATCGACGATAACGAGAAGGTGTGATCAATAGAATAAACTGAGAGTAGGTTGGGATATCTACTCCTTTTTCCAATAAAAGTAAAGTATACTTTCTTTGTCGAAAATTTTTTAACCCTCGTGAAAGGTTCAAGTCTCCAGAACGGACCACTTACAGTCTTCGTTTGGATCTTGGTCATAGAAGGCCATCTCATAAGCACTCCAGAAGACAGAAAATTCTTGTCACATCAGAGGGACCTAAAGGGTTAGGAATAGTCCCTTTATTGTAGAGGTTCTAAGGGACTTCGACAAAACAATCCACAAGTGAGACATCGAGGACCCTAGGACATCTCGGTACACGATGAAAAATCGTCAACCATTAGGTCACAAGAACGGGTCTCTGAGGGTCCCTACCCCCTCGGACCACCCGACGACAGATACCCCAGCGTGTCTCAGCCTGTACTGACTTCGCTGAATCGTTGTCGTCGTCGTTAGATGACTATTTATCGTACTCTCTATGGGAGTTCGGTTTCGGGTAGTGTCAGTGTACTCAAGTTAAGAACCTGGTTCCCGATCCAGGTTGTCAGTAAGTAAGAAATGCATATTAAAGACCTCACATACAAGTACCATAACAATAGTAGTGTTAAACAATAAATAACTCACGGTAGGGAAATACACCCCGACACACCTTGTGTGTGGTCTGTTCCAAAAGGGGCTTCCTTTACCTTTACTTTAAATCTACCAGTACTAAGTACTCTATTATTATTTCGATGAGTCCCACACGCTTGTACCAAACGGTACTCTAGTCGAAACCTTCCGAGTCAGTTTCCTTTATAAACTATCCTCTCCTTCCTCCCTTTCAACGAACCGTGACTTCCTTGTTCAAAGTCCATACCCCTCGTAGTACTTCCAGTCGTTGTTTTCCTCATTTTTCCACCTCTCTCCTTCTCTCTTGTGACCCTACTGTAGTCGGTAGTCTTTCCTCATGACACCCCTCTTCGTCCTACTCCTTTTACTAGGTCACGTCTCCGAACACAAACACTGACACTAGACCACGGACACGATAAACAGGCCCCTACCTGACCTTCCTGTACAGGACGGAATAATTCCCGTCACAGAGGGACGCCGATAAGTCTGGTCCAATCTTTACCTCTCAATCTAGTGTAGACATGACCAAAAATTAGAGACAAACCAAAACAAAGAAGTTCAATTACTTTTACTACACGATAACAATACATCACTACGGTCTTTTTCAAAGTGGTCTCTGAATTTTTACAAAGACCATGACACGGGTAAAGTTCACCGAAGGGAAAGGGACAGAAGAGAGGAGGGAGGAGAAAGTGAGAGGGAAGGGGACTTCGGAAAGAGACTATGACCACCTAATTATAGTACACTGACCTTCCTATAGACCTCTCTTAAGTTGATTCGTCCGTTCGGTCGGGGATTTCTATTTCACTACCTTTTTAGATTCCCACTTACCTCAACCATAGTAAATATCTTCTGTATAAACATCTTGTTAGGGTATCTTTGTGTATTCATTATCGAGGAGTTTAAGTATCGACTTCGATTACTTAATCGTAATTATGTGGAGGTAGACCCTTATTAATTATCATCAAATATTTGAGGAATACCTTTCCTCGATACAGAAGCGGAAGGAGTCAGAGGACCCACGGTATCTTAGACGAAACGGGTAGATCAGAAAGTTTTACATAATTCGTGATCCATCATGTGTTTTCGTAACCCTTTATGGTTTCTTCTTATCCCTTGGAAACGGAAGTACCTTGAATTTTAAACCCTTTCTCATATTTTGTCTATCTTACATTATAGACAGGAGTCATTCCATTTCTCTACATGCCGAATGACCTCCACCGACCTCCTCGGATACTTAGTCCGAAGGGTTATGTTTTGCCGTCTTTGAGATGAGTTTGAACGAATGTTACCTCACCCTTATATAACCGAGTCAGGTGACGTTTCATTTCTAACAATGATCAAAATCTGACTAGTCTGCGAGTTTACTGAATAGTACTCACAGGAAGAGGTGACAAAACCGAGACGGAAGGACCCTTAACCCCGTCAGAAGTCTCTCCACGATAGGTACGACACCGTTTTCATTGGAAACCGTCGAAAAATAAATACGATACGGTGGCCTCATTGTCACCACCGTTTTCTCGTGGAGAAGGACTCTTGAGGTCGTTTTGAGAACCGTACAGGAGAACAACCTTCTTGAAACCATTTCACGGGTAGGTACTTAATTAAAAACAACAGTCTGTCTACCTCTTCCGAATAGTCACTCCAAATACAGTAAATCGTGAAGAGACCCGGGGTTTTCCACCTCAGTCCAGGTAGGTTTAGTATCTTGAGTCTTACTCTCTCTTTATGAAAAGGTTTACTTTTAGTGCCAATAATCTTATTCTCGTGAACTTACGACCCGTACATTTTCATTGTCCCGAAGTTTCTATAGGGTTTCTCAACTACCGTCAGATACTTCCTTGTCAACATTGGAGTTTTCTACCTATTCTACCCACCCAAACTCCCCATCTCTACTCCTGACCCGCTAGTATATGAGGTGTTACGAAGTTGCACGTATACTCTTTCACATCAGTGGACCCGTGTGGAGTGAGTAGAACCCTCGACCCGTTCCGAAAAGGATCGGTACCGTAGTATTCTGGTGTGATCTTTCTCTCTGATCTCAACCTAGTTGTTGATAGTCAAAGGTCATGTTTGTCCTTAAATGAGTCCCTCCACACTTTCCTACGTGTCTCCCCCATTGTTGACTCCACTGTAGAAGTTCCTCCATTGTCTGGTCCTCTTCTTCCCACTACTACACAGACATAAAGTCGAGACCCGATCTCTCTGTCACTGGGTGTCTTTTAATACGAATATTTATGTCCGTCTACACCCTCTTAAATAAGGAGTCTTGAGGACGACAGCGGGGTCCCAAATCCTGTCCTTCTTCCCTTCTCCCTCTCATAATGAAAAGAGAAGTACACTGTTATAGTAAATTAAACTGTGTTTACAACATTATAAAACCAGGGTATTTTATTTCAATTCTTTAAACATCTTTTATTGTAGATTATGTCACCTTAACGACCTCTTCCTTTACCGTCGGGTGACGTCATAAGAACGGACCCTTTAGGGTACCTGTCTCTTCGGATCGTCTAATCTCAGGCACACCAGCGTCTCTCAACCTGTCTTGAATCGCTGATTTCTCATTACTTTAATGTCTGGATTCTCTCTTGAAACCGCATTAATGGTCTTCGAGTCCCTCCATTTCCTTGAAAGAATTTAGAGTAGGTTTGTTTGTGTCCCTAATCTTAGGTCCAGTAAACGAAATTTTTTATATACTCCGAAACGTTGACAGAGGTTGATAGGAAATATAAAAGAGGTGAAAAGAAACACACTTATTACCAACAAATGACTCGTACATGACTCATGGACCGTGACACAATCCGGAACTTTTATGACGTCACTTGTACCGTAATACCTGAGATCCGAGTATCAAAGTCAGATCGAATTTGAGCGAGTGATTACAGACAGTTGATCATTTCCGTTACATTTGTTATCCATTTAATAATGACAAAAAAAATCCATGTACTAATGATCTATTTCAATATAAACTTTGGTACGTTAATACCAATACACTAACAGATCATAGACCCATCATTAAAACAGGAACAACAAAGTAAATGAACCTACGTTACACTATTCATTTTTTTATAAAGATTACTCTACAACGTAGTAGAGTAAATCGTTGTTGAAGTGGAATTTAATAGATAGACAGTCGTCACAATCCACTGTTATGACTCTTTTCACAATCGGGAAGTCAATCTTTCTCCTCTTGTCCTTCACATTATAAGAGTTCAATTCAGGAAAACCTCTACAGAAGAGGTTCTCTGTTTACATACGTCATCAGAAGGTGACCACACAAAATTGATAAACAGTATTACTTTGTTCGTGATATGTCTCTATATTTGAGTTTCACATAGCACTCCGAAAGTCTAAAGGGGTCTTGAAATAAACTTTAAGGTTTCTTTATTTTCTGAATAAGTCCATTTTCTACCTCTTTCACTGCACCTTTCTGTCCCCTTACATAAGTTTGTGAGAGTAGACTTTTATTTGAATATAAACTCAACCTACCTATTTCAGTCGAAAAAGATCTAAGGAAAGATTTAACTACGATTTTCCTAAAGACTTGTCTAAGAAATTTTCAGTTAAAGTACAAATTTACGAAATCAAAAGGTCAACTTGTGAAGAGGGGGTTGTACTCGATTCCGTTACATCATTTAATGTGTGCTGAACTAACCAGAAACTTGAAAGATCGACGTTAAGTAACACTATTTCGCCTTTTTGTGGCTAGATATGAAGTAAACAGTCTTTTGAAAACATACCAATGTCCAAGTCAAAGTGTTAAATGAAAATGTCATGATTTCTTTGTACTATTAGACAGACTAACAAACAACCGTAGTTACTCTTGAAAGCAAAGGAGTTTTTGTTGGGATAGTAGTCAGTAAAGGTTTTTTAACCGGAATTTACATCAAGATCTGGATTTTCGTCAAGACGTGTAGACCGAAGAGAAGAGGGTCACTCAATGTAGAAGTATCCTAAAATTTTTTATAAACTCTCATTCGAAGTTCACACCAACCGTCATTCTTGTATACGAAAGTATACAACCTATTTTCCACCTCCCGGTTACTTCACCAGTACCTCCTTTTAAAGAGCCCTTGATTAATTAATTGAGTAATTAATTAAGGTGTTTGTAATAACGTACGACGATGTATTGTCTGTGATGTGATCCACGACTATTAAATGGTCACGTATTCTATCTATAGGAACGTTAATGTCTTTGTTCCGTTTCCGTTGTGTTAATAATCAGAGGTTTTATTGATAAACGTTTATTAACACTAGGTATGATACAACTCCCGAAGGGTCCACCACGATCAACATTTCTCGGGTGGACAGTTACGGTCTCTGCATTCCCTATGACCGAACTAAGGACCCAGTCCTTCTAGGAGACCTCCTCCCGTACTGTTGGGTGAGGTCATAAGAACGGACCTCTTAGGGTGCCTGTCTCCTCGGACTGTCCGATACCAGGTATCTCAGTGTTTCTCGACCTGTGTTGACTTCGCTGAATCGTACATGTGTATGATACGACTTGTCAATACTCCACAATCCGCTAGTATAATGTCTCCCCAATTTAGACCGGACGTCTTAGGTCCTTCTGAAGAAGGTCCCCTTTTACTGTAAACTTCTTTTAAGGACCTTCTGATTACCTTCGGTCACTTTACTCCCCATTCACTCTTTTCCAAGTCTGTCTCCCTAGTCGTACAGGTTTCCTCTTCTCCGTCTTGGACGACGTAGACTCCCTGATTTTGTAGCTGCTATTGAGAGTCTAAATGTTGTGGTCAGGGGTAAAAGGGTACTTTGGGTAAGCGTAGGTAGACCAACAGTTACACTGTAAAGGTGGACCCACAGATCCTCTGGGTCGACAGATAATCTGTAAAGGTGGGTCGACAGATAATCTGTAAAGGTGGGTCGACAGATAATTTGTCGAGTTTGAGTGGCTCCTATGTTGTTTCAAGAACTGAAGAAGAGGATTTTGAACAAGAGGGAGGTCGCAAACCGTAAAATCGTAGTGTTTATGAAATAACGAGTCAGGGGGTTTGGAACCTATAATCTGAGAAGAAAACTAGAGTACAGAATCAAGAGAGGGAATCGTTTAAGACAACTTGTACGTAAATATTACACGTACAATCATATCGACAAAAAGTTGTCGAGAAGAGTCGACAGAACCAGATTTAGTGGTGGAAGTCCGGTTTCGTTCTCGAAAGACTGAAGAGACAGAGATGGAAACATGACAGAGTTAGACAAGACGTTTTTCCTTCACTTCACATTGAAGATTCGTACCTAGTCTATGACGCTGAGGGGACGAGTTTTGGGACGTTGTCCTTACTCAAGGACACTGTAAACTTGGGGTTTAGTGTACGACAGGATGCAAAAGACCGGGACGGATGAATGCGGTGAGAGGGGAAAGAAGTAGACAGGGGTTGTCAGTAGAACAAGGAGTGTTGCACGTCTCGTGTGGGGTTCGAGATGGAAATTACGGCAAGGGGACCCGGACACGTACCGACACGGAAGTGGAGTGGATCCACAGAAAAGTTTTCAGAGGAAAAGTCCTTAAGGAACCAACAGGTCACCAATCCTGAGTCACAAAAACGACAGTACCCGGTTCAAACTACGGATCAACCCCTTGATATTATTCTAGGATGTTCGAGACACCGTTTGCTGTTGTTTTTGGTGTGTTTGGTTAGTTTGTTTGTTTTTAGTGGTTTTGTGTCTGTTTGTTTTTTGGTCTTCAGAAGAGTCTACAGGACTCGTGAAGTTGATTTTTGTATGGAACGACGGTTGACATTGAAGAACGGACAAAATAAAAAGAAATATCATAAACAGAGATGGACTGTGACATAATGTCTAAGAAATAAGTAAACAAATTAACCCCCGTACCAGGAATAAGAAAAACATATAAAAATATCGTACAGTTATTTATAAACACCTTACTTACTTTCTTTCGGTCTCACCGATTATATACCATTTATTCCTCTCCTTACCATGTTTGCTCCGTCCGTTACATCCACGAAAATTTTATATGTTTCGTTACATCCGGTAGAATTCTTCAAACTTGAAAAGGGATCTTCACTTTACGGTAACTTCTAAAATTCTCCTTTGTCTCTAAATGTCAAATTTTTTAAAAGTTACTTTAACAGATACTCGAACTTACAAAATGAAGGGAATCCTGGACGGTAAGTTACCTGGACGGTGACGACGACGACGACGACGACGATTCAGTGAAGTCAGCACAGGCTGAGACACGCTGGGGTATCTGCCGTCGGGTGGTCCGAGGGGGTAGGGACCCTAAGAGGTCCGTTCTTGTGACCTCGCCCAACGGTAAAGGAAGAGGTTACGTACTTTCACTTTCACTTCAACGAGTCAACCAGTAAGCACAGGCTGAGGATCGCTAGGGTACCTGACGTCGGATGGTCCGAGGAGGTAGGTACCCTAAAAGGTCCGTTCTCATGACCTCACCCAAAGGTAGTGGAAGAGGCCCTGGACGGTGATCCCTTACGTTAAAATCAACGAAATATATCGAGATAAATTGTTTTTAGTGTACACACTCCAATTTCTGTTGAGGAAGATATGTTGTCTTATTTGACCATAGTACATTAAACATCAGGTCTCCCCGTTATTGAGGATATACTGAAAGTCCTATTTTGTAATAAAATATTATTAATTTTAAAATAATAATGGTTTGTTTTATACGAAAGAATATAAAAGTATATAATACAATTCGGAACTATTTTAAAAAAAATTACAACAAGATACGACATTAGGTCATAAGTTTTTAAGAATTTCCGTAAAAAGAAAAAATAGGAGATGGAGCCTTATCGGGAAGATAAATTTGATGTTGTATTATATATTTATGAAAATATGAACTATGTCTCTGTATAAAAACATATAATACAACTCGACATTATATTACTACTATCGGTACTATAATCAAATGAAAATAGGAATCAACCTCCTATCATCAAATTTACCTTACGGACAAGACTCCACCTCCTATTTTTTCTTTCGGAAATCCTAAAAAACTTTCTTCTGACGTGATATCGGATCGTATCGTAATTTTTTTTAAATAAAATACCCAATGATTGTAAAAGGTCGTATACGTCTCCGAAAACTGGATTCACCCTAAAACAAAGTCTTTCCTACCCGATTTACTCTAACAGAGACATTCAGTCCCAAAGGTCTGACATTAAATGATTGAACTCGACCCTTAGGGTCTCACCTCTGAGTTCGTCGTAAAGGGTAACGATAGAAACGTGTCTCGTGGAGAAGACGTCTTGTCTCAAACCCATAACAATTGAATAACTTATAAGTAACCTTCCTGACTACGACTTCGACTTTGAGGTCATGAAACCGGTGGACTACGTTTCTTGACTGAGTAAACTTCTCTGGGACTCCGACTCTTTTTAACTTCCACCGTCCTCTTCCTCTCCTGTCTCCTACTCTACCAACCTACCGTAGTGGTTGAGTTACCTGCACTCAGACTCATTTGAGACACTCAACCACTACCTGTCCCTCCGGACCACACGACGTCAGGTACCCCAGTGTTTCTCAGTCTGTGCTGACTCGATGACTTGACTTAACCTGACTTGACTTACATGACTCTGGGTTCCCTACGGCCGTATTGTGTATCTTATGATTGTTCTACCAAACGTTCACCACTGGACCCGTCAGGATGTTCCGGGTGGAGAGTGGTCCCAGGAACACAGACGAAATGTGAGATCATTCACCTTCAATTCATCGTGTTCACAACCAGCGAGTCAGTACAGGCTGAGTAACGTTGGGGTACCTGACATCGGGCGGTCTGAGGAGACAGGTACCCCTAAGAGATCCGTTCTTATGACCTCGCCCAACGGTACGAGAGGAGGTCACATAGAAGGGTTGGGTCCCTAACTTGGGTCCAGAGGGCGTGACATCCGCGAAAGAAATGGTAGACTCGGTGGTCCCTTCGGGAATGAGAGACAAGTCAAGTCAAGTCAAGTCAGCGAGTCATCACAGGCTGAGACGCTGGGGTACTTAACGTCGTGTGGTCCGGAAGGACGTGGTAGATTTACAAAAGATAGAAACTCGGATTCAAAACATCCACTTTAGGTTACCCTGTAACCTTGTACGTGTGTTCGTCTCCGTACCATAAATCGTTTCGCACACACGTCCGTCCCACTCCAGGTGTACCCGGGGTTCGTCACCTGGGTCGATGTGCGTCAAGGACGTGTGACCCGGTCAGACCCGTAGACCCCCACACTTCTACGTCGACTCGAATCTGGACCCGGGTATGACTACCGTGGGAACTTACATCGTCGTCCTCTCGGCGACGTCACTGACGGTGTCGTGGGACCGGGGGTCCTCTCTCCTCCCGAGGAACACCCCTGGAGACGTCCTATCCAACCCTCCACTGAACGGACAGTAAGGGTACCGGTCAGATCAGGTCACCACAGACGTCTACATAATTGAAAGTCTGGACTCATAGCCCTGTCCTGGACGACCGAGAGTCTATTTAATCAGTCGTTTTATGATATTTTATTTTAACAGGTGTACTTATTGGGTTATTTCGTATAAGTCCCTCAACGGCCTTAAGAAATTTCTAAACTCTTAGATGCCAAAGTTTTTGAAGACGCTGTGACGTTTTGACGTCTTAAAAAACGTAAACATCTGAATCTTTAATTTACATTTCTAGTAGTGTCAGTAACCTTTTGTTACGTTGAAAGTATATTTTGAAACCTACTTTGTTAATAATTTTCCTTTTGACAAAATTTTTAAGGAACTTATCAACTACTATCATATGGATTTCTCCGTGAAAACTTGATAGACGTTTAGTGTTTTGGTTAAAGCCAAAAAACATGTTTGAGGTGTTCAATGGTCTTTACAGTCTTCTTTGTAATTTTACAGAAACATATGTAAACATAAATTTTGATTTAAGTCTGAATGTACTTTGACCATACACACTTCTTAATTTAGAAAGACCTTTTACCGAGGTGTTCTTAGTAATCAAGATCCATGTCTTTTAAGAAAGACTTTATCGAATAGGTTTTAAATACAGAAACAACAGTGTCAGATATTTTATAAGAATTGTCGAGATAATCGTCAACGTAATCGTCTTTCTAGAAACAGATTTGATTTTTTACTAGTTTAGTAGACACCGTAAGGTAAACGGTTCTTATCCACTGTAGTGAAATTCAATATGGTTAACTTTTACTTTAACGATTGCCATATTAAAATTACTTAATTGTTTTCATGAAAATCGTAAGGTACAGTTTTTTGAAAATGATCATTAGTTCTATATTATCTTTTATAATAGAAATTAAAATAGTATATTTTAACTAAAAAAAAAGTTTAAACACAAATACGACCATGAGGATATATTGATAATGAGAACAATATAAAATATTTATAATTGTATAAAAATTCCCTTTTAAATACAAAACACGAACAAAAAATTAACTTGATATCAAATAAATGTTATAATACAATCAAAACGACAGGTTGTTTTGACAAAGACAGGTTGTATGACTAAGTCACAAAAATATGTAATGTGAGGTAAATTTTAATAATGATAATAAAGGGACACGATATGTGATATAGGAACAGAGAATGAAAAATATGTATCAATAATCATGGAGTTAGGAAATCGGGATAAAACGGGGAGGAGGTCAGGGAAAAGGGTGACCATTGGTCATCAAACAAGAGTATAACCACTCAGACAAAGACAAAATAGTATAAGTAAGTAAACAAAATAAAAACTCGAAGATGTATATTCACTTTATTATATCATAAACAGAAAGAGACAGACTGAATAGAGTGATTTGTATTATCGGAGATTCAAACAGGTACAACAACGTTTACCGTCTTAAGAAAAATTATCATTCATTGTAAGTTAGCACAGGTAACACACAAAGACGTATATATATAGCCTCTTTCGTTACCGTGGGGTGAGGTCATATGAACGGACCTCTTAGGGTACCTACCTCCTCGGACTACCCGACGTCAGGTACCTCAACGATTCTCAGTCTCTACTGACTCGCTGAAGTGAAAGTGAAAAGTGAAAGTACGTAACCTCTTCCTTTACCGTTGGGTGAGGTCACAAGAACGGACCTCTTAAGGTCCCTACCCCCTCGGACCACCCGACGGCAGATACCCCAGCGTCTCAGCCTGTACTGATTTCACTGAATCGTCGTCGTCGTCGTCGTCGTCATATATATATATATATATAGTGTAAAAGAAATCGGTAAAAAAAATACTACCTTTGGATTCAACGAAGTCTTAGAACCGACAATATTTATTACGACGATACTTGTAATCCCACCCACACAGAAAAACTTAATCACAAAAACAAAAGAAGGTCCTCACCTTAACGACTTAGTATACCATCAAGTAAAAGACACATTAAAATGTGAAAATTAAATGAAAAGGAGACCAAAAACTTGTTTCACAGAATGTAAAAGTAAAACGTGACCCGGGTCATTTAATATATCGATTCAGATCTACACACACACACACACACACACACACACACAATCATTGAGTCAGCACAAACTGAGAAACGTTGGGGTAGCTGACATCGAATCTCTGAAGAGACAGGTACCCTAAGAGGTCCGTTCTTATGACCTCACCCATCGGTAAAAGAAGAAGTCCCCTAGAAGGTCCTTAACTTGGACCCAGAGGACGTAACGTCCGTTAAGAAATGACAGACTCAGTGGTCCTTTAGGGTCAGTTTGAATTTCGGATTTGGACTTTTCTTTCAACAAGGACGATGAAGGAGTTCGTCACTTCAAAAGTCACTTCACAGTTCTATCACCTGTTTACGTACCAAACAAAATCCAAACCTAAGAGATGGTTTTTAATGTGAAAAATAGTTCGTTCGAAATTTTAGGAAGAGTGGTAGTATCGTACGATTCTTGGTTTTTCCGTTACATCTGGTTATCGACTCTTGTATCTTCTATGTTTCTTTTCAAATGTGTAGGTCGTAATGGTTATCTTAATAGTCGTCAACTAAAGGAAGTTTTTAATCTCTTCAGTACCAGTTGAGAACTGTCACCTTTATGAAAAAAAAAAAAATTCTAAATTTTACAAAATAAAAATAAAAAAATTTAAAATTTTAGAAATTAAGAATGTACGTAAGGGTTTGTACTTGGGGGGAGGATGGAGGGAGGGGTATTGTAGAGAGACCCAGTAGGGGTACGTGGTCGAGGTTCGTACGACATAGGACGTAGTCTGTATCTGACCGCTAAGTTAAGAATGTACTATCATATGTACAATCTTACAGTAAGAGGGTTTAGTAGGGTGGGAGAGGGAGAGGGAGACTCAGGTTTTCAGGTAATATGTGTAGACACAGAGAAAAGGACAGAACGTATGTCCCAGTAATAACGGTAGAAGGATTTAAGGTATATATACACAATCATCCTTTATGAAATTTTCTCAAAAGGATTTACTCTTTTTGATGTGAATCCTAACTCATGAAGGTTTTACAATTTTCCTACCGAAAATGTATTTCGGACTCTTACAGATACACACACACCACAACATACTCACCAGCACCACCATCTCTTCTACAACCGCCACTGACACAGTAACCGTAACAACCTTTCCTACTGAACGGGCACCTCTATTCTCCCGTCGTGTCCTCGCACTCCCGGATTTTCCGGTACGATACTTACACCTCTAAATAAAACCTCTTAACCTATCAAGACCTTCGATTCGTTGGATAAACAAGTCATTAGAAAGACGAGTATTACACTGGGACTTCTTTATCAAAGGGTATCGTATAAAGTTGTTGTCAAATAATTTCTTGTGACAACTAACTATCGTAGTAGAAACATTTAGTTCTCCACACCACTTTTAATCTCGAAGAAACACTTCCTAAAAGTGTCCAACGAGGGGCAACCTTTTTAACCCGGTCAGAAACAAGATTTTTTCGAGATACCGATGTGTCCTACGAAATACCAAATAAAGTGAGGAAAACTACTTAACTATTTCACGAAACTCGTCCGTTCGCCTCGTTTTCGATATTGTTACACAGACTCATCAATTCTCCTTATTAATATCATAACACTAAAACATAATTACTTACAAAAAGGTCGGGACTGTCTTACATCCTCTAGTGTGTTGGAGTCACTAATAATTATTAGAAACAAAAATTCCACTGGTTTATAATTTAAAATTTTAAGTCCATTTTCCTTATCCTGGACTTTTGGTTTTATAAACTTGTCTGAATTTCGGTACAGGATTCTTAAATCTCTTGAGAGTCTAAACGTTTTTAATGATCTAATAAATTAAAAACACAGTAATTCATTTCATATTAAATTTTGATATTAAGATATAGAACTTTTGAATTAATTTGTGAGGTAAGATTCGAAGATATATTAAAGACCGGTTCTTGGCAAGTGAAAAAAAGTAATGGTAATGGTCGTGACCGTTAACCGGAAAAGTCCTCGTATAAGGTGGTTCCTTGTTCTTAAATAATGAAGAGTCCTTTACGACTTATTTGTTATTACTCATTTTATCCTCTCCATCTAAATATGTGAACTTTTTGTGACCACTAACTGTATTTACTTTTTTCCCTTGGTAAATTAAGTCCACTGATAACAAAATTCTTCGTATTGCTAAGTACACATTATTATTTTCCGTAATCATTTCATTACGAGTTTTAAAAGGTTCGGTCCGAAGTCATTATGCACTTGGTACTCGAAGGTCTACAAGTTCGACCTAAATCTTTTCCGTCTCCTTGGTCTCTAGTTTAACGGTTGTAGGTGACCTAGTACCTTTTTCGTTCTCTCAAGGTCTTTTTGTAGATAAAGACGAAATAACGGATACGGTTTCGGAAACTGACACACCTAGTGTTCTTTGACACCTTTTAAGACTTTCTCTACCCTTATGGTCTGGTGTACTGGACGGAGAACTCTTTGGACACACATCCAGTCCTTCGTTGTCAATCTTGACCTGTACCTTATTGTCTGACCAAGGTTTATCCTTTTCCTCATACATTTCCGACATACAACAGTGGGACGAATAACTTGAATATACGTCTCATGTAGTACTCTTTACGCCCCTACCTTCTTCGTGTTCAACCTTAGTTCTAACGACCCTCTTTATAGTTATTCCAGTCTATACGTCTACTGTGTTGGGAATACCGTCTTTCACTTCTCCTTGATTTTTCGGAAAACTACTTTCACTTTCTCCTCTCACTTTTTCAACCGAATTTCGAGTTGTAAGTCTTTTGCTTCTAGTACCGTAGGCCAGGGTAGTGAAGTACCCTTTATCTACCCCTTTGTCACAGTCTGAAATAAAAACCCCCGAGGTTTTAGTGACGTCTACCACTGACGTCGATACTTTAATTCTGTGAATGAGGAACCTTCCTTTCAATACTGGTTGGATCTATCGTATAAGTTTTCGTCTCTGTAATGAAACGGTTGTTTCCGGGTAGATCAGTTCCGATACCAAAAAGGTCATCGGTACATACCTACACTGTCAACCTAACACTTCTTTCGACTCACGGTTTCTTACTACGAAAACTTGACGCCACAACCTCTTCCGAGAACTCTCAGGGAACCTGACGTTCCTCTAGGTTGGTCACGTAAGATTTCCTCTAGTCAGGACCCACAAGAAACCTTCCTGACTACGATTTCGACTTCGAGGTCATGAAACCGGTGGAATACGCTTCTCAACTGAGTAACCTTTTCTGAGACTACGAACCTCCCTAACCCCCATCCTCCTCTTCCCCTGCTGTCTCCTACTCTACCGACCTACCGTAGTGGCTGAGTTACCTGTACTCAAACTCACTCGAGACCCACAACCACTACCTGGCCCTCCGGACCACAAGACACTAAGTACCCCAACGTTTTTCAACCTGTGTTGACTCACTGACTTGACTTGACTTGACTTTGAGCCAAGGTAGACCCTTATTATCCCTCACCATTCCTTACACTGTTTGATTTCTTCTGTGTAGGTCGATTAAGAACGGTGTATACTTAAAAAATTCTCTGTGACATTGATAAAAAATTAAATTTTTTATACTGAAGAAAGTCAAAAATTTGAAACCGATCTAAAAATATACGGTGCATTTGGTTTGTTTTCTACAGTAGTCCGACTAATTGACGTCTCCGTCGGTCAAACCCTTACGAACTTATGTCTTATTAGTTCCGGGTAACTCTACGATATGATCTGTCAAAAGATCCGATCACAAGAGGTTTCTTCCTATATCTTCCTCCTTCCCTTCTCCCTCACCCCTCTCTCTCTATTTTGTTTTTGTTTTTATATTTCGAGTTTTACAGAATAATTATTCCCACTCGTTAGTTTTTCAAATCTCTGGAAGCAATAACGATGTGAGTGGTCGGTATCGTACGGTCGGAATGTTGAGTACTCTGAGTGTACCGAAAGAGTCGTTTTAAAATTTTTTAATGATATCTTGAAGTCCCATCGAATTCTACTCGACTTTGAAATAGATATTTTACAACACGTAGAATATATAAAATTAGAATAATGGTTAGTCAGGTGTGGTAGATTCATGTGTCGTCGGAATTGTATCAGTGTAGTAACATAAAGGAAAGAAAAGGAAGACATAGTCTGGAATGACTGGGTAGAGACGGAAACAAGTTTGACATTTAAACCTATAAAATGAAAGACAGTCAACGAACACTGGTTCTCTATCTTCAAGGTTCTTTCTTTTCCATCTTATAAGGAAAAGATTAACGAGTTTCGAAAGTTAAGAGTACACTGAGAAAGGAAACTGGTATTTCGTTTAACTTAATTTTAGGTTCTTCGAGAAAAATAAGAGTAATAAATGTTTAGACACTAAGAGACTAAAAGTCGAGGGAAGACGTAAAGAGTCGGTAGTACCGTAGTAAGATTACACGGAAGTTCATAAGTACACAGGACGAGGATAGTACCCAGGTGGTCTTAAAAAATGAGAGGTGGATTCGGAATGGGTCATTAAGAAGGGTGGAGTACTGTTATCGTTAACGAACAATCTTAAGACTCACAACCTTAAAATTGATGTCAGACGTAGAGGGACCCGAAGGGTCCACCATGATCACCATTTTTGGGTGGACTATTACATCCTCTACGGTCTCTCCTTCCAAACTAGGGACCCAGTCCTTCTATACGACCTCCTCATTTACCGTTAGAGGAAATCATAAGACCGGACTTTTTAAAGTACTTTCTCCTCGGACCACTCGATGTCAGGTACCCCGGCGTACCTCAACCTGTTCTGACTCGTTGACCTGTGTATGGCGGAGAGGAATCGAAAGTTCTTAGTGTGAACAGTCCGGAAGTAAACTTTGACAATGATAAAACGAATTATCGTGTACGAGTGACTCAGTTTAAAACTTGTGTGAACGGTTCCGTCGAAAGAAAAGTTGTGCATGTTTCCTTATGTAAGTATATTAGAAAAGACACCCCTTTTATTCGTGTAAGTAAGTATTTTTCGTGTATCATTTACTATTCAAACCTCCAAAAACAACAACAAAAGGAGAATGGGAAACCGTTTATTTGTTTGTTTTTTCCGATTACGACTTTCACTACTACATCGACTTGGAAATGATGAGGAGACTCATTCTGGAGATCCTAACACCCGATCTTCTCATTACTATCTTAGACCTACAACTCTTTGAAATTTACTAGTAGTACACTTCTTGAGTAAAATATATGTACAATCCAAAAATAACACCGGTTATCAGAACAGTCTTTATCCCGTACTTTATATGAAGTTTGAGATAATTTTGTCATCAAGACTTAGTTGGACGACTAAGTAAACTAAACCCGTCTTTTACACACGTGAAATACTTACTTTCTTGACAGGGACGTAACTTGTATTTACCTTTTATACCTGTTACAAAACTTTTAACAAAGATTCCGTGACATAATGAATAGATGACTAAATTGTTTAATAGAGTTTGACAACACCGATTTTGTCATTATTTACAATAGAAAGTGTGAAATACACTAAGTCTTGAAACCCTCATCGAATCGATCCACCAAGACCGAGTCTCACAGAGAACTATATTGTCAGTTCTACAACCGGTACCCGCGTCAGCACACTTCTAAACTGACTCTGAAGTCCTAGGTGAAGGTCCCACCAAGTCCAAGTGAGGGTAACGACCTCGTAACCATGACGTGATAAACCTGGAAAGGGACTCCGACCGACTCCCAGGACTTATATACCGTCGACAGAAGGGGGTCTCTAGTGATGTCTACTAGGTTCTTTAATTCTACCTTCGACATTACAGAAAGTACTGTATCGAAACTTTCAGTGTATGGTAGCAAGGACTTCATAGGACAAATAACGAGTTTAGTCGGGATAAATGATACTTACCCCACCTTAGTCCCGTAGGTAACCTTCAGTTGAACTTTGGACTGACGGTGTTAGTGAGTAATTAATTAAGCAATTATGTAACTACTTTAGAGGGACTCACAGATAATACATTTGGACATACCGATCCGAGACCGTCATCAACGTTTTAAAATAAATACATGAATAGTTCATAAAAGTCATGGATGACACACGATCTGTAAAAAAATACGTGGCTCATTAGACGTTTCTCGTTTTGTTTAGTTCAAAACGAAGAGACATCGAAAACAGAATCAACCCCACCTTTTCTTCTCTCCTATTCGTCTATTTACCTTTTATACAGTTCACTACGACTCAGAAATTTGTTTTTCGTCCAATCTCTCTGATTATCCTCTCATCCAGGATAAAATAGACCTACTAGTTCCTTCCGAAGACACCACCCATGGTGAACACTTCGTTGGACCGATCTTAACCTCCACCCTCTCCCACCGGGTCCACGTCCCCAACCCTCATGTCACAAACTTCGTCTCCTTTATAAGTCACGTTAACAACTACCTTTCTACATACCTACTCGTTTTACCAGATATCCTTCATGAAATATCACTAGACAATCCCAAAGGGACCGATGAGAGATCGACACCACGGGTCCGAAGAGTAACGTCTCCGGAAAAGAACAACACCTCGCACTCGACATCTCGTGTCCGAGTTATCAACACTACGTACCCGAATCAACAAGGTGTCCAGTACACCCTAGAAGGACCTAGTCCCCATCTTGGGGACAGAGGACGTAACCGTCCGTCTGAGAAATAGTGACTCGGTGGTCCCTTCGGCGAAGTAAACGTAAGATCAAGGTCCAAGGTGTTTGTGAACCTTACCCTGACTCACTGGTCGAAAAGTACTGTCATGTTCTTCTTCAACCTACCATGTAAACGGGGTTTCGTAGATGGAACTAGAGAAGTGGACGTGGTTCCGGGGGATTGGAAGGAACCGGATTGAGTCTTGTTGTGTTCCAGAGACACATACTGAAGCAATGTGTCTGGAGTGTCCACAAAAAGTACGAAGTATGTCAGTTTGTGAAACGACTACCACAAGTTATTTATTGTCACCAGTGTCTACACTGTCAACTACGAACGTCTCAGACAAAGGGGACACTAATAAATTTGTATAACAGAGAGTTTTATCATTAACGGATCACGAGGTCTCTAAGTAAATCGACCCTTCACAAGTGTAGGATCAGAATTAGGAGTTTAAGGACGAAAGGTCAAGTCAGAATATGAACAGTTAAGACCCCGTCGACAAGTCCGTTTATGATGACGCCTCTAAGTAGGTGAGTTCCCTGAGACATGTGTCGACACACTCACGGTTCCATCCAAAATTACCTTTCACTAGACCTAACAGAGTACTCATATTTGGACAATGACACCAAAAGTGTCTCACACCCAGAGAACACTGTCACGAAATCAACATCGGACCAATTTACAACAATGGGATATTTAGTCACGTCAGATTCATTCAGATTCATATAGTTGAAAAACCCACCAGATTTTGACTGACCTCCACGTCTAGGTTTCCCTACAATAAAAAGAGGTAACTTTCAGTTACCACTCCAGAAAATGAAATTCATGTCCTAACTTACTTACTTTTATCGTCCACCATCAGTTAGGAACACCGAGTAGATTCGTTGACTTGAAGGGTTTCGAGATCTTCCCACGATTAGACATCACCACCGATTGAGTGACCGGACACTACCCTTGGTTCGAAATCCCTCAATTCAATTACGTTCTTATAAACTTGGGTATAAAGTGAAGATCAGTAAATATCAGTGAATTTTTTTTTATGACACTGTTTGTTATGACCAACCCGGTCAAACGTGGGATACTGAACCTCCACTGGACGTACCAGACTAAATACTAAAGGTCGTGTGATTCTTCCAAAAAAAAGGGGAATTTACTTACCGAAGGTAAGTGAATATACTTACCTTCTCACGAACTTTAAGGTGTCAATGTTTTTGAAATAAGAAAGTCTAATTGGTTAGAAAGAGAAGTTCAGAGTCTTTTTTTTTTTTTTTCTTATACAGAACTATCCACAAATGTCTCTATTAGAAAAAGGAGGTACTCACAACGTCCTACGACTACACTTTTCTCTATCCCGTTTTTCTCCCCGTCTTCCTCTAACCCTTTGTTAAGTCCAAGACGATTTTCTTCGAAGGTATAAATAAGTCGTTACTGACTGTCCGTAAGAAATTTTCTCATAGAGTAAAGAAAGAGTTTTTTTTTTTTTTGTGTATGTTTCTTTGTTTTGACACTAATCTTTATTCATGTGTTCCTTTGGTGTTAACCCACCCGAACAGTTTCTAGTAAGTCACTATTCTACGTTCAATTTATTTCAAGTCAGTGAGTCAGCATAAGTTGAGAAACATTACGGTACCTGACGTCGTCCGGTCCGGAGGGATAGGTAGTTGTTGAGGGTCTCAAATGAGTTTGAGTACGGATAACTCAGCCACTACGGTAGGTTGGTAGAGTAGGAGACAGCAGGGGAAAATGAGGACGGAAGTTAGAAAGGGTCGTAATCCCTGAAAAGTTTACTCAGTCGAGAAGTGTAGTCCACCGGTTTCATGACCTCAAAATCGAAGTTGTAGTCAGGAAGGTTACTTATAAGTCCTGACTAAAGGAAATGCTACGTGACCAACCTAGAGGAACATGAGGTTCCCTGAGAGTTCTCAGAAAAGGTTGTGGTGTCAAGTTTTCGCAGTTAAGAAGTCACGAGCCGAAAGAAATATCAGGTTGAGAGTGTAGGTATGTACTGGTGACCTTTTTTTGGTATCGGAACTGGTCTCCCGGAAACAACTGTTTTACTACAGAGACGAAAAATTAAACGATAGATCCAACCAGTATTGAAAGGAAGGTTCCTCATTCGTAGAAAATTAAAGTACCGACGTCAGTGGTAGACGTCACTAAAACCTCGGGGGGTTTTATTTCAGACTGTGACAAAGGTGACAAAGAGGTAAATAAACGGTACTTCACTACCCTGGCCTACGGTACTAGAATCAAAAGACTTACAACTCGAAATTCGGTTGAAAAAATGAGAGGAGAAATTGAAAGTAGTTATCCAAGAAATCAAGAAGAAGTGAAAGACGGTATTCCCAGTACAGTAGACGTATAGACTCCAAGAACTATAAAGAGGGTCGTTAGAACTAAGGTCGAACACGAAGAAGGTCGGACCGTAAAACGTACTACGTGAGACGCATATTCAATTTATTCGTCCCACTGTTATATGTCGGAACAGCATGAGGAAAAGGATAAACCTTGGTCAGACAAACAACAAGGTACAGGTCAAGATTGACAACGAAGGACTGGACGTATGTCCAAAGAGTTCCCGTCCAGTCCACCAGACCATACGGGTAGAGAAAGTCTTAAAAGGTGTCAAATAACACTAGGTGTGTCAGTTTCAGAATCCGTATCAGTTATTTCGTCTTCATCTACAAAAAGGTCTTGAGAGAACGAAAAAACTGCTAAGTCACATACAACCGTTAAACTAGAGACCAAGGAGACGGAAAAGATTTAGGTCGAACTTGTAGACCTTCAAGTACAAAGTGTATAACAACTTTGGACCGAACCTCTTAAAACTCGTAATGAAATGATCATACACTCTGATTACGTTAACACACCATCAAACTTGCAAGAAACCGAAACGGAAAGAAACTTTAACCTTACTTTAGGCTGGAAAAGGTCAGGACACCGGTGATGAGTCCAGGTTTCAAACGACCGTATAACTCACGTTGTAAAAGTGTCGTAGTAGAAAGTCCTAAACTTTATCGAGTTGACCTTAAGGTAGTAGAGGTGAACGAAACAAACATGACTACAAAGGATTCCGGGTGAACTGAAGTGTAAGGTCCTACAGACCGAGATCCCCTCACTAATGTGGTAACACCAATACATCCAGTACTTCTAGAAAAACCATGTCAAGAAGATACATAAGAACCATGGAGAAGAATTATAGAAGAGGAAGACAATCCAGGTATGGTAAAGACTGAAACAACTCGGGTAGAAACGTACTTTAAAAGAGAACCATAGAGACTAAAAGAACTTCTCTAGAGATCAGAAAGGGTAAGACTGTGACCACAACGACCGTCGTCGACGCGCCGTGACCTCGTCACTCGACACACCATGACCTCGCTACTATACTACGTTGATCCCGATTTTAGATTTAAAAAAACAAGACTCCAAATACGAGAAAAAAGACGTGGAAAATAAAGTATTTAGTACAACAGGTCGTCATTTAAACACTATAAACGACCACACCTATTAATATCGAAGTTAATTAGTTCGTGGAATATACACACTATTAGAGAACCCTCGGTCCTTCCAGACCCTATTGTAGAGGTAAGGTCGTTAATGTCCGAAAGGTCTATCATATTAAACCCCGTTTAATGAATAAGAGGAACCTAACAGATATATTTCTCCTTATTATTAAAATGGATGGAGCACCCGTATAAGACTTCTACTAAACTCTTTGATGTACATTTCACCAATCTTGAAGAACGTGTATCATCAACGAGTTATTAAGAATCGATAATATGAGTAATGGAGTAATTTATCAAGGGTTTTGTGAACATGCTTTCATATTAGAAATAATTATCTGTGCATTTAATCTGAGTCGTTTCGATCAACTCAACGGATTCTAGTTCTAGTTTATTTCATTCTAGTTTGATCGTTCTTCCGATCAAATAAAATGTAGTCCCCAAGTAAAATGTGAGATGACGTTTCAACTTTACTATGAACGTGTAAACTATCTTGTTTATGAACTATGACATTTAATAAATTATATTATTATAAATTATATAAAGTTCAACACTTGAAGTTTCGATTCTACGTGCAATGTCCGTCTCCCGCCCCGAGTAGTCCAGACGCTCTTACCACGCGGACGTCGCCCGTGACTCGCGCCGGCCTCGACGGAGTCTCCTGGACAGGTGTGGGGTCAAAAGGACGGCCTTCTCTAACGCGGACTAGAACCGGCCCGGTAAGTCTTTGGTCTATCCTGGGCGAACCACTCCGGGCAGAAAACACGGTCGACGAGATTCAGGAACCCCAGTCCCAAGACCAATTGACATTTCATTCAGAAGTACCAGGTTTCGACCACCACGAACTTCCTCCATACGTTCGCGAACAGAAGACCAAGCTATCGGAACTGATATCCCTGAAAACAACCGATTCACTACAGAGACGAAAAATTATCGACAGCTCCAAACAGTAACCTCTTCCGTTACCGTGGGGTGAGGTCATGAGAACGGACCGTTTAGGGTACCTACCTCCTCGGACCATCCGACGTCAGATACCCCAGGACTTCTCAGCCTTTCCTGACTCTCTGAAGTGAAAGTGAAAAGTGAAAGTACGTAACCTCTTCCTTTACCGTTGGGTGAGGTCACAAGAACGGACCTCTTAGGGTCCCTGTCTCCTCGGATCACCCGACGGCAGATACCCGAGGTGTCTCAGCCTGTGTTGACTTCGTTGAATCGTCGTCATCCTCGTCGCTCAAACAGTATCAAAAAGAAGGTCCTTCGTTCACAGAAAAATAAAGTACCTACGTCAGTGACAGACGTCACTAAAAACTTGTGTTCTTTTATTTTAGACAGTCACAAGGACGAAAAAGGGTAGATAAACGGAAATTCACTATCTTGACCTACGGTACTAGAGCCAAAAAACTTACAACTCAAAATTTGGTCGAAAAAGTGAGAGAAGACAGTGGAAGTAGTTCCCCGAGAAATCAAGGAGAAATGAAAGACAGTAGTCTCACCATAGTAGACGTGTAGACTTCAACAACTACAAAGAGGACCGTTAAAACTAAGGTCCAACACTAAGTAGGTCGGGCACTAAGTAGGTCGGGTAAAACGTACTACATGAAACGGACATTCAAGTCATTCGTTCCACTGTCAAATGTCGGAACGACATGAGGAAAGGGCCAAAACTTGATCAGAAAGGTATGGACCAAGATTGACAACGAAGAACAGGACGTATGTCCAAAGAGTTCTCTCTCCCATAAGAATAGAGAAATTTTAAAAAGTCGTCAAACAACACTAGGTGTGTTAGTTTCCGAAAAGGTAAACACTGATATACCTAAAGTTCCAAAACTTTCGATGACGGTTAACTTTTCTCTAAGACGTCTGATATCAGTACCGAGATTCACAGGTGAAACTTTCAGACAGAGGTTTTCTAACGTCTCAATCTCTGTTTCGGACTTCGTCTCATAACTGACTCACTTTCATGTCTTCTCCTTGACTACCCACTTCGACCCGTCCATAATCGTAATCCTCTACCAATCGGTTTCTCTCTCCCTGAATCCGTTCCCCTAACGTGAAGATGAAACATTACAAACAGAATCCAAGTCACGACTCAGGTACCTTTCTTGGGTCTAACTATCGACATTTGCTTTGAAATGTCACACGAAGGAATCCGTCACTTCCACTAAAGTAAAAAGTATTAGACTAAGGGTAAGGGTCCACTACTTTAACTTTGAATCTTCCTAATTTAATTATTATGTTCCGGTGTTGATCATTTTAACGACTATGACACGAATTTGGACCTCTGAAAGTAACCGTTTTGGGTACCGAGAAAAATAATGTCCCTGACGGAAAATATCCGTTCAAACGGCTCACGACACATGACCCTTACCTTTCCTTTGTTTTTACACTCTGACCTATAAATTTACACGTCACCTAAAGTGTAACACGATCAAATCTTTGGGTAACACCTTCCCCGGAGACACTTTGGGGTCCTAATCGACTCAAACACTCATTTATAATTTGGAATCTATATGAGAAAAACCGTCAGACAAGTATACCTAAATTATACTACAATTTAACGAGTATCTTCAATTTATCTAGAGTCCTCGGGATGTAAACTGCCTTCAAAGGGTCTTAAAAAAAAAATAACGTACAAGTATTTTAAAATGTTTGTGACGTCACACATAGAAGACTGGTTCAGAGACATTTCCTGTGTCAATTGATCTCTGGTGTTCTTTAGTAGTGAGTGTTCAGAAACATTAAGGTACAACAGTAGGAATCCTTAACGTCAGGGTCTTTACGGGTTTAAGTTCATTCGGTTTGTTTTCGACTTTTAAGTCGACAGTTGACGTCGTGACGAGTTTCGTCTTCGTTCAGATCTCACTCCTCTTTCTTAAAGTCAGACATACCTTTGGTAGTCAAAGGAAAGAAGGGACCTCTCACCTACGTATTAATTTTTATCCTGCATTAATGACGAGAAGTCATAAACTTTCTTTTAAGTCGTTCCTTGTCCGTCGACCTCCTTAATTTAGTGTCCACTTCCGTTGAACTTTGAACCCTCCAATGACGGTGTATTAAATATGATACAGTACTTATTCCGAGGTCTACTCCTTGTATAACCACGTGTATAGTACATCGTCCAGTAAAAATATTATTCGTCGTCCTCTTATAAAATTAGAGAGTCTAGTAGTGACACAGTCACTTTCCGTTTCCACTAAAATCGTTTTTGAAGTTGATTTAAAACTTGGGGTTTCACTTCACTACGAATGATTAAACGACTGGGAGTGGGTTACCCTCTGCTAAAAATTCGTATACGCATAAAAATTTTATTAAATGTTATACAAATGAAGGTCTTTCCTAAATCATGATGAATTGAGGTGAGAACTTCTTCCGCTACCGTAGGGTGAGGTCATGGGAACGGACCTTTTGGGGTACCTACATCCTTGGACCATCCGACGTCAGGTACCCCAGCGACTCTCAGCCCGTGCTGACTCACTGAAGTGAAAGTGAAAAGTAAAAGTACGTAACCTCTTCCTTTACCGTTGGGTGAGGTCATAAGAACGGACCTCTTAGGGCCCCTACCCCCTCGGACCACCCGACGGTAGACACCCCATCGTGTCTCAACCTGTGTTGACTTCGCTGAATCGTCGTCGTCGTTGAGGTGAGATTTCTCTGTTGTTTGATCTTATCTTCGGTTTGTTTTTATACACACACATACATGCATTTTTGATTATTTTGATAATATTTTGATAAATCGAGAAAATATAAAAACTTACTTTTTTATTCTCCCGACTTATTGTTATACTTTTATAATAGACTTAGATTAACATGTTCTGGTTAGAAAAAAGGAAGACATTCTTAAGTCATTAGTTTAGTGGAAAAAGGGGATCCTCCCGGAAAGTCCAAAAAAAAAAAAAAAAAAAAAAAAATCTAAAGTATAAAATAAAATAAAAAAAAGTCGTAGACTTAAATAAATAAATAAAAAAATGAAATGTAATAACGTAACCAAAACGGTATGTAGTTGTACTTAGGTGGTACCCACATGTGTACAAGGGGTAGGACTTGGGGGGAGGGTGAAGGGAGGGATATGGTAGGGAGACCCAGTAGGATCACGTGGTCGGGTCTCGTAGGACATAGTACGTAGTTGGACCTGACCGTTAAGTAAAGTGTATAGCACAGAGAAAGTCAAGACGAAAGGAGTCACACATACGGATCGTCATCCTAACGACCCATCATACCGTCAAGATAAAGGTCAAAAATTTCCTTGGAGGTGTGACAAGAGGTATCACCGACATCATCAAACGTAAGGGTGGTTGTCACATTCTCCCAAGGGAGAAGAGGTGTGGGAGAGGTCGTAAATAACGAACATCTGAAAACCTATCGTCGGTAAGACTGACCACACTTCACCATGGAGTAACACCAAAACTAAATGTAAAGAGACTGTTACTCACTACAACTCGTGGAAAAGTACACAAACAATTTTCGGTAGACAGAAGAAACCTCTTTACAGACAAATTCAGAAACCGATTAAACAACTAACCCAACAAATAAAAAGACCTTAACTCGACGTACACAACGAACATATAAAAACTCTAATCAACAAACAGTCAACAAAGTAAACGATAATAAAAGAGAGTAAGACTTCCGACAGAAAAGTGGAACGAATATCAAAGGAAACAACACGTCTTCGAAAATTAAAATTAATCTAGTGTAAACAAATAAAAACGAAAATAAATGTCATAACACCCTCCACCCAGTATCTCCTAGGACGACACTAAATACAACCTCTCACAAAACGGATACAAGAGGAGATCCTCAAAATATCAAAGACCAGAATGTAAATCTAGAAATTAGGTAAAACTCAAATAAAAACACACACCACAATCTTTCACAAGATCAAAGTAAGAAAATGTTCACCACTGGTCAAAAGGGTCGTACTGAACAATTTCTCTAACAGAAAAAGAGGTAACATATAAGAACGGAGGAAACAGTTTCTATTCTACAGGTATCCACGTACCTAAATAGAGACCCGAAAGATAAAACAAGAGAACTAGATATAAAGACAGAAACACGGTCATGGTATGACAGAACTACTGACACCGAAACATCATCTCGGACTTCAGTCCGTTCAACTAAGGAGGTCAAGGTAAGAAGAAAGAGTTCTAACGAAACCGATAAGCTCCAAAAAACATAAAGGTATGTTTAACACTTTAATAAACAAGATCGAGACACTTTTTATGGCGACTATCGAACTATCCCTAACGTAACTTAAACATCTAACGAAACCCATCATATGAGTAAAAGTAATATAACTAAGAAGGTTAGGTACTTGTACCATATAAAGAGGTAGGTAATCACAGGAGAAACTAAAGAAAGTAGTCACAAAATATCAAAAGATATATATCCAGAAATCAAAGAAATCCATCTGTATAAGGATTCATAAAAATAAGAAAAGTAACGTTTCCACTTACCTTAACAAAGGAATTAAAAAAAGAAAAAAAAAGTAATAATCACATATCCTTACGTTCCCTAAAGACACACAACTAAAATATAGGACGTTGAAATGATATAAGTAACTAATCGAGATCATTAAAAGACCACCTCAGAAATCCCAAAAGATACATCTCCTAGTATAGTAGACGTTTCTCACTCTCAAAACGAAGAAGAAAAGGTTAAACCTAAGGAAAATAAAGAAAAAGACGAGACTAACGACACCGATTTTGAAGGTTTTGATACAACTTATCATCACCACTCTCACCCGTGGGAACAGAATAAAGACTGAAATCCCCTTTGCCAAAGTTATAAAGTGGTAACTCCTATTACAAACGACACCCAAACAGTATATATCGAAAATAATACAACTCCATACAAGGAAGATAAGGACGAAAGACCTGTTAAAAAATGTGTTTACCTACAACTTAAAATAGTTTCCGAAAGAGACGTAGATAACTCTATTAGTATACCGAAAATAAAAAAGTTAAACAATTACACCACATAGTGTGACTAACTAAACACCTATAACTTCTTAGGAACGTAGTGAGCCTATTTCGGGTGAACCAGTACCACATACTAGAAAAATTACACAACAACTTAAGACTGACGATCTGAAAACAATTCCTAAAAACGTAGGTACCAGTAGTCATTATAACCGGACATCAAAAGAAAAAAACACCGTAGAAACAGTTCAAAACCATAATCCCACTGTCACCGGAGTATCTTACTCAAACCTTCAAATGGAAGGAGACGTTAAAAGACCTTCTCAAACTCATCCTATCCACAATCGAGAAGAGTTTTAAAAACCATCTTAAGTCGACACTAGACCAGGACCCGAAAATAAACGACCTTCTAAAGACTAACGTCAAAGTTAAATACACGAACACTACCCAGACAATTCTAAAAGATAAAGAAGGACCAAGTCAAAACCTTTCAACATTTAAAGATTCTTAAACAGGTAAAGAAGGTAGAACAGGTAAAATAACCGTATATTAACGACTATCATCAGCGAATACTAGGAAACATAAAGACACAACAGACAACACTAGAGAGGTAAAAGTAAAGATTAAAATAACTAAACTAAAAAGAGAGAAACGAAGAACTACTCAGACCGATTACCAAACAGTTAAAATAAATAGGAAAGTTTCTTGGTCGAAAACCGAAACAACTAAAAACGATACCAGAGAAAACAAAGAAAACGTAAATAAAGACGGGATTAAAAATTCTAAAGAAAGGAAGATGATTGGAACCCCAATAGGTAAAGAAGGAAAAGATCAACGAAATCCACGTCTCAATCCAATAAATAGACTGAAAAAAGAACAAAGAACTCCACACGGACACAACGATACCTGGAAGGGGAATCGTGACGTAAACGTCACAGGGTGTCCAAAACCCAACGACACAAAAGTAAAAGTAAGCAAAGATACGTATAAAACTAAAGAAAAAACTAAAGAAGACACTAAACAACCAATAAGTTATCGCACAACAAGTCGACGTATACAACCTAAAAATTTTTATCAAAAAGAGGACATTAACTGTAGATTAGAATGAGGTAACACCAGTCTTTACTGCGAACCTTATTAAAGTTAAAAAAACTTAAATGGTTCTGATCTAAATACCGGGTCCTACACTAGATACGACCTCTTCCAAGGCACACGTGAACTCTTTACCACTTTAAGTAACAAAACCCCACTTTACAGGGTATCTATAGTAAATCCGGATTGACCAGATAACATAGTAAATTTCAAACGCAAAGGACCAATTAAAAGACAAATCAATTAGATAGGTATCCACACTCACCGCATAATTTCAGAGGGTGATAATAACACAACAACAATTAAAGGGGAAAGTATGAACAATCGTAAACAGAATGTAAAACGTCACGATACAGACCACGTATATATAAATATTAATAATATAGAAGAAGAACCTAACTAGGAAACTAGTAATACATCACAGGAAGAAAAGAAGTAATACATGACAGAGAAAAGTGTCGGAAACAAAATTTCAGATAAAGATAGACTATACTCATAACAATGAGAACGAAAGAAAACCAGAGATAAACTTACCTTATAGAAAAAGGTGGGGAAGTGAAAGTCAGACATACACAGGGAACAACTCCACCCAGAGAACATCTGTTGCATATATCCCCAGAACAAAAACATAGGTAAGTCGGTCAGAAACAGAAAACCAACCCCGTAAATTGGGTAAATGCAAATTCCATTAATAACTTATCATACTAGGGTAACGGTAAATGAAATAACAAAACCCAAACTCAAATATGTGGGAAAAACACAAAGAACAGATCTCTTATAGGAAATCGTAAACAACCTCTCGACGAAACCACCACGACTTAAGAGAGTCGAAAACGAACAGACATTTGGAAAACTAAAGAGGAAGTATAAACTTACTCTAGGAACGACCCATATCATTAGACCCGACATCCAATAAAAGAAAGTAGTGAAATTCATACAAAACGGTAAGGGAGGACCGGACTCTTAAAGATAACTTTTTAGTCCACAATAGGAATACCCTTAGGGGAACACACAATAAACAACAAAAAGGGAACGACGAAAATTATAAACAGGAAACACAAACCAGAAACAATTAAACTAATTATACACAGAACCCCACAAAGTGGAACGACGACGACAACGATTCAGCGAAATCAGTACAGGCTGAGACACGCTGGGGTATCTACCGTCGGGTGGTCCGAGGCGACAGGGACCCTAAGAGGTCCGTTCTTATGACCTCACCCAACGGTAAAGGAAGAGGTTACGTACTTTCACTTTTCACTTTCACTCCAGCGAGTCAACGCAGGTTGAGAAGGGCTGGGGTACCTGATGTCGGATGGTCCGAGGAGACAGGTACCCTAAAAGGGATAAACCCTGAGAGACCCAAAGAACCTGAACCCACTAATAATAGGAGGGGGTAAAATCCCTTCAAAAGTTGATAATATAGGAGTTCGTAAAAGAGTACCAGAAAGAAAATCAGAAGAAGACCCTCAGGATACTAAGCTTACAACCCTGCAAATTGTAACAGGGTCTTCAGAGACTCTAACAAGAGTAAATAAAATTAAGCAAAAAGAAAATAGGAGAGACTAAGTAAATAAGATGGTAAGACAGAAAACGGAGTGATTAGGATAGAAGGCGGAGACAATAAGAAGATAAACAAGGGAGGTCTCACAAAAACTAGAGTAAATAACGTAATAACTAATTTATAACTGAGAAAGGAAAGAAGATCCAGGAACAATTTGGAAAGAACGTAGAAGAGTTAGGAACAGAGGTCCGATAAATAGACACTAAGGTAAAACTAAAGTTCTAAAACCTAGTAAAAGTGATAGTAATAAGCCTTAAGAAAGAGTCCATCTAAGGGATAGAGAAGGAGAAAACAAACCAAACCACCCGTAAAGAGGACAAGGAAATGGACGACCCATAAGGAGACACAGAAGTAGAACAAATATAACGACGCAAACCCCACCGGAAAATTATAAGACCGTCAAACACCTGAAGAGAAATAACACCTCAAAGGAGCGACACCCACCCCAACATGTCCACCGAACAGTTTAAAAGAACCAATCCCTTCGAACACAGGCACAAGACCACCCACCTCGACCTAAAGAATAGAAACCTCAAGTCACTTCACAGGTCATTACTCAATACTCTACAGTCACCCAAACCTCACTGAAACCCGTCGGATATATAACTTCGAATCCCGACACAAGGACACAACGACCTCTTAAACACACCATACAGAATGAGACCTTGAACAACCGGGAACCCATCACGAACCAAAGTCACATCCATACCTCCGTAAACGACTCGAGGACAACTATTACAAGGGACCTCAGTCCTCAAGAGACCACAAGAGTCCTAAACCTGAAATCGGAGGACGAAGACCAAAGGTCAGAATATAAATGTCATCGGAGTCCTGAAGAGGTAGATATGTCGTGGTAACTATTTTTGTAGATCCAATTTCTGCTTTTCAAAGAGGTGTCACTCCCTGTGGGTCTCTCCAAGTGTCTCAATGTATCTCTTCTCTTCTCTCTCCTCCCTCTATCTCCACTGGGCTTACTCTACTCCACCTTACTTTTCTCCTCTCTCGTTCGATCGGTCATTAGTGAAGGAATACATGTGAGGTGTCAGACCTGGTGAGTCTCTACAAGTGTCTCAATATGTCTCTTCTCTTCTCCTTCCTTCCTCTGTCTCCACCGATCCTCCTATTTCTCCCTTTAGTTTTTCTCTCTGTCTAGGTCGGTCATTAGTCAAGGGATTCACAAAAGGTGGGAGGTCTTGTGTGTTTCTCTAAGTGTCTCAACCCATCTCTTCTCTTCCCCCTCCCTCCTCTATCTCCACTGGACGACCCCTTTTTCCTCTCAGGTTTCCCTCTCTCTCGTCAGTTCGGTCATTAGACCGAGGGTTCATTTTTACCCATGACTTCTAACCCAAGAATTTCCATGTTTTAACTATTGTTTATGGTTTTTCGTTTCTAATTTTCAGATCTCATCTTCAACCTAAAAGTTTTTATGTTATAATTGTCTTTTTTTTGGGGGTGTTTTAGTGTTTTTAATATTTTATATATATGCACTTTAACCGGAATTTTTATACCAGAAACAGAAAAAAAAACGTTTCATTATCCAATATTTTTACTTTTAATTTCCTCATTGTCTCCTGAATTTTTATTTTTTTTTAAATTTAATTTCTTACTATCATTTTTAAATAGATCCTGAAAGAGACCACAACAACACCCGTCACACCCCAGTCAAGTAAAAGTCTATCAAGGAACTATGACGAATATAAAGAGTTCTAGATATCCGGGGAAGGATACATCAGTCATGATTGATCTCAAAATTAGATAACGTGGACAGTGAAGGTTCCTCCAAGGAAGACAAAATCGAAGAAGACAAACGACCAGAGAAGTCACAGATTAAAGAAGGGACTGTATGTCCCCGTCACCAACTGTGAAAAATCCGAGTGAACAAGTCAGTACGACATTCCTCCCTCCTTGTGACGTTTGTTTATTTTGACCGTACACAAGCGTCACAAAGCCGGTGTGACCCAAACGGGGGTGAGTGCCACACACACAAAAGGGACAGATGTAACGAATACGAGATCCAACGAGACGGTCCTTGACAGACTCCGGCCGGAACCCAACATACGTCAAGGGTCCAGATTCGGTGAGTCCAAGTCCGTGAACCCGTCAGGAGTCTCCGCGTCTGAGTCAACCCGGACGCAAAACACGGGAAGGGTTTACGTTCGTCGAGTCCACTGGTCCACAAACACCTCGTACCAGCGACACTGAATAGTGGAGGGGGTAGGGACGACGAGTCAAAAGACACACACATGTTGGACGTGTGGAAGAGTCCGCCTACGACTGGTAGGTCTTAGGGTTCTTCAGAACCAATCGTTACTTCGGATGAACGTCAAACCATCTATTACGGAAAGACACCGGCGTTAACGGGGGAACATCGAGACCGGCGGGAGCAGACGGACAGTGACCTCCCCCTATCCTGCTACACATCGACCGATCGAGACGAGTCAGGGAACAAGGCACTCGCCCGACTACCACAGAATCCAATCCCGAAAAACGTATCGAGATCAGTCAGGAAACAAGACACTCCCACGGACTGCCACAGAATCCAATCCAGAAAAGTGCACCATCGATAGGGTGTCAGACCAAACGATCGGGTTCGATCAAGGGAGTCTAACGGGAGCCCCGTAAGTCCGGGTCCGGAATAAGATTCGTTACGTCGGACACGGAGGGACGGGTCGGGGGTGAACAATCACCGTCTACGTCCGCAGATACGACGAAGAGGTGACCTCCTTAATGACAACCCGTGCATTAGACACCCAAAATTAATAAATAAATAAAAAGGAGGGCCAATACAACGGGAGACACAAAGGTTCCGAGGGGTGTCTGAACCGTCACTCTCACAAAGGACCACAAACCTTTGAAAAATTCTGAGGGAAGGTCTCTGTCTCGAGGTGGGGATGGAGAAAACAGAGAGAAAAACAGAAAATATAAAACAGGATGGAGGAAAGTTTCTGTTACCCGACGAAAAGACTCACGGACTACAGGAGACGACGGTAAGTCTTCAACAAAACACCCTAAATGAGTCACAAGTTTACAGGAAAACTACTTAAACACCCCCTCTTTTACCAAAGGGACAGGAAAAGGAGACTATAGAATCCTGGTGGGGGGAAAGTCCAAAATAAAAAACAAATAAAAATCAAAAGTCCATAAAAATTAAGTCAATATGAGACACTGTGACTATTACGGGGGGTTTAACTGAAAAAGAAGAAAGGAACTAAGACCTCATTAAAGGGTCTCAAGGACATAGTCCATCCAGACTCAACGATCAAGGATTACTATCTTTCACTTGTTTTCACTACGGACAATGGAGTATCACTTCTACCAATCCTCGTCCACTCGAAAGAGACTCTTCAGAAGAGGGGTGGGTGATCAACTTACGACTTACATCAAGGACCTCCGACAGGTCGACACCAGGACGTTACCCTAGGGTCCTGGTCATCACGTGTACGGTGGACCTTTGAACAAGTTTTACGTCTAAGAGTCCTGGATGAGTTCTGAATGTTTCACTTACAGAGACCTCAACCCGGGTCGTCAGCTCCGTAATTGTTCGAGAGATCCACTAAGACTCAAACTCTTAGTGCAAGATCTGTTATCGTTCCAGTGTCCTACCTTCTTAGTACCCAGGGACCTAGTGACGTCTTTTGTCTCTGAGGAGAGGACAGGGGGAAGAATGAAGTCACGTGACTCTGTCTTTTGTTTTACGTGCAACGTAATTCGGGAATTCTGGACTTCCAACGAAAGATGTCGTCAACCCGGTTAAACTGACTATTGACGAAGGACGACAAAAAAGATATTAACGAGAACTCCTTACGTTGCAGAAGGACTAAAACAGGACCAGTGGTGTCCAGGATATCCCTTACTTCTACATCCTTATTTGGTTGGTCGACTATTTGTAACAAAAGGGAGTCCAATACGATAGAAGAGGGGGAAACTTAAAGTAGATGACAAGGGAGACGGGGTCTACAGTAGATGACGAGTGGTTTGTTTGAGGATAAGTAGGACGTTCGTAGAGGTGTAGATCTTTTAGAAGATCCTCGTAAAATATACCATACCCCTTAGTGGAAAGATGTCTTAAGGAACGGGAAGTTTCTAGACTTCAGGGAATTATACTCTCCACGAAGGGACCACCGAGTCACCATTTCTTGGGTTGACGGTCACGTCCTCTACTCCCAAGCTAGAGACCCGACCCTTCTAGGGGACTTCTTCCGTTATCGTTGGTTGAGGTCATAAGAACGGACCCTTTAGGATACCTGTCTCCTCGGACCGTCCGATGTCAGGTACCTTAACGTTTTCTTGACCTGTGCTGAGTCACTGATTTGTTGTTATACTCTCTTCGAAGAGTTTTGGGTTTTAATATATTCTACAATAAATATCTCGACTTTAAAAAATATTTGAAAAAAATGTACCTGATAAAAACTTCAGAGCTAACTTAAACAATGTTATAACGAAGACAGAATACAAAAAACCGGAGCTCCGTACACCCTAGAATTGAGAAGTAGCCCCTAGTCTGGGTGTGTGGGAACGTAACTTCCACTTCAGAATTGATGGCTTGACGTTCGTTTCCGAGATCAACTTTAAAAAAATTAAAATTTAAAACACGGTGTAAAAAGACAATAGAGAGAAATCCCCTTTACGAAAAGAGGGTGGTACATATACCTAAAGATTACTCATACACTGTCGAGATAGGTTAGTCTCGAACAGGAACTTTAAAAAGATACACCCGAATAGCCTTTTGAAATTTAACAAGAGTCGTGACATTCCAACACTGGGACCTCGACAGACGACGGTTCAACTGAGTATACTTTTTTAGACACTCTTTCTTTCTTTCCTTGTGAGTCTCTATTGTTTCACAACCAAGACTGTTATAGGAAGAGATCCCTAGGTCCGTATGGACTCCGACCTAGGTGTAGAGACACTAAACCTATGAATCCATTATTTAAAATTAGGAAACGAGCTCTATCAAATATAAGGATAGTGTCCGAAAGTTTATGAAGGTCGATATTACCTATATCTTTAGTGAAACAAGTTCAGACTTTTACTCTGTAACGTCATCTGAAACCCGACGGTCCTTCTTCTCGTTGGATCTTCTCATCCTTCTTCACTTTGTTTGTTTGTTTGTTTTTTGTGTCTGCTAAATTCGTATCGCTACTCTCTATTATATCTTTTTACAGTCTGCTTACTTCTTCAAGTAGAGTCAATTCTATCCTGTTACGAGGAGTCTCGATTAGAAAGTAAATTTTCGAAGTACTAAAATTGAAAAAAAAAAAACCATATACAGAGAACATAAAAGAATTGGAATTTTTTTACATCGAAACCAGATTCGTTGTTACAGTTGTTTTAATACCAAACTCAACGATGAAAATTTATTTACACGTACGACGGACGTACGATTCAGCGAAGTCAACACAGGTTGAGAAACGCTGGGACACCTGACATTGTCCGGTCCGAGAAGACAAGTACCCTAAGAAATCTGTTCTTATGACCTCACCCAATGGTAGGGGAGGATGTCCGCTAGAAGGGTTAGATCCCTAGCTTGGACGTAGAGAACACAGAGGACGTAACCGTCCACCCAAGAAATGGTGATCACGGTAGACCCTTCGGGAGAATTTATGTGTCAGTTACTTTAAAAAGTTCGAGCAATCCTGGAGGATTTTACTATCAATGTCTACCATACTTATGGTGTGACCCTTTATGACTCCACCTCCTAGTTCAGACGACGTCTGATCTTCCTTCACAAACACCCACCTCCTCCCTCTTTTTAGTTGGAAGAGAAGAGTACAGACCTTAAATCAGACGAATTCTCGTCGAAACGATGGAAACCAACTGTCGGATTCACTCTCGTTCATCTGTCCTTTTGGGGTACCGTATACGTCTGTTATACCACCGGAATATTGGTATAGAGAACAATTTGTAACTTTGTGAAGACACGTTCGACTTTTTGTCGGTAACGAGACTCGAGTTTGTCTCGAGGTTGTGGGACTAATGGAACCGAAGTGGAACCCCGGCAAACTTAGTGGAGTGCTAGGTCTTTCCTTTCCCCTTTATGGGTATGTCGTCCCTCGGAGACCCTGAAAAACGGTCGAGACCCAGATCGAAGACCCGAAGGGACCATCGGGTCAGCCACTTTCTTAGACGGAAATTATGTCCCCTACACCCAGACTAGGGACCTAACCCTTCTAAAGGGTCTCTTTATTTCCGTTGGGAGAGGTCATAAGAAAGGACTCTTTACAGTACCTGTCCCTTCGGACCACCCGATTAAGGGTACCTCAGTGTTCTCAACCTGTGTTGAATTGTTGAATTGGTCGTGTTGGTACCGATCGAAAATAAGATTAACTAGACACGGCAACGGTCGAAAACACTTTATTATATTTTAAGGACCTATATAAGGAGACACACTTAGGTATCTGACAACGGGTGCATAAGGAGATACTTACACATCTCTTTATCTAACATAAATAACCGAATGAACAGACAAAAGGAAGGGACTCAAAGTAATCAGATTTCCATTCTTAATGTGGATAGTAAAATAGGTCACAGACTATACTGAACTCAGAAGTTCAACCTTTCTCCACTCCTCTACCGACCCTAGATCTCGAAAGACCGACGAATTGGTACATAATTGACATATTTCTTTCTGTCATTATCAACCCATCTTCTACTAGTTCACGACACGAATTCCGACCTCAGACTTCAATCAGATGAACTTAAGTCTAAGATCAAAACAAGGAATGTTTAACTCACGAGTACCTATTCAATAAACTAGAGAATCAAAGGAGTAGAAAATTCATCCCCTCTTATGGTCCTGGATAGTGTACTACTACTATACTTCTAATATACTAAATTGTATATACTTCGTAAGTCTTACCACGGTCCTTATATCATTTGTAAGTTACCCATCGTCGATATTAAGACTAACAATGAAATACTTCTACACTTTTGTCAAGGTCTTTCTTCAGTGGGATAGTAAGATTTCGTCAAAATATATTAATCAAAATGAGAAAATGTTGAACATTTATCCGGAAGGTACATTTCTTAAAGACACCAGTTAAAACCAAACCTTTACATTTTAATAACCTCTAACTTATTTGAAACGACGACCTATGTAATTATAAGATTAGATCAGATATTTTGAGGTTCTTCCAAAAATTTTTATAGTCAATTTTTTTGAGATTTAAAATAGTAGTTGAAAAAAAAAAACTCTTAAAGAAAAACCGTTACGGTGAGATTCCTAAAACCGAAGTCAGGAACATATTTTTATGGTCCGGGAGAACCCATTAACTTGTCACACGAAAAATTTTCCCACGATTCACCGGACCTGTGGTTTATCCGTACACCCACCGGAGTGACTGGAGAAAAGGGATCTGAGTAGAATACATCCACTCTACTGAATAGAAAACCACACTCTTCTTCGTTCTTTTGTGGTTGGAATCAAGTTCTTACATTGACTTTCCGGGAAAGAGGAAATTCGAATCTTACCGAGTGGTTCCAGAAGGTGTATCACGCAGGACTAAGATAAGACCAGGACAATCAGGAAGGGTCCAGTTTGCGAAAAGGATGTGACTTCAGTTAGGGTCAGGGTCAAATGGATAGTCACCTAAAATCAAAGTTATCTGTAAAGTTTCTTTCTAATTTAAATTTTTGTATATCTGTGTCCTTTGTCTTGATAGAACCGAATATAAGATTTTTCATTGTTACACGAACTGGAATTGGTTTGTGTACTCATGGGGAGGAGTACAGATCTCAGTCCTCCTCTCCATTTCCGAGTTCACACGGGGATCTCGTCTCAGACCGTGTCAATTGTCAGTTATTTACGAACAACTTAATTACTTTACTAATTTTTATATACAAATCCATTCTATACCCTCTATTTTGGTTTAAAAATCACTACGAGTATTATAACGACAGGAATGTGTTTAAGATGGTCGTGATTTTATTACTTACATTTCCATGAATTATTTATTTTATTCAAAAACGATATCGAATATCTCCTTAAAATTGGAAATAAAAGAAGAGGGAAAGTAACTAGAAGTCGTCAAATTATATTCCCAAACCACAAGAGTAAAAAGTACACACGTACCCACAGGATTAAACGATAACTCTAGATCAACACAACGGAATAATCGTAGTAGAGAGAAGGAATTCATTTTAAAAGAAGTCAATATCGGAACTAATAGACAGGACAACACAACTAGGATGTAAGGCTTCATGGATAATTACAAATCAATCTCACGACGAGATGAAAGGTGTAGACAGTAGAAGAGAACGTAATAACAAACAACACGTAGGAAGTGCACAAGGACCTTAGATAGACAACAAAGTTCTTATACTAAGAGGTATCCTTTCAGATATGAAAAATGACGATGACGACGGTTGTCTTATCAAGATCCTAAGTCAGAACAAACAGGAATTGTAAGAAGAAAAGTAGAACAACTATTACCGATTATCAAGATTGGGTTCGTAAAGGAAACTCTGAAGACGTGTAAAGAAAAAGAAAGCACCATCCCATAAAAGAATCATACTAAGTAATGAGGATCAAAGGATATAGGTCCTACGACCTGAATCCGACTCCAAGGTCCTCGTTGTATCTTTACCCAGTTCTAACTGGATACCCAATTTCTGATTCCTCTTTTTTATAGACCTTTCGTTGTGACTCACTACTTCGGTCCTAGTTCTAGGTTTCTGTTTTTCTGTCGTCGTTACACTTCTCTCCGTTTCTGAACCACATTTTACGAACCCACCTTTCGTCTCATTCACCGAAACCTCAACTCTCTTCTCCAGTTCAGAACTTAGAGACTCTGTGGTATCCCTCGATTATTTAGATGACCCGTCAAATCTGTCCTCTTCTACCCCGTCTGTTTTTTGAGGGTAGAGCATGAAGAACACCTCGAATACAACTTCTTCTGATCCTACCCCAGGATCCCGAAGACCATCTCTAGGAGGAACCCTGTTGTAAACGTCCAGTCAAACCGACGGTCATAACGGAATTAGGGTAACTAGTGTTTATCGTTATTCGATTTAAGGTAGATAAAACCGTTAACTACTCCGTCGAAGAGAGACACATACTAAGATGTCCAGAAAGTCACTTTTTTTCCCTTTCTCAATAACCCTCGAAACTAAGTGAGGTGATAAAAGACAAGTAAGGGGTTAAAATAAATCTCCGTATACCGAGTTACCATTTTTTAGGTGGACGGTTACGTCTTCTGTACCTAATTTAGGGACCCAGTCTTTCAAGGGGACCTCTTCCTTTACCGTTGGTGAGTCTTAAGAACGGACCTGTTAGGGTACCTGACTCCTCGGATCGTCCGATATCAGTCAGGTACCCCAGTGTTTTCTCAATCTGTGTTTAATCATTGATTTGTTGTTGTTGTTGTTGTTTAGAAACATTGTGTGTCTTCTTTATACTTGTATTTTACATTCAGGGTTAAAGACATATTATAACATGTTCGTATGAAGAGGGTGTGGGTGAGGGTCTTGGCTGATCTTAATTAAAATCTACATCGTAAGTACCTATATCTGACAAATGTATTCTACCACTTGTCTTTACAGTCAACGAGTTTAAATTCACTACACCTTTACACGCGTCTTCTTTCATCTTACTTTAATCTAGTGAAACCTAAAAGGTTTCGGAATTATACTATTAGAGAAACTCTCTACTGACCTTTCAAAACCATAATTCAAAGATCTTAACTACGGTAAATTTACTTCGTATAGAAAATTCCCTTAAAATCTTTTCGATTACACAATCAGATCTTCATAATTCCATTCTCAGTTCCTTCGAACGTTGTATTACACGAAACGACCCGATTTTTGAATGACAGATCGACTCAGAACCTAGCCACCTCTGTTGGAGACTCTGAACATTTTTTGTATTTGTCTCGTAACTCAGTGTCGTGTAGAACCTGAACTCTTTATTCGGAAAATAATAGTCACGTACGAAAGTAAGGTCTTAAGGGACGAATCCAAGATGAGATACGACCTAAAATTTCTATATACTTGTCTCAGTCATACGTCGTGTCCGAGTCCGGTTACTTCTAATCTAATCCTAAAATTGTCAAACGTATGTAATCGAACAGAAAGGTTGGTACCCCTTTACAAAGGAAGAAAAGTAAGTATTCAAAACGGAAGTTTTGAATGAGAGAGCCCTTGATAAAAAGAATCGTGGACAAATAACTGGAGAAGTAAGTAGGTAGGAAGGTAATTGGGTAAGTCATAGAAAACTTACGAGACAACAACAACAACAAGTCAACGATTCAGCACAGACTGAGAAACGTTGGGGTACCTTAAGTCGTACGGTCCGAAGGGACAGGAAGTGACAGAGACCCTCAAACGAGTTTGAGTACAGGTAACTCAGATACTACGGTAGGTTGGTAGAGTAGGAGACAGTGGGGGAAGAGGAGGACGGGAGTCAAAAAGGGTCGTCGTCCCAGAAAACGTTTCTCATCCGAAAAGTGTAGTCCACCGGTTTCATAACCTCGAAGTCGAAATCGTAGTCACGAAGGTTACTCATAAGTCACAACTAAAGGAAATTCTAACTGACCTAACTAGAGGAACGACAAGTTCTCTGAGAGTTCTCAGAAGAAGTCGTGGTATCAAACTTTCGTAGTTAAGAAACCACGAATCGAAAGGAATACAAGGTAGAAACTTTCGAATCATAGACGGTCAGGAGTTGACTCGTCGACCCTTATGTTACTTCTTATTATTATTTTTATTTATTCTGTCTGGGACAGAAACTAGGACAAAACACTTTAGATGGACGGAAATGGAGGGGTCTGAAAGTGGAGGAGGAGTTGAGTCCTTAAAGAGACCTAAGACGGACCCGAAAGGGAGGGACGTGATACATTACCTTTACAAGGGTTCTGTCATCTGACCCCTTAGGATCCTGAACGAATGAGTAAAGGAAAGAGAACAATAGTGACAAGAAATAACGGACTACAGGTCATAGAATTTTTGGTAACACAGTATATAAAACACATAAGTTAAACCCAATAAAATCGGTTCTTCAATTCAGGTCCGAGACAAAGAACGGGAACTTATCTTCGTCTAAACATGACGACTCAGGACACTCAAGAAATATGTGAGACTAAAAAAAAAAAACAGTTTACACACTAAACGTTTATAAAAGAGGGTTAGATATCAGACAAAAAATTAAAAAATTACTACAGAAAACGTATCTTTTTCAAAAGTCAAAACTACAAGTTAAACGAGAGTATCGGTCGGTTCTTGAGAAAGATTGTCAGATCCAACGTTTTCAAAGGAACAGGTGGAAACGAGGAAATTTGATAACAAGGAAAGTAAGATAAATTCAACACACGTACACCTTTTAATTAAAAACAACGACGTAACATATAGTTGACAGAGTTTGGTCTATATAGACAAGATCCGATATCAGGAAACCCTAAAACTCTGTGGATATTAATAGGAGACAGAGGTGACTTACAGTTGTGACGAGTTCCTTTTCTTCAAGTCTAAAACCCATGTGTTTTTCGTCAGATACGAAAATTCTTCACAATCCAACCTTAACAGTTTTTCCTCCGACCTTCCATACTTTAAGTGTATCTTCTTATAAAGAAGAAGTCGGGACATTATTTACAGTTCCTCCCACGACCCTACATCCCGACCTTAAACATCGTCGCAACTTGAAGTTTGAACTTTCTAATTTAAGGCAAAAGGTGAGACCAAGAAACCAACGACTGAGTACGTTTTTACTTTGGTGTGAAAATGAACTCAATAAACCGATAAAGAGTGTTCCATAAAATGAGTTGATCTCAATTTCCAGGTTAGAAAGAAGAAAGACAAGTGGGGGTTTGTACATGTTTAAAGTAGTGACTACTCCCTCTTACTTTACTGAAACCATTCTTTTAATGAACCCGGTAAAACCAGATAGAAGTTCCTATAGTGATACGAGTCCTTATTCTTTGTCATGGCGTTCTTAGTTCACGGGAAACTAGTATGAAGACTCGTCCAAAACGAAGGTCATTCCCTGATCTGATAAGTTCCTGACTTTGTTCTATTCTTTTCAACCTAAATATAACGAAAACGGGAGGATTACTGTACGGTATTTAACCCTATACTCCTAATTTGTGAAATTCTTAAATGAAGATCGATCAACAAAAATCAAAGGAGTAAGACTTCATCCATTGATATATAAAGTAGTCATTCAAAAATATATTTTAGAGTAGACAAATACTTCACTGGTTATAACTTTTAACGTTTCCCATCTTGGATATTATAAAACTGATATATAGGATTCTACCCTCCCTATTTTCCTATGTCCTAAGTGGTCCAAGAAGTCGGTCCTTAACAAAGTCATGTACAATCTATACATGACTATATTGATGTAATTATCTATAAAAACTTTATAGAGTTTACGCAATATAACATGAATTGTTCCGACAGTCAACTGTTTTGTATCTTCAGTCGAACGGTGACAGACTATTCGTAACATGATCGTTATTATTTTTAGAACTTTCTTGTCTCATAGATCCGTCTACCTTACAAACTCATTTGTTAAAAATTTTACAAGATAGTAAACCTTCTTCTATAAGTTTTATGACGAACTTTATACCCCTATTAAACTAAGTTCGTCTTAGTAGAGAATTTTCATTCCACGATAAAGTTATTCATAACATATAAGTTAACAACCACTATCTCGTATGAATTCCAAAAATCGAGAAAGATGTGTACCTGTAGTGGTCTACCAGTTGTGACTTTACTCTAACTAATATAAGAAATGTCGGTTTCTACCTCTTCGAGATATGTCAGTCGTTTTTGTTCTGACCCTCGACTGACACCGAGTCTAGTAGTTGAGGAATAACGGTTTAAGTCTGAATTTAACTTCTTGCATCCCTTTTGGTGATCTGGTAAGTCCATACTGGATTTAGTTTAGGGAATACTAAGATGTCACCTTCACTCTTTATCTAAATTCCCTGATCTAGACTATCTATGTCACGGACTACTTGATACCTGACTCCAAACACTGTAACATGTCCTCTGTCCCTAGTTCTAGTAGGGGTACCTTTCTTTACGTTTTCTCGTTTTACCGACAGACCCCTCCAGAATTTTTATCGACACTTTTCTTCTCTTCACTTTTCGTTTCCTCTTTTCCTTCCTATATTCGTACACTTACGTCTCAAGGTTTCTTATCGTTCCTCTCTATTCTTTCGGAAGGAGTCACTAGTTCCGTTTCTTTATCTCCTTTTGTTATCTTACCCCTTCTGATCCCTAGAGAAGTTCTTTTAATCTCGGTGGTTCCCTTGTAAAGTACGTTTCTACCCTAGATATTTCCTGTCTTTACCATACCTGGATTGTCTTCGTCTTCTATAATTCTTCTCCACCGTTCTTATGTGTCTTCTTGATATGTTTTTTCTAGAAGTACTGGGTACTACCACACTAGTGAGTGGATCTCGGTCTGTAGGACCTTACACTTCAGTTCACCCGGAATCTTTCGTAGTGATACTTGTTTCGATCACCTCCACTACCTTAAGGTCAACTCGATAAAGTTTAGGACTTTCTACTACGACACTTTCACGACATGAGTTATACGGTCGTTTAAACCTTTTGAGTCGTCCTGACCTTTTCTAGTCAAAAGAAAGGTTAGGGTTTCTTTCCGTCACGGTTTCTTACGAGTTTGATGGCGTGCTAACGTGAGTAGAGTGTACGATCATTTCATTACGAGTTTTAAGAGGTTCGGTCCGAACTCGTTATGTACTTGACACTTGAGGGACTACAAGTTCGACTAAAATGTCTTCCGTCTCCTTGGTCTCTAGTTTAACGGTTATAGGCGACCTAGTACCCTTTTCGTTCTCTCAAGGTCTTTTTGTAAATGAAGATGAAATAACTGATACGGTTTCGGAAACTGAAACACCTAGTCTTTTTTGACACCTTTTAAGACTTTCTCTACCCTTATGGTCTGGTGAACTGGACGGAGAACTCTTTAGACATACGTCCAGTCCTTCGTTGTCAATCTTGACTGGTACCTTATTGTCTGACCAGGTTTATCCTTTTCCTCATACAGTTCCGATATATAACAGTGGGACGAATAAATTGAATATACGTCTCATGTATTACTCTTTGCGACCCGACCTTCTTCGTGTTCGACCCTATTTTTAACGACCCTCTTTACAGTTATTGGAGTCTATACGTCTACTGTGCTGGGAATACCGTCTCCCACTTCTCCTTGATTTTTCGGAGAACTACTTTCATTTTCACCTCTCACTTTTTCATTCGAATTTCGAGTTGTAAGTCTTTTGCTTCTAGTACCGTAGACCAGGGTAGTGAAATACCCTTTATCTACCCCTTTGTCACCTTTGTCACAGTCTGGAATAAAACGACCCAAGGTTATATTGACGTCTACCACTGACGTCGGTTCTTTAATTTTCTGTGAATGCGGAACCTTTCTTTCAATACTGGTTGGATCTATCGTATAACTTTTCGTCTCTGCAATGAAACGGTTGTTTCCAGGTAGATCAGTTCCGACACCAAAAAGGTCATCAGTACATACCTACACTCTCAACCTGACACTTCTTTCGACTCGTGACTTCTTAACTACGAAAACTTGACATCACAACCTCTTCTGAACTCTCAGGGAACCTGACGTTCCTCTAGGTTGGTCACGTAAGATTTCCTCTAGTCAGGACCCACAAGAAACCTTCCTGACTACGATTTCCACTGTGAGGTCATGAAACCGGTGGAGTACACTTCTCAACTGAGTAACCTTTTCTGAGACTACGACCCTCCCTAACTCCAGTCCTCTTGTTCCCTACTGTCTCCTACTCTACCGACCTAACGTAGTGGCTGTACTACCTACACTCGAACTCACTTGAGGTCCTCAACCACTACCTGTCCCTCCGGACCACACGACGTCAAGTACCCCAGTGTTCCTCAACTAGTACTGACTCGATGACTTGACTTGACTCCCTGGTACTTAAAAAGTAATATTGTGCAAACGACACCCTCGAACTGAAGGGACATATCAGTTTATAGGTTGCTCGGACAATATACTTAACATCATTCACACCGACACAACACCCACACACGAGTCAAGTCAAGTCAAATCAGTGAGTCAACACAGGTTGAGAAACACGGGGGTACTTAGCGTCGTGCGGTCCGGAGGGACAGGTAGTGGTTGAGGGTCTCAAGTGAGTCTGAGTGCAGGTAGTTCAGTCACTAAGGTAGGTCGGTAAAGCGGGAGACAGCAGGTGAAGAGGAGGACGGGGGTTAGGGAGGGTCGTAGTCTCAGAATAGGTCACTTAGTTGAGAAACGTACTCCCCCGGTTTCATTACCTCAAAGTCGAAATCGTAGTAATGAAGGTTTCTTTAGAGTCCCCACTAGAGGAAGTTTTACCTGACCAACCTACAGGAAAGTCAGGTTCCCTGAGAGTTCTCAGAAGAGGTTGTGGCGTCAAGTTTTCGTAGTTAAGAAGTCGCGAGTCGGAAGAAGTGTCAGGTTGAGAATGTAGGTATGTACTGGTGTCCTTTTTGGTATCGGAACTGATCTGCCTGGAATCAGCCGTTTCATTACAGAGACGAAAAGTTATACGATAGATCCAACCAGTATTGAAAAGAAGGTTCCTCATTCGTAGAAAATTAAAGTACCGACGTCAGTGGTAGACGTCACTAAAACCTCGGGGGGTTTTATTTCAGACTGTGACAAAGGTGTAAAGGAGGTAAAAAGTAAAAGACTCACAACTCGAAATTCGGTTGAAAAAGTGAGAGGATAAAGTGAAAGTAGTTTTCCGAAAAATCAAAGAGAAGTGGGAGACGGTATTCCCAGCACAGTAGACGTATAGACTCCAATAACTGTAAAGAGGGTCGTTAGAACTAGGGTCGAACACGAAGAAGGTCGGGTCGCAAAGAGTACTACATGAGACGTATCTTCAATTTATTCGTCCCACTGTTATATATCGGAACTACATGAGGAAAAGGATAAACCTTGGTCAGACAACAAGGTACCAGTCAAGATTGACAACGAAGGACTGGACGTATATCCAAAGAGTTCTCCGTCCAGCCCACCAGATCGTAAGGGTAGAGAAAGTCTTAAAAGGTGTCAAAGAACACTAGGTGTGTCAGTTTCCGAAACCGTATCAGTTATTTCGTCTTTATCTACAAAAAGACCTTGAGAGAACGAAAAAGGTACTAGGTCGCCTACAACCGTTAAACTAGAGACCAAGAAGACGGAAAAGATTTTGATCCAAATTGTAGACCTTCAAGTGCCAAGTGCATAACGACTTCGGACGAGTCAGCACAGGTGGAGAAACTTTGGGGTCCCTGGTACCAGACGGTCCGAGGATACAGATACCTTAAAAGGTCCGTTCTTATGACCTCACCCAACGATACGGGAGGAGATCCCCTAGAAGTACTGGTTCCCTAGTATGGGTACCAAGAATGGAGAGAACGTCCGTAACTGTCCACCTAAGAAATTGTGACACGGTGGATCCGTCGGGTCCATCATTCATACGATGGATTGTTTACGTAAGGGACTGCAGGAGTGTCAGAAGAGAGGTCGAGATACACCAACCATCTCAAGTCAACGTAAGTCAAAATTATAAAGTACACCCCTGTTTAAGACAGGATCGTACACATTAAAAAAAATGGATAAAGAGATGTCGTACGTTGTACAGTCTAACAAGATTAGAATATGTACGAAATCATCGACTGAATTTCGAAATATGATAATAAGTTAGGGACTTAGTTGTTCTAAACATTCTTTACATTTTAATCGTTGTGAAGATAAGTAGCTCAAACGAGTGCAGTTTATCTTCTGGAGCTAACAGGCGAACATTGAGTACCCAACCTAAAAGGATATCCAACGACCGTATTCTATGTCTTTTAACACTTCCACATTTAGTATGAGGTTATACCGGCTTTCGAAACAAGGTCTGTACCATAACCGAGTTTTGATTTTTATAATCTAACTAAAAGGGATTCAGGTCTCGGTACCAAAAATATAGGAAATAAAATTACGGTTTAATATAGCGATCACAATAAAAAGAGAAAACTGTACTAGAACATAATACCGGGATAGAAAGTTTAAAGGATAAGTTTAATAAGAGACCGAACAGAAATAGTTTGGTCTCCTTAAGACTTAGACCTTCTGACGAATTTTAGGAAACCTACTGGTAAAATTATGAATTTCCATTTTATGTCGGTAAGATGTTTCTATCTTATAACCTTTGTAACGGGATCTTATTTAGTTTTGTCAATTTTGTCCAAAAATTTACCATTAGTAACCAAGGTCATACAGTTTAATTTAGATACGGAGTATACTATCATTAAAAAGACGAAAGTTTAATTAACTTGATTTAAAATTGAATACAATGTATTATTTAGAAAACGATAGTAAACAAACCTATTATTCATTTGTAATTTAACAAACTTAATCTCGAAACAACAAAATATTTTTAAAAAGGATCTTTCCCTTACGTACCATTCCTCTCTCGGATACAGAGTTATTATTATTAATTTGTTTTAAAACTTTAGAGTCCGTAAAAATTTCATAATGAACGACGAGTTCTAATGAAAGTGTATTTGAACAAGTCGTCACCACAAAAGAATCTACTGAGTTTTTATGATTAATTTTTATCTAAAGTGGTAGTCTTAGGAAACTCATCTTCCACATTTTCATTTATAAAGGAAAAAAAGGGGGGGGCTATCGGAAACATTTGATCCTTCAGCTCTTAAATCCTTACGCACCGAAATCCGATGTCTCAGTGAATTATTTCATCGACTCAGTGATAAACATCACACAAAGATCACAGTCCATCTGGGTATCTTCCACAAGTCATTTTAGTCAGTAAATGAGATTAACTTACTTACCAAACACCGAAGTCACGTAATTTCATATCATGTTGGCACCCAAGAGAGTCTCACCGTCTCATCCAAACCTTCGTTTAATTCCTTCACCTCATCGTTATTTCCACGGTCTCCATCTCAGACAGCGTAGAAATAGGTATTTGATCATTAAATACAACTTCCTTTCGTATGTCCAGGTGTTAGAAAATATAGGTAAAAGTTTTTCGAGTTTTTTGACTTTCGGCAAAAGGATTGAATAAACTTCCATTTTGGTCTGGATTGGAGTGTCTCCCTTAAATCCAACAAATACATAGGGGGAAGCACATTTATAAGGGTATAAAACGACGTCTTTGTGACTACACAAACTAAAGACTCAGGGTGAAGTCTGTGACAACCCCCTAATAAATAATGCATTGTATGCGTGAAACCCGAAAGGGCCACCGAGTCACCATTTCTTAGGGGGACGTCACGTCCTCGTTGTCCTCGGAGTCCAAGTCAGGGACCCAGTCTTCCTAGGGGATCCTTCCCTTACCGCTAGGTGAAGTCATAAGAACGGATCTTTTAGGATAACTGTCTCCCCGGACCTTCCGATGTCAATTACCCCAGTGTTTCTCAATCTGTTCTGACTCGCTGATTTCTTGTTGTTTCTCCGTGAAATCATGGAAAGACTTTACGTACGCTAATACTCAAGATTTTGTAAAACCGGGGCTCTAAACCTTGTTCCCCCGGAAACAATGGACATGTATCAAACACTTATTAACCTTATGTAAGACACATAAAAGCACAAACAGTCAGTAGAAGACAAAAGACTACGAACGTACGTACGATTCAGGGAAGTCAGTACAGTCTGAGAAACACTGGGGTATCTTACATCGGGTAGTCCGAGAAGACAGGTACCCTAAGAGCTCCGTTCTTATGACCTCACCCAACGGTAGAGGAAGAGGTCCCCTAGAAGACTACGAATCAAATTTTACTGAAAGAACCCGTCCTCGAAGAGAAGGTCTCCCACTTACGACGGGGAAGACAAGGAACTAAGTGTTATACTCAACGAAGGGTAGTAGTCGGTAGTTGGGAGTGGTACTGAACCACGAGCCCGCCCTCCCACCCCCCCCTATACGACAGACACGAACCAATTGTCCCCTCGTAGGGTCATGGTGTTCACCGGTATAACTCCTCGTGTGTTATACACTCGACCGAGTGACACTGTACAGACTCTGATAGCCTCTACAGTGTGGCATATATACTAGTGCGTATGTCACTAATCATAGATATCTGACACATGTCAAAGGGGGTACCTCATATTGTCTTATCTTGGATAGTAAACCCGAAAAAATCAAAGAAATCGTAATGGGTAGACCTCTAGGTCCGATCTTTTAGGTCGATGATACATAAACAGAAACTAGTTTCTTACCTGAAGGACATAGTGATCTCTTTCCGAAAAGACCTATTTAACTTGAAAAGGTAGTTTCGGCTCAGACTATCCAGATGGGATCTTCCCTGTTGAGGATTCACTCTGACGGAAACATAGACCGAAATTCATTGAGTAGAGTAAACGGGTCTAGTTCTGAATTAGTCCTCTCATCCTCATTTTGATTTTGATCAATTAAGTCAAACAGTACTTGTCAAGACCGATGTCTTAAACGACTCTCGTAATTCCCATAAATTACATGATTTAAATACGTACATTAGTGTGACGGATTGAGATGATTACCATCTCAACGGAACTCTGAACTGTTGAGTCTCGTGATCATAAAGTTCTGGACGACACTATTGGGTCTGTATCCTCTCGCCCGTAACCCACCGAACGTACAGAATAAAGAGGAACTGGGACCTAAAACCTTCCAGGTCTCGTTCGTGATCGGGGCAGAGTAACGAGACCACTACAGAGAGGGGGAGGAGAACATGGGAAGGAGGACTGGGAGGAAGGGTACAGGGACCGAGACTGCAAGAGAGACATTAATAGACAACGAGTGACAATGAGAGAAGAACGGATACAGACAGTAAGTGGACAAACGAAAAAAGGGGTGTGACCCTTTCATACTCTTTTCTACTCCTTCCTCTCTTTACCGGTAAACTATAGATGAGACGTCTGAATTTTTATAATGACTTTATTAAAAATATGATAAAAATGGAAATATTTTTATTTCGGAAACACATCATCAGTACTGTTAAGAATTTAAAGTGAATCTCTCGATGAATTTGATCTCCAGTAAAGTAGATCTACTACACCTTTCCTCTCAATTAGATATTTGGTAAAACTTTAGAAAACCTCTAAAGTTAACTTAACTTTCCACGATTAGGAAACGTTCCGACATATAACAGTGGGACGAATAAATTGAATATACGTCTCATGTAGTACTCTTTGCGACCTGGACTTCTTTGTGTTCAACCTTAGTTCTAACGACCCTCTTTATAGTCATTGGAGTCTATACGTCTACTGTGGTGGGAATACCGTCTTTCACTTCTCCTTGATTTTTTGGAGAACTACTTTCACTTTCTCCTCTCACTTTTTCTACCGAATTTCGAGTTGTAAGTCTTTTGTTTCTAGTACCGTAGACCAGGGTAGTGAAGTAACTTTATCGACCCCTTTGTCACCTTTGTCACAGTCTGAAATAAAAAAACCCGAGGTTTTAGTGACGTCTACCACTAACGTCGGTACTTTAATTTTCTGCGAATGAGGAACCTTCTTTTCAATACTGGTTGGATCTGTCGTGTAACTTTTCGTCTCTGTTATGAAACGGCTTATTCCAGACAGATCAGTTCTGATACCAAAAAGGACACCAGTACATACCTACACTCTCAACCTGACACTTCTTTCGACTCGTAGTTTCTTAACTATGAAAACTTGACGCCACAACCTCTTCTGAGAACTCTCAGGGAACCTGACGTCCCTCTAGGTTGGTCAGGTAAGACTAGTCGGGACCCTAAAGAAACCTCCCTTACTACGACTTTGACTTTGAGGTCATGAAACCGGTGGAGTACGTTTCTCAACTGGATAACCTTTTCTGAGACTACGACCCTCCCTAACCCCTGTCCTCCTTTTCCCCTGCTGTCTCCTACTCTACCGACCCACCGTAGTGCCTGAGATACCTACACTCAGACTCACTTGGGGCCCTCAACCACTACCTGTCCCTCCGGACCGCACGACGCTAAACACCCCAGAGTTTCTCAACCTGTGCTGACTCCCTGACTTGACTTGCCTAGACTTGGGAAACATAATTTCACTTAGACGAATAGATAACTGGGACCGTATGTAAAGGGGTTTAATAAGACGTAACTTAAATAAATTGATAGGGAGTCACCCATTTCTTAAACGAACGTTACGTCCTCTGGGTCTTCTGAGAAAGCTAGGGATTCTAGGGGACCTCCTCCTTTACCGTTGGGTGAGGTCATAAGAACGTACTTTTTAAGGTGCCTGTCTCCTCGGACCGCTTGATGTTTCTCAACCTGTGCTAACTCGTTGATTCACACGTCGTACAGTCCCTTCCAAGATTTTCAAAGTAAAACCTCTTCTCGTGTACCCTTTAAAAGAACAGGTTTAAGAACAGAACTATACGTCCGATACACTGGGAAAATGAACAAATCTTTTGTTAATTTATTTATTTTGAGGTCTCAGACATCTTCCAGTCATTTATGAAGAACAAATTACAAAAGCTTACGAACACGAGTCTTAACAAAACACTTCATAGAAGTTCTTTAGAAAGAAAAACAGAAGACTTGGTCTTCGATCTTCCACTCAAATTTTGTCAACGTCTGTCCCACCGACGTCCCATGTTCCGAGACATTCACCGTAGAGATCCCCCTCCGTTCAGAGTCGAAGAATGGAACTTTGTTCGTCCTTATTATTCTTTCTACTAGAGCCCCTTCGAAGTTTGGAATTATAGGACGTAAGACCGTGAAAAACAGGAGAGGAAAAAAGTATGCACAAAAAGTGTGAAGAATGGTTCCGAAACTACGATGACGACCAACATGACTGGGACTTGGTCCCTAATATTTCTGTTTTTGTCTGTCCAGGGTTCATTCTCGATACGTACTCACTTCCCCCGGTCGGACCCGGTTTCCTTTCAAAAGACAAGTTGAGAGTTGGTCCTGTGTGTGCACTAGGTATATCTGTATATGTATTGGTTATCTCTAAGGTCAGAAAAGTTTTCTTTGTGTTTTAGGTCTTATATAAAAAAAGGAAGTAGAAAAGAAAATAATTTCTATTCATGTACGAGTGAGCGATTAGTACAGACTGAGAAAACGGTGTGGTACCAGACATCGGACGGTCAGAGGAAACAGGTACCTAAAGGGTCCGTTCTTATGACTTCACCCAACGGTAAAAGAAGAGGTCCCGTAGAAGGACTCGGTCCCTAACTTGGGCGTAGATGGACACAGAGGACGAAACTTCCCTCTAAGAAATGACGACTTGGTGGTCCCTTCGGGTATGTAAACCCTTTTGTCTAGACCAACGTAAATCGTTATTTCGACATAATACGGGTAGATGCTCGTGGACCACTTACCTATCATAGACTCAATAAAAGCAAAAGTAATAAAGGTCGTGGTCTGTGTATGATTTATAACGTACTTACTTACCTTTTACCTACTAATGTCTAACTACAGGGTCTGTATTCAGTAGTATGAATCTTCTATTTCACTAAAAGGGAATTATAAAAGTTTTGAGAGAGTTGTTAACAATCAACATAACAAAAAATTTAAAATTGTAATAAATTGATATATGTATATATGGTATCTTATAATGAGTTTACATTTTTACTTACTTTAATACGGTAAACGTCTCTACGCCTACCCGGATCTCTGACTGTATGTTTTACTTCATTCAGTCTTTCTCTTTTTTTTTCTAGAGTATAATTACGTGTGTATATCTTAGATTTTTTTACTATCTACTTGGATAAATGTTTCGTCTTTATCTCCATGTCATATAGAAAATCTACGTTAAAACATTAAATTTTGATAAGATAACAGTAATAAGCAAAAAAAAAAAAAAACAGTCCCTCCGTGTAATTCGTAATGACTGTTTTACCTTCGTGTTGGGATCGGGGGAGAGGAGTAGAGTGTCCGTGACAGGTACCTACTTCCTCAATCCGGAACACTAAGACTGAACAAGAAAGGAAAGAAGTCAACTCAACCGACCTTTCTTACAATTCCACGAACTCTCTTCGTACTCTTTCGTGTTTCGGAAGATGTCAACACGGGTCTTTTATTAGATATTTTATTGGTGACTGTAAACAAGTTCCTAAAAATGTTTCTTATAGGGTCCTACTCGTACATCCGACGTCGAACTCCGGTACCCTTCCTAATAATAGACTCTGGACAAACACTCCCCTTACAAATACCGTTTTCTTCAAACGACTCAGATCCCAAATCCTAATTAATTCTTATCGATCTTCGGAAAAATCCTCTATTACTAGAATTCTACGATCCTCTTTGGTCCTAAATCTTTCTATTCTTTATTTGACTCCTTACATCGTACTCAATGTTACATTAGTGTTCAATTCATGTCATTTAGACCCACCTCCTTTGATTTTTGCAGTTTGGAGACTGGATTACGAAAACAGTTTCATATTTTCTCTTGGACTTCGAACTTTATTTGTACATCAGGGTATGACACTCAGTCTCTGATGTAGTAGCAGACGGCTACATCGAGACATGGTACTCAGTTTCCGACGGAGTAGTAACGGCTGTAGCAGGTAGAGAAGTCCAACTTAGAGACCGACGACCTCGACCCGAGACCGTCAAAAACATAAATAAATAAAAAAAAGAAAAAAAATTTAAAATTTTAGAAATTAAGAATGTACACAAGGGTTTGTACTTGGAGGGAGGGTGGAGGGAGGGGTGTTGTAGAGAGACCCAGTAGGGGTGCGTGGTCGGGGTTCGTTCGACGTGGGATGCAGTCTGTACCTGACCGCTAAGTTAAGAATGTACTGTCATATGTACAATCTTATAATTTTTTTTTTTTTTTAGTGCCGTCGTCCGACTTAGACCGGACCCTCGATACCCGATGTTGAAGACTGGGTCTACTTTGTTTGGGTCCTTTTCTAAAGAATTTCAAGTGGAGACATGAATCACCAAGTATATCGGGTGTAAAATTCCGAGTCCCGAATAAAAATCGAATTATCCTTAGTGTCGATTTTGGATCTCGACTAAATTACGGTGTACGTACCTCGTACACCTTCTCAGTAACGTCGTGAGAGCCAACAATCTCCAGTGTACGTGTGGTTCGCAGACACCGGAGCACGACAGACCGACACCAGAAGACGTCTAAAATGATCGTAACTAACCAGTCGTGTGTGGGACGGAATTACTCTTCCGTCAGGGTCGTACTCCGCGATTGGTGCTCCTCGGAGGAATTCTCCCTTGGTGGGTTTCTCTTCGACTTAATTGACCAAACGTAGGAGTACTATGTTTGGTAACGAGAACCTTTTACTTATCCTGTATTCTCTACTGGTTTTAAATGTCACGATAGTCTGAATAAACCAGAGACAAAGAAAATGAATTTATTTTGACAGAGTAAAGTTCACTAAAAGATATCGACCACTAACACTTCCCCTCGAAGGGTCCACCACGACCATCATTTCTTGGACGGAAAGTTACGTCTTCTACATTCTCTATGTTCGAAATAGGAGCCTTTCTAGGGGACCTCCTCCTGTACCGTTGGGTGAGGTCAAAAGAACGGACCTCTTAGGGTACCTGTCTCTCTGGACCACCCTATGCCAGGTATCCCGGTGTTTCTCAGTGTTTACTTCACTGAATCGTACGTACGTGTGCGAGGAGTATCTAGGACAGAACTTTATTTCAGTGTAAACTTTTGATATCGAAGTTGTACACTAACCTCCTCTCCCTTTGTGTTTGTCAGGATTGTGAATCCATTCTGGTCGGAAGACGTAACTTTCCGTCCAAGAAAAAAAGTCGTGGTGGACCCTTCGAGGGGGAGTGTTAGTGGTCGACATCTTTTAGTGAACTTTACTCTGTCGAAATAAATCCCTTTTCTTTGTCTCTGGTTCACCCAGACTATAGTGACATTTAAAATCAGTAGAAAATGCAGGAAAATTAAAAGGTCCTCGTTACCTAACATAATACTTCTACGTTTGAAATTAAGTCGAAGAGAAACCCACCAGGGGAGAATTCCTCCAAGGAGTACCAATCACGGACACCGTGTGCCCTGTCTCAACTCTACATTTTACTTCGTCTGAACGGAGAGTTTCTAGTAGATGGACACACGACTCAGTTGAACCCGTTCTCTATTAGACCTGCGAAGATGACAGAATCTAATAAGTCACCGTACCCCTCTTCACTAGTTAACATAAGGAAAGACACGAACTTCAGGTACTCAGGTACTTGTTTCACCAACCAGGGTAAGACTTCTTGTAGACTCACAAACATAGGTCTCTCACAACACTCACCCGTCGTGTCAACGGACACCCTACTTCTGATTACCGTCAGTTACCTTGTCTTCCCATCGTCCTCGTCGTCTGTAACCTCTTCTTTTTGGTCCCCGACAATCTTTCGGTACTAATTTAGATTCTGTTAAAGGTTCGGGTGGGGGTCTTAAGAGTCCTTTTCACCGAGTGTACCCAATGTACGTTTTGGGAACCCCTAAACCACCTCATAAGTCACTCCCTTAAGTACTCCTGTATGACCTGAGGGAAAATCTTCTCGTTCTTTCCTAAATTTTGTACTTCTAAACCACATAAAACCATTTACACCAAATAAAAATGAGACGATTTGTCTAGTCGGGACCCTAAAGAAACCTTCCTTACTACGATTTCGACTTTGAGGTCATGAAACCGGTGGAGTACGGTTCTCAACTGAGTAACTTTTTCTGAGACTACGACCCTCCCTAACCCCTGTCCTCCTCTTCCCCTACTGCTTCCTACTCTACCGACCTACCGTAGTGACTGAGCTACCTACACTCAGACTCACTTGAGGCCCTCTACCACTACCTGTCCCTCCGGACCGCACAACGCTAAGTACCTCAGCGTTTCTCAACCTGTACTGACTCACTGACTTGACTTGACTTGACTTTCACAGGTTTACAATATATTTCTTTGATTCACACTCCTTTTTTATTACTTATTCCAAATCACTACTTCAAGTTTTCAGGTCAATTTAATCGATTTAAATCAACAAAAGAAGTAATGTTTTATCATCGATAGTGTCAGCATAATAGTATGTAAGAACTGATGACCAGAGTAGACCCGGAAACTATAAGAAGTCGTAGGAATGATGTAAAGAGACCAGTCAAACGAGGAAGTAAAGGGGTGTTACTGACACAGTCTGGCAGAAATTAAAGGAGTTCGGTGACTGTTGAAAACGTGAGAAAGGAAGAGTCATTCGTCGGGACTGAGTATAAATACAACGATTAATTCCGATAAATAATGTCCCTTGAGGAAGTTTAAAGACTCCAACACAGACGTTTGGGTTCACGGAGACATAGGTAACAAAGAGGAAAGAATAATATGCACAGTTTCCATTTGATGTGATCTGTGAGCAATTTTTGTCGTCCCTTCTAAAATAAGTTCTGGTAACGCTATCACCCCTCTCTAACTTAGGTTGAGACAACTTTGTCTTTCCCAGTTAAAATATTCACGACCGCACTCGACAACCTTTTTATGACCTCCTATAATTCCTTCTCCAACCCGTTACACTAATCTGGTGACCACAAACGACTAACCATGAATTCAATCCGAGGATAGGAGGGTGACTCTGACCCCATATCAATGGGACAGAAAGAACTACTAATGTAAAGTTCTACTACCGAGGGTCCAGGAACTCTTTTTGTAACTACCCATCATCTTTTAAATGTAAAGTTTTTAGTGTCTTTCTTAAATATTGATGTTTAAAATATTTCATTCACGAGAATTCAAATGAGTCCGACTCCCTTCGAATTGCCGAGAGGACCAGTGTCCCTTTGTTCAGAGGGAGGAGCTCAAAGAATGAGAATGGATGAAGACGGAGGAACTTACCACAGTTAGGAATCCACTTTAGAAAGGGACAGAACGGTGGAAGACACAAAACACCTAGGAAGAACTGTTATAAGTCTGTAAAGTTTATGTAGGTTGTCGTGAGTAGACTTTGGTTTGATTTTGTTTGTCTTTAGGGTGTCTGGAGGAGAAGTGAAGGTGTAGAGGGAGGCCGGACCGAGGTAAAAAGACAATGGTACTGTCGGTCTGAAAATCTATCCAAAGGAACGTGTGTGAAAGAGGTGTAAGAATGAAAAGGGGAGGAGAAGAGAGAGAAAGAGAAAACGGAAGAGGACTCAGATAACCATATCTACTACGTCCTCTTTTCTTCACCTTTGGTGAGTCGAACAATTCTCGATACGGGGTTTACTTGTGTCGTAATAAAGGTGAATAAGATAACTAGTTTCGTCCCCGTCCCGGGTGGGTCTGAGTTCCCCGTCCCATTTACCCGACATGAGGAACTACACCCTATTAAATTAACAACGTAGGTAGAAACCTTTTCATGATAACGGCATACAGAATATATTAGTACTTGAAACGTTAAAGAAATCACAAGATATTGAAATTTTAGTGTAAACTCCAATACCGTAATCAACGTCCGTGTAAATTTTAATAAAATAGAGGGACCACTTAACATGGTGAATAACACTTCCCTAGGAGGGATAAAACACTACGAAAAAGGAAAATAGAAAAGGAACTATTTATCTTTGAATTTTTTTATGAACAGATCATATAAAGTGGTAAGGAAATAAATGTTAACGAGGTATAGATACAAAATCTATCAATAGACTGTCAGAATTGATATAGTAAATCAGTCAACGTGACTGATATACAGGTCAACAAATTACTACATAGACTCAAATGTAGAATATATAAAATAAACCAATAACGAAAATCCAAAAAAGGAGAGAGGACGAATGGAAGAAATATTAATATATAAAAAAGAGTAATGTAAAAGAGGAGTTAAACAAACCTTTGACTTATGACACAGACAATGAATCACTAACGGAAGTTTTGATTTCTTTTGGTTTTATATTTAAATTTGTTATTGGAATTGAAAGAGACTCTATTAAAATATTCCGAAACTTATTAAATTGAAATAGAGGCAGTACGATGTTAAAATATGAAAATAAAACACATTAAATTAAGACAACAGATTGGAATATTTTGTAATAATAATAACAAAATTTTGTTAACAACAAGTAAATCTAAATAAAATTTTTTAATATATTTTTTAATATTAGGATACACAAAAGGTAAAGAAGAAGATAGAGTTTGAAAGACGGACCCCAGTACGAGAGGATTTTAAGATTTCATTAAATCTTAAAGGAAGTTATTTACCGGAACTTCACCGTTCCTAGAGAAAAACAAACAGATCTTCATAGAACGACGACGACGACGATTCAGTGAAGTCAGTACAGGCTGAGACACGCTGGGGTGTCTGTCGTCGGGTGGTCCGAGGGGGTAGGCACCCTAAGAGGTCCGTTCTTGTGACATCACCCAACGGTAAAGGAAGAGGTTACGTACTTTCACCTTTCACTTTTAACTTTCACTTCAGCGACAGCACAGGCTGAGAAGCGCTGGCGTACCTGACGTCGGATGGTCCGAGGAGGTAGGTACCCTAAAAGGTCCGTTCTCATGACCTCACCCCACGGTGACGGAAGAGGCTCTTCATAGAATCAGTGACTATTTTTACAAGGGAAACCTTCGATACAAAAAAGTCACATAATTATTATAATTATAATAATTTGTTAAAAAACCGAGAATAACAACACCTTTTAATCCAAAGACAGGTACAGATAGAAAACTTCCGTTGGACCAGTGAAAATTCTAGAAGAAATATAGAGATTATAGAATTACAATTAATAAAACAAAGATCTACACTTAGTAATTTTTAAATAAGACGAACTTGAAGAATTTAGACCCTTGATAACAAAAAGTAATCAAAACCTTTATTAATAAAGAATTTTATGACATAAAAATTTAATATGTAGATGAGAAGATCTTAATGATAGCATGAATGTAATTTAAAGAGTTACAACAGTAAAATTGGAGAAAAAGTATTAAAGAAACGAAAAGAGAGAACGTAAGACTTGGTAAAAGGTTGAGTGGTTAAGAGAGAAGTCGATATAGACTAGGTAACGATTAGGAAACTTATTGAAATTTTTTTATAACAAAAAGTAAGGATATTTAAGACAAAACAAATAAAGTCTATATATTCCAGTATAATAAATGAAATATACAGGGAAATTTGAGGAAATTAGGGCTTAACAGGTTTTTTTGGGTTTTATCTTTTTGGACATAAAATTTTAACAGTACGGTTTCCGTGATCCTACTTTGTTCCCGTTTAAGAACGACCTCCTTAAATGGAAATAAAATCCAGAGTTTCTTAGAGATATTTATTAACAGTATTGGTACATATATTCCTTTAACACGTAAAAGACCCATCTGTCACGTAAAGGTTAGAGGGTACTTGTTTGAAAAGAAAAAGGACGACGAGAAGAAGAGTTGGGGTTCCTAAAAGGAACGTCAGGAGACCCCCACACTCCAGTCAAGTCAAACGAAGACCAATTGAAAATTGAACTGTCATGTCAAAACCCATTATCGAAATACCTCCTTTCTCTATTAGTCAAGTTACCTATGTTATACCAAAAGTGGGGTATACTAGTGAACAATGAAAACTATGTTATTTGATGAGGGATGAAGAACTTAGCTGAAGGAAACGGAAGGTAGTTACTGACCTCTAGTTTGGTTAGTTAGGATTTGCTATAGTTAGGACTTATAAGTCCTCCCTGACTACGACTCCGACTTTGGGGTTACGAAACCGGTGGACTACGTTTCTCGACTGGGTGATCTTTTCTGGGACTACGACCCTTTGTAACTTCCGTCCTCCTCTTCTCCTGCTACCTCCTACTCTACCAACCTACCGTAGTGGCTGAGTTGCCTGTACTCAACTCGTTCTAGGTCCTCAACCACTACCTGTCCCTTTACCTGTACGACGTCATGGACCCCAGTGTTTCTCAGTCTGTGATGACTCACTGACTTGACTTGACTTGACGGAAGGTATCACACAATAAAAGACTGAGAAATCAAAACATTAGGATGTACCTTTAATTAGGAAACGAGAAGTAGAAAATTACAATCTTAGAGATACCACGTCCATAACTGGGAAAAGAGGAAAACACAAGTAAAGGATCCATTTAATTAGATTCTACTGAAATTTACGGTAGAACTCACATCACTTTGGATTAATGGATATATGTCACCTTAAAACACAGAGAAGACTCAAGATAAGGATGAACTGTAGAGGTGAACGTATAGAGTCAAAGGACTTTGACTCATATGGGATTTGATTTGAGTCTCTGACTATAGAGAGGTAGGAGGTTGTCGGAGGTTTAGAGTAGGAAAAGATCAGAACGAATAAAGTCAGTATTCTATGTTATTGAGTTGATGACGAGTGAGGTCTTTAGAAGGACGGAGAGATAGAATGTAAAATTCTGTAAAAGAGAGTGATCCGACGTTAGTGTGTACAGATTTAAGGTTTGAAGAACCCTTGAGAATGGTTCAAGAAAGTAGACGGTCCTGAATGAGGATGTATATGAAGTTTAGAGGTAATTTTATAGTACAGTAGTGAACCTTTTTTAGAATCTTTTCATATTGAAAGGTTTTGACTTGGTCCTTCTTTATCTTTTAGAATTGTCTGGGTAGTGTTCGTGTATTAACTTTGACGTTAGTCTTTAGAAGGTCGTTTATTTTCGGGTCCTGGTCTTCCGAAGTGTCGACTTAAGATGGTTTTTAAATCTCTTCTCGATTGTGGATAGGATGAGTTTGAGAAAGTCTTTTAACGTCTCCTTCCATTTGAAGGTTTGAGTTAGATACTTCGGTGGTAGTAGGATTATGGTTTTGGTCTGTTTCTACGGTGTTTTTTTCTTTTGATGTCCGGTTATAGTGACTACTTGTATCTACGTTTTTAGGAATTCTTTTAAGATCGTTTGTCTTAGGTTGTTGTATAATTTTTCTAGTATGTATTACTGGTTCACCCGAAATAGGGTCCCTACGTTCCTAAGAAATTATAAACGTTTAGTTAGTTACACTATGTGGTGTAATTGTTTCACTTTCTAATATTTGGTATACCAATAGAGTTATCTACGTCCCTTTCGGAAGCTGTTTTAAGTTGTAGGTAAATACTGTTTTTGGGAGGTCTTTCGTCCTTATCTTCCTTGTATGGAGTTTTTTTTTTTTTTCGGTATATACTATTTGGATGTCGTTTGTAATAGGAGTTACCACTTTTTAACTTTCGTAAATCGGATTTCAGTCCTTTTTTTGTTCCTACGGATGAGAGTGGTCATGATAAGTTGTATTAAAACATCCAAAATCGGTGTCGTTAGTCTCTTCTTTTTCTTTATTTTCCTTAGATCTAACCTTTTCTCCATTTTAGGAGTGACAAACGTCTACTGTACTAGGAGATGTTGGGATTTCTGAGACGGTCTTTTACTGATCTCGATTAGTTACTTATATCATTTCAACGTCCTATATTTTAATTGTGCGTCTTTAGGGCACGTAAGGATATGTGATTGTTACTCTTTTGTCTTTCTCTTTAATTCCTTTGTTCGGGTAAGTGGTAACGTTGTTTTTATTTTTTTGAATCCTTATTTAGATGGATTTCTTTGTTTTCTGGATATATATCTTTTGATATTTTGTGACTACTTTCTTTAATTTCTCCTGTGTTTATCTACCTCTTTATATGGTACAAGTACCCTACCTTTTAGTTATATCACTTTTACTCATATGATGGGTTTCGTTAGATATCTAAGTTACGTTAGGGATAGTTCGATGGTTGTCATAAAAAGTCTCTTGATCTTCTTTATTAAAGTGTTAAACATACCTTTATGTTTTTTGGAGTTTATCGGTTTCGTTAGAACTCTTTCTTCTTACCTTGACCTCCTTAGTTGGACGGACTGAAGTCTGATATGATGTTTCGATATCAGTAGTTCTGTCATACCATGACCGTGTTTCTCTCTTAATATCTAGTTACCCTGTTTTATCTTTCGGGTCTCTATTTAGGTGCGTGGATACCTATGGAATAAAAACCGTTTCCTCCGTTCTTATATGTTACCTCTTTTTTGTTAGAGAAATTGTTCATCAAGACCCTTTGATCAGTTGGTGAACATTTTCTTACTTTGATCTTGTGAAAGATTGTGGTGTGTGTTTTTATTTGAGTTTTACCTAATTTCTAGATTTACATTCTGGTCTTTGATATTTTGAGGATCTCCTCGTGTATCCGTTTTGTGAGAGGCTGTATTTAGTGTCGTCCTAGGAGATACTGGGTGGAGGGTGTTATTACCTTTATTTCGTTTTTATTTGTTTACCCTGGATTAATTTTAATTTCCGAAAACGTGTTGCTTCCTTTCCTTTGATGTTCGTTCCACTTTTGGGTCGGAAGTCTTTCCCTCTTTTATTATCGTTTACTTCGTTGACTGCTTCTTTATTAGAGTTTTTGTATGTTCGTTTTGGACGTCGATTTAAGGTCTTTTTATTTATTGGGTTAGTTTTTTACCCGGTTTCTGGATTTGTCTGTGAAGAGGTTTCTTCTGTATGTCTACCGATTGTTTGTGTACTTTTCTACAAGTTGTAGTGAGTAATAGTCTCTTTACGTTTAGTTTTGGTGTTACTCCGTGGTAGAGTGTGGTCAGTCTTACCGACGATAGGTTTCAGATGTTTGTTATTTACGACCTCTCCGACGTCTCTTTTTCCTCCGGAGAATGTGACAACCACCCTTACGTTTGATCATGTCGGTGATACCTGTTGTCAAACCTCTAAGGAAATTTTTGACCTTTATCTTGACGGTTTACTAGGTCGTCAGGATGACGACCCGTATGTGTGGCTCCTTCGGTCTTAACTTTCTCTGTACACATGGGGTCACAAGTAGCGTGATGACAAATGTTATCGGTCTTGTACCTTCGTTGAACCTACGGGTAGTCGTCTACTTACCCATTTTTTTCATCGCCATGTATATGTGTTACCTTATAATGAGTCGGTAATTTTTCTTACGTACACTTAGTCAAGATTACTCCACCTACTTTGACCTCGGATAATATGTCTCACTTCATTCGGTCTTTCTTTTTGTGGTTATGTCATACAATTGTGTATATATACCTTAAATCTTTCTACCGTTACTACTGCGATATACGTTCTGTCGTTTTCTCTGTGTCTACATTTCTTGTCAGAAAACCTGAGACACCCTCTTCCACTCCCACCCTACTAAACTCTCCCATCGTAACTTTACACATATAATAGTATACACTTTGTCTAGTGGTCAAGTCCAAACTACGTACTCTGTCCCACGAGTCTCGACCACGTGACCCTACTGGGTCTCCCTATCATACCCCTCCCTCCACCCTCCCTACAAGTCCTACTCCTTGTGTACATTTGGGTATCGACTAAGTACAGTTTCATACCGTTTTGGTGACGTTATAACATTTCATTAATCGACGGTTACTTTTATTTAATTAATTAAAATTTTTTATCTTTTTTCTTTAGTACAATGACCCACTTAGACGACTCTACCCCACCCCCTCCTAGGAAACATACGTCCTAGGATTGGACGATACGAACAAGTATCACGAAAATTGTTGATACTACATTTGATAATATAATTTTATTCATTGGTAAACAAGTTGCGAAGTTTCAGATAGAGGAAAAGGTATTCGAAGAACTTACACTCCAAACGGACGGACCAAATGATGATGTAGTGGTCTCCTTACGAATGGTGTATCTTCCGTAAGTATCCATGAACAACTTACTTATGAACTTACCTAATAATTACTGGGGCAAATAATAAGTTTGTGAACATTTTACGAAAACACTTACGAGTTCTTTAGGGTTTGGATGGATTTTATACGATATTTTAAACAAAGTGAAGGGATTCTTTATAAAAGTTTAAAAAGTTTAAACCCGAAATAGGTACCTTAACACCTGGAGTTAAAATAGGGTAACCGACCTGTCTTACAACTTTTAATGGTTACCCTTTAACAACTTTCTAAAACTAGTTTCCTTACCTTGTACCACTCTATATACCAAATCTTTTCCTTGAAATCCCAGTCACACGTTTAACCTAACTCACCCCTTTCTGGATTCCGATTACTTTTTGATACTCTCTGTTCATCTCCTCGTCATCACTCCGCACCCTTTGTCTAAACAAACTCTCGGTGAAGTCTCCATCCCCGAAGAGACCACCGAGTCTACCATTTATTCGGTAGACGTTACGTCCTCTGGACCTAGGTTGTAGACCTAACCCTTCTAGTGGACCTCTTCCCCTTATCGATAAGAGAGGTCAAGAACGGACCTCTAAAGGTACCTGTCTCCTCGGACTACCCGATGTCAGGTACCCAAGTGTCTCTCGCTGATTATGAAAAAACTTATCTTAGATATCGCAAACCATTATAGTAACCTCACACTATTCCGTCCTCACCCCCAAGTCCTATGTATCCTCTTAGACTACTCTAAACCCTAATTAGGACAAAAATAATTGGACATAATGAACACCACACAATTAATTCCGTATGTGTACATACTTATAGTCTTAAAGAGGTAAAAAGTGTAATATTTTGACTCTGTCCTAGGGTCAAAAGGACTGAGGATAAAAAAAAAGGACTGAGATTAACATAGATAATACTTTCAGAAAAAATGGGTTTGGGACCGGAGGAACCGACCGAGGACTGTGGGTTGATTTTTCCGAGTCATTGGAGGATCTTCCAATCCAAGACAAAGAGTCGACTGTTAGGTTTAAATCTCGGATGACACTAAGGTAATGGGATATGGTTTAAAAGAAAAACTTAATAACGAGACACCTGAGGGTGACGAATGTAATTAAGTATAAAGAACCAGGATCCTAAACGAACATAATAGAGAGTGAACCGATTTGGTAAACCCATAAGTTAATAGAGAAGAATATTCTCGTTCGAATGACGGTTCAATCAAAGGAGGTTGTACGAAGTACGGGTAAGAGACGGAAGGGAGTAGACCGGAAATAAAGACTGTAGAACCAGACAGACAAGAAGGTTTACAAAGAATCACTACCTCGAAAGGTTGAGTCCGTCGGTACCTTCACTTCTTAGTTAAATCGGTAGGTCAGAGGGGGAGAGGAAAACGGAACAACTCACACAACGTAGTTATATATAAAAAAAGTTACGAACACGTAGTATTGTTTATAAACAAGAAAGTCTTCGTAACATTACAAAAGGTCGGAAGTTTGAGTACAACGAAATAACTACATATTTATACGTTTCAAAGATTTATACGTTTCAGAGTTGAGTCACAAACTGGGATATTCTCAGAGATGGACTGACTAGGACTACCTGGTCAGTAACGTTTCGACTTAGATAAATCGTGTCCCGACTGTATAAGAGTGACGAGACCTCTAGTAAAGATGAGAACTTCTTGTGACCCATACACACACACACCACCCCACCAGTAGACGACGTGACGAATGCTAGTCGGGGTAAATAGGGATTCCCAGAAAGAACTTCCATGAAAACAACGTCAATAGAAGTCATAGATATTATAGTACGTCATGAATGTCATAGTAAAGTTTCGAAATCTCTTCTTAAAGGATGTTTCTTTCAAATACCTTTGAAGGAAATATCAAAACTAATAAATGGGTACTTGTCGGATTTCTACTATACTGTATAACATTAAACATTTTACTACTGAAGTGTGTACTTTTATACATTTGTACCCCAGGGACCACCGAGTTACCATTTCTTGGGTAGACGGTTACGTCCTCTACACCTAAGTTGGACACCCAGTCCTTTTAGGAGACCTCTTCCTTTTCCTTTGTGAGGTGTCTCCTTGAACCGTCCGATGTCAGTTACCCCAACGTTTACCAGTCTATACTGAATCGTTGACTTGTTCGTTTATTTGATATCAATTGAATAGTCTGAAGTAGGTTTAACAAAAATCAAACCCTTCAGAATAGTTTTACATGTCAATTAAACATACACTTTCATAATCAGTGTGTCAGGACAGACTGAGAAACGTTGGAGTAACCGACATCGGACAGTCCGAGGAGACAGGTAACCTAAGAGGTCCGTTCTTATGACTTCACCCAACAGTAAAGGAAGAGGTCCCTAGTAGGACTGGGTCCCTAGTTTGGACCCAGAGGACGTAACGTCTGTCTAAGAAATGGTAAACTCGGCGATCCCTTCAGATTAAACACACACATACATATGTATATATACCACCACCGCCATCAAATCAACGATTCAGTACAGACTGAGAACACTGGGGCACCTGATATCGGGTAGTCCAAAGAGACAAGTGCCCCAAAGGGTCCGTTCTTTTACCTCACCTAACGATCAAGGAGGAGGTTTCCTAAAAGAACTGGGTCTCTTACTTGGGAGTAGAGGACGTAACATCTACCAGAGGACGTAACGTCTACTTACGAAATCACAACTCGATGGTCCCTTCGAGTCAAACACACATGTTTGTGTGTGTTTATACATATATATAAACATATACATATATATATATATATACATCTCTCTCTCTTTAATATCTAACATAGTACACTTCTCAAATTACACATGAATTATACCTTGTACTAAAGTTAAAATTGTGTATATAATTTGATAAACTATATTTAAAACACATAACATAAAAAGAAATCTATTTTTCGTTTTCAGATAAAACCTTCCTAATTCAAAACTTCCCTCTCTTTGTTATAAAATGTCCCTCTCTCTAACTTAATGTACGGTCTTTACGAGTCTTGTTTAAGTCAATAAAGATTACATAGTTTATAGTTCTACATTAAAAGTCTAAAATTTTTCACGATAATTGTAATCGAAAGTTAAAAATACACCCAACAATTATGATCGTTCGTCACGGTTCACCGAGGATTTTGGTTCAATAAGAAAAAGTAAATTTAACACGAAAGGTTTTAGGTGTCCCAATAAAGTGAGGTTATAAGAATCCACATAAATATATAAGTCATATTTTATTTGTAGAAACCTATACTATAACTCACAGTCTAACTGAAATTATAAAAAATAAGATATCTACAGAATGTCATATTTTACAAATAAATATCCGTACTGATCCTTTCTAAGAAATCTAAAAATAGAATGTTTTTATTACCTTTTAGTATTACAGTCAACCTATAGAACTGACTTATTACGGATTTCATTCATACGAAGATTATTTATTCGTTAAGGGTTTTACCAATGAAGTACACACGATGAGTATTTTATATGACCTCGGGTAATCCTGTGACCATGTCCCGAACTGTTCGTCAGAAAAGGAGAGTCTGAGACGGTATAAGTTAAAAAAATGAGGGACGGTAATAATCCAAAATCTTCGAATTAGACTACATATCAGGAACTTTATATTTTTATCAGAAATATATTGTTTTACTACATGGTATCTCAAGGAAAGTTTACCGTTCGAAAAATGTGTTGAGGGGAGGTCGACTCGGTTCCTGGCCTACACGAAAACTTTCCTGATATAAATACCGAAGAGGAAACAGTAAGTAGGGAGTCTCCAATAACAGTGTTTAGTCTTGTCTCTTAGGGGTCGGAAAGAGACTACAAGGGAGGGATGTTATTCTTCGAAACAAGTTTTTGGGTCCTCAGGAGGATCTGAAACAGAAATGTGTCATCCGACCCGTGTGTTCAGGGATCTTAAACTCGATTCTAGAAAGACAGGAATGAATGTCTTTTTCACGATCCAGGAAGTCAAGTCAAGTCAAGTCAAGTCAATGAGTCAGTACAGGTTGGGAAACGCTAGGGTACTTAACGTCGTACGGTCCGGAGGGACAGGTAGTGGTTGAGGGTCTCAAGTGAGTTTGAGTTCAGGTATCGAGATTTAGATCCTCGAGGGACTTAGAACGTAGGTCAGTAACTTCTTCAGGAGAGACGAGAGGAGACATATAGAGTCTTAGGTAGGTGAAGTGAAGTACGGGTCATGGTTATAGGATCAAGACGAGTGATAGTAGAGAACAGACAGAGTGACGACTTCGAGGGATGATAATGGAACTGGAAGTCAGAGTGAAAGGTCTTCATATGACAGACAACGACTTTACGTCTATGAAGTCACTTCAAAGGAAAACGGTGGTCCTATTTCAGGTTTGAGTTGTACCATATCAAAAATGACTACAGATGGTAGTCGAATTGAAAGGATCACCGAGTCACCATTTCTTAGACGGACGCTTACGTCCTCTGTGTCCAAACTAGAGACCCAATTCTTCTAGGGGACCTCCTCCTTTACCGTTGGGTGAGGTCATAGCAACGGACGCTTTAGAGTGCCTGTCCTCGGACCACCCGAGGAGACCCCAGCGTTTCTCAGTCTGTGTTGAACTCCTGATTTTGTTGGTCGTTCTAACAGTGGAGAGTAAAACACAAAGGTTGAAGAAACACAAAGAACATAAGTAATGAGTGGGACACACAATCAACGAGTCAGCACAGTCTGACAATTAGTAGGGTACCTAAAATCGGACGGTCCGAAGAGACAAGTACCTTAAGAGGTCCGTTCTTATGACCTCACCCAACGATAAGGGAAGAGGTCCCTAGGGTGTGACGTCCGTCTGAGAAATGGTAGACTCAGTGTTCCCTTCGGCGTAAACACCGACTAGGATTCGGAAACGTCTACGACGGGGACCGGACCTTACGACGAGAAGAAGACAAGAGGAAGACAGAGAAGGAAACGGAATACGAAGAAGAGGGACTGTTTGGTAGAACGGACGAGTTAACTTGAGTAATAACTGTATATCTGGAACTACAATGTGTGAGACCTTTAGATGAGACTGAGAGGTTTGACTCAATCCATGGTACGAACACACGAGGGCATTCTGTACGGTGAGACACACATTACCGGATACACACAATGGAAGGGTTGATCTGGTATTCATAGAACTCCTACTCGTAGTCCACAACGAGTCATGACTCAGGAGTCGTGGACACTACAACGGACCTTGTATTGTGTATCGACGAAATATGACCAATTTACTAATAAGAGAACACGGGTGAGTGGGGAATGAGGACTAAAACAAAGACATAAAGTAATCGAGGACCTGTAGACCCGAAGAGAGGACGTACGATAAAACACTAACGGTGACAACTTAGACTGTAGGTGAAGTCGAAAAGAAGAAAACTAGAACCGTGAACAACAGAAAACCTATACAAAATATAGTCGGGAAACCGGGAGAGACGAAATTAACGAAACCTTTCGATGGGAGTACCCCTGTAACGGACGGGTTGACTACAGGGAAGACTCAAACACAGATACTTTCCACCCCCTCCTACCTCTTATTCTATAAAAAAGGATTAATAAATAATATCATAGTGACACGTTTCCATTTGTTTAAACTGAAAGAAAAGTTATCGAACTCTTGATGAGGTTTCGTAATAGGACAGTTGACTTAAGTAGTGTTACGTCAGTGTAAAAGGATTGACTACCTAATACACGGAGACGATTTTCAGAACGTGGACGAAGAGAGTCGGGTAAGAGACACTTGTAGTTCAGATTAATCGACGAATGACATTTTGAAGTCGGTAGAGAAAAGACTCTGGCGAAAGACGTTCAATATGATTCTCAGTCCACCTTTTTTGTGGAATCAAAATTTGTTGGAGATTAGACAAAAGATATTAAAGGTTCAAGATTGAGTTTCCTAATTCTGTTTTGACAAGGGGGTTTAAGAAAAGTTCAAAAGTTTTACAAGAAGATTTCTTTTCTTTCACTGATTTAATAAGAGAACCAAGACAAAAGAGAAAAGAAGACAAAGGACTAGATAGTCCTTCAAAACGGGAGGACTTCTCACTGAAACAAGTAGAGAGGTATATGGACAACCGGTAAACAAACAAAAGAAACCTCTTTACAGATAAGTCCAGGAAACGGATAAAAAATTAAACTAAGAAAGAAAGAAAAATGTTAACTCAACTTCCTTAAGAAATATATAAAACCCTATTCGTGGATAGACTATATATCAAATATTAATAAAAGAAAGAAAGAATTCTGACGGAAAAGTAATACAATTAACAAAAGAAACCGATACGTTTATGTAAGATTAAACTACACAGAGTGAATAGATAAAAAACGAAAACGATCGACGTAAAAAACCTAGTATGGGTCCTTTAGTAACTGTTCAGATTACAGTACTATGAAAAAGGGATACAAAAGAAGATCCTCAAAATGTAAACAGAAATTAGATACAACTCAACCCAAAAAACTTAGGAATTTTTAAATTTTTATATTTATCGTATACTACGTCGTTAGGATGAAGACTCATAAATAGGTTTTATTAACTTTAATCCAAGAACTTCATTATGAACGTGAGTACAAATAAATATTAATAAATGTCGTCGGTTCTACACCTTTGTTTCAGGTGACTACCTACTTATCTATTTCTTTTATACCATATATGTAGTCGGAATGTTTTCCTTTAGAAAGGTAGAAGTTGAATTCCCCTATTACGATTATTCACTTTATTTAGTCAGTATCTTTCCGTTTGGGACGTACGAAGGTGAATATACTTCATATATTTCATCAGTTTGAATATCTTTGTCTCCTCTTACCACAAACGGTCCCAGATCTTCTTCCTCCTTTACCCCTTAACAAGAAGTTACCCATATTTTAAATCAACACATTCTACTTATTCAAGATCTCTGGTCAACTCGTCGTGATATGTCGTAACATGTCGAAATAATTGGTTATTTTTAACAGATTCTCCCATCTAGAGTAAAATCCACAAGATTATTATTAACAATTGACGTTATAAAACCGAAGATAAACTCAGTCAATACGGTTCGTTAAATTTTGCAAAATATTTCAAGATGTCTCGGGACGAGTTCTCTGAAACTTAGTAAAAAGGGAAACTTTTAATTTATCAAGTTTATCGTTGATTAGAATGTTATCGTAGTGTAGACGTATGGAGAGTCTCTCCAGGACTTTATACAAAATTAAACACCCTTCAGGAACAAATAAACAAACTGGGTTTAACTACAAAAGGACCACCAGTCCTTATCGCGTACCTAAAAGTAAAAACTTATTTGTTTCTTACTCAAGTAATCACAAAGAATCTCGGGACATCTTCTTTTGAAATCTCTACTGGGAGTTTACTTTTACGAAAATAAAAAAAATAAAAATCTCTTTTACTTCATCCAAATATATCCTGAAACTCTTATAGATTCGTTTTGACACTTAACTCAGTCTCATTTCAGTCAATTGAAAAAGTAATGTCAACCAGGTGACAAGACGTTTCGTTGTTAACATTGGTGTCACCTTTACCGAAACGAATTGGTTTCGTCGTGACTTGTTATCTTTATTACGTTAGATGTATATGTCAGAATTTTAAGAATCATCGGTTTAAATTTTTCATTTACTCCCTAATTAAAATTATTATATAAGATATGTCAATTTATATAGGTTTTATAAAACCCCACGATTCAGAAACCTTAACATTCACATAAAGTTTGAATGTAAAGTAAAGTCAAGGCTGGTCGGTGTAAAAGACACCAGTCATGATGTGACCCGTTGTGTTAGATCTCGGACTTATTTCATAGACAAGATCCATTACAGTCTCCTTGATATTCTAAGTTTGATTCCTAGACTACGAAGGGACTATACGGGGAGAATGGTAATGTGAATATTTCATAAGGTTTAAATCTACAGTTGACACCCTTCTTAATTCCAGTCACAGGAATTGATTGGAATTACCTACTGCTACACAACGACGAAAGTGTCTTACCCCTGGGTTATATGTTTGACTCCAATCGATATTTACTTAATCTTTACGCATAAAGAACACGAGAGGTGACACGTCAGACTGAAGGGATGAAGAATGTGAATTGAGTGTTTCACCAAATCTAATAATTTATCCTTTTAATTATTTTTCTGACACTATGTTATAGACTGAACACCTTCCTTATGTAATGAAAGGGGAAAGGAGTCGATCAAGTTTAGGTCTCTCCGGTTCCGGTATCCAAAATAGAGAAAATCTTAGTTATTTGAAACCTACTACCTATAGACTTCTAAAGTCCCACACCAGTAACGTCAGTAATCCACTCTTTCTTATTTACTCATCCATAGTGATATAAGAAAAGTGATTTCCTACTAAGTTAATTTAATATAGTGTAAGATTCTATATTATAGGTGTAACAGATACTTCTCGGCTCGAACCTTAACCTTTGTATACATATGATTCCTCACACAATTCATGTCCATGTATGTAACCCGATAAATAAGTATTTATCTGATTTGTTTTACGACTTTTTCAATATAAATCTCTTCTCACAAATTTAACAAAATTTTCACTCTTTTCGTAGGATTGGTGTCCTTTGTAGGTTCTAATACTAGAAAAAAAAAAACGACAGAAGACTATTTGTATAACTACAACAACAAATCTAGTTCGTACTTACCTTAAGACAGTAAAACAGTTGTCACAAGTCCGGATTGGACATTCGTTAACTTTAATCTCTCATTTTTCTTTCAAGTATATCAACGATAATTGGTATGTACACTCTTCGACCTATCTTCTTACGTCAATAGGTATTAATACCGTCTTTGTATGGTTTCTTCTTCAACTTCTAAACTCTCTTTTCTAACTCTAGGAAGAAACCCATCATGACATACCGCTACTTTAGGTTCTTTGATAACGGACTTCAGTCTTAATATAAATCCTATATATGTTAATCATATTGTTTCTGAGTCTCCTGATCACGATATTTACTATATTTTTAAACAAAGAGAAAGTACCTCTCTGGGGTCTCGTCTAAAATCATAACAGACATAGAAAGATCCAATACCGGTCTACCGGGAAACTAGTCCAGTTCTTACAGAGTCGCTAACCGGGACAGAAATCGTTACATAAAAGAAGTTTTAGAATTATCCGAATACCAGATAACCAAAGTCTAAACAAAGTGTTTCACTTTTACTTTCACTTTCAGTGAGTCAACAGACTGATAAACACTGGGGTACCTGATGTGTCAGGTACCTTAAGAGGTCTTATGACCTCACCCATCGGAAAGGGAAGAGATCCCCTAGAAGGGTTGGGTCCCTAGTTTGGGCCCAGAGGGTGTGACGTCCGGCTAAGAAATGGTCGACTCGATGTTCCCTTCGGGTTCTTATGACGTCACCCATTGGATAGAGAATAGGTCACCTAGAAGGGTTGGGTCCTTAGTTTGGTCCCGGAGGACGTAACGTCCACCTAAGAAATAGTTGATTCGATAGTCCCTCCGGAAAAAGTGTTTATTCATCGGTTTCTATGAGAGTCAGTCTGTCTGAAGAATATGGATTTCTGCAAAATAATTGACCTGAAAAAAGAAACGGGTAAGAGGAGTTCAATAATCACGGAGCAACTCAAGTAGGTCCCATTATATCAATTAACCCTTCAGAGATTGTAATTAGTCTAGTAACGAACACTTGACCTGAGTGACTAAATACCCCTCTATGAACTCTCCCGGACCCCCGTCATAACAGAACAACTCAAAGACAGAAATTTAGTGAAGAATCGGCAAAACCTATACCTTTGTTACTTGAAAAAGTCAACAACGTGTAAAGATTTAATGACCTGAGAAACAAGTAAATCCAACTTCCAATATACGTCTCTTTTTGAAGGAATTTATATAAGGGAAGTTAGGTACGAACGTTTACAAGATCCATAAAAAAGATCGAGAAAGGATTTTTAGAGTTTTACGTTGGTTATATGTGTTCGTAGGACTCAAAAACGTTGTTTAAGGATTTAAGTGTCCGGTATAAGCTTACACAAGACGGAAGGTTCGGTAGTCTCCATTGTCAAAAAGATTTACATAAAGGTCCTTTATCATTTTCAGTGGTTGAAAGGACAAAGATTCGGACAGGGAAGGTGTACGAAAGAGGGAGAATTCGGTCCCAGTGTATATAATCCAAGACAGCACCGTTAAGGTTAGAATCATAGTTTAAGTTTTAATCAATCTGATAACTGTCTTGACAACATACTTTAAGTTTTTATTGTCATCAAATTTGTTCCATTAAATAACGAGAGAAAGAACCTTCGGGTCTACCTTTACTAGGTCTCGTTCCTTCGTCGAAACTCTGGTACAGGTGAAACACCGATTTCTACTGAAGAACTCAAGAGCAGTAGTGTGCACACACTATCACCGACCCTTCCTTCTTGATTCTCTTTATTACACGGAAGAAACAGAATTTGTGTACTGAAACCCTCAAAACATAGTGAGTACGAAGATAATGTAATCGTTCTTGAATTAACGGACCGGTGTGGTGCGATCTTCCTTCCGACTTTTTACTCCAGAAATGGACTCGTCGGTACTAAGGTCGATTTTTAAAACCATACTACAATCATAGTGACAGTTCTGTCTACTGAAATGTCTGAAATGTCAGTCTACTGACACTGAAAGTAAAATAGTAAGTTATTGGTAAGGGAGGAAAGGGAAGAATCCTTGATTTATTGGTTTGTACTTGAATTTACCACGAGTACCTAAGGTTTCACCGTCTCACAAAAACTTCTTGAATACAAAACAAACCGTTTCATTAATTGGAGAACCATTCCAGTCGTATATAAAGAACCAGAACTTCTAAAATATTGTAAAGGCATTTGGTATTTTAATTGTCCTGTTGACACCTGTCTTATAACCTTTGGTTTCCTCACAAAGGGTTTATTTACAAGTAAAAAATTAGAAGGAGAGATCTGAACGAAAGATCTTTGTCGGAAGAAGAACAGGAACGAAAAAGGTTACCAGAAAGTGACTTAGGTATGTCTGTTTTTCTTGTCTCGTAGATGTACATCTAAGTCTAGAGGAGTTGACGTCATTTTGGTATCATTACTAAAGGGGGATCTGGATCGTTCCCGAGTATAATCCGCAGAGTCGATAAGAAATCGGACAAAGTCTGAAAAGAGTAACACCTAATTTACCATCAAGTTTGAGACCCCCGAATAATTAAGACGATACTTATTTTGGTCCGGACTGAAGACTAAGTCAAAACTATGTTTCATTACTTTTCACATGTCAGGGAACAAACCAAGTTCTTTGACACCAAGTCTGGCACGACACCATCTATACAGAATCGACTAGCGAACATATACCCCCTTGTCTACAGCTAAAAGAATAGAGAAGTTCAAAATATAAGTACTAATTAAAGTCGATAGTCAAAAGTTACATATAGTGATCGAGATAAGAAGAAGAATTCGAAAAAAAGGGGACATAAAGACTAGCTTGTCAATCCTTAGTATCACCTTTAATGAACCCGACATCTATCAAATTGTCCTACTGTTATCTTAACGTATCCTATCACGGATTATCAGTTTACTATTAATGACAATAGCACCAAAATACCTTACTTGTTTAGTTATTTAGACAGTAAACATTATGTGAAACATTCTTTACCATGTCGTCACACACCACCCCCAATTGTATCTGTGACAAGATGAACTGTGTCTCCATGTACTCTTGTAAAAAGAAATTTTTCCCCGATATTAACTCTTTATAATGATATAGATTAGATCTTAAAGGGGGAAGAGACGAGATATGAAATGTTTATTATATCCATCAACAAGTCAACACAAACTCAGAAACGTTGGGGTACTTTACATCGGATGGTCCGAGGAGACAGGTACCTTAAGAGGTTCGTTCATATCACCTCCCCCAACAGTAAAGGAAGAGATCCCCTTAGAAGGACTGGGTCCCTAGTTTAGGCCCAGAGGACGTGACGTCCGTCTATGAAATGGTGGACTTGGTGGTTCCTTCGGGGTCTATCCATCAAATATTCACAAACCCTGAATGACTTTACTAAATTGATTTATACATCTAAAATATTTATCAGATTCTGAGAGGTAATCATTATGGAAATGTATAATCATACAATTATAATTATCGTATTATCGAGATACGGTACGTGAACTACCACATAGAGTAGAGACAATGTGTCTACTTAAATGATCATGAGTCTCGTCGAACGACTGAATAAGTCTTCGTATAACGTCCATCGATCCTCTAAGTCCTTGTCTTAAGTCCAGTCAATAGAAATTTCAGAGAAATAGTTTTATAAAATGTTTTAAAATTTTACATACACACCTTTATAGTCTTATGGATATATGATCGTGATAAATGTCGTTATTGTATTCGAATCTCATAAAAGGAGATCCAGTCGGACTCTGGTTCAGAGACACTGGAACAAGAGGGTCTTCTCGTCCTCACTTCTTTGACTGAAATGGACGTCACCCTTTACGGTCAGGTTTGACAGTTCACATAGAGTGACTACGAAAGACCGAAACATAACGTGAAAGTTAAAGTAAACCTAGATTCTTACTCGCTTGTTTGCTCCTTTTCCTCTAAGTTTCTTTCTCAAGACTATGGATAGTAAGAGAATAAGGGTCACAGTTGGTAGTTTTATTGTACGAGAAGTCAAGTAGAGAGAAACTGATTGTATACGTCTCTACACTAGTCAGTACTCTTACTAGTTTACGTGACCTGTCTCAGCCACTTGTCAGTTTTCCGTCGGTGTCATAGAGCCGTCTGGTCACAGTAGTAGTTCCCTTAAACGTAAAGTGTAAAAATCGACGTCAACTCTTTCCGATGATATTTTTACCATAATCTGGAAAACCTCCTTTTGAAGAGTAATCTTGCATTACCTTGTCAAATTTTACAAGTATTAACCATCAGACCTACCTCAGGGACAGTACAGTCACATGACGAAAAGTTATCGAGGTATTGTTTGATGGTCTATTGAATCGTCGGGTTTTGTTATAAGTAGACTCGTGTTGTAGTGATCCAGGAGACGAATGAAAGAACCTGTACTACAAGATGATATTCATCACTGAGTTCCCGACATTACTTTCACAATCGGTCTCAATGTTAGGGTAAGCTCCGAACCCAGAAGAAGGATCAAGCACGTTAAAAACCATCTTAAATCAAAGAACATCAACATCTTGACTCCGAGAGTCGAAGATCTCTGGTAAGTACATCTTCAGACTTTTCTTTACATTTGATAAAATATCCCTGTATTTCGTCTACTCATTAATACTCCCTTCCTCTGTCTCATCCTTCTTCACCTAATGGTTCCCGGAACTCTTGTAAATCCCTAATGACTTAAAAAGTATTAGAACTTGACACCTCTACTAAAAGGTCCACATAAGTATACAATTTTAATTTTTAATGTAAGAAATTTGTACACGTCAAATAACTTGTAGTTAATATAGAGTTAGTGAAAATTTTTGTTAAATTCCCTTCTCATTAGTGGTACGCTTCAGAAAAGACACTACTTGTCGATCCTACAGGAATTGAATAGTATCATCTTTGTTTAAATAGTACTCTTTCTGTAAAAGGACCGGTTGTGTCGCTTCTGAAGTAATCAGTCGTAGATGAATAACTCGTGAACGGTATACGGAACGTACTATAATTCGTGAAACACATATATACACACACATATATATATACATATACAATAGAATACTCTGATAGTAAGAGGTTATGTCACTGAAACTCACCGAGTAAGGAAGGTATTTTTTATTTACGAGACTCCGTGATGTGTGTTTTTGTAATTGTTAGAAAGTGGGGTTTATTTCTACTCGTTACAAGAATCTCTATGGTATCGTCTCCGGAGACTCAATGTCTTATATTGTTTATTTTGGTCGGCCAAAATGTTTATTTGGGAAAAAAAAAAAAAAGTCCAAGATAGATCGTTCAAATGACCAAGTTTTTCATGTTTTAAATCTCTCCTCTTTCCCTCTCTACCGAGACAGGTGACTGTAAATTCGGATAGTTGTTGTTTTATAGATCGGTCATCTTCCGAGAAATACTTTACATATTAATCAGATTGTAACATGGTGATGATAAATAAGGTCACCCATCGTTCCGGTCACAAGAGGTTTCCTTTCCCTTGACAGAACACCAACTTCATACCTTTCTCTAGTTCTAGACTACATTATAACTAGGTCTAATCACTTAAGAAATGTACTCATTTACTCTATAAACTTACCCCTTATTGTATTCGTAGTCTCGTTGGGAAAGTTTCACGACGGTATTACACTCTTACCCTACCAACCATCCTCTTCCATCACAGTGTGCGTACGTACACACACACGAGTCAGTACAGACTAATAAACGGTGGGGTACCTGACATCGGACGGTTCGAAGAGACAGGTACCCCAAAGGATCGGTTCTTATCAACTCGTCCAACGGTAAAGGAAGAGGTCCCCTAGAAGTGTCGGGTCCCTAACTTGGACCCAGAGGACGTAACCGTCCACCTAAGAAATGTTGACTCGGTGGACCCCTGGGTCCATAACAGTGTCAATAAAGAAGTTTTCCGGACCCCTTACTACTTTGTCTTAGTCTGATCATTTATTCGGTACTGAAACTTTCAGAATAAATACATCGATACCCCGTAGAGACTCGGAATACGACCCTGACAAGTGAAGTCTGGATGCACGTTCATATATATTTCAGTGTACCAAATATATAGACTAGTTAATCCGTCTACTCGTCGTCTGAGAGTCAACCCTTCCAAGTACTTTGACCGGACAACTAGAACGTGTGGTCCGGAACAAATGGGTACCTCATGAGTGTGTACTCACTCCTATAAAGTTCCCTAAATCCTACTGACTAAAAAATTTTTCAACTGAGTATAGAGTCTAGGGTATAAATAATTGAAGTAACACTTTGGGACTAGTGATAATTTACTTTTGTTAGAGACTTTTCCAATTATTAAAATCGTTAAATTTAATATAATTATAAATATTATGTTATTTGATATTAGACATTAAAACTTTTATATTAATGTGATAAATTAATATTGAATAAACTAATATCAATATATTACAATATTAATATGTTATTATCACAAAATGCTTACCGTTTATAGATTCTATTCCACGAGTGTAACGAAAAACCAGAAACAAAGGTTACTTCAGATTTTAAAAATACGTTGTCTTTCAACAAGTACATCTATAGACATTCTAACAAAGTGATCCGAGAATCCTCATATAGGTGATGTCCGTTTCTTCTCCGAATCTTTATTTCGTCTTCTTGTAATTTTTAAAAGTTGACGACAAAGTAATCTATTTTAGTACGATAACGTTTACTGAACTTAGACCTTTCATCATTGACCTTAGATTACGTTTTGAGTGTCTACTACTATAACGGTATCATAGTCCTGACATTTTGTTCGTAGTGAAAAACCTCACTTACTACCTTTAAATGGAAGTTTATGAAATTTTGTGGAAAACAGAAGTCTCTGAATCAGATAGTCACGTTAAACCCCGAGACAATAGTTTGTTAAAATTGTGTAATCTCGTCTGACTTAGGTAGGAAGAAAAAAAAAAAGTTACGGTAAGAGGGTTTAGTAGAGTGGGAGAGGGAGAGGGTGTCTCAGGTTTTCTGACAAGTATGTAGACACAGAGAAAACGACAGAGCGTATGTCCCAATAGTAATGGTAGAAAGATTTAAGGTATATATACACAATCATATGACAAAACCACAAAAAGAAAGACCGAATGAAGTGAGACATATTATCCGAGGTCAAAGTAGGTGGAGTAGTCTTGACTAAGTTTACATAAGAAAAATTACCGACTCATTATGAGGTAACACATATACATGGTGTCGAAAGAATAGGTAAGTAGACTACTACCAGAAGATCCAACGAAGGTACAGGACCGATAATATTTGTCACGACGCTACTTGTAACCCTATGTACACAGAGAAAGTTAAGACCAAAGGAGTCACACATACGGTCGTCACCCTAACGACCCAGTATTCCGTCATGATAAAGGTCAAAAAATTCCTGANAGAATAGGTAAGTAGACGACTACCAGAAGATCCAACGAAGGTACAGGACCGATAATATTTGTCACGACGCTACTTGTAACCCTATGTACACAGAGAAAGTTAAGACCAAAGGAGTCACACATACGGTCGTCACCCTAACGACCCAGTATTCCGTCATGATAAAGGTCAAAAAATTCCTGAGAGGTGTGACAACAGGTATCACCGACATGATCAAACGTAAGGGTGGTTGTCACATACTCCCAAGGTAAAAGAGGTGTGGGAGAGGTCGTAAATAACGAACATCTGAAAACCTAGTGACGGTAAGACTGACCACACTTTACCATGGAGTAACACCAAAACTAAACACAAAGAGACTATTACTCACTACAACTCGTAGAAAAGTACACAAACAATCGGTAGACATACAGAAGAAACCTCTTTACAGATAAATCAAGAAACCGGGAAAAAAAACTAACCCAGCACATAAAAAGACCTTAACTCGAAGTCCTCGACGAACATGTAAAAACTCTAATCAACAAACAGTCAACGAAGTAAACGATAATAAAAGAGAGTAAGTCTTCCGTCAGAAAAGTGGAACTAATATCAAAGGAAACAACACGTCTTCGAAAATTAAAATTAATCCAGGGTAAACAAATAAAAACGAAATAAAGGTCATAACACCATCCACCCAGTATCTCCTAGGACGACACTAAATACAGTCTCTCACAAAACGGATACAAGAGGAGATCCTCAAAATATCAAAGACCAGAATGTAAATCTAGAAATTAGGTAAAACTCAAATAAAAACACACGCCACAATCTTTCACTAGATCAAAGTAAGAAAGTGTTCACCGACTGGTCAAAAGGGACGTGGTGAACAATTTCTCTAACAGAAATTAGGTAACATATAAGAATGGAGGAAACAGCTTCTATTCCACAGGTATCCACACACCTAAATAGAGACCCGAAAGATAAAACAAGGTAACTAGATATAAAGACAGAAACACGGTCATGGTATGACAGAACTACTAACACCGAAACATCATCTCGGACTTCAGTCCGTCTAACTAAGGAGGCCAAGGTAAGAAGAAAGAGTTCTAACGAAACCCATAAGCTCCAAAAAAACATAAAGGTATGTTTAACACTTTAATAAAGAAGGTCAAGACACTTTTTATGGCGACCATCGAACTATCCCTAACGTAACTTAGACATCTAAGGAAACCCATTATATGAGTAAAAGTGATATAACTAAGAAGGCTAGGTACTTGTACCATATAAAGAGGTAGATAATCACAGGAGAAACTAAAGAAAGTGGTCACAAAATATCAAAAGATATATATCAAGAAATCAAAGAAATCCATTTATATAAGGATTCATAAAATAAGAAAACCAACGTTACCACTTACCTTGACAAACGAATTAAAAAAAAGATAAAAGAGTAATAATCACATATCCTTAAGTTCCCTAAGACAAACAACTAAAATATAGGACGTTGAAATGATATAAGTAACTAATCGAGATCATTAAAAAACCACCTCAGAAATCCCAAAAGATACACCTCCTAGTACAGTAGACGTGTGTCACTCTCAAAATGAAGAAGAAAAGGTTAAACCTAAGGAAAATAAAGAAAAAGACGAGACTAACGACACCGTTTTTGAAGGTCTCGATACAACTGATCATCACCACTTTCACCCGTGGGAACAGAACAAGGACTGAAAACCCCTTTATGAAAGTTAAAAAGTGGTAACTCCTATTACAAACGACACCCAAACAGTATATATCGAAAATAATACAACTCCATACAAGGAAGGTAAGGACGAAAGACCTCTCAAAAATAGTATTTACCTACAACTTAAACAGTTTCCGAAAGAGACGTAGATAACTCTATTAGTTAAAAAGTTAAACAATTATACCACATAATGTAACTAACTAAACACTTATAACTTCTTAGGAACGTAGGGACTCTATTTCGGGTGAACCAGTACCACATACTAGAAAAATTACACAACAACCTAAGACTAATGATCTTAAAACAATGCCTAAAAACGTAGATACAAGTAGTCACTATAACTGGACATCAAAAGAAAGGAACACCGTAGAAACAGTCCAAAACCATAATCCCACTACCACCGGAGTATCTTACTCAAACCTTCAAATGGAAGGAGACGTTAAAAGACCTTCTCAAACTCATCCTATCCACAATCGAGAAGAGATTGAAAAACCATCTTAAGTCGACACTTCGGTAGACCTGGACCCGAAAATAAACGACCTTCTAAAGACTAATGTCAAAGTTAAAGACACGAACACTACCCCGACAATTCTAAAAGATAAAGAAGGACCAAGTTAAGACCTTTCAACACGAAAAGATTCTTAAACAGGTAAAGAAGGTAGAACAGGTAAAATAACCGTATATTAACGACTATCATCAGAGAATACTAGGAAACATAAAGACACAACAGACAACACTAGAGAGGTAAAAGTAAAGATTAAAATAACTAAACTGAAAAGAGGGAAACAAAGAACTACTCAGACCGATTACAAAACAGTTAAAATAAATAGGAAAGTTTCTTGGTCGAAAACCGAAACAACTAAAAACGATACCAGAGAAAATAAAGAAAACGTAAATAAAGACGGGACTTAGGTAGGGAGAACTGCAGAGGACAAAGTCTAAGGAAATAAAAGACGTCATATTTAAACGTATGTCAGTTGTTTATTTCCTAATAAAAAGTTTAACCCATGTTTAGGTCAAAAATTTTAAATTACTTTAATTTTAATTTCGTTGTGTAGTTCCTTCGAACATTACCAATTTTGAATCTACCTCATTTTAAACAAGATCTTTTCGACGAAAAGAAAAAGAGAACGAAAAGACTTTCACTCAGTCGGAAAATGGACACACTATCGTGAGTAAGATCTAAATCTTTTAGAACACCCTGAATGGACCACCAAGTCACCAATGCTCAAACCGGAAGGTAACGACCCCGGACCCAAGTTCGGGACCAGTTCCTTAATTCTAGGGTATTCGATTCGTTGCACTGGTTTTTTTTTTTTTTTTTTTTTCTTTTTTTTTTCCTTCTATTTCTTTCTCTCACTCTCTCTCTTCCTTCTTGTTTCTTCCTTTTTTTTCTTTAGGAACGGACCTTTTAGAAAACGAACCAAAAGTAAAGTCTTAAAATAATAAAAATATATAAATGTTTGAAGAGGGTTTCGTCATTATCATTTTTTAACGGGGTTACAGGGATGGGTATGGATACTCCATTGTTACAGATAGACAAATTAACCTGGTCTGTTATAGAACAGTAGAGTAACATAAACGTATAGAATAAGAGTGACGAATCCTGTGAGAGTAAAAACGTGGACCCGTACCTAAGGAATCTTTTATACTATTTCGTTACCTGAGAAAAGAGTATTTATTTACGTGTATATGTCTTAAAACGTGTATGTGAGGGACCGAATCTGTGTCAGGGGATGTTTCATTAGGGATGTGACGGTCTGGGACTACCACGGGGTTGTAGACAGTCACATAAACCTCACACACAACTACATAAACTGACAGAGGTCATACGGGTTGAGGATCTTCTACTCCAGATAAGAAATAAACCCAAAATACAGACCCTACGAGCCATTTACAAACGACTTACTTAACTAAGGAACTCAAAGTCGATGAACTCCGAGTTAAACAGTAGTTACTATTTATCAATTCTCGTTTAAGTTTTAGACCTGTGTCCAAAGAGTTGTTTTCAATTTACTTGTTGTAAAATTAACGAACTTATATACCATGATACATTACTTTTTCTACTGAGTCGAGTCAGTGAGTCAGTACAGGTTGAGAAACACTGGGGTACCTGACGTCGTACGGTCCGAAAGGACAGGTAGTGGTCGATGGCCTCGAACGAGTTTGAGTACAGGTAGTTCAACCACTACAGTAGGTTGGTAGAGTAGGAGACAGTAGTTGAAGAGGAGGACGAAAGTTAGAAAGGGTCGCAGTCCCAGAAAAGGTTACTCAGTCAAAAAACGCAGTCCACCGGTTTCATAACCTCGAAGTCGAAGTCGTAGTCAGGAAGGTCACTTATAAGTCCCGACTAAAGGAAATCCTAACTGACCAAACTAAAGGAACGTCAGGTTCCCTGAGAGTTCTCAGAGAGGTCGTACTGTTTTCTACAAATACTACATAATTAAAACACTTGTTCGGTTCGGGGGACTGGGGACGAGAGAGAAAGTGTATGTGTTTGTGTGTATACACGTGTGTGTGTCTGTGTGTGTGTGTGTACAAGATCAATCTTAACCTGTCACATTCTTCCGATGATTTTATCGGTCAGTAAGTGTATGTTGTTCTGTAAACATATATAAATTATACAACTACGAGACCCTAATATCCCGAGGATAAATTCTCCATAGTCAGTAGGGTGTAAAAAGGTAAGACTTCTCTCAGTAGTTTTTTAATTCGGTCTATAAAGATCCAAACGACACTCCAACAACTGACTGAGACGATGGAGGATCTATAGTACAGTTGTGACTGTGGGTAAAAATCTACTATATTCTCCTTGTCTCTTCCTTCCCCCTCATATGATCAAAAGATAAAGACGTGTTGTTTACCGAATTACCGATGTCTGAATTTCGTTGTATTTAAATAATAGACTACCAAAGGGTCCCATGTCCAGTCGACTCAGGACACGAGTTTCAGAGTGTTCTAATTTTAGTTTCACAGTCGGTCTGACATAGGAGTAGACTTCCAAGTTGATCTCTTTCTAAACGAAAGTCCGATGGAGTCTCTCAAACGTGTTAAGTAAAGACTCACGAATATCCTAACTCCAAGGGTGAACAGAAGTAGGATCTTGATAAAGTCGAAGATCTCCGGTGAGAGTCCAGGAATGGGACACCAGGGACGGTTACCGGGAGAACGTGAATGTTAGAGAGACGAGTCAAAGAAGATTCACGATTAGATTGATCTAGTCCAGGTAGGTCTATAAAGAGAAAACTACTTGAGTTGGGTAATTGTTGTGTAACTTCCTCATTATAGGGAAACAAGTGTCCAAGATGGGTGAGTTGCCACTTCTTAGACCTTCGGACCGTACGACGTCAGACACACACACACACACACACACACACACGATTCAGTGAAGTCAGTACAGTCTGGGAAACACTGAGATACCTGACATCGGACGGTTCGAGGAGACAGGTACCCTAAGAGGTCTGTTCTCGTGACCTCACCCAACGATACGGGAGGAGGTCTCCTAGAGGGTCTAGGTCCTAACTTGGACGTTTAGGACGGAGGACACATCCGTCCGTCTAAGAAATAGTGATTGTGGTGGAACAGACACCCCAGTGTTTCTCAGTTCGTACTGACTCTCTGACTTGTTGTTGTTTTGGATGGGTTTCCTCTTATAGGGCGTTGTGTACATGTGTTCTCCGTCTTTAGTACCCCCAAGGAACTCTTATGACGGGTGGTACCTCTATACGGTTCTACACAAATACCTCGAGACATTCCCGTTACTTTACGTCCTCTTCTTAGAGTAAAAAGTGACGTCAGGATGTGACGACCTCGGGAACTTGGTCTTATCTCATACCTTCCCCTCGAGGACCCTCCTTCATTAGAACAATGAAAAATGTCGGTCGTATAAAAGACGTTACCGTCTTCTGAACTGTCTTAAAAACCGTCGTCTCTCCGTTATTGTCCACTCCTACACCACGTGGAATCTTCTCTTCTCTCAGTGGGGTAAGGTCAAAGGTCCTGAAGGTCGCTTCCCCATTTCTCTATGCGGGAAGACCCTCCACCCGGCGACCTTGTACCTGATTAGGTCCCTATGTTTTCTCTCTGATCCGTCAGGGGGGAACTCCCCGGGGTCTCCGACTCCTTCGACTCTTTTTAAACTTTAGGAAGGGTCCTCTCGGTACGTATCTTAGAACCACCTTTGACAAGATAGTCTTCTCGTCTCCACGACCTGGACTCGGATTCAGGATCCTCCAGAGGGTGATAGTCATCCACTGGTCACAGAGGTTTTCTGGAAACGAAGAGAATAAAGAGTAAGACTGAAGAGTTAGTCCCTTTAACTCGTAACTTTATGTCTTCCCTTCCTCATTGGGTTTAGTCTGGTAAGGAAATGGGGTAACGTCTAGAAAGTGGGTGTTCGAACAAGATGACCTTTCCCCTCTTATCATCCATCCTTCTAAATTTTACAGTAAATTCGGGTACCCGAAGGGACTACCGAGTCTACTATTTCTGAGAAGGACGTCACGGTCTCTGGGCCCAAACTAAGGACCCAACCCTTTTACGGGACCTCCTCCTTTACCGTTGGGTGAGGTCATAAGAACGGACCTCTTAGGGTACCTCTCTTCTCGGAGTGTCCGATATCAAGTACTCCAACGTTTCTCAGTCACTGTGGACTCGTTGATTATGAAAGTGAAAAGTGAAATGAAATTCGGGCGTATTCTACTCTCAGAATTTGTCTGGAGCTGAAGATCACCTTCTATACTGTATAAGGGCTCTACAGGAATTTCTCATTCATTCACTGTTCCTGTCTCGTATTAACTTTCGTCGTTGATCTCTTTTTATTTTAGTAAAGTACAGTATTTGAGAAAAATTCGATAAGTTACTATGTTAATGTTAAAAAATACAAGTTTTTCTTAAAAAGAGGATATTGAGAGTTAAAAGGTTCTTTGTTTACTATAGTGATTCAATGTTCATCTCACTTAATCTAGGTCTATTTAAAGGGTTCTCGTTCAAAACCATTCTTTCCAATCCTACACAGTTGATTTTTTATGTTGGACTTTGATCTCTCAATAAAATAAACCACCCTTACAAGTCCTGAGACTCGGACTTCTCTGTCGTAGAGTCATCGAGACTCTTTTGACGAGGTTCCTCCGTCCGCCCCTTCAGTCCGATATGTTCAAATGTACCATTCGTCCGCCAGACTTGTCGTTTCTAGTCTATACGATTTCTTAAGTCGTAGGAGACGGACCCTTCCGCGTCGGAGACCCGAGCGACTCAGGTAGGGAAAGTGTTAGCGGAGTCGGCAGGCGGTGGTCGGGACAAGGGGACGAGCGGAACAAGAACGTAGGGGAGCGAGAAGTCGGTAGTGGAACCCCCACTACCGTAGGAGACCCAGCGGCAAACCCCTCTGGAGTAAGTGTAAACCTGTGGTCTTCAGTGACTACAGACACTGTAAAGGACAAATGTTTATACCGTCCTCTATAAGTGTAAAGTGTCCACTTTAGTCACGTGTCGTACAATAATCACTCCACCACTTCTGTTCTACGATGATTTTACTGATCTCTTTATGAGTTTTTGGTATCGACCTACCTTTTTCCTACGTATCAAACTTTGCAAACAGTCATTATCCTGTAATTTTCCTTCAGGATTATTAACAAAGACTTCCGTCGATAAAGTACATACCATACGAACCATAAATTTTACTACACTTCTATGTAGACTATTATGTTTTCATAAAGTGTTCTTGAGTTTCTTCGGTTCTTTGGTCCCTTTGTCGACTAAAACCTGTGGGAGGAGATTTTATACAACTGAGCAATATTCTACTTTCATCAAGGGCACTACGAATTAGTAAACTTATATTAACACGATTTATATTTATTAGAGATATTTTGACTTCCTGTTTACTATTTGGTATTCAACAATAACAACGTGACGATTAGGTTGACTATGGGTAAGGTAACACCCAAGCAAGGGTACCATGTATATTTTACCACACGAACTCACACACACACGTATACACACTCACAAATATTCAGTGTTGTTGTGTAATTAGTATCGGATTTGGAAATCTTTTTACATAGAAATTGGGATCCGTTCGTCATCATTCACGTTTAATCATAGTCTTCTTTGGTTAGAGAAGGTGAAATTGTCATTCTTCAAATCAGTGTAAGTATACTACCTCTTTTGGTGCACAAGGTTGTCTTCCTTTTCATCCGATGTTTCTCGATAGAACTAACACGGTCAAACCGTATACCTATCGGTCGTGTTGTTTGTCCTGTGGACTTACAATTTGATTGAAAATTCTGTATCGTGGTAATTTTAGGTTATAACAATTTTAAGAAATAAAGTTGTGTTACAATAGATTTTAAAGTCAGAAAATGTTATTTGTAAAATATAAACAACATATAAATAAATAATATATGTATGAAACACCTACACGCTGTTTAATACCTCAGTAGTTACCTTCTACTCACATCACCTACCACTTGGTGATTACTTACTACTCGGGAATTTTTATGGAACCGTTACGTTAACTCCCATATTTCGTACGTAATACATACTAAATTTACACTAATTGTTGTAATATTATAAATATGAGAAACTTCGAGTCCAGAAATATTTTCTCTTAAATGATAAAATCTAACACAACCGAAATCTAAAAAAAGATAAAACCTATTAACTCTTTCACAATTTTCACATAAATACATATATTCATATAAATATATATGTGTATATGTATTATGAATTTACGAACTGACATCTTTCCTGTAAAACCCTACCATTTTTTGATCATCTTCACCGACGGAAAGTCTAATCCTATTACACCAGTCCCTGTTTTCACTCTCTTACAAAATCAAACTAAAAGAAAGTTTCTTCTAAGATTCAATTCTTACACTCATGTCCACTAGGGATTCTCTACTACCGTCCTTTGTGTTCGATGTCCTCACCTCTTCCACACCGTCCCTTCGTATTTTATGTCTCATACCATTACTCATATAGTGCTACCACACTAGTGATTGGACCTCGGTCTGTAGGACCTTACACTTCAGTTCACCCGTAATCTTTCGTAGTGATACTTGTTTCGATCACCTCCACTACCTTAAGGTCAACTCGATAAAGTTTAAGACTTTCTACTACGACACTTTCACGACGTGAGTTATACGGTCGTTTAAACCTTTTGAGTCGTCACCGGTGTCCTGACCTTTTCCAGTCAAAAGTAGGGTTAGGGTTTCTTTCCGTTACGGTTTCTTACGAGTTTGATGGCGTGTTAACGTGAGTAGAGTGTGTGATCATTTCATTACGAGTTTTAAGAGGTTCGGTCCGAAGTCGTTATGCCCTTGGCACTTGAAGGTCTACAAGTTCGACCAAAATCTTTTCCGTCTCCTTGGTCTCTAGTTTAACGGTTGTAGGCGACCTAGTACCTTTTTCGTTCTCTCAAGGTCTTTTTGTAGATGAAGACGAAATAACTGATACGGTTTCGGAAACTGACACACCTAGTGTTCTTTGACACCTTTTAAGACTTTCTCTACCCTTATGGTCTGGTGGACTGGACGGAGAACTCTTTGGATATACGTCCAGTCCTTCGTTATCAATCTTGACCTTTACCTTGTTGTCTGACCAAGGTTTATCCTTTTCCTCATGCAGTTCCGACATATAACAGTGGGACGGATAAATTGGATATACGTCTCATGTAGTACTCTTTACGATCCGACCTTCTTCGTGCTCGACCTTAGGTCTGACGGTCCTCTTTATAGTTATTGGAGTCTATACGTCTACTGTGGTGGGAATACCGTCTTTCACTTCTCCTTGATTTTTCGGAGACTACTTTCACTTTCTCCTCTCACTTTTTCAACCGAATTTTGAGTTGTAAGTCTTTTACTTCTAGTACCGTAGACCAGGGTACTGAAGTACCCTTTATCTACCCCTTTGACCGTTGTCACAGTCTGAAGTAAAAACCCCCGAGGTTTTAGCGAGGTCTACCACTAACGTCGGTACTTTAATTTTCTACGAATGAGGAACCTTCCTTTCAATACTGGTTAGATACTGGTTGGATCTATCGTATAATTTTTCGTCTTTGTAATGAAACGGTTATTTCCAGGTAGATCAGTTCCGATACCAAAAAGGTAACCAGTACATACCTACACTCTCAACCTGACACTTCTTTCGACTTACGGTTTCTTAACTGCGAAAACTTGAGACCACAACCTCTTCTCAGAACTCTCAGGGAACCTGACGTTCCTCTAGGTTGGTCAGGTAAGATTTCCTCTAGTCAGGACCCACAAGAAACCTTCCTTACTACGATTTCGACTTTGAGGTCATGAAACCGGTGGAGTACACTTCTCAACTGAGTAACCTTTTCTGACTACGACCCTCCCTAACCCTCGTCCTCCTCTTCCCCTACTGTCTCCTACTCTACCGACCTACCGTAGTGACTGATCTACCTGCACTCAAACTCACTTGAGACCCTCAATCACTACCTCTCCCTCCAGACCGTACGATGTTAAGTACCCCAGTGTTTCTCGACCTGTACTGACTCGTTGACTTGACTTGACTTGACTTTTCCCTTAATCTTAAGGACAATAAGGAATAAAAAATTTTATGAATCATATTAGATGACGATGATATACTTCATCGATCATGGAGTAAAATCAAAGTTGAATTACAAAAGATCTTTAACTGTTTTAATTGTAAAACATTTATAAATAACCAGTAAAACCTCTTCCGTTACCGTTGGGTGAGGCTATGAGAACGGACCTTTTAAGGTACCTACCTCCTCGGACCATCCGACGTCAGGTACCCCAGCGCTTCTCAGCCTGTACTGACTCGCTAAAGTGAAAGTGAAAAGTGAAAGGACGTAACCTCTTTCTTTTCCGTCGGGTGAGGTAACAAGAACGGACCTCTTAGGGTCCCTGCCACCTCGGAACCAACCGACGGCAGATATCCCAGAGTATCAGTCTGTGCTGACTTCACTGAATCATCGTCGTCATCGTCGTCGTCGTAACCAGTAAACTGAAAAGACAAAACAAAGTGCTCACGAGTCCTAAAAAGAAGGTAATAGGATAAAATAAAGAGAATGAATATCTTCAAGAGATAAGTTAAATATTCAGGAAATAGGTACCATATATAACTTTTACAATAGAGGGTCAGACATAGAAAAAAAAAAGTAAAAGAAAAACAACAGAAAACTTTTTATGTTCAAAGAATAAATTACATCGACTTGAGAACTACTCTTGTTTTGTCGGATTTGTATTTTTGAGCTGTTCTTATAAAGTTCTTTGTTTTAATACTTGTTTAAAAAGAGTTTTTGTATTTACGTTTTTCATATTTTTCTTAATTGTGTTGAAGAACACTCTATACACAGACATGTACGTCTATGGATGTTTATGTGTAAGTCAATGGACTACTACCGTTTTCACCATTGCGTGACGTTTACTGGAAAAGTTTTTATTATGACTTAGTTAACCTAAATGGTTGTCACCCTTTGTAAAGGACTACAAATAGAATGTGAGTATTGTCCTATCGAATGTTTAACATTCTCCTTTATATTTTGACTGAGAAAAATGTCTGATGTATTAATAGATATAATCTTTGAGGAGTCTTTAAAAAGAATTTTTTGTTACCTTAATAATCCATTCAAGTCGTTCCAGTTCCTGGATTCAAATTATGTATTTTTAATTCATTTTCGTTTATTCTATTTGTTTGTTTTCTATTTATTTATTCTATTGTTTTAGAATGTTTTTGTTTGTTTTATTCTATTTATTTGTTTTAACTTAAAAACTTTTATGGTAAATGCTACCGGTTGTTTTTCCTTTATTAAACCCTTTTTAAATTGGTTTTTACAAGTTACGAACATGTCACTTTCCATATTGTATAACGACTCTCTTTGACTTGTTATTTACCTCTGTGTTAGAAGTACCTAGTCTTCTGAACTATAACAATACGCTTGTCAAGAGGGGATATGTCAACTGTATCAGGGTATCTTTCAGAGTCGACTGAACGGACGGTTTAACTTTTCAATTAAGATTTTACATATGTCCTTAAGTATCATGGATATTCTCACTTTTCTTATACTTTCTACTCGCGTTGACCCCTTGAATATGTACTGTCGTTCTGACTGAATCCACTATCAATGGTCTTATTGAATCATACCCAAATTCCTACCCGATATTATACAGGTACCTTGTCTTGTCTCAGGTCTTTGTCTGAATGTTTACATACTAGTTGACTAGTTGATTCTCCGGACGTACTAAGTCACATCCGTCACTCTTAGAAAATTTATACTTAGAGTTACATTAATACGATCACTTTCCTCGGTCTGTATAATAATCTGATTATCTAAATTAAATATAAGACATATAAATTAATATGACTTAAGATCTTTTCGTTTTGGCATTACTACTTGACATCCAACGGCCCCCGACTCTCAACAAAATGACACTTCTCCGTGTTCTCTTGAGTACCTCCTATTTTCTTCAAAAGATATCGAACTGACACTACCCACAAAGTTTCTGATAGACATAAATAGTTTTGTGTCTAAGTACGTCAATTTTAACCACTTAAAACTAAAAATAGAGCTATTTCGTCTTTATCAAAATTTTTTGAACACTTTTGTTTACAAAAGAGATACCTCTACCCTTTATTACATTGATTTGTTGTATAATTCTGAGGTATCCCTTAACAACGAAAGCGACCTGACCTCCTTTGTGTTCGACCTTAGTTCTAACGGTCCTCTTTATAGTTATTGAAGTCTATACGTCTACTGTGGTGGGAATACCGTCTTTCACTTCTCCTTGATTTTTCGGAGACTACTTTCACTTTCTCCTCTCACTTTTACAACCGAATTTCGAGTTGTAAGTCTTTTACTTCTAATACCGTAGGCCAGGGTAGTGAAGTACCCTTTAACTATCCCTTTGTCACCTTTGTCACAGTCTGAAATAAAAACCCCCGAGGTTTTAATGACGTCTACCACTGACGTCGGTACTTTAATTTTCGGCGAATGAGGAACCTTCTTTTTACTACTGGTTGGATCTATCGTATAACTTTTCGTCTCTGTAATGAAACGGTTGATTCCAGGCAGATCAGTTCCGATACCAAAAAGGTCGCCAGTACATACCTACACTCTCAACCTGACACTTTTTCCGACTCACGGCTTCTTAACTACGAAAACTTGACACCACAACCTCTTCTGAGAACGCTTAGGGAACCTGACGTTCCTCTAGGTTGGTCAGTTAAGACTTCCTCTAGTCGGGACCCTAAAGAAACCTTCCTTACTACGATTTCGACTTCGAGGTCATGAAACCAGTGGAGTACACTTCTCAACTGAGTAACCTTTTCTGAGACTACGACCCTCCCTAACACCCGTCCTCCTCTTCCCCTGCTGTCTCCTACTCAACCGACCTACCATAGTGACTGAACTACCTGTACTTAGACTCACTTGAGGTCCTCAACCACTACCTGTCCCTCCGGACCGCACGACGCTAAGTACCCCAGCGTTTCTCAACCTGTCCTGACTCGTTGTCTTAACTTGACTTGACACTTTCTTTCTCCATAGTGTCATACCTTTACTCATCGTGGTCTTAACCTTTGAAAGACCTAGAGGTTGTGTCACGATGAAAGAGAGATAGTGTATAGAGAACAATTTTAATAAAAACCAATAAAGTCTGTTCGTTACGTGTTTATTTTAATTAACCTCCTATTCTACTAAGAAACACAAATGAATTAATATCAACGGGTTCTACATCCAATAATAAACCCCAAAACGACTACCGGGTCACCCATTCCTTAGACGGACGTTACGTCCCTGTGTCATCTGAGCTCAAACTGAGAACCTAGTCCTTCTAATGTCTCTTCCTTTACTGTTGGGTGAGGTCATAAGAACGGACCCTTTAGGGTATCTATCTCCTTGTACTACCCGATATCAGGTACCCCGGTGATTGTCTTCATTCGTGTGTATCAACTGGTTCTATTTCTCATAATAAACAAAATTTATCGGGTGTATGGTAAAGTAACCATTGTCTCTACTCCTTTAGTAGACATCTAAAGTATGACACAAATTTAAGTCCAGTTTCTTTTTCCACGGTAATCATAATGATCCAAAATATCACACCTTCGTTCAGAGTCAGACATAACTCATAGACATGTTTAGGTTACCTCGCTAAAAAGTACTTAGTCGGAAACAACGTAAAAAGGAAAAAAGGATCTTAAATATGAGTAACAGTCACACCAGACACGACCCTTCCTCTCTTTCTTCCTTCCTTTCCTCCCTTCTTTTCCTCTTTCTCCCATTCTTTTAGAGTTTATGGATCATAACTTATTTCTGAAGTCCACGGTCCTTAACACATAGATGTCAAACTCATTTAATAGTGGTCTATCGTGAAAATGTATAGATCATCACCTCTTACACAGTATTTAACGGTCGGTCATGATACTTAACGTTGAGTTCAAAAGAATTTATTTGAACAATAACCATCTTATGTTAATACATTGAATCATTGAACGAGAAGACATGGTCTTCATCATATAATAAACTTGTACGTTCAAGTACGAGTTTTGGTTCATAAGATAAGTTAAAATTGAAGAAAATTCGTACGAGGTTGATACAAGTTCTACGACATCCGTTGTCCTTCTACTCATTTCGAACACAGTACCCAAGACTCTCTCTAGTTCTATATCTATTTACGGTCACAATTTTTGTGATGTTAATATCACCATGTTTATTTCAGGGTATTTCAGATATCTTCTATAAGAATGACGATTCTAGTTCTTTTAAAGTAACCACAACTACTTTATATTTTAAGGGACTAAAAGAAACAGAACTTCAATTTAACACCATCTAGTGATCTTAGAGAAGGAAGACAATCTTTGGAAGATAAAGAAGAGAACTTACTCTACTACTTACGAGTCGTCGACACAGTCACGGTCTGTACTGTATTTACGAAATCTCTGTAAGTAGAGGAGAAAGGACCGGTCATGTGGGTTTTAACCAAGGTCAACATGGTCTCTCTCAAGATCTGATGATTTTTGAAGGTACTTCCTTAGTTTTGAGTAGATAAGAAAAAAAAATTGACTTCATACCAACTATTATGAAGAATATTGTGTTGAATATTACAACACAATCAAAGTTCATATATCGTTTCAGTAGGTCATATGTACGTATGTAAGTCTAAGAAAAGGTAATATCCGACGAATTTTTTTTTAATATGAAAGTAAACTCAGTAGTCCTCTTTTTAATTGAACACTAGGTTCAGTTTACCAGTTTTAGTATTGTCCGGTCTTTGTAAACTAGGATTCGTGTTCGGGTGTTTCCTCCCCTTGTTTTGTCTGGTTCATTTCTGGAGGTGGGGTACGTCTTTTTACTTACCTACCGAAGTGTGTGTGTGTCTACTTTACGAACCTGGGACTCTGTTTAAAGTGTTACCAATAAAGACAAAGAAAAATTTATGTCCAAACACTCCACCATAAAAAAAAAAAAAAGTCGATAATCCTTCTTCCGGGGTTCACGCATACACTCCCTACCCCTTCTGTCTTTAATTCCTTATTTTATCAAAGGGACCTCCCTGTGTTCCTTCTTTTGTCCTTCGTTATAACTCTTTTAAGTGAAAAGAGTGTAACCCGAAGAACGGAATATAATAACCAGGTCATTTAAATATCAGTGTCAGATTGAAACGACGTAGAAAAAAAGAACTCTAATCCAACCGATTTTTTAAGAGACACTTGACATTCTTTTCTGATCCCTGAATCGGATCGGGAGTCCAAGACTCGTGCAGATCTCTACCTACCAAGACCTTTCCTTATTTCTGAAAGTCATCGACGACCCACGGAGTCGTGATCACACCGTCAGAGAGGAGAGAGACCCTCATACAGTCTTTTCCAGGGGATGAACATCCTGTCTCCTCGTCTCCCGACCGTCGTTCCAATGTTACCTTAGACAAATTTCAATAATGTTCTATAACTCGTATCAAGGTACACGTATGTCATCCAGAAACAACAAATAAAATGTATATCGTCACACATACACGATTAGGATTTGAAGACTAAATAAAGAGGGACGAAGGGAGAAACCATTGGTATCCAAACAAAGGATACAGTCATTCAGATAAAGACAAAGTATTTATTGAAGTAAAGATTATTAAAAAAATCTAAGGTGTATATTCACTATAACATACTATAAACAGAAAAAGACAGACCGAATGAAGAGAATCGTACTATTAGAGATCCGGGTAGGTACAACGACTTTTACTATTATAAAGTAAGAAAAAATACCGACTTTTGAGATAAGAACTTGGGTCAAATTATGACAGAAGAAATGGACCTTGTAGGGAAGAAGAAATACGGAGAAGGGAGGTGGGGAGTAAGTTGACACACACACGAGACGATTCAACGAAGTCGGTACAGACTGAGAAACGCTGGGACACCTGACATTGGGTGGTCCGAGGAGACAGGAACCCTAAGAGGTCCGTTCTCATGACCTCACCCAACACTACGGGAGGAGGTCCCTTAGAAGGACTGGATTTCTAGCTTGGGTGTAAAGAATGTTTAGGACGTAACGTGAAATGGTGATCACGGTGGACCCTTTGTGGGGAAGTGGGGTAGGTTGTACACATATAAATTATCGTTCTTAGTAATGTAAGGTCGAACACAACAACAAGTCAGTGGTTCAGTACAGACTGAGAAACGTTTGGGTACCTGACATTGTACGGTCCGAAGGGACAGAGAGGGGTAGAGGGTCTCAAACAGGTTCAAGTACAGAACAATGATTATACTTGTCATAACGAAGATAATTAATTGTTCAAGTCAAATCAAGTGAGTCAGCACAGACTGAGACATTAGGGTCTATACGTCGTACGGTCCGGAGAGACAGGTAGTGATTGAGGACCTCGAACGAGTTTGAGTACAGGTAACTCAACCACTACGGTAGGTTGGTAGAGTAGGAGACAGTAGAGGAAGAGGAGGACAGAAGTCAGAAGGGGTCGTAGTCCCAAAAAAGGTTACTCAGTCAAGAAGTATAGTCCACCGGTTTCATAACCTCGAAGCCGAAGTCGTAGTCAGGAAGGTTACTTATAAGTCCTGACTAGAGGAAATCTTAACTGACCAGACTAGAGGAACTTCAGGTTCCCTGAGAGTTCTCAGAAGAGGTCGTGGTGTCAAACTCTCGTAGTCAAGAAACCGTGAGTCGGAAGGAACAAAGAATAAGAAATAAAGAATAACTGTCGATTCTTTATTGATTATAAATAACTTTCGGATATACGTGATCCTGGTCAATATTTACAAAATGTAATAGAGTCCTAAATTCACACTATTTTAATTTAAGAGAGTGTATGTAAGTATGTTCTTACTACACAAAATAATCTCTCTCCATCGTACCGTATGCGGATGAATAGTCTCCAGTTCGGAAATTCGGGACCTTAGTCTGATGGAGCAAATTTAGAATCGAGAGTACGTACGATAGAAACACAGACGTTCGTTCGATAGAAAAAACACGGAGTCAAAAGAGTAAACATTTACCCGTACTATTATCGTAACAACACCTGACACCGTTTAACATAAAAGGGTTCTACCGACCTTATTGTAGAGGGTAGAGTACCCAGGAATGTCACACTTAACTAATAAAGGGGAGATTCTCAACCTTAGACATAGAGGAGGGGGACTGTGACCCTTCCTGAGACACTGACGAAGTAGGTTACTGTATACTCTCTTTACTACAATACACTGAAAGTTCCGACCCAGTATTTGTCGATATGTTGAGACGAACCGAAAGAAAACCCAACGAGTGACAATCTTGGGTCTGTGGTTATCCTTCGGATTTGTACATCCACAAGGTCGTCTGTCGGGATCTACTCCAGAGTCGGTCATTAATGACATTCATTCCTTCGGAAACTTTACTGAAGCCGGGTCTGTACCAGACTGTCGTTTACTTATTCTCTAGGACTCTTGATGGTCGACTCGGTTCAGTTGAGGAGTTTGGTACTCTCTATTATTATTTTATTAATGACGAGACAAGGTGATTTAAACCCCCACTAAATAATACTTCGTCATCTATTACCAATGTCTAGTCGACCCCAAAATCGTCTTTGGTGATTTCCGCCGGAAAAGTACATTGGACCTGAAGGAATGTCGTACCATGGACCTAAAGTTCTTGTATATAGAGTTTTTTTGTTTTTGTTTTTGTTTTTGTATAGAGTTCTTAGAATCTTCGACAAAGAACAGTGAAGGTGACAACAGTGTCTGGGTGAGTCTAAGTGTCCTTCCCTTATATCCAGGGTAAAGAGTTACACACACACGATTCAGGGAAGTCAGTACAGGTCGAGAAACACTGGGACACCTGACATCGGGTGGTCTTAGGAGATAGGTACCCTAAGAGGTCCGTTCTTATGACCTCACCCAACGGTACGGGAGGACGTCCCCTAGAAGGACTGGGTCCCTAGTTGGGTATAGAGAATCCGGAGGACGTAACCGTCCGTCTAAGAAATAGTGACGACGTCGACGACGATTCAGCGAAGTCGGTACAGGCTGAGACACACTGGGGTATCTGTCGTCGGGTGGTCCGAGGGGGCAGGGACCCTAAGAGGTCCGTTCTTGTGACCTCACCCAACGGTAAAGGAAGAAGTTACTTACTTTCACTTTTCACTTTCACTTCAGCGAGTCAGCACAGGCTGGGAAGCGCTGGGACACCTGACGTCGGATGGTCCGAGGAGGTAGGTACCCTAAACGGTCCGTTCTCATGATCTCACCCCACGGTAACGGAAGAGGATCGCGGTGGATATACCTTACCTACATTTATAATGTAACATTTTTCTCCTACATCTTTCTATTTAGATTAACATCAGTAGAACTTTTTCGTATTATAGGTATATCTTATATGTATTTAAATAGACCGTACAAATCTTATTACGGACCGTGTTAAAATACTTATAAGAGTAACAAGAATAACGAGGTTTTTATATTTTATCACCATTCTTACCTTTCATTAAACTTATCTCCATTCAGTCACTTTCACTTTCAACAAGTCAACACAGAGAGAGAAATGCTGGGGTACGTGACATACATCGGACTCTCCGAGAAAGCAGATACCTTAAGAGGTCCGTTCTTGTGACCTCACCAATCGATAAGGGAAAAGGTTCCCTAGAAGGGTTAGGTCCCTATTTGGGGACCAGAGGACGTGACGTCCATCTAAGAAATGATAGACTCGTTAGTCCCTTCGGGAGATCTCCATTCGATTGGTCACTAATTTTGTTTTTATCTATACTTGAACAGGGTCTGTAGGGTTCTTTATCAGAGAGAGGTATAAACCGGGAAAAGACACGAGACTAGGAAGGGAGGGGGAAATATTCTCATTGTAACAATACTTCAAGTACCCGTGTATAGATCGTGAAAAAGAGATATAAATGTAAACATTTTAATGTGTCAAAACCAAAAGTAACATGAAAAAGGTTTGATAGTATAACATTAAATGATTAAACGTCAGAAAAATCAAACAAAACTAGAAAACAAGAGAAACGAATGAATTGAATTCTGTAAACAGTACGATCATATATTTTTAGATGAAGTAAGGTATCAAAGGGAGAGGGGTCATTAGCGGTAGTTGAACAAAGGTCAAGAAGTAAGACATTTGTTTCGATCTCAAACGTGCAAAAGTGTAAATTGTCTCGGAGGGTTCAACATATGGGTTTATCGACACGACTAAGTGTGAGGGTAGACGAGACGTTTCTCGTGTACAACGGAATGTAGGAACAACTATCACCTATAATAATTTTAAAACGTAAAACGGAGGGACACTCTAGTTTTCGACTATTTAGTAAAATTAAACGTAAAAAGAATGATAGTCTTTACATCTTACATAAAAAATTACAACTAACCAGTCAATTCAGAGGAGAATAATAGACAAATATAGGGAACGGGTAAAAAGACGACCGAACAAACAGAGATCGAATAACTAAAACTACCCATATATGTATATTCAATGTACTATGTGATTGTAAAAGGGTCTATAATTAACGAATAGAGTATATGTACAGTGTTTATTTATACTCGAGGGTTCCATTACTAATGAGAAAGAGAAACGAAAATCAAAGTCAAATTTGATTAAACAGTTGGAAAAGGAGACACTGTAAACGAGAAACACAAAATTCCGAAAGAAAGGGGGATAAGTGTTGGGGTGGTATAAGTAATGATTACATTATAAAAGTAAATCAAAAAATCTACTCGACTTTAAATAAAGTAAATTGCTAAACTCAATTCTGAGATGAAGGGATGGAAAAGTAAATGGGTTTTGTAACTCAAGGAATGGTAAAGGACGACCAAACATTAGGACCGGAAGTAGTATATAATTTAATGGAGTGTATGGACTCATTTTAAGACCTAAAAGGTATAAAGGTCTTACTTTTCAAGTCTTGAAGTGAGTTCATATATACTAATTAGGTAAAACAGAATATAGTATACAGGACGAAATAGTGATAAAATTAAAATCGAGATATGAAGACTATAGATCAACTTACGTAATGTGTCAACGAAAGAAGAAAAATTCTAATAGGACCGAAAAGAATTCGTAAAGGAGGAGATATACTTAAAATTTTAGTAAAATAGTTCAAAGTATTTTAATAAGACCAATACTAAAATAAATTAAACATCTGATTAAACTCAATAATTTTATAAATCTTATAACTCGTAAGGATAAGTATTTATGTCAAATAAAAGGTGAATCAAAAAGAAATCAAAGAAACCATTGTATAATCTCTGATAGTATTACATAATGTATTAAAAATTGTATCAAATTATTTCAAAAATGAAGACAAAATGTCACTTTAGAAGATTTTTACAAATAGATTAGATACACACACACCCACACTCTACCTTCCGATGATTAAAAACAAACGATTAAAAAATAGACCAATGGAATAACTTAAGATCATGTGTGTCAAGATCCATCTACCGAATCAGAGAAAAGATATATATAAACGTTTGTAAAAATAAAGTTAATTATGTACCAAATAAAGAACAGAATCCATAAAGGTGGATGTCTCTAAACTTAACTCTAAAATAAAGAAAAATAAATAGATTCACTTTCACTTTCAGCGAGTCAACACAGACTGAAACACTGGGGTACCTGGTGTCGGACGGTCCGAGGAGACAGGTACCTTAAGAGGTCTGTTCTTATGACCTCACCCATCGGTAAGGGAAGAGGTCCCCTAGAAGGGTTGGGTCTCTATCTTGGGTTCATAGGGAGTGACGTCCACCTAAGAAATGGTAGACTCTGTAAATCTACTTAAATAGAATAAATAGATTTAGAAGACGTTTATTTGTCAACAACTAAAGTATCAGTCTTTTGTGAGTTATTCATAACAAAGAATCTTAAACCGAAATCACCGTAAAGTAAAAAGAGTTCATAGGGATTGAAAATTTTTACCTATAATCCTTTCTATTAATTTATAAATCGAATTTTAAAATTAAGTGACATAAAATGATGAAATAACTTTTAAAAATATAAAATAAAGACAATCGATTAAGAAAATCTTTTTGTAATTTAGAATTATAAAAAAGATGTCTAGATAAATGTAGATGAAACAAAATATAAGAATAATTTTCCCGTATGTGTGGCTCCTTTGATCTTAACTTTCTCTGTGCACATGGGGTTACAAGTAGTGTCGTGACAAATATTATCGGTCCTGTACCTTCGTTGGATCTACAGGTAGTCGTCTACTTACCTATTCTTTCGACACCATGTATATGTGTATGTGTTACATATGTATGTGTATATGTGTTACCTCATAATGAGTCGGTAATTTTTCTTATGTAAACTTAGTCAAGATTACTCCATCTACTTTGACCTCGGATAATATGTCTGACTTCATTCGGTCTTTCTTTTTGTGGTTATGTCATATACCTTAAATCTTTCTACCATTAATAATGGGACATACGCTCTGTCGTTTTCTCTGTGTCTACATATCTTGTCAGAAAACCTGAGACACCCTCTCCCTCTCCCACCCTACTAAACCCTCTTACCGTAACTTTGTACATATTATAGCATATACTTTACTTAGTGGTCAGATCCAAACTACATCCTATGTCCTACGAACCCCGACCACGTGACCCTACTGGGTCTCCCTACCATGTCCCTTCCTTCTCCCTCCCCCCAAGTCCTACCCCTTGTGTACATGTGGGTACCGCCTAAGTACAACTACATACCGTTTTGGTTGGTTATAACATTTCATTAATCGGAGGTTAATTTTATTTATTTAAATATAATTTTTATTTATTTATTGTATAATTTTTCGTCTCTGTAATGTAACGGTTGTTTCCAGGGAGATCAGTTTCAATACCAAAAAGGTCATCAGTACATACCTACACTCTCAATCTGACATTTCTTTCGACTCGTGGTATCTTAATTACGAAAACTTGACACTAAAACCTCTTCTGAGAACTCTCAGGGAACCTGAAGTTCCTCTAGGTTGGTCAGGTAGGATATCCACTGGTCGGGACCCATAAGTAACCTTCCTGATTACGACATAGACTTTGAGGTTTTGAAAACGGTGGACTACACTTCGTGACTGAGTCAACTTTTCTGGGACTACGACCCTTTCTAACTTCTGCCCTCTTCCCCTGTTGTTTCCTATTCTACCAACCTCCCGTAATGGTTGAGTTACCTGTACTCAAACCCACCTGAGACCCTCAACCACTTCCTGTCCCTCCGGACCGCACGACGTCAGGTACCTCATCGTTTCTCAGCCTGTGCTGACTCTCTGACTTGACAAAATACAAGTGGTGTAAATGAGAACCAAAAACTTGTGTTTTTACCTCGAATATCGAGGTAGACCTAAGACTCATACCAGTATTATGGGGAGGAAGGGCTCTAAATTGATCAGTTCGATTGAAAAGAACTTTGAATAGTCGTTGTGACTTTTCGTAATATAAATGTACTTCAAACCAGAATAAATAAACGGAAACGTAGTGAGATGGATTAACGAGGGAACACACGAAGTACAGTTGGTAATTCAAGTCACTAAATGAAATCGTTTAACAAATACTCCTCAATAGTTAAAGAAAGAGACTTAAAGGTGTAAATGAGACCAAATAAAAGAACAGTAACACATACTCTTCAAACACACACACACACACAGACAGTACTTCCATACACATGTGTATCTAAATCGAGTGTGTGTATACGTGTATGTAATAGTCATAAAAAGTTCACCCGAAAGAACTAAAGAGTCTCTTGTAGACCTTAGTCAAAGGACATTGTACTAAAGGTTTATACGACACTATGTATAAACTTCTCCTCTCAGTTATAAAGTGAAAATTAATTTTTCTTATAAGACTCATAATATTATTAAGTTATGATTGAAACCTATAAAGTCATCCGTATTCACTAACGATTGTTAGGTACGAAGGAAGTAATGACCACGACGCGATAAGATATTGTACTTCGATAAACTATCAACAAAGATACTCTTACCGTAGATACCTATTTAAAATGAACATGACTCATACATAGACAACATACTAAAACCCGTAACTATCCCCTTTCTTTTATTTCACACTGACCTATCAATTGGACACTCTTGAAGACAGAAAGAGAAAGACACAGAACGTACAGAGTAGGAATAAAACATTTAGGAACGTTATTACTCTATAAACGGTATGGATTTTACCAATCTATATGTTTCAGGTCAGGGTTCTCTTATTAAAGATGACCATTAATACTGACACTAAGGTTCTCAACGGAAATCTCTCCACCATAAAACCGAATGTTTCGTATCCGACTCGTTTTACTATAAAGAGGTCTACAATGGGAACTTTTAGTTTTAGACACAATTTGTAGGTTATTTGTCCGACAAGACATTTGTAATTATCGTTAATTCTCGGTAATGTCAAACAAAAGGGACTGATTATCAATAATTTGAAACTATATCAAAGCTCAATTAGAATGAACTTTATAAACTCTAGTAAAGTTTAATAAAACATAGTAAAGTGTACGACAAGTCTGTGAGAATGTGAGGATTACTGGTAGAAACTCTCGTGTTAAGATATCATACAGAAAATTTTCCAACTGAAATTTCACCTTTTTTTTTTTGGACTATTTTTTCTAAAGGTTTGAACTTAACCAAAAAGAGGTTGAGAAAGTCGTATCTCTTTCATATAACCTACAACACTAAAAACTACGTCTGATAATTGGATACCTTTTGGTGATCTGGTAAGTCCATACTGGATTTAGTTTAGGGAATACTAATATGTCGTCTTGACTCTCTATCTAAATTCCCTGATCTAGAATATCTATCTCACGGACTACTTAATACCTGACTCCAAACACTGTGACATGTCCTCTGTCCCTAGTTCTGGTAGGGATACCTTTTCTTTACGTTTTTTCGTTTTACCGATAGACCCCTACGGAATTTTTATAGACACTTTTCTTCTCTTCACTTTTCGTTTCCTCTTTTCCTTTCTATTTTCGTAGACTTACGTCTCAAGGTTTCTTATCGTTCTTCTCTATTCTTTCGGAAGGAGTCGCTAGTCACGTTCCTTTATCTCCTTTTGTTGTCTTACCCTTTCTAATCTCTAGAGAAGTTCTTTTAATCTCTATGGTTCCCTTATAGAGTACGTTTCTACCCGAGTTATTTCTTGTCTTTACCATACCTGGATTGTCTTTGTCTTCTATAATTCTTGTCCACCGTTCTTATGTGTCTTCTTGACATGTTCTTTCTAGAAGTACTGGGTCTACTAGTGCTACCACACTAATGAGTGGATCTCGGTCTACGGCCCCCGGTCGTACTCCTTAGGGAGGGCACTGTTCCAGTACACTATCCTTCGGACTGTTTTACGTTCCTACACTAGTCCAAAGTCCCCAAGGGGGACCTTAAAGGACTCGTAGGTGGGGGGTTCTGGTCTCAGACGGACGAAAAGGTGAGAAGATTATAAGAGACCTTTTTCAGTTTAGTCCCGAAATCAGAAGACGTAAACTTTCCCTACAAGTCAATTTGGGGAGACTATCGAGAGATCGAACGGATTGTTCAAGGGGGCCTGGAGAATCTCGAACACTCAACGAATGTCGGGGGATTGACACTCTCCGCTTTTCGAATTTTCGTAGAATTTCAATGTCTCTGAAAAGATTTCTCGATTTTTAGTATAACCACTGTCCTAAAGTGACAACTGAGTTACTAATGACGGTCCAGAGGTATAAGAAAAAGAAAATCCGTGGACCCTCCTACAATTAGTTGCATTTGCCCTATACCTTTTTCTATATATCATCAAAACTACAATCGTTGTGATCTGAAAACTCAATTAATGAAAAGAAAACAATATTTAGTGACATGAGGAAAATGAACAATATTCAACGACATAGAAACGATACATTCTTACATTGAAATAAATCACGAAAGACTCTCACCGTGGTCTGAAACCCTTCTAGTTGTGTTTATTCAGAAGACCAACTGTTTGGGAATAGTCTTTTTTCCGACATTTTACAATTAACCGGGAAAACCGGTCTTCTACTACATTTAATGGATTCTGAACACATATGTTGATCCATACGTCTCTTTTTTCGGACCAAAACTATTCTCAGACCCGACGATTACGACGTATTAAAACATAATGGGTAACTAGAGGTACATGATAGTTTTCATATTTTTCGGAAGACTTGTTATCTCCGGTCCGTTCAGCGACCTGACCAAAGGGGGAACAGAGGAGAAATGAGATTAAAGTCCGACTTAAGGGTAGACCTCACCCCGCCGAGTGGTGCAGATGAATGAACAGGACCGAAAATTTTGGGTACGTTTTCCTTCGGATTCCGTCCCGTGGGAAGCTATAAGTTCACCCGCGGCCACCGGGTTGCATCTATCACGTTCGAGGAACAGACCTTGAAATAACCGGAAGGGGCATTCGGTTCAAAAAGTCGGAAGAAAGAGGTGAATTAAAAGGATGATGTGATAAAGAGGGGTTAGATTAGAATATAAGAATATAATATTTATTTATTCAAAAGGAGCGGATGCGGTAGGTGTGAAGCTTAAAGGGACCTAGGTGGTCCCGACCTGGGGCCGTCGGTCTGTAGGACCTTACACTTCAGTTCACCCGGAATCTTTCGTAGTGATGTTTGTTTCGATCACCTCCACTACCTTAAGGTCACCTCGATAAAGTTTAGGACTTTCTACTACGACACTTTCACGACGTGAGTTATACGGTCGTGTAAACCTTTTGAGTCGTCACCGGTGTCCTGACCTTTTCGAGTCAAAAGTAAGGTTAGGGTTTCTTTCCGTTACGGTTTGTTACGGGTTTGATGGTGTGTTAACGTGAACAGAGTGTACGATCATTTCATTACGAGTTTAAGAGGGTCGGTCCGAAGTCGTTATACACTTGGTACTTGAAGGTCCACAAGTTCGAGCAAAATCTTTTTCGTCTCTTTGGTCTCTAGTTTATCGGTTGTAGACGACCTAGTAGTTTTTTCGTTCTCTCAAGGTCTTTTTGTAGATAAAGACGAAATAACAGATACGGTTTCGGAAACTGACACACCTAGTGTTCTTTGACACCTTTTACGAAGTTCTCTACCCCTATGGTCTGGTGGACTGGACGGAGAACTCTTTGGATATACGTCCAGTCTTTCGTTGCCAAGCTTGACCTGTACCTTGTCTGACCAAGGTTTATCCATTTCCTCATACAGTTCCGACATATAACAGTGGGACGAATAACTTGAATATAGGTCTCATGTAGTACTTTTTACGACCCGACCTTCTTCGTGTTCGACCTTAGTTCTGACGGTCCTCTTTATAGTTATTGGAGTCTATACGTCCACTATGGTGGGAATACCGTCTTTCACTTCCCCTCGATTTTTCGGAGAACTACTTTCACTTTCTCTTCTCACTTTTTCATCCGAATTTCGAGTTGTAAGTCTTGTCCTTCTAGTACCGTAGACCAGGGTAGTGAAGTACCGTTTATCTACCTCTGTGTCACCTTTGTCACAGTCTGAAATAAAACCCCCGAGGTTTTGGTAATGTCTACCACTAACGTCGGTACTTTAATTTTCTGTGAATGAGGAACCTTCTTTTCAATACTTGTTGGATCTATCGTATAAGTTTTCGTCTATATAATGAAACGGTTGTTTCCAGGTAGATCAGTTCCGATACCAAAAAGGTCACGAACACATACCTACACTCTCAACCTGACACTTCTTTCGACTCGCGACTTCTTGACTACCAAAACTTGACACCACAACCTCTTCTCAGAACTCTCAGGGAACCTGACGTTCCTCTAGGTTGGTCAGGAAAGACTTCCTCTAGTAGGGACCTTAAGAAACCTTCCTGACTACGATTTCGACTTCGAGGTCATGAGACCGGTGGAGTACGTTTCTCAACTGAGTAACCTTTTCTGAGACTACGACCCTCCCTAACCCCCGTCCTCTTTTTCCCCTGCTGTCTCCTACCCTACCGACCTACCGTAGTGGCTGAGCTACCTGCACTCAGACTCACTTGAGACCCTCGACCACTACATGTCCCTCCGGACCGCACGACGTTAAGTACCCTAGTGTTTCTCAGCCTGTACTGACTCTCTGACTTGACTTGAGTAATTGGACACAACAAGGTCCAACTTGTCTTGTAATATTAAAAACCGTTTCAAGAACACGATGAAAATGTGTATAATAACGTCCACAACTAAAAATAAGTGTACTAATTGTGTATTTAATTCTTCATTTTTGTTACAAACACATGGAAGGAAAAATTTATTGATTTCTCGTCACGGAAAAAGACTTCAGAAGACCGTACGTAAGTTTAACCGATATCACATGTGTATCTAGGCGAGGAGAATACGAGGTGTGACGTGACGAAATTAATAATATCGAAATATTAATAAGATTTATAGACTTCTCATTCGTCAGTGTCCTTGGAGAAGGTCACAGTAAATCCATAATATATAACGAAAGTATATGTAAAATCTTAGTATAATAGTGAAAATGGTTTCTAGTGGATTGTTCTAAAACTAATTTTGACGTATTTTGAATATATAGCTAAACCTTTATTACCTTTAGAAATAAAATAATAAAATGAAATAGACCTAACTTCCTGGTCCCGAAGGGAACACCGAGTCGACCGTTTCTTAGGTGGACGTTACACCCTCGGGAGTCAAACTAGGAACTCAACCCTTCTAGGGGACCCTTTCCCTTTCCGATGGGTGAGGTCATAAGATCGGACCTCTTAGGGTACCTGACATATCAGATACCCCCAGTGTTTCTCAACCTGTGCTGATTTGCTGAAAGTGAAAGTGAAATAAAATGACTCAGAGGGTCGATTAGTTGAACCCTATAGATAGGTAAAAAATTTTAGGGAAATTTTTAGAAAGTTTCAAATTTTTCAAAGAAGTCCTTCTAGATATAATATAAACCATCGATAAAATACAAAAACACTGACTGTGTAAATTTTTTAAAGTTATAGATTAAGAAGGTAAAAACGTCTATATATCTTTATGTCATTAAAAATATAAATAAAAAATAAGGGGTTTGAACCATTGATAAAATAATTCAGATTATTAAATAACAAATCTAAAAGATAGATGTGTTAGAATAACTTGTATATACAACTACGAAGACGAGGAGTCCCAAAACCTGAACCTTATTGATGTGATGGTTGAAACGACCCAGAGGTCGAACACCCACCCTCTCACACCTGAAGAGTCGGAGGTATTGACACACTTAGTTAAAGATATTATTTAGAGGGGAACATATACAACTATAGGTCCCACCGAGTCACCATTTCTTAGATGGACGGTTACGCCCTCTACACCCGAGTCAGGGACCCCACCTTTCTAGGGGACCTTCTCCTTTACCGTTGGGTGAGATCATAAGAACGGACCCTTTAGGGTACCTGTCTCCTCGAACCGTCCGATGGCAGGTATCCCAGAATCTCTGAATCTGTGTTGACTCGCTGACTCGTGCGTACGTTATACAAATGTAGGTCAACTAAGACAAAGAGACCTCTTAGGACTGATTGGGTCTTCGTACAAGAAGGGGTCTCGGAGGTCCAGTCTCAGGTCGACTCTGGTGTAGATCTAATGTCAGGACTCGTCTCTTTATCAGTGCGGAGGAGTCTGAAGACCGTATGTCTTGATGTTCTATTAAGTACTCACGACAAACTCGTCGATTCAAACACCGTTAAACAATGTATAGTCACCTTTTAAGGGACCTCCTCCCGTACCGTTAGGTGAGGCATAAGAACGGATCTCTTAGGGGTATCTGTCTCCTCGGACCGCTCAATGACAGGTACCTCAGCGTTTCTCAGTCTGTGCTGACTCGCTGATTCGTGTTAATGAAAACAAAAGACTAAAGATTAATTTAGTGTAGAACCAATCTATGATACTGACAATATTTGAAAAACTGTAACCAATTCTGTACAGAATACCGAGTCACACACCAGTTGAAAACATTTCCGTACCACACAAGAATTATTTTCATACGTAAGACGGTTTCAACGTATCACAATCTATGTGGGTGTATCAGTAATCTATTTTGAAAAATAAACACAATAAGTGTAAGAAGACAGATATAAAAATTTCTAAACTGACGAAGACAGACGAATTATATAGTTAAAGACTTTTTACACGTAATTTTGTAAAGTAATGTGACCATTTACAAAGAGAATAACTTTATTAGTAATAATTGACAAAAGGTACTTACCCAAAGTCTCATAGACACCTGATTGACTTTAATATACCTAATATAAAAATGTACACGAGTATAGAAAAGGGTCTTCAAATTCAGGAGTAGACCTCTTCCTTTACCGTGGGGTGAGGTGATGAGGACGGACCTTTTAAGGTACCTACCACCTCGGACCATCCGATATCAGGTACCCCAGCGTTTCTCAGCCTGTGCTGACTCACTGAAGGGAAGTGACTGAAGTATGAAATAGTGACCTCTTCCTTTACCGTTGGGTGAGGTCGTAAGAACGAACCTCTTAGAACACCTGTCTCGTCGGACCACCCGGTACCAGGTACCCCAGTGTCTCTCAGTCTGTGCTGACTACACTGATTCGTGTGTTCAGGAGTAGTCTGAGTAGATTTCTGTTCTGAGTCTGGGTTTCGATTTCTTCTCATCGAAAATTTTATCATTACGTTTGTTCATTCATTTATTTACACACAGGTACGATAAAATAAGTCAAATTGTACTTACTTGACATTTAACACGAATTGTACTTCGTATTGACTTCTTACTTTTCTTTTTACTGATTATAAAAATGTACCTCTTCCTTTCGTAATTCTCAAACTTTCATAAATGAGACCTTTACTCTACACGGATCCTTAGTCAGTACCTTAAAAACACGTACATTCACGTGGGAAGAATTATAAGACTAAATCATTCAAATACCATTTCGGTTTCTTATACTCAAAAATTATTCATAGAGTCTACAACTCTGTCGATGAAGTACTTACGTCAAACTTTATATAACCGTATTTTGGAGATTCACACATATTTCTTGTACCATCGGTAGAGTTCGAGATGTTACCGTCTCCTTACGTAAATGGAGAGGGAAACCGAAACCTCGTTCTTCTGAACCCAAGTTCAGGAATAACATTTCCGAACGACTATAAACAAGGACCTAACTAAGTCAAGTCAAGTCAAGTCAGCGAGTCAGTACAGGCTGACAAACGTTGGGATACCTGACGTCGTGCGGTCCGAAGGGACAGGTAGTGGTTGAGGGCCTCGAGCGAGTTTGAGTCCAGGTAGCTCAGCCACTACGGTAGGTTGGTAGAGTAGGAGACAGCAGGGGAAGAGGAGGGTGGAAGTTAGAAAGGGTCGTAGTCCCAGAAAATGTTTCTCAGTCAAGAAACGTAGTCCACCGGTTTCCTAACCTCAAAGTCGAAGTCGTAGTCAGGAAGACTACTTATAAGTCCTGACTAAAGGAAATCGTAACTGAACAAACTAGAACGTCAGGTTCCCTGAAAGTTCTCAGAAGAGGTTGTGATGTCAGGTTGTCATAGGTAAGAAGACGTGAGTCGAAAGAAATATTAGGTCGAAGGGAACACCGAGTCGACCATTTCTTAGGTGGACGTTACGTCCTCTAGACCCAAACTAGGGACCCAACCCCCTACTAGGGGACCTCTTCCCTTTCAGATGGGTGAGGTCATAAGACCGGACCTCTTAAGGTACCTGACCTATCAGGGACCCCAGTGTTTCACAGTCTGTGTCGACTCGTTGAAAGTGAAAATGAAAGAGTGTAGGTATGTACTGATGAGCTTTTTGGTATCGAAACTGATCTACCTGTAAACAGCCGTTTCATTGTAGAGACGAAAAATATGACAGTTCTAAACAGTATCGAAAAGAAGGTTCCTCGTTCGTAGAAATTAAAATACCGACGTCATTGGTAGATATCACTAAAACCTCGGGTCTTTTTAATTCATAGAGCGACAAAACTAATGACTAACAAACTAATGAAAAAAGGTTTGGAGTTACAGAAAAAGAGATGTTGTACGTATGTTTTTCGTGTTGTACGAAAAAGAGATAGAACGTTCTATTGACATTTCTAATTACTGAATGTATAACACATCGTGTATTATCCGTGAAATTATTAATAAAAATGATAAATATTAAAGTATGATATTTATGATTACTGTTAAATACCATGAAATAGTAAGATATTACGTAAAAACGGATATTACTAATAAATTAAAAATAGGTCGGAACACTTCATCTAAAAAAAAAGTAAGAAGTATAATTCTTTGACTACAAGTCCGTCTAATTACTGAAAGAGGTTTCAGTTCCTCGAACCCCATTTATACGACCATCCTTTTCGGGTTATAAAACTGAGGTACAGGTTTTCAAAAGTAATCTGGTCTGTTGAATAAACTTTGTTTACGAATGGTAACATAATAAAATTTAGTTTATATCGATTGTAAATCTCAAACAGTATATATTTTTAATATGAATTTTCGTTACGGTAACCACTTTATAGTAAGGATAGATTATTAAATAAACCATTTATTCTTCTATAACGAAGGCTAGTCACATAAACGGTTACATTTTCTTATACCGAATAACAGGTTTCATGTGAAAAATTTTAATGTTGTCTTATACTAACGAGATGAGTAGTAAAAAGTACACATATACACATATAAGTAGAAACTTATTATCTCTTCATTCTAAACAAGAAAGATGGGATCGTCACAAATGTAATTAGACCTGGAATAAACAAACCTATGGTATAAGTGGTGATAGAAATGTAACCAAAGTAAACGTGGTAATGAATCATTGTCGATTTTCGCTTTTACGAAGAGTCTTAAAGTCAAGTTAAGTCAGCGAGTCAGTACAGACTGGGAAACGTGCGGTCCGGAGGGACAGGTAATGGTTGAGGGCCTCAAATGAGTTTGAGTACAGGTAGCTCAGCCACTACGGTAGGTCGGTAGAGTAGGAATCAGTAGGGGAAAAAGAGTACGGGAGTTAGGGAGGGTCGTAGTCTCAGAAAAGGTTACTCAGTTGAGAAGCGTACTTCACCCGTTTCATGACCTCAAAGTCGAAATCGTAGTAAGGAAGGTTCCTTGTGGGTCCCGACTAGAGGAAATCTTACCTTCAATTATACGTGAATTTATCTGGGTCTTGGAAACACAAAATATAAGAATCTAGAGGTCCTTTCAACAATTATTACTAGTTTACGGCGTACTTACAATGACTTACTTATACGGGTACAAGTCCGACACTGGTTAATTTATATGACTTTATCGTTTGACTTTCATTTTTAACCTCATTTAATTTTTTGAACTCAAGTCAGACGTGAATTAACTGACCAACCAGATCACAGTGTATTTGTGTCAGAACCAAATAAGGAAACACGACTACCTCAACTGTACTCATTTTGAATTAAATTTTTGGATTCTTTCAGAAGTTCAAAGAAACTGTCAACAACCTTCAAAAAGTTGAAGGGGAGAGAAAAAGTCGACAACGTAATCACTGGTACCAAAACTGAGTGACTGTTAACCTCTTTGAACTCTTTTTTAAGACGTCCGACAACGAAGAAGAAGCAATCTCGATTAGAAGTGGCCCGGTAACCGTTAGAGTAAACCGAATTCTGATACCACTCCGAATTTTAGTCATAGTAAATAAAAGTCTGACCGATTGTGAAAACGAAAATATATAAACAACCCCTTTTATACGTCCAAGACAACCTCAATTCTCAACATGGAGAACTTGTTTTTACAAACGACCAAGAAAAGTCACTTTTCTTTGTACTCTTCGAAGTACCCCTTAATTTAAAATTAGTTTCTTAGACTAATTTTTACAAACGATAACATTGTCTCCCTCAAAAATAAATAAATAAAAAAAGACGGTAACGTTTTATATAAAAGAGTACACATGATGACAACAACAAGAAGTCAGCAAGTCAACACAGACTGAGAAACACTGGGGTACCTGACATCGTACGGTTCGAAGGGACAGGAAGTGGTGGAAGACCTCGACGAGTTTGAAGACAGGTAACTCAGTCACTACGGTGGGTTAGTGGAGTAGGAGACAGTAGGGGAAGAGGACGGAAGTCAGAAAGGGTCGTAATCCCAGAAAAGATTACTTAGTTGAGAAACGTAGTCCACCGTTTTATAACACATGGTATCGGACGAAATAACGATTCTTATAAAGTTTTCAAACTAGAAATTTTAATATCTGTATTTACGTAGATGGTGTGGTCGGGTTTGTTAAAGAACCTACGTCATCGAAAAGAAAGAACTGACTTATTTATTCTATTCAATATTTTCAACTGTTAATGGACCGGCGACAATAATCCTCTTGGGTCCTCCTGATTTCCCAAGCACTCTTGTTATAGGATACTATCTAAATACGTTCCACGGAAACACTTTAGGGTGACAAACCACTCAAGAATCCTCCAACTGACTTACGTGTAGATTGGAATCACCACCAATTGGGACGAATCCAACCCAGAAAATGAAGTGTGGTTAGGAAGTATCTGTGTGGTACTCTTTATTTTACAAAGTAATGGAGACTTAACCGTCTACGAAAGTCAAAACGTAATCGTGACCTGAAAAATTTGACTTTCCGATTCCTTTTAGAAAAAACGAGTACATCATAAAAAAATGGAATAAAAAATTAACCTCCTTCTAACGAAATGTTACAACACACAAAGACGTTTAGTCGGTATTAATATAACATATAGTGGAGGAAAAACTCGGAGGAAGGGGAGGGGAAATCCGGTAGTGTCTCGTGGTGTGGTCCAAGGGACATAATATATCGTTGAATAGTGATCGATAGATAAATTGTGTATCACAACTTCTTTGTCTCTCCCATCAACGCTGAACGAGTTCCAGTGTGTTGATCTCTATCTCTGTTTTGAATTTAGGTTTAGACGTGTTCACGAGAAAAAAGGTTCACTGTCTCGGTTCTAGTCACGAAAAGTAGTAGTCTCTCCTTCCCCTTTTTTCTCTCTAGAGAAAGGTTTTACTTAGGAAAGAAAAGGACTGACACTATATTTATCTTATACAAACTAATAACTAACACTTAGTAGATATACGTAAACAAAATTTTTACCATTGAAAATAATATAATCCCACACATATTGAAGTACCAGCGACTCTTAAATCCTGTCCATAAATAGCCTTTCATTTATTTAAATGACGAGAATTTACATAGGTAAATAGACGTCGTAATTTCACGTATAGACAAGTTTATGATAGAAAGATGATTTACTTTAAACTTTCGAAATTTCATTACAGTTGATTTGACCATTCTGATTACCGACTGTCCTTATCGGTCTATCGTACTAATATGTACTAACACTATATTTGGTATACACAGTCTAAGGGACCGTGGTGAGAAAACCTCACCAGGTCTAGGTTTCCCTCGAAACTTTCCTATATCTTGACTTTTCTCACTAGTGCTCTCATGACTGTGTCTTTACTTAAAAATAGAAGATGGGACTCCTCGTCTTTCTCTACCTGTTTCCGTCCATTGAGGTCCCATTGTACTAGTCCCTTACCGGAAATCACGAGACTACCTCAAGCGTCCCACTTACGGATCCTCTGGGAGTGATATCTCCGTGAACTTCCTCGAAAGTAATAGGGTTGGCATACATTTAGGGGTATCCGTTAGGGTTCCGGTGACACCTCAATCAAAGTAGGGTTTACGTCGTTCTTGTTGGTATTCTTTTGTGAATTATGACTTTTGTCAAAATTCTGTCCCACCAACCTTCTGAAGAACATACCAAGTCACTAATTCTTAGACGGAATGTTACGTCCCCTACACCCAAGTCATAGACCAGTCCCTTGATTCTGGGGGTACGGTGTCCCGTCGATTCGGTCTCACCGTGTTGATCTTTCAGGTACACGACGTAAGTCCTACGTCGGTTTGTTTATTCATTTTATTTATGTAAAATTTTTTACTCTCCCACAAACTCCCTCCTCTTTCCTTTTCCTTCTTTTTCCCCTCCTCTTCCTCTCTTCTCCCCTTCTCTCTCTAGTCATAGTCAAACATCTTATACAGTCAGAGTTCTTAATTTTGGGATTCAGTGTACTAGAACTGAGAACTTTGTGATAGACACTTGAGTCAAACTTTGATAACCCAACCGGTTCTTGAAGTAAACCCAAAGACATTATCACATACCTTTTTGGGTTTACTTGAAAAACCGGTCGGGTTATTGAATAAAAATTTTTTCTAAATCTGTATTAAAAAATTCCTTTTTTCCCTGTGCATAAATCTTTTCAAGAGAGGAAGATCCTTGCAATGCACCAACCCATAAGACCCTACGTTTCGTTCGATGTTTTAAGAACAGACTCTTACATTTACATAACGTAAATAGGATTGTCTGAGTCCTCAATAGTCGGTTGGAGGGTCGAAAAACTATAATATTGTCCAATCTTCTTTCAAGAAAAATTTTTTGACGATGTAACTTAGACGATTTAACGAGTCCCTACATCAGTTATTATTTCGTTCATCTTTCTTGGTTGGAACGAATGTTCACTGATAATCAAGAAGGAGCTAAATTTCTTTACTCCAAATCATTGGTTGAGGTCAAACGGTGTGAGAGGTAAATTTTCCGATGGTACATTGTTTTAGTGACATCTACCACTGACGTCGGTACTTTAATTTTCTGTGAATGAGGAACCTTCCTTTCAATACTGGTTGGATCTATCGTATAAGTTTTCGTCTCTGTAATGAAACGACTGATTCCAGGCAGATCAGTTCCGATACCAAAAAGGTAACCAGTACATACCTACACTCTCAACCTGACACTTCTTCCGACTCGAGGTTTCTTAGTTACGAAAACTTGACACCACAACCTCTTCTGAGAACTCTCAGGGAACCTGACGTTCCTCTAGGTTGGTCAGGTAAGACTTCCTCTAGTCGGGACCCTAAAGAAACCTTCCTTACTACGATTTCGACTTTGAGGTCATGAAACCGGTGGAGTACGTTTCTCAACTGAGTAACCTTTTCTGACTACGTCCCTCCCTAACACCCGTCCTCCTCTTCCCCTGTTGTCTCCTACTCTACCGACCTACCGTAGTGTCTGAGTTACCTGTACTCAAACTCACTTGAGGTCCTCTACGACTACCTGTCCCTCCGGACCGGACGACGTTAAGTACCCGAGCGTTTCTCAGTCTGTGCTGACTCGTTGACTTGACTTGACTTGACTACATTGTCCTTTAACTGAACCGTTTGACTTGTCTCGTCACAAGACCCAAGTTAGTAAAACACCCAGTCAATCGAAACAACACGAGATTTAAGATTAGTAAAGGGGAACATATGACAACCAACCTTTGTCTTTTATCTGATTATACATTTTTTAGTTTAGGTAGGGATGATGATCATTTTGTTTGTTTACAGGAGTTTTACATATAGGATGGAACCAACTACCAACCAACCATCGTAACAGAAGGACATGTTACTAATTGTTTTTATTTCACTGGAGAGTCTTTTTAGAGTCTTCAATTCTACATAGATCTAGTAACAAAAGAATTTATCTTGTATATAGGTCTGTTACATATAGTATCAAACACCTTCTTGAGTGTCCTTCTATGTAATCTAAGTCAACTTGTATAAAAAAATGACAACCGTGTCCTCGTTGTCTTCGCCTCGGAGTTTTCAACCGAAGTTAGTTCGTAATGGGGGTGGGGATTATAAGAAAAAATTGAGAGTCAAGTCAAGTCAAGTTCAGAAGTATTTAGGTATGTATATGTCGAAATTAACCTAAGTTTTTTCAAGAACCTACTTTTTACAATACGTAAAGACATATCAATATAATCATTGGAAGTCTATCTTACACTTTGAAGAAAATTCACCTTGTTTACCATTCATCCATATCAAAATAAAATTCTCGATATCAATTAATTGTACAGATGAAGGGGTTCCCTAATGATTCGTACAACCCAATAGTCAGATGCTTCATAAATGGGTTTTTACCAGTTTCATATACCTTGGAGAATCTAGACACAACTTTATATGTACTGTAATGTTGTACAACTTTACAACACTAACTAGAGTAACTTGAGTCATCCGGTATTCCTTCTCGGTTAAAGTTTTACTTATTACTTCCCGTCTCATTTTGAATCTTTCGAAGTCTTTTTCTTTTAGATGGACTAAGAGGTCCCGTCGGTAATACAGACCAATAGAATATTTTGACTCGATTCCGACTTTGAGGTCATGAAACCGGTGGAGTACGTTTCTCAACTGGGTAACCTTTTCTGAGACTACGACCCTTCCTAACCCCCGTCCTCCTCTTCCCCTGCTGTCTCCTACTCTACCGACCTACCGTAGTGACTGAACTACCTGCACTTAGACTCACTTGATGCCCTCAACCACTACCTGTCCTTCCGGACCGCACGACGCTAAGTACCCCAACGTTTCTCAGCCTGTGCTGACTCACTGACTTGACTTGACTTGATTTTCATTTAGTTTGAAGAGTCGAAGGGTTCCAAATCCAGATTACTCACTGTATCGTAATATAAGTCACTACGTCGGTACGCGTTGAATTTATAGAGTTTCTTCTCGAGTTAGAAAAGAGTCCTCCTGTCTCTTGTGTAAAGTTTAAACTTTATGATTCAGGACTCTAAAAAGTCTACTTTTTATGATTCAAGACTTGTAAAAGTTTACCTACAACCGTATTCCAAATAACTACTCCCTTTCTGTCTTACCTGAATAACTACTCCCTTTCTGTCTTACCTGAAGTCAGAGTTGTCTTACCTGATAAAAGTCCAGTTGACAACTTAATAACTAACTTATTGACTTACAGTTTAGTTTAAAACAACGATATTGTTGGTTTGATTGACCGGGTAACTTTCAACTAGGACCAGTCATTATTTTAGACGACAAGTCTTACACTGACAAAACTTACAGGGGTTTCCATTGGGGTAATCTGATAACTTAACCACGGTAATCCGGAATCCTACAACTCTTTCTTATATGTTCCGGGAATCAAAGAAAGAACCTACACCTTACTGTGTTTTGGTTAAATATATAAACAAAAGATGAAAACAAGAAATTAAAACCGTAAGACCCCCGTGAAGTTTTCACTCACTTGTGAAACCCAATTTAAACTTTGTTTATTTCTTTTCGGTCGTTATTTTTCTGATAAACAAGGTTAGTATAAGTCTTCCGACGTAAATAAATGTTTACAGTTTCGACGTTCTTCTTTGTATTTTTATATCTGTATTCACTGTTACGAATTTAGACGACGACGATTCAGTGAAGTCAACACAGGCTGAGACACACTGGGGTATCTGCCGTCGGGTGGTCCGAAGGGGTAGGGACCCTAAGAGGTCCGTTCTTATGACCTCACCCAACGGTAAAGGAAGAGGTTACGAATTTAGACGATCATTAGTTTCTTTACTTTTAATTTTAATATTATCCCTAGGACACCCAGTCCTTTAGTTCGTCGACACCCTCGACGGTACCCCAACCACAACATTCGTACATGTCAGTAAAACTTTTGGTTAGGTTGTTATTTAAAATTCTTGGTCTTATAAAACGATGGTAACTTTTAAAAAAAGGATTCCTTTATCAAGTGTTCTTCTTTTTCCAATTTCGACACTTTTTAAATTAACCAAGTGGAAACATCTTTACACCCTCCTGACTTTACCAATTAGAATCTCCTTACCTGTCTATTATCAAAAGCTATCTTATAATTATTCATCGGTACTTTTCAAAATTTATACCTCTGTCACCTCGATGTACTTGTTACAAGTTACTTTTTTTCCTCATATTTTAGAGATATAAGTGTTAATCTTATATACCATATACAAATATATACCTGTCCTTCAATTCACTTTGTCTTCTTTATTTTTAGCCAAAACAAACTCACCTCTTTTGAACCTTAGTATATCTACCTCAGGATTTATTCTCGTTTATGTAAAGAAACCTTTAGTGATCCATATACCATACCATTACTTCAATTGTGTGATTTACTTGGTTTTGACAATATAATATTTGTAACCTCGTAAAATTAAACTCTGAATCTCTTGTCACTCTTCGTATTTGGATTTTCACAAAAAATAGTGACACAAAAACAAAAGTTAGGGAAAAAAAGAGTTTAATATTTTCGGCGTATTCTATGTGTTTTTTCGTTTTTCTTGTTAGGTATTAAGTAATGGGAGAGTGAAATAAGGTCGGGATGATGGTACCTATGATAAATCACTGAAATATGGTTCATAGACTTAAACATCTCGGTTAAAGATAACAATCTATCAAAAACAAAAGGTAGTGGATGATGGTCGATCACACGCAAACACAAACAATTCAACGAAGTCATCACAGGTTGAGAAACACTGGGATCCCTGACATCGGGTGGTCCGAGGAGACAGGTACTCTAAGGGGTCCGTTTTTATGACCTCACCCAACGGTACGGGAGGAGGTCACATAGAAGGGAAGGGTTCCTAGCTTGGACGTAGAGAATGTAGAGGACGAAACCGTTCGTCCAAGAAATTGTGATCACGGTGGATCCTTCAAGGTGATCGTCAATCATCGACGATGATAAATAACTAAGTCGTTGGTCATGATGTCATGATGATCAACATCCCGATTATACTTCAGTGACTACTCTCTGTTTATATAGAATCAGGGTAAAAATATCTTTACTATAGGTTTGAATGGATCGATTATTTGCCATCCCGACCTTTGGGTTTCGTCAAGAAAGACTGTCGTCTCGTGTACGAGAAGTTGGGACTTCACAGACAACATTCGTTATGGTGAGAATATCGTCTCGTTGTACCACCGGGTCTTCCTCTGGTTCGAAGTCGAGAGGAAGAGGGTTTCGTTTAAGGAGACATCACCGACCCTAACCGGTTTGTCCGTCACGGTCGTCCACCTACGGAACGGGTCTGGACCAGGTGTGTACGGAGTCGGAGGAACAAAGGAAGAGACCACGAGAGACGGTGGGAGTCGGTACACAAGCCTCCACAAGATCATGAGTATGAGTGTTCACCTCCAACAGAGAACTACCCGGACACTAACATCGTCTCACTGACTGACGTCTAGTAACGACGACCGACTTCACTATGAAAAGAAAGTGTCCTAGCACTCTCTAAGACTGTTATTGTGACCTTACAGTCGGGTATCAGGAGGACTTTCGGTGAGACTAGGATTCTTCATAATAATTAAGAATGGTACTGACTCCGTCAGTATATTTTAAATCTCTTAGGGTAATAGAATCGTAGATTCTACGATTCTTTTCGATACTTTCCCTACGAAAAGTTTTTGTCAACGCGCGGGTAGTCGTACGTAACTTAATAGGAGAAAAATGTAGGATTATCAGGGGACCACACGGAACTGGGTCTGAAGGGGGTTTTCTGGTGAGGAAGGTGACAGAAGTGGGAACTCCTTTGATGGTCGACGAAAGAAGACAGAGGTAGTCCGTCTGACCCTAATCTTAGGATTAAGACAGGGCATGGTCAGTATGGTCAGGGGATGGTTAAGAAGTGAAGGAACAGGTATTTTACTTATGTAGTTGTAATTAAGTGTCTCAAAGATTTTTAACAAATTGGATAACGAACCGTGTACATCTATAGGTATATTCGACATAAATGGAAAGGTGGACTTGTCTTCGACCCTAAGTCAGTAAGAGTTAGACGGGAAAGATATGGAAACTTAAGGTATAAATAGGAGACAAGACGAGTGGTACGTGTAAAGATCGGGAGTGGCCGGTGGCGGTAGACAAAAGGTACAAAGGTAAGGTTATGACGAGTAATGTCATAATACGACCGACGATGTTTGAGTACGATGTACTAGACACAAGACACTGAAGTCAGACGAACCAGGAATGATTTTCAAAATAAAGAGACTTTAAAGATATCATTGGAGTGGTTTAGATGTATTAAAATTTCTAGGGTTAACGTACGGTGGCAAGAAATGAAAGTCGTCGACTAGACCGGAGGACAATGTTTCTCTTATTGTGTTACACCCATACTGTCGTATTTATGTACGACATTATTAGAGAAATTTCGTAAGGACAATCTTGTTAATAAAGAGAGGACTTCTCGTAAGTCCAATATAGGAGTACACGTTTCGTTTTAGTATTATTACTAAAAGTAAACTAAACTATAAGAAAAATACTTGGGACGTAAAGTTGGTTAGACCTGTCCTTGGGGTTCGGGGAAAGATAAGGTAGAAACGTCAAGTCAAGTCAAATCAGCGAGTCAGTACAGACTGAGAAACGTTGGGGTACTTAGTATCGTGTGGTCCGGTGGGACAGACGGTGGTTGAGGGTCTCAAATGGGTTTGAGTACACGTAACTCAATCACTACGGTAGGTCGGTAGAGTAGGAGACATTAGGGGAAGAGGAGGACGGGGGTTAGGGAGGTTCGTAATCCCAGAAATGGTTACTGAGTTGTGAAACGTACTCCACCGGTTTCATGCCCTCAAAGTCGAAGTTGTACTCAGGAAGGTTACTTGTAGGTCCTGACTAGAGGAAATCCTACCTTACCATACTAGAGGAACGTCAGGTTCCCTGAGAGTTTTCAGAAGAGGTTGTGGTGTCAAGTTTTCGTGGTTAAGAAGCCGTGAGTCGAAAGAAGTGTCAGGTTGAGAGTATAGGTATATACTCGTCACTATTTTGGTATCGGAACTGATCTGCCTGAAAACAACCGTTTCATTTTAGAGACGAAAATTTATACCATAGATCCAACCAGTATTGAAACGAAGGTTCCTTATCAAGTCAAGTCAAGTCAACTCAGTGAGTCAGTACAGGCTGAGAAACACTGGAGTACTTAGCGTCGTACGGTCCGGAGGGACAGGTGGTGGTGAGGGTCTCAAATGGGTTTGAGTACAAGTAACTTAGCCACTATAGTAGGTCGGTAGAGTAGGAGACAGTAGGGGAAGAGGAGGACGGGTGTTAGGGAGGGTCGTAGTCTCAGAAAAAGTTACTCAGTTGGGCAACGTGTTCCACCGGGTTCATAACCTCAAAGTCGAAGTTGTAGTCAGGAAGGTTACTTGTGGGCCTTGACTAGAGGAAGTCTTACCTGACCAACCTAGAGGGACGTCAGGTTCCCTGAGAGTTCTCAGAAGAGGTTATGGTGTCAAGTTTTCGTAGTTAAGAAGCCACGAGTCGAAAGAAGTATCAGGTTGAGAGTATAGGTATGTGCTGGTGACCTTTTTGGTATCGGAACTGATCTGTCTCAAAACAACCGTTTCATTATAGAGACGAAAAGTTATACGATAGATCCAACTAGTATTGAAAGGAAGGTTCCTCATTCTCAGAAAATTAAAGTACCGACGTTAGTGGTAGACGTCACTAAAATCTCGGGGGTTTTTATTTCAGACTGTGACAAAGGTGAGAAAGGGGTAGATAAAGGGTGCTTCACTACCCTGGTCTACGGTACTAGAAGTAAAAGACTTACAACTCGAAATTCGGTTGAAAAAGTGAGAAGAGAAAGTGAAAGTAGTTCTCCGAAAAATCAAGGAGAAGTGAAAAACGGTATTCCCACCACAGTAGACGTATAGACTCCAATAACTATAAAGAGGGTCGTTAAAATTAAGGTCGAACACGAAGAAGGCCGGGTCGTAAAGAGTACTACATGAGACGTATATTAAATTTATTCGTCCCACTGTTATATGTCGGAACTGCATGAGGAAAAGGATAAACCTTGGTCAGACAACAAGGTACAGGTCAAGATTGACAACGAAGGACTGGACGTATATCCAAAGAGTTCTCCGTCCAACCCACCAAACCATAAGGGTAGAGAAAGTCTTAAAAGGTGTCAAAGAACACTAGGTGTGTCATTAACCGAAACAGTATCAGTTATTTCGTCTTCATCTACAAAAAGACCTTGAGAGAACGAAAAAGGTACTAGATCGTCTACAACCGTTAAACTAGAGACCAAGGAGACGGAAAAGATTTTGGTCGAACTTGTAGACCTTCAAGAGCCAAGGGCATAACGACTTCGGACCGAACCTCTTAAAACTCGTAATGAAATGATCGCACACTCTACTCACGTTAACACGTCATCAAACTCGTAAGAAACCGTAACGGAAAGAAACCCTAACCTTACTTTTGACTCGAAAAGGTCAGGACACCGGTGACGACTCAAAAGGTTTACACGACCGTATAACTCACGTCGTGAAAGTGTCGTAGTAGAAAGTCCTAAACTTTAGCGAGGTGACCTTAAGGTAATGGAGGTGATCGAAAAAAACATCATTACGAAAGATTCCGGGTGAACTGAAGTGTAAGGTCCTACTGACCGAGATCCACTCACTAGTGTGGTAACACTAATAGAAACAGTACTTCTACAAAAAACGTGTCAAGAAGACACATAAGAACAGTGGAGAAGAATTACAGAAGACGAAGACAATCTAGGTATGGTAAAGACAAGAAATAGCTCAGGTAGAAACGTACTTTACAAGGGAATTATAGAGATTAAAAGAACTTTACTAGAGATCAGAAAGGGTAAGACAACAAAAGGAGATAAAGAAACGTAACTAGCGACTCCTTCCGAAAGAATAGAGAGGAACGATAAGGAACCTTGAGACGTAAGTCTACGAATATAGAAAGTAAAAGAGAAAACGAAAAGTGAAGAGAAGAAAAGTGTCGATAAACATTCCGGAGGGGTCTGTCGGTAAAACTAAAAAACGTAAAGAAAAAGAACCCTTACTAGAACTAGGGACAAAGGACATGTTTCAGTACTTGGAGGTAGGTATCAAGTAGTCCGTGAGATAGTCTAGATCGAGGAGTTTAGATAAAGAGTGAAGGTGACATCTTAGTATTCCCTAAACTAAATCCAGTATGGACTTACCAGATCACCAAAAGGGATGAAAGAAGTTTAATTCAGACTTAAACCGTTATTCCTCGAGTACTAGACTCGGTATCAGACGAGGACTAGAACAAAGACGACTGACATATCTCGAAGAGGTAGAAACCAACGTTTCTTACATTAGTTAGACTAAAACCACAACTGGTAGACCACTACAGGTGCATACCTCAGAAGAGAACACAACAACCTTCTCCAACAAATGATACTGGGTACATAAGAGAACCGTTTTGAGATAATCGGAAACGGGACGAAGTAAGGTATGAGGTTCCGAATTAAACGGACAATGAGGTCCACAAAGGACTGAAGGATGAAAACGTAAGGTCAGGGGATATTACTTTTGTTGTAGACAAAACCCACAATCAAGATTTTCCAGAATATCCAGAAGTATCTTGGTAAGTTGAAGTCGAAGAAGTCACAATGACAAACCCCACATCCGAACCTAATGACACTATAACTTACCAAACGGAACCTTTGGTTGTCTCTAGTAAACCAGTACAGAAACTCTAACGTAGGTTCATGACGTAAAACCTGAGAAAACAACTGATACTACCGATGAGTTAAAGAAGATCCCTTAAGGACGGGTCTGATCATCTATATTACGAGTAGACTCAATTTAAGTGGGTAAGGTCAGGTAAAATTAAGTGACTAAGGATCTTACAGCTACAAATGAGAACGGTAAAGGACAAACTGGTGAAGGTTAAACGGAACTAAGTACCTGGATTGTAAGGTCCAAGGATACGTTATAACGAGAAATGCCGTAGCCTGGAACGAAGATAGTGGTCAGTGTAGGTGTCGACCCATAACAAAAATGAAACCGAGGTGGGGAAGTAAGAAAGACCTCAATAAAGAGGTGACTACAGGTCATCGTATAACCCGTGAATGGTTGGACCCCTCAAGGAGAAAGTCATAGGACAGTAAAACGGAAGTATGACAAGTACCTAAAGAGTTCCGTTCTTATCCTGACGCGTACTTCGTGCCGGTGCTCCTCGACGGGGTGCGAGTTCCACTCCCCACCGCTGGTTCTTGCGGATCGACACTACCGTGTCCTCGTCGACTCTCCCGATGGACTACAGGCTCCAGTCCCCGTCTCCGGTTCCCCTCGATGGGGTGGAGGTTCCTCGCCGTCGACCCGTCCACGTTCTCCCGGCTCTCCTCTATGAGGTGCAAGTTCCAGTCCTCGCCGTTGAGTAGGTTCCATTCCTCGTCACCGACGCGAAACGACCTCGTCGACACTTCTCTATGGGGTGCAGGTCCCATTCTCTTTGGGTTCATTCTACCATCCATAACGCTCTCCCGTAGTCTCCCGTTTGTGTAACTTTGGTATTAGTGTCTTTTGATCGGTTAGATTAGTGTACCTAGTGTCGGAACAGATAGAGTTACTTTGATTCGATACGACACACCCCAGTGGGTTCTTCGTACCCAGTACCACCTCTCCAGACTGTCTTACACCAGGTGACCTCTTCCCTTACCGTTTGGCGAAGGTTCCTCATTCACAGAAAATTAAAGTACCGACGTCAGTGGTAGACGTCACTAAAACCTCGGGGGTTTTTATTTCAGACTGTGACAAAGGTGACAAAGGGGAAGATAAAGGGTACTTCACTACCCTGGTCTACGGTACTAGAAACAAAAGACTTACAACTCGAAATTCCGTTGAAAAAGTGAGAGGAGAAAGTGAAAGTAGTTCTCCGAAAAATCAAGGAGAAGTGAAAAACGGTATTCCCACCACAGTAGACGTATAGACTCCAATAACTATAAAGAGGGCCGTTAGAACTAAGGTCGAACACGAAGAAGGTCGGGTCGCAAAGAGTACTACATGAGACGTGTATTCAATTTATTCGTCCCACTGTTATATGTCGAAACTGCATGAGGAAAAGGATAAACCTTGGTCAGACAACAAGGTACAGGTGGAAACGTTTAGGGAAGGATAAGGTAGAAACGTTCGGGGAAAGATAAGATGAAATATAATACTATTAAAGAAAAAATTTTAAATAAAAATTAACCCCCTACTATCGAAATGTAATAACACAACCAAAGACACAACTAATGTAGCTGTACTTAGTCGGTATAAACATTGTGCCGTTACTTCTACTTCTGTACCTCTTGTCTATACACCTGTGTCACCCGCTTCCACTTCCACCCTTCTCAACTCTCTCATCGTAACTTTGATATCGTAAAGAAAAAATCTTACAGTAAGGGGACTTAAAAAACACATGTTTTTAAGATGGGTAGGAAGTCGTAGTGTTAATTTTAAAGTATACGAGATATTTTTACGAGATTATACTAATAAGATCGAGTGAAAGGATAAAATTTTGTATACCGAGAAACAAGATGAAAATCCCACGTAAGGTGAAAAATAATACAGTAAATTGATGTAAAGTAGACAGGAGACTCTTATATTCGAAGAATTCTTTTACGTTGGTCTTTAATTAAATATAAATATTCACGAATCCTTCGGTAACAACTACATCAAGTGTCTGTTACTTCCCCTGTCCAAATTTCTTGGGATAGACGAGAAAAGGGAGAGAGACAGAAACCTCAGAGAAACTTCACTTTCTTTGGAAAAAGGTCTCTTTTCGAGGAGTCCCTCTACCAGTCTACTCGTAGTCCAGGACACACGAGGTCCTCCCTAGAAACCTTGACTTCTCTGTTTCGACTCTCTTCTCCTATGTGAACTTTACACCAGGTCCGTCGAAACGACAGAGGATAACGGTTTGTCACAGCTACTGGAACATTGAAAGAGACCCCGACTCTTTAGTGAAGGATGGAAACCCAAATTATCTACTATTGGGACGGTTCTTTTCGACGAAGGTGGATTTGAACTCAGTACAACTAGAGTTACACTCATAGATTGTTTGACTCTTACGTTTAGGGTCAGTGGAACACAAGTACAGTACGAGAAAAGGAATTTCTCGAACCCAATTTAGGTCTTTATTATCTCCCGGTCTTTCCTTCTGTTTTATTTGTAACTAAGTTTTACACAAACACACATGTACATACATATACATGTATATATAGTGGGAATTATGGTTGTCGTGGTAGATACCTTCTTCTGAAAAACAGAAAATAATCCAGAGTAGAATACGTATCCCTAAGAAACCTTGTTCGTATTAGAAGGTAATGTTGTAACCCGTTTCGGAATGTTCTTTTTATTTCGGATTCAAGAATTCTTTTTACGATATTTTAGAACCTAAAGAGTAACGCGCAAAGAATCGATGTTGCAATTAGGATATGTCAAAAATCTTTGAAGAGAGGTAACTTTTATCTACCTCTATGAAGTAAAAGTTTATAGGATAAAAGTCAGTCTTTCCACATAGAAAAGAGAAGAAAGATACTTTGTCACTGTGGATGACGAGTCATCCCGTTTAGGACCTCCCACAGGATTCCGATCTTACTGGGTACTAAGTCGATAAATCGGAAACCTCAGTCTCCGTCCTGGTACTAGAGATAGAGTAGATGAAGAGGGAAGACGACTCCTGAGATGAATTGTGATAGTACAAACTTGACGACGTGTTTAACGTAAGAGAAGAAATTGTTTAGATAATCTTTCGGAAAGGAGTATCACTTGAGTTTGAACAAAGGAAAAAATTTTTTCATTAATAAATAAACTGGTGTAGTCCAAAATCAACATTGTGTCTCCCAGAAACAATGTAGTACACACACCCCGAGATTGAGGGAGATCAACCCCGTGAATCCGAGTCACCAACAGTGCACATCCGAAACAACTGGATTATCCCTGACTTTGACACAGGGGACATAACATTCCGTTGAAAGAGAATCGGAATAGGAACACACACACACACACACAGACACACACGTGAGTCAACGAGTCAATACAGGTTGAGAAACACTGGGGTGTCTGTCAACGAACGACCCGAAGGTCCGTTCTTTCGACCTCACCCGACGGCAAAGAAGGAGGTCCCGTAGAAGGACTGGGTCCCTAGTTTTGGTCCAGAGAACGTAGAAGACGTAACCGTCCACCAAAGAAATGGTGACGCGGTCGACCCTTAAGGAAATAAGAACATCATCACAAGTCATCCATTTAAGGAAAAGGTGCACTGTCGGGATTTCTGTCTAAGTTATAAGGTAGTGAAAAGAAAAAGGTGGATTTATTAGAGGGAGGGAAGTCGGGAGGACCTATAATAAAATTCGGGGAAAGATGTAAAAAAAGGGATCATACACGCACATGAAAACAACTAAGTGTATGTAGTCTTGTTTTAACACGTACGGTGTTTTCCAGACAACAACAAATCAGTGATTCAACACAGATTGAGACGACAATGAGGGTACCTGACATCGGGTGGTCTGAGGAGACAAGTACCCTAAAAAGGTCCGTTCTTATGACTTCACCAAGTGGTAAAGGAAGACGCCCCATAGTAGTGTTGGGTCCCTAACTTGGATACAGAGGTCGTAACGTCCGTCTAAGAAATGGTGACTTGTTATTTTCCAGACAGCAATATGTTTACTTACTTAAGTAGGAATCAATTTACCATCGTTACCTCATCACCCATTCTCTCACCTTAAACTTTTTTCTGGACCCAAGTTAGGGTCGAGGGGATGGATTCGATAATCAGTATACGTTTAATAGGTCGGTGAGGTTCGGAAATAAATGATCCGACATTTTACTTGTCCTGTTATTGTTGGTGAATCATCCAAACGAGGTTCCGAATTTTACTTTAAGTTACTCCGTAACACACTTCTCATGAATCGTGTCGAGAAGTCACTCATACGTTATTTACCTTCGGAAGAACCATAATTGGTCGACGACGATCTGATATATTTGTTTGTACTGTTTTCGACTCCCCTTTACCCTTCACTCTTCGTTTTCTCCTTTATCTTCTTTATTCCTTACGTGTCGTACAAAATTTAATTGATGTTTTACATTTCAAGGAATTTCAGACTCGGTTAAAATACGTGTAGGATACACGGTTCGAGTATAGGTCACAGACCGTATATTTTCGTCTAATCATTCACAAAAGCCTACTTAATTAAAGTATGTCTATTTTTATATGATATGTCGTTACCTCTTTTTGTAGTATTTCAATCATAATATCGTTGTAAAGGATATGCTTTGCACTATGTCATATTTTTCGGGTTTATATCGTCTACAACTCGGTATCGATCAAACGTACCATGTAAATTATTGGACTTTCCTCGATAAGTAAGTCGTTAAAAATAAGTAAACCTTTGACGACCTAGGTATAACGCACGTATGTAGTTTTGGAAAGGATGTACTTGTGCTAGTTGTTTTTAAGTAAAGTCGCTGATGGATATAAATTTGTATCCACGATTCTTATGTTTCATATTCAATAGTAAAGAAGGGATCTCATCAAATTTCATATCAATTCCTTCATTAATTTCGTGTATTTTACTAGTACTTTTATGTTTCTGATTTTCTCAACAGGTCGGTCATCATCGGTCTGGTAAGATCGTCTACAGAGTGTAGTATCGAGTATTGGTTACCTCAGTAAAAGGTAATATGTACTCCGTTTGGGTGGTTAAAACCTCCAAATAATAAGGGTGATGTTCAGTTCACGACTTTCTTCCTTTCCTTTTTCCCTTAAAAGTTTCATACACTTACTTGAACCTCTACAAAGAATTACGTCAACGACTGGTACACCGTGAGTCTTTTAATTTCACAAAATCACCAAAGTCCCTTTCGTTCGACCTAAGGTGTCACTTAGGGTCCATTTTCTTAATTCAAAAGAAAAAATACAAAAGTCACACTGGAAACAAATCAAAGTGGTAAACGGATTACTTCACTTCTGATTGACATGACAGACTTTTTGTCTTAGCAGTACTTTTGATATACTTTATTACGTCATCTTTCCGGAAACTTTTAGAACGAGACGTTTACATCTAACTATAATAGGGAATAATGATAAGAAAACAATTCTCTTCGTGTAAGAGGACTGACAAGTTTCTCCAGTAAGTACTCATCCAAATCAGAGTGTGGAGAGGAACTCAGTAGATTTGTTTTATTAGTCATGAGATCAATTTTTTTTTTTTTTTTTACTCGGAATTCATTTCTGTGTATCTTAACTAATCATGTGAATTTTATTCACAGACCTCACAGTTTAACCAACCAGTTAGAATGATCCACGACACCTAAAACTATATTAAACCATGTCGTTAGTTATAACTAGTATTTTAACGAATTTACTTATTACGTTCATTTATACACCGTCAAATCAACACGTCACATTGTGTACCACCCAAAATTTACTACTTGTGTACATATTTGTGTCTTTTCGAAAAATGACTGGTATTGTTTAAGGGTCTTAAGGTACAGGTTATAAGAGAGTATTTTCTAGTCAAGTCAAGTCAGTGAGTCAGTCAGTACAGACTGAGACGCTGGGGTACCTGACGTCGTACGGTCTGGTGGGACAGGTAGTGTTTGAGAGCCTCAAATGAGTTTAAGTACAGGTAATTCAGCTAATACGGTGGGTTAGTAGAGTAGGAGACAGTAGGGGAAGAGCAAGACGGGAGTTAGAAAGGGTCGTAGTCCCAGAAAAGTTTACTCAGTCACGAAGTGTAGTCCACCATTTTCAAAACATCAAAGTCGATGTCGTAGGCAGGACGGTCACTTATAAGTCCTGATTAAAAGAAATCCTACCTGACCAATCTAGAGGAACGACAGGTTCCCTGAGAGTTCTCAGAAGAATTTGTGGTGTCAAGTTTTCGTAGTTAGGAAGTCGTGAGTCGAAAGAAATATCAGGTTGAGAGTGTAGGTATGTTCTGATGACCTTTTTGGTATCGAAACCGATCTACCTAGAAACAAACGTTTCATTACAGAGACGAAAAATGATACGACAGATCCAACCAGTATTGAAAGGAAAATTGTTTCGTGATCCGGAATTCAGGGACAAATCCTAGTAGTTCTTTTGGGACAATTCCTTAACGAGTGTGTTATCCATCTTAGAATAGTTCTAATGACCTTCATACGTAGACATTTCACGTAAAATGATACATTAAGTTGACTAGAAACTATATCCTCGTTTCCGTTATATTACCACTTTGTTATCAGAAAAGTTGTTTACTACTATATTGTTGACCTGTAGGTGTACGTTTCCTCCTTTTTTTTTTTTCTTAGTACCGTGTCCGAACTGTAGGAAGTGTTTTTAATGAAGTTTTACCTAGTGTCTGTATTTACATTTTACGTTCTGACATTTCTAAAATCTTATTGTGTCCTTTTTTGGACCTACCGTAACCCATGCCGTTATTGAAAAATCTATGTTGTGTTTTCCGTCCTAGGTACTTCTTTTATCTACTGGATCTGAAGTAATTATAATTTTTAAATACGGAATGTTTCCTGCAGTCCTCTTATTTTTCTTTCCATATCTGACCCTCTGTTATAAACGTTTACTGAAGAGACTATTTTATGACAATAAGTTTTATACACTTCTTGAGTTTAACTTGTTGTTTCCGTGTTTGCTACCCCTACTGTCAGAGTGCGTAAGTCAGAAAGACGAGGGTGGCGGGGAGAACACACGTGTTCCTACCCAGAACCCGGACCTTGTGAAGGAATCCTTCTCCATTTCACGGGTGTTGTCCGACACGCTACGAATAGTGGAAGACACCTTTATCGAAAGGAACAAAACCAGAGTCACTCATGAGGCAGAAAGAAATTCAAGTTAAGTCAGCGAGTCAGTACAGACTGAGAAACGCTGGGGTAATTAACGTCGTGCGGTCCGGAGGGACAGGTAGTGGTTGAGGACCTCAGGTGGGTTTGGGTACAGGTAACTCAACCACTACGGTAGGTTGGTAGAGTAGGAGACAGTAGGGGAAGAGGAGGACGGGAGTTAGAAAGGGTAGTAGTCCCAGAAAAGGTTACTCAGTCGAGAAGCGTAGTCCACCGGTTTCATAACCTCAAAGTCGAAGTTGTAGACAGGAAGGTTTCTTGTGGGTCCTGACTAGAGAAAATCCTACCTGACCAACCTAGAGAAACGTCAGGTCCCCTGAGAGTTCTCAAAAGAGGTTATGGTGTCAAGTTTTCGTAGTTAAGTAGACTCGAGTCGATAGAAATATCAGGTTGAGAGTGTAGGTATGTACTGATGACCTTTTTGATATCGGAACTGATCTGCCTTGAAACAACTGTTTCATTACAGAAACGAAAAATTATATGATAGATACAACCAGTATTGAAAGGAGGGTTCCTCATTCTTAGAAAATTAAAGAATTACCGACGTTAGTGGTAGACGTTACTAAAACCTCGGGTCTTTTTATTTCAGTTGGTGTCAAGAGTGACAAAGGGGTAGATAAACGGTACTTCACTACCCTGACCTAAGGTACTAGAATCAAAAGACTTACAACTTGAAATTCGGTTACAAAAGTGAAAGGAGAGAGTGAAAGTAGCTCCGAGAAATCAATAAGAAGTGAAAGACGGTATTCCCACCACAGTAGGTGTATAGACTCCAATAACTATAAAGATGACCGTTAAAACTAAGGTCGAAAACGAAGGAGGTCGGGTCGCAAAGAGTACTACATGAGACGTATATTCAATTTATTCGTCCCACCGTTATATGTCGGAACTGCATGAGGAAAAGGATAAACCTTGGTCAGACAACAAGGTACAGGTCAAACTTGATAACGAAGGACTGGACGTATATCCAAAGAGTTCTCCGTCCAGTCCACCAGACCATAAGGGTAGAGAAAGTCTTAAAATGTCAAAGAACACTAGGTGTGTCAGTTACCGAAACCGTACCAATTATTTCGTCTTCATCTACAAGAAAGACCTTGAGAGAACGAAAAAGCTACTATATCGTCTACAACCGTTAAACTAGAGACCAAGAAGACGGAAGAGATTTTGGTCGAACTTGTAGACCTTCAAGTGTCAAGTGTATAACGACTTCGGACCGAACCTCATACGTAGTATACTGTGGGCCGTTTAGAGTGACGAGACAAGAGGTTCGTTCTTACATACCTCAAGGAACGTAAACGTCGTTCACTCTCCCTTTCTGGACGACCGGTACCCCATGACTACGGGTGATGACTTCGACTAGATGAAGACGAAGAAAAAATAGATTTATTTCAAACCAAGGATTTATTTCTTTGGGTAGATTTATTTCATGAACTGTCACACCATAAAAAGAATCACTGAGGTTATGGTTCTATGTTATCCGTCTTAACAAACCTTAAAATGAGGTCAACCAATTGTGCCATTCAAAAGATAAAAGGACCATCAACCTCACCATTGGACATGTACTATGAGTCGAGTCACGTCAGGGTAATTTTTACCCCGTTTGTGGAATTGTCTATGGAGTGGTTCCTTCTATTTATTAACCGTCTATTTTTACACTTTTCTACAAGGCATAGTATACAGTAGTTCTTTTACGTTTGATTTTGTCCCCTCGCTTCCTGGGGTCCGTTCCCCAGGGAGACTAAGTGAACTTACCCGTCTTGATTCCTCTTTCTGAACAGTTTCTCCGGAAGACTAGAGGTCGATGTTCTCCGAACTTTTTTCTGAGACTATCCCGGTATTGAGGACGGTGTCTCCGTCAAACACAGGGACTTGTGAACCGAGGCGGTCCCAGGGGTTTTCGGTTTGTCGACGTGGTGGAAGTGTTAGTTGAGAGTGACCCCGTCTCGACGGGGTCACCCCTTTTTTTCAGAACACAAATACTCGAGTCCTAGCGAAGTCAGGACAGACTGAGAAACACTAGGACATCTAACACCGGACGTTCCGAAGTAACAGTCTCTCCCCCAAGAGGTCCGTTCTTATGACCTCGCATAACCGGTTATGACCAACGGTATTAGAAAATCTCATGACATAAAGGATGATGGGATCGGCGGTTGGGGGGACCCATGGACCTCGACGGTCTTGGGGACGCTGGGTTCGACAACGTGGTGGAGGTGTGGACCGGAAGTGTCCCCGTTTGGGTTCTGGAGGTCTGTCGGAGTCCTCCAGTGTATATCTCCACCTTTATTTTGGTGTTAACTTTGAACCCCCGGTCACACCGATTCCTTCTACTGGGTTTTGGAAGGGTGGTCGAGATGTCGATATGTTCGATATGGTTCTGAGACACAAATACCTTATATATTTTCCGGTAACTCTCGAGGGTATTTTCTTTTACGTGATCGAGACTATCGACACCTGTAACCTCCGTTCTTATGTGACCTCATCCTGGTCTAATCTTAGACTCGTCGAGGGTTTCGTTCAGGTCTCTCGTTAGTCATGTCACAACCTCCCGTAGGATCCCTCCATTCCAGCTGACACTAAGGGTTGCTCCCTTTCATAAGATTGTCGTCACTGAGTTCTTTTTGTAAATAACAAGAATACAAATTGTGTAAGAAATCTAAGAAAATCTAAAAAAGGAAAAAAGGAAAGGAAAAGGAGGGGGAGACAACATCAACAGTCAAAATAACCGTGATTCTTAGGTTTAATTCGATAACTCGAAAAGAAAAGAAAAAGGAGTCAGTGTAAAAAATAACAACAGTATTTGGAGACAGAGATGTAACCCGAAAACGTCAAGAAACTTTACAAGGAGAAAGGAGAAAGGATAAAAGAAAAAAAAAAAATTAAATAAAAAATTTTGGATAATGATAAAAAGAGATGTAGATGGTTGCTCAGGTAAGACTTTCTCTAGTTGGGACCCTCAAGAAACCTCCCTTACTACAATTTCGACTTCGAGGTCATGAAACCGGTGGAGTACTCTTCTCAGCTGAGTAACCTTTTCTGACTATGACCCTCCCTACCCCCCGTCTTCCTCTTCCCCTGCTGTCTCCTACTCCACCGACCTACTGTAGTGGCTGAACTACCTACACTCAAACTCAATTGAGACTCTCATCCACTACCTGTCCCTCCGGACCGCACGACGTTAAGTACCCCAGCGTTTCTCAGCCTGTAATGACTCGCTGACTTGACTTGACTAAAGAAACAAACGAAAAGGAGGACAAGAAAAGGGGAACGTCAAACAGAAATTGTATATATCTAGAAGAAATAGATGGACATAAATTGAAACGAATAGATAAGAAAGAAAGAAAAGTACGAGAGGAAAGGACAGTTGTATAAACAATCAAAATAAAAATAACGATATAAGGGGTTAACCGTGGAACGAAATCAAAACAAAAGGTCAAACATAAAATTAGTCTAAACAAGACCATTTATATTAAAACATAAAGGAAACAAGTGACCCAGTTAGATAACATGAATTAAAAAAACCTGACAAAACTAAAACGAATACCCACAGACACATATACACATATAAGTCAGTGATAAAGACAACAACAATATTTGGAGACACAGATGTGACCCGAAAACGGCAAGACACCTCAAAAGTAAAAAAGGGGGGAAAAGTAAGAAGAAGGTAAAAAAAAGAGAAAAGAGAAAAAATTTAAAATTAAAATTTTAAAATTTGGATAATATAAAAAAGTTGTAAATAAGGAAGTGAACGGAAAGGTTGACAAGAAAAGAGAAAAATTTTAATTAAATAAAATTAACCTTCGATTAATGTTATAACATCACCAAAACAGAATGTAACTTTACTTAGTCGGTACCCACATGTACATAAGAGGTAAGCCTTGGGGGAAAGGTGGAGGGAGGGGTAGGGTAGGGAGATCCGGTAGGGTCACGTTTTCGGAACCCACGGGTCAGAGTACGTAACTTGGACCTGACCACTAGACAAAGTGTATACTATTATATGTACGAAATTACGATAAGAGAGTTTAGTAGCGTGGGAGCGGGAGAGGGTGTCTCAGGTTTTTTGACAAGATATGCAGACACAGAGAAAACGACAGAGGGTATGTCCCAATAGCAATGGTAGAAAGATTTAAGGTACATATGCGTGAATCAAGTTAAGTCAAGTCTAGTCAACGAGTCAGCACAGGTTGAGAAACACTGGGGTACTTGGTGTCGTGCGGTCCGGAGGGACAGGTAGTGGTTGTGGACCTCAGGTGAGTTTAGGTACAGCCACTACGGTAGGTTGGTAGAGTGAGAGACAGTAGGGGAAGATGAGGGTGGATTTTAGAAAGAGTCGTAGTCCCTGAAAAGGTTACTCAGTCGAGAAGTGTAGTCCACCGGTTTCATAACCTCAAAGTCGAAGTTGTAGTCAGGAAGGTTACTTGTGGGTCCCGACTAGAGGAAATCCTACCTACCAATCTAGAGGAACGTCAGGTTCCCTGAGAGTTCTCAGAAGAGGTTGTGGTGTCAGGTTTTCGTAGTTAAGGAACCGTGAATCGAAAGAAATATCAGGTTGAGAGTGTAAGTATGTACTGGTGACTTTTTGGTATCGGAACTGATCTACCTGGAAACAACCGTTTCATTACAGAGAATAAAGGTTATACGACATATCCAACCAGTTTTGAAAGGAAAGTTCCTCATTCACAGAAAATTAAAGTACCGACGTTAGTGGTAGACGTCACTAAAACCTCGGGGGGGGGTTATTTCAGTCGGTACCAAAGGTGACAAAGGGGTAGATAAACGTTACTTCACTACCCTGACCTACGGTACTAGAATCAAAAGACTTGCAACCCGAAATTCGGTTAAAAAAGTGAGAGGAGAAAGTGAGAGTAGTTCTCCGAAAAATCAAGGAGAAGTGAAAGATGTATTCCCACCACAGTAGACGTATAGACTCCAATAACTATAAAGAGGGCCGTTAAAACTAAGGTCGAACACGAAGGAGGTCGGGTCGCAAAGAGTACTACATGAAACGTATATTCAATTTATTCGTCCTACTGTTATATGTCGGAACTGTATGAGAAAAAGGACAAACCTTGGTCAGAGACAACAAGGTATATGTTAAGATTGACAACAAAGGGCTGGAAGTATGTCTAAAGAGTCCTCCGTCCAGTCCACCAGGTCATAGGGGTGAAGAAAGTCTTAAAAGGTGTCAAATAACACTATGTACGTCAGGTCCATATATATACGTAATCGTATGACATAACCACAAAAATGAAGACCGAATGAAGTGAGAGATATTATCCGAGGTCAAAGTAGGTGGAGTAATCTTGACAAGTTTACATTAGAAAAATTACCGACTCATTATAAGGTAACACATATACATGGTGTCGAAAGAATAGGTAATCAGACGACTACCTATAGATCCAACGAAGGTACAGGACCGATAATATTTGTCACGACGTTACTTGTAACCCCCATGTGCAAAGAGAAAGTTAAGGCCAAAAGAACCACATACGGGTCGTCACCCTAACGACCCAGTATCCCGTCAAGACAAAGGTCAAAAAATTCCTTAGAGGTGTGACAAGAGGTATCACCGACATGATCAAACGTAAGGGTAGTTGTCACATACCCCCAAGGAAAAAGAGGTGTGGGAGAGGTCGTGAATAAAAAACATCTGAAAGACTATCGTTGGTAAGACTGGTCGCACTTTACAGTGGAGTAACACCAAAACTAAACGTAAAGACTATTACTCACTACAACTCACAGAAAAGTACACAAACAATGGGTAAACATACAGAAGAAACCTCTTTACAGACAAATCAAGAAACCGGGTAAAAAACTAACCCAACAAATAAAAAGACCTTAACTCGACGTCCCCAACGAACGTATAAAAACTCTAATTAAGAAATAGTCAACGAAACAATAATATAAGAGGGTAAGACTTCCGACAGAAAAGTGTAACGAATATAAAATGAAGCAACACGTTTTCGAAAATTCAAATTAATCCAGGGTGAACAAATGAAAACGAAAATAAAGGTAATAAGACCCTACACCTAGTATCTCCTAGGACGACACTAAATACAGCCTCTCACAAAAAGGATACAAGAAGAGATGCTTAAAATATAAAAGACCAGAATACAAATCTAGAAATTAGGTAAAACACAAATAAAAACACATACCGTAATCTTTCACAAGATCAAAGTAAGAAAATGTTCACCAACTGGTCAAAAGGGTCGTGATGAGTATCTTCTCTAACAGAAAAGAGGCAACATATAAGAACGGAGGAAACAGTTTCTATTCCACAGGTATCCACGTACCTAACTAGAGGTCCGAAGGATAAAACAAGGTAACTAGATATAAAGACAGAAACACGGTCATGGTATGACAGAACTACTGACACCGAAACATCATCTCGGACTTCAGTCCGTCCAACTAAGGAGGTCAAAGTAAGAAGAAAGAGTTCTAACGAAACTGGTAATCTCCAAAAAACATAAAGGTATGTTTAACACTTTAATAAACGAGATCAAGACACTTTTTATGGCAACCATCGAACTTTCCCTAACGTAACTTAGATATCTAACGAAACCCATCATATGAGTAAAAGTGATATTAAGAAGAAGACTGGGTACTTGTACCATATGAAGAGGAGGTAGATAATCACAGGAGAAACAAAAGAAAGTAGTCACAAAATATTAAAAGATATATATCAAGAAAACAAAGAAATCAAACTATATAAGGATTCATAAAATAAGAAAAGTAACCTTAACAAAGGAATTAAAGAGACAAAAGAGTAACAATCACATATCCTTACATTCCCTAAAGACACACAATTAAAATATAGGACGTTGAAATGATATAAGTAACTAATCGAGATCATTAAAGGACCACCTCAGAAGTCCCAAAAGGTACATCTCCTAGTACAGTAGACGTCTGTCACTCTCAAAATGAAGAAAAGGTTAGACCTAAAGAAAATAAAGAAAAAGACGAAACTAAGGACACCGGTTTTGAAGATTTTGGTACAACTTATCATCATCACTCTCACCCGTGGGAACAGAACAAGAACTGAAATCCCTTTTACGAAAGTTATAAAGTGGTAACTCCTATTACAAACGACACCCAAACAGTATATATCGAAAATAATACGTCTCCATACAAGGAAGATACGGACGAAAGACCTTCCAAAAGAACAAAATAGTATTTACCTACAACTTAAAACAGTTTCCTAAGAGACGTAGATAACTATATTAGTATACCAAAAATAGAAAGTTAAACAATTAACGACATAATGTAACTAACTAAACGCCTATAACTTCTTAGGAACGTAGGGACCCTATTTCGGGTGAACCAGTATTACATACTAGAAAAGTTATACAACAACCTAAGACAAACGATCTTAAAAGAATGTCTAAAAACGTAGATACAATTAGTCACTATAACCGGACATCGAAAGAAAAGAACACCGTAGAAACAGAGTAAAACCATGATCCCACTACCACCGGAGTGTCTTACTCAAACTTTCAAATTGAAGGAGACGTTAAAAGACCTTCTCAAACTCATCCTATCCACAATAGAGAAAAAATTTAAAAACCATCTTAAGTCGACACTTCGACAGACCTGGGCCCAAAAACAAACGACCTTCTAAAGACCAATGTCAAAGTTAAAGGAACAAACACTACCCAGACAATTCTAAAAGATAAAGAAGGACCAAGTCAAAGCCTTACAACATGAAAAATTTATTAAACAGGTAAAGAAGGTAGAACAGGTAAAATAACTGTATATTAACGACTATTATCAGAGAATACTATGAAACATAAAGACATAACAGACACTAGAGAGGTAAAAGTACTGATTAAAACAACTGAACTAAGAAGAGGGAAACAAAGAACTACTCAGACCGATTACCAAACGGTTAAATGCATAGAAGAGTTTCTTGGTCAAAATCGAAACAACTAAAAACGATACCAGAGAAAACAAAGAAAACGTAAATAAAGACAGGATTAAAAATTCTAAGGAAAGGAAGATCATTGGAACCCCAAGAAGTAAAGAAAGAAAAGATCAACGAAATCCACATCTCAACCCAATAAATAAACTGTAAAAAGAACAAAGAACTCCATTCCTTGGAAGGGGAATCGTGACGAAAATGTCACAGGGTATCCAAAAACCAACAACACAAAAGTAAAAGTAAGCAAAGATACGTATAAAACTAAAGAAAAAACTAAAGAAGACACTAAACAACCAATAGTCGTCGTACAACAAGTAGGAGGTATACGACCTTAAAAATTATCAAAAAGAGGACATTAACTGTAGATTAGAATGACGGAACACCAGTCTTTTCTACCGAACCTTACTAAAGTTAAAAAAACTTAAATGGTTCCGATCTAGACCTCTTCCAAGGCACACGTGAACTCTCTTTCCACTTTAAGTAACAAAACCCCACTTCACAGGATATCTATAGTTAATCCAGATTGACCAGGTGACATAGTAAATTTCAAACACAAAGGAATTAAAAGACAAATCAACTAGATAGGTATCCACACTCACCCCATAATTTCAGAGGGTGATAATAACACAATAACAATTAAAGGGGAAAGTATGAACAATCGGAAACGGAATGTATAACACCACGAGGATACAACCCACGTATATATAAATATTAACAATATAGAAGCACCTAACTAGGAAACTAGTAATACATCACAGGAAGAAACAGAGAAAAGTGTCGGAAATAAAATTTCAAATAAAATAGACTATACTCATAACGATGAGGACGAAAGAAAACCAGAGATAAACGCACCTTATAGAAAAAGGTCGGGAAGTGAAAGTCAGACATACACAGGGAACAAAACTCCACCCAGAGAGCATCTGTTGTATATATCCCCAGAATAAAAACATAGGTAAGTCGGTCAGAAACAGAAAACCAACGCCGTAAGTTGGGTAAACGGAAATTCCATTAATAACTATTCATACTAGGACAACGGTAAATGAAACGACAAAACTCAAACTCAAATATGTGGGAAAGACATAAAGGACAGATCTCTTATAGGAAATCGTAAACAACCTCTCGACGAAACCACCACGACTTAAGAGAGCCGAAAATGAACAGACATTTGGAAAACTAAAGAAGAGGTATAAACTTACTCTAGGAACGACCCATGTCATTAGACCCGACATCCAATAAAAGAAAGTAGTGAAATTCATACAGAACGGTAAGGGAGGACCGAACTTCTCAAAGATAACTTTCTAGTTGGCAATAAAAATACCCCTATTGGAACACACAATAACAACCAAAAGGGAACGACGAAAATTATAAACAAGAAACACAAACTAGAAACAATTAAACTAATTATACACAGAACCCCACAAAGTGGAACCCAAATAGGACAAACCCTGAGGGAACCAAAGAACGTGAACCACTGAGGAAGGAAGGAAAACAGTCCCTTCAAAAGTTGATAATACAGAAGTTCATAAAAGAGTACCGGGAAGAAAAACCGAAGAAGAGACCCCCGAAGACACTAAGTTACAACCCCACAAATTGTAACAGGGTCTCCAGAGACTCTAATAGGAGTAAAGAAAATTAAGAAAAAAGGAAAGACGAAGTAAATAAAGATTATAAGATAGAAGATGGAGTGAATACGATAGAAGACGGAGGTAATAAGATGACAACCAAGGGAGGTCTCACAAAACTATAGTCGATAACGTAATAAGTCATATATAACTGAGAACTTAAAGAAGATCCAGGAATAATTTGTAAAGAACGTAGAAGAGTTAGGAACAGATGTTCGATAAATAGACATTGAGGCAAAACAAAAGTTCTAAAACCTAGTAAAAATGATAGTAATAAAACTTAAGAAAAAGTCCATCTGGAACATAGAGGAGGAGAAACCAAACCAAACCACCTGTAAATAGTACAAGGAAATGGACAACTCATAAAGAGACGGAAAAGTAGAACAAATCTAACGACACAATCCCTACCGGAAAGGCATAAGACCGTTAAACACCAAGGAGAAATACCACCTCCAAGGAGAAACACCAACCCCAACCTGCTCACCAAACAGTTCCAAAGGACCAATCCCTGTGAACACAGCCACAAGACCACTCACCTCGACCTAAAGAAGAGAGACCTCACGTTACTTCACAGGTCCTCACTCAAAACTCTACAGATACCCAAACCACACTGAAACCTGTCGGACATATAACTTCGAGTCCCGATACAAGGACACAACAACCTCTTAAACGTACCATACAGAACGAGACCTTTAACAACCGAGAACCCACCCCGAACCAAAGTCACATCCATACCTCCGAAAACCTACTCGAAAATAACTAATTACAAGGGACCTCGGTCCTCAAGAGACCACAAGAGTCCAAAACTTGAATTCGTAAGACGGAGACCAAAAGTCAGAATAGGAATGTAATCGGAGTTCTGAAGAGATAGACAATAAAGGTCGTTGTTTAGAACTACGTCTCTGGACTTCCTTCTCCAGAAAATGTAGTTAAGCAAAACCATAGAACTTCTGAACTGAGGGTCTTTTTGAGAACAAAGATTTTTTTAGGTTATATCAGAACTTCTCAACGAAGTTTTCTCCTGGGCAATCCATACCTGCGACGGGACGTCCTCTGGAATCGTCTGGGTGCGTACGTGAACGTCTTAGACACTTTACGGAACCACAGAGAGGGTCACGAGAAAAGAGGAAAGTCAATTAGAAATGAGATATATTTAGAAGTAAAGGGAGATAAATTGAAACGTATGGATAGGAAAGAAAGAAAAGGAGAGTTGTATAAAAAATCAAAACAAAAGTAACGAAACAAGGGGTGAACCGTGGGACGAAATCAAAACAAAAGGTCAAACACGAATTCAATCAAAACAAGAATTGACCATTTATATTAAAAAATAAAGGAAACAAGTGACCTAGTTGGATGACATGAAATAAAAACAACCTGACAAAAGTGAAACGAGTACCCATTTATACATATACACATATAAAGTAATAAAATTAATAATAAACGGACTAAAACATTAACGATCAACAGACCCCAAGTAGAACCAAAGAGTAAAGATCCATAAACAAATTGAGAGGGAATTACGGTATTGTTTGGTGAACACCTTAGAAACAAGGACTGGTCTCTAGTTTGGGACTCGGAAACCTCACCCTTGTGACTGAGGTTCTGGGATCTGATGGTCTCTTGATTGGCATACCTTATAGTTTATCTCTCTTGAGTGTGTTTCTTTTGGTGAACTTATATTCTGGGTCGTAGTGGTTTGTGGCTATCGTGGGACACGTCCTGCGGAGTAGATTTGTTGTTTGTTTTGTTTTTATGTTTAGTTTAGTAGTCGTCTGTCCTCATGATAGTGTGAATCGGAAGGGGTAGTCTCTTTTTTGTTTGTTTTTGAGTCGTGTTTAGAGTGGGATATGTTTTGAGTGTGTTTGGTTACCTAGTTGGAATTCTCCCGTCTCCGGTTTTCCTTCTTTTTTAAGTTGGAAGAAGTTCCTTTCTTAAGTTGAAAGGAAATTCGGACCCATTTCCTCTGGAGTTTGTGTTATTTAAAAAATTTTTCTTTCTTTCTTTTCCGTCTTTTTATGACGTGTTTACTCCCTTGTTTGATCTTTGTGTCTTTAGGTTTATTTACTTCTCCTTTATCCGTTTGATGGACTGTTTCTTAAGTCTTATTACTATCATTTCTACTATTTTTTTGGAACTTTTGTTTTACCTTTTTTACGTTCTTAGTTAATTGTTTCTGGATCTTCTTAATTTCTTATTCGTATGTCTCTGTTTGTTATGTTAATGACTTTAATTTTTACCTTAGTTATTGTCTTATAGACTTCGTCGAGTGAAGGTCGTCACTCGACCTTCTATTTTACTACCTTTATTGAAGACTTCTCGTTTTTTTTATTTTTATTACTTTTCTCGACTACTGTCAGAGTCTTTGAAGACCCTAGTATATTTTAGGTGGTTGTAAGTTTAATATAAGAAGAAGAAGAGTCTTCTTCTTCTCTTTTTTTTCCCGTACTCTCGTAAAAACTTCTCTATTATCAACTTTTAAAGGGGTTGTACCTTTTCTTTTGTCGGTTCGTTCAGGTTCTCCGTGTTTCTCAGGGTATGTCCTACTTAGGTTCCTCTTTGTACGGTTCTGTGTACGATTAGTTTGATTCTTTCTGATTTGTGTTCTTCTTTTATTTTTCGTCGTTCCCTCTTCGTTGTTCATTGTATGTTCCCTTTGGGGTATACGAATTGTCGACTAAAAAGTCGTCTTTGAGACGTCCGGTCTTCCCCTACCAACCTATATAAATTTCATGGTTTTCCCTTTATATATGTTGATTCTAATACCATGGGTCGTTCCTAGAGTAGGTTTTGACTACCTCATTAGTTTTCGAAAAGTCTGTTCGTTTTCAATTCTCTTAAGTCATGGTGTTTTGGTAGAAATGTTGTTTACAATTTTGTCTGAATATATCAATTTTTTATGTTCTTTTCTTTTTTCTAGATGTTTTAGTTGGGGTTTGTTAACCTTTTGCCGTTGTCCTTGTATATATAGTCATTAGTGAAATTTACGTTTACCTAATTTACGAGGTTGGTTTTCTGTGTAAGACCGACTTACCTATGTTTTTGTTCTGGGTATATATACGACAAATATTCTTTGGGTGAAGTTTTGAGTTCTGTGTATATTTGACTTCGACTCTCCTACCTTTTTATATAAGGTACATTTACCCTTCGTTTTCTTTCGACTTCATCGTTAACAATATACTCTGTTCTATCTAGAATTTTACTTCTTCTAATGTTCTCTATTCCTTCCTGTGTTACTAACTCCCTAGTTAGGTCCTCCTTTTGTATTGTAAACATTGAGAGATACGTGGGTTGTATCTTCGTGGAGTTATGTCTTCTGTTTGTGATCGTCTGTATTTTCCTCTTTAACTGTTATTGTGTTATTATCATCCTCTGAAATTGTGGGGTGAGCATGGTTACCTATCGAGCAGTTTGTCTTTTAATTATTCCTTTGTGTTCAGAATTTACTAAGTAATCGACTCTACCTAGAGTAACTATAGAAGTCCTGTAAGTTGGGTTTACGTCCTCTTATGTGGAAGAGTTCACATGTACCTTGTAAGAGGTCCTATCTGGTGTAGAACCCAGTGTTTAATTTGGAGTCGTTTAAATCCTTTTAACTTTAACATAGTTCGTAGAAGAGACTGGTGTTACGATACTCTGACCTATAGTTATTGTTCTTTTTTTGACATTCTTTGTGTTTGTGTACCTCTAATTTGTTCTGCAAAGATTTATTGGTTGTCCAATGACTTCTTTCTCTTTTCTTTAAGATCTTTGTTTACTGTTACTTTTGTACTATTGAGTTTTGGATACCCTACGTCGTTTTCGTCAAGATTCTCCCTTCAAATCTCGTTATTTTAGGATGGAGTTCTTTGTTCTTTTGTAACTTATCTTTTGGATTCAAATGTGGATTTCGTTGACCTTTTTCTTCTTCCTTTTTTTTTTGTGTGGTTTTAATCATCTTCCTTTCTTTAGTATTTTTAGGTTCGTTTTTATTTACTTTTTCTTTACTTTCTTTGTTATCATTTTTAATGATTTTGATTTTCGACCAAGAAACTCTTCTATTTGTTTTGACTGTTTGGGAATTGGTCTGAGAAGTTCTTTTTTTCTCTCTTCTTAGTTTAGTTGTTTCAATCTTTAATTTTTCCTCTCCAATGTTGTCTGTTATGTCTTTATGTTTCCTAAAATTCTGTGATAATACATTTTGATATACCGTTATTTTATCTATGGGACCTTCTTTACCTGTCTAAGAATCTTTTCAATTTAGAAGGTTCTAACTTGGTCCTTCTTTATCTTTAATACTTGTTGAGTTAATGTTCGTGACTTTAACTTAGACACTAGTTTTAGAGGGGTTTTTGTTTTAGGGTCCTGGTCTACCGAAGTGTCCTCCTACGATAGTTTGTAAATCTCTTCTCGATTACAGATAGGACGTAATTACGGATCTCACGTTCCTCTAGGTTGGTCAGGTAGGATTTACTCCGGTCAGGACCCACAAGTAACCTTCCTGACTACGACTCCGACTTTGAGGTTATGAAACCGGAGGAGTACGCTTCTCAACTGAGTAACCTTTTCTGGGATTAAGACCCTCCCTAACCCTCGTCCTCCTCTTCCCCTACCGTCTCCCACTCTACCGACCTACCGTAGTAGCTCACCTACGTGTACTCAAACCCACTTTAGACCCTCAACCACTACCTGTCCCTCCGGACCGCAAGACGTCAAGTACCCCAACGTTTCTCAAACTGTACTGACTTGACTTGACTTGACATACGGATAGGAAGATTCTGAGAAAGTTTTTTAGCGTCTCCTTCCTTGTGAAGGTTTAAGTAAGATACTCCAGTGGTAGTGGGACTATGTTTTTGGTCTGTTTCTGTTGTGTTTTTTCTTTTGATGTTCGGTTATAGTGACTACTGGTATCTACGTTTTAGGAGTTGTTTTAAAATTGTTTGTCTTAAGTCGTTGTGTAGCTTTTCGAGTATGTGGTACTAGTACAACACAAATAAAGTTCTAAGTTCCTAAGAAGTTGTATACCTTTAGTTAGTTACACTATGTGGTATAATTGTTTAACCTTCTACTTTTGGTATACTAGTAGAGTTATCTACGTCTTTTTCGGAAATTGTTTTAGGTGGTGGATAAATACTAATTTTGAGAAGTTTTTTACCCGTATCTTCCTTGGATGGAGTTGTATCGTTTCCGGTATATACTATTTCAGATGTCGTTTGTAATAAGAGATACCACTTTTTGACTTTTGTAAGAGACATTATAGTCCTTGTTCTGTTCCCACAGGTGAACACGGTGACAATAAGTTATATCAAGACCTTCAGGATCGATGTCGTTAGTCTCTTCTTTTTCTTTACTTTCCTTAGGTCAAACCTTTTTTTCATTTTGAGAGTGACAAACGTCTACTGTACTATCACATGTATCTTATGGGATTTCTATCACAGTCTTTTAATGATCTCGATTAGTCACTTAAATTGTTTCAACGTCCTATATTTTAGTCATGTGTCTTTAGTGAACGTAAAGATATATGTTTGTTAATTTTTAGTCTTTTTCGTTAATTCCTTAGTTAGGGTAAGTGATAACGTTGTTTTTCTTAATTTATAGATCCTTATTTGAATGGATTCCTATACTTTCTTGACATGTGTCTTTTAATATTCTGTGATTACTTTCTTTAGTTTCACTTCACTTCACTTCACTTTCAACGCTGGGGTACCTGATATATCAGGGACCTTAAGAGGTCCGGTCTTATGACCTCACCCATCGGAAAGGGAAGAGGTCCCCTAGAAGGGTTGGGTCACTAGCTTGGGTCCAGAGGAAGTAACGTCCGTCTAAGAAGTGGTCGACTCGGTGTTCCCTTCGGGTTCCTATGACCTCACCCATCGGATAGGGAAGAGGTCACCTAGAAGACTTGGGTTCCTAGTTTGGGTCCGAAGGACTTAACGTCCGTCTAAGAAGTGGTCGACTCGGTGTTCCCTTTGGGTTCCTATGACCTCACCCATCGGATAGGGAAGAGGTCGCCTAGAAGACTTGGGTTCCTAGTTTGGGTCCAGAGGACGTAACGTCCGTCTAAGAAGTGGTCGACTCGGTGTTCCCTTCGGGTTCTTATGACCTCACCCATCGAATAGGGAAGAGGTCACCTAGAAGGGTTGGGACCCTATCTTGGACCCAGAAGACGTACCGGGAGTCTAGTCAAGTCAAGTCACCGAGTCAACACAGGTTGAGAAACATTGGGGTACTTGGTGTCGTGCGGTCCGGAGGGACAGGTAGTGGTTGAGGACCTAAAATGGGTTTAAGTACAGGTAACTTAGTCACTACGGTAGGTTGGTAGAGTAGGAGCCAACAGGGGAAGAGGAGGACGGGAGTTAAAAAGGGTCATAGTTCCAGAAAGTTTACTCAGACGGGAAGCGTAGTCCACCGGTTTTATAACCTCAAAGTCGAAGTTGTAGTCAGGAAGGTTACTTGTGGGTCCAACTAGAGGAAATCCTAACGTCCGTCTAAGAAATGGTTGACTCGCTAGTTCCTTCGATAATCCCTTTGTCTACCTCTCTATAAGGTACAAGGACCCATCCTTCTTAGTTATAACACTTTTGCTGATATGATGGTTTACATTAGATGTCTAAATTACGTTAGGTATAGTTTAATGGTTACCGTAAAAAAGTGTCTTGATCTTGTTTTATAAAGTGTTAAGTATACTTTTGTCTTTTCTGGGGTTTATCAGTTTCGTCAGAACTCTTCCTTCTTACCTCGACCTCCTTAGTTCGAAGGACTGAAGTCTAATATGATGTTTCGATATCAGTAGTTCTGTGATACGATGACCGTTTTTTAGGGTCTTTATATCTGATTACCTTGTTCTATCTCTCGGGTCTTATTTGGGTACATGGATATCCATGGAATAAAAACTGTTTCCTCCGTTCTTATATGTTACCCCATTTCTGTCGGAGAAGTTATTTACCACGAACCTTTTGACCCGTCGATGTACATTTTGACCCGTCGATGTACATTTTCAAAACTATTTGAGTTTTACCTAATTTTTGGATTTACATTCTGGTCTTTGATATTTTGAGATTCTCCGTTTGTATCCGTCTTGTGAATTACTGTATTAAGTTTCGTTCTAGGAGATACTGGGTGAAGGATCTCATTACCTTTATTTTGGTTTTCATTTGTTCTCCCTGGACTAATTTGAATCTTCGGAAACGTGTCGTTTCCTTTGATTATTCGTTCCACTTTTCTGTTGGGAGTCTTACTCTCTTTTATTATCGTTTATTTTGTTGACTGTTTCTTAATTAAAGGTTTAATATGTTTGTCGAGTATGTTGAGTTATGGTCTTTTTGTTTGTTGGGTTAGTTTTTCATCCTTTTTCTGGATTTGTCTGTAAAGAGGTTTCTTCTGTATGTCTACCGATTGTTTGTATACTTTACTACGAGTTGTAGCGAGTAATAATCTCTTTCCGTTTAGTTTTAGTGTGACTATATAGTGGAGTGTGACCAGTCTTACCGGGAGTAGTTTTTCAGATGTTTGTCATTTAAGACCTTTCCCACACCTCTTTTCGTGAGAACGTGACAACCACCCTTACAACTAACTATATCGGTGATACCTTCTACCATACCTTTAAGGAATTTTTTGATCCTTATTTCCAGTGGTTTACCGGGTCGTTAGGGTAAGGATCCGTATATGGGACTCCTTTGGTTTAACCTTAAACGGGTGATAAATGTTATCGATCTTGTACCTTCGTTGGATCTATAAGTAGCTGGCTATTTACTTATTTCTTCAACACCATATATATGTGTTACCTTATAATGAATCGGTATTTTTCCTTGTGTAAACTCAGTCAAGATTACTCCACTTACTTGGATCTTAGATAATCCGTTTCACTTCACTCAGTCTTTCTCTTTCTATTTATTGTATAAGATTGTGTATATATGTTTAGATCTTTTTACAATGACTTCTTAAATAAACGTCCCGTTGTCACCTCTTTGTCTTTATTTCTTATCTGAATACCTGTATCCCTCTCTCCTCCTCTCCCATTCTACATACCTTTGTCATCGTACCTTTGAATGTAGTGGTATACATTTTATCTATCGGTTACCCTTAAACGACATACCGAGTCCTTTGAGTTTGGCCCAGAGACATAGTTGGATCTCACCACCCTACCCTCCCTCTACCCTCCCTCCAAGTTTTCCCTCCCCTTATACATATGGATACAGACTAAGTACAACTCCAAACTGTCTTTTCTCGTTTTAAGACATTCCGTAAATAGGAAATTATTTTCTATTTAATTAATTTTTTTTTGAGTTGTAAATTTTCTTTTTTTGTTCCTTTATGATGATGTGTGGATGATCTTATCGGTTTGGACCTTGTGACTTTTGTAATTTACGACCTTTCCTATACCTCGTTGACTTTGAGTAAGTAATGACCATCCTTACATTCTGTCATGTCGGAGAAATCTTCTGTCAAACAACCAAAGAAATCTTTGATTTGTATGACAGTGGTATACAAGGTCGTCAGTGTGAGGAACCACAAATTAGTTTACTCTTCTTTTGAAATTTTTTGTGTGGTTTTTGGTTGTGTGTTTACAAATCTCTTCGAAATAAGTAGTAACGGTCTTAAACCTTCGTCTGTTTTACAGGAAATCAACGGCTTACCTATTTACCATGGAGGTCTATTACTTTATAATAACAACGACAAGTCAACGATTCATCACAGGCTGAGACACATCGACATTCCGATGTAGTACGGTCCAAGGAGACAAAAAGTGATAGTGGGTCTCAAACGAGTTTGCGTACAGGTAACCCAACTACTACGACAGATTGGTAGAGTAGGAGACGACGAGGGAAGAGGAAAACGGAAGTTGGAAAGGGTCGTAGTCCAATAAAAGGTCACTCAGTCCAAAAGTGTGGTCCACCGGTTTTATAACCTCGAAGTCAAAGTCATAGTTAGGAAGGTCACTTATAAGTCCCAACTAAAGGAAATTCTAGCTGATCAAACAAGAGGGTCAGAGGTTCCCTAAGAGCTCTTAGAAGGGGTCTTGGTGTTAAAATTTCGTAGTTAAGAAACCACGAGTCGGAAGGATACTCACCCACGTACGAAATCGGTACAGGATGAGAAACACTAGGGAACCTGACATCGGGAGGTCCGAGGAGACAGGTACCCTAAGAGGTCCCTTCTTATGACCTCACCCAATGGTACGGGAGGAGGTCCCCTAGAAGGGTTGAGTACCTAGTTTGAGTCCATAGGGAGTAACGTCCTTCTAAGAAATAACAGACTCGGTGTCCCTTCGTGTATTTGTTACTATCTAACTTCCCTTTATAATTCCGAGATAAACCAGTCGACACGAACCACACAGGGTGTCTTGTCACTGAGTCTCTACCTCCTCCCTTCTCACAAAGATTTAAGTACAAACCCTTTTGGTCCTGACTACCATGATAATCGAGGTGTGTGTGAATGAGAGTAGAGGTACTGGATTTCGTCTACCTTAGATTCTATGGTACAACGTCACCTCTTTTCATATATTTTTTACCTTGGTATCACTTAAATAAAGTTTATCATTTACGAGTTCGTGTTCTGGTTTACATAGTATTTTCCTTCCTGTCACCGATAATCTACTTAGTTTTCATGACTCAGGTCCCTGAAGGGACTACCAGGTTACCGATTCTGAGATGTGTGGGTTACGGCCCTCACATCAAGCTAGGGACCAGTCCCTTGATCTAGGGTGTACGGTGTTGATTTCTCAGGTGTACGACGTTACTTCTGGATCCCTTCGGTTTATTTACAATTTTATTCAAAATTCTTTTTAATTTTTTTTATAACTCAGGTAAAAATAATTCTTATAACTCATACAACCGAGTCTCCAATTTCGCAGACGGAAGTTACGCCCTCTGGGCCCAAACTAGGGACCCAACCCTTCTAGGGAACCTCTTCTTTTACCGTTAGGTGAGGTCATAAGAACGGACCTCTTAGGGTACCTATCTCTTCGGATCATCCAATGTCAGGTGCCCCAGCGCTTCTCAGTCTGTACTGACTCGCTGAAGTGGAGTGGAGATATACTAACGTTTCTTTACAATGTTCAACCGCTTTACACAACTTCCTTTTATAATAACATTGTGTTGTAAATTTGTGAAGTCTATCTGTTCCTGATATTGGTAGTAAAATAAGGTTCCTTTGATACGTACGATACCGACTGTCTTCACCGGGAATAAAAAGAGTACATTAAACGAGAGAAAAACAGTACAATAAGACGGTTGATTTCTTCAAGTGACTCTACGAAGGACTTCCAAACGTTCGTCTGACTCAGACGTGAGGGTCTCGTACCAATAAAAAGGTTCACCTTTGTTGAACGAACTGAACATTCTTCAACAATGTTGTGTAATGATTGGACAGCTCATCCGTTGACACTGTCAAGGGTATCAATATTATATCACATTGCCCTAGATTTCACCTTTATAAAACCAAGTACAATGTATTTACCGTTCTCTTGTCATCTCCAAGTTGAGACATGAATAATAATGTTTAAGTAGTAGTCGTCTTTATTACCGATATAAAGTAATAATAGTAAAAATCAAAACGACAATCACTAGAATTCGTATTTCAGTCAATACGTGTATAATCTGTTAAATATTAAAGAATACTGAATATTATTTTCCTAATGTAAACTTAATAAAAGGGTTCACACAGTTCTTTTTTGATTTTAATCTGAACAAATGAGTACTGATCATTAAATTATGTTTTGTTTCCTTTTGAACAAAAGGAGTTCGTAGTTCCTGTTATCTTTGTAAGGTCACGGATGTCACTAAGTGAGACTTTTTATCACACAAATGTAGTTATTTTTGATTTGATTGTAAAGACTACTAACAAAGAGTCCTTATTCATCTGACTAGTAGTGTCGAAATGAAGGTCACTCTGTGTGAACCTCCTCTACTTGGAGGTTCCTCCACGTACTTTCTCCTTCACGTGACAAACGAGGTCACTGACACCCCAGTTCGGGGTGAGGGACCGAAACGAGAGTGGACTCCTCTTCAAGGATGACGGGTCACCGAGTCACGATTTCCCAGACGGACGGTTCGTCCTCCGTACACAAGTTAACGACTTATCTAGGGGACCTCTCCCCTTACCGTTAGGTGAGGTCATAAGAACGGACCCTTTACGGACACCTGTCTCTCCGGACCGGCCAATATCAGGCGCTCAGGGGTTTCTCAGTCTGTGTTGACTTACTGATTACCAGAGTGAAACTTACTCGTTGGTGTTTCGTTTTCCTCCGTAACTTAGTGTAGGTGTCTGGTGGTCGCAAATGTCGGAGTCGTTTGGACCCGACACTTCAGTGGGTCGGGACCCTGGTTTCCGTACTCTACTTCTCCTCCTCGTTACTCCCGAAACACAGGGGACAGCAGACGGGAGTCCATTCCCACAGACAGAGGAAAGATACCTTGCTGTAAACTTGAAGGACGACGTCAGCCCAGGGGTCGCGACCAATCCATTGGACCTAATCGGACGGGGTGGGGGCCGAGGGTGGAGAGGTTCCTTCGGGAGAGAGTAAGTCCCTGGTGAACCTTGTAGTCTGAAGAGGTGCGTAGCACTCGTAGAGGTGGAGGGATCCCCACCTCTGGTATGGAGACGTTGCTCCACGGGAGGGAGTGTGGACGTACCTCAATCCCCGTACTTCGTAAACACTCGTATTTTGATTGTGTGGTTCTAGGTCCCCGTGTCACAGTTCATGGTTCTGGTTGTCCACCCTGAAGGGACCACCAGGTCACGGATTCGTAGGTGGACAGTCACGTTCCCTGTGCTCAAGTTAGGGACCAGACCCTTCTAGGGTGTACGACGACCCGTTGATTCGGACTCACGATGTCGATGTTATACGAAGTGTTGTTGTTTTGTCTTCGGAAACGATACTCTTCGGGAGGGTGAGTCCCCTTGATCTGTCATCGGGGGACAACGTCGTTGATTTGTTTCGACCTCACGTCGTTCCTTCTGGGTCGTGTCGGTTTTTATTTTATTTTCAGTGGGGAGGGGGGGTTTTTTTTCTAATTGTTCACCTGGTACGACATTCAGAATTTATCGTTTTGACATTAACACGACTGTTCATATTGATTGGGTAAATAACTGACGTCACTAGATGAGGTTCTTCCCTCAAATTTCTATTCAGTAAAATTACTAGAAACGACTCACAAATAGACGAAAAATTTTGATTGAGACAATTTATGAAAGATTATAGTAGATTATTGGTACTATAATGATAGAATATAAGAAATGTTGTCTTTTTTATGTATGTGTACTTTATAAACTTCTACCCTCTTACGGAAAAAGTCTCATGATACCAATATCTTCCTAAACATATGGTCTCTTTCACACATATTAGAGGATCCTACCAAAGTGAAAGTACTCTTTTAGTTGTAGAGTCAAAAGTCGACGGTGACCTGGGGACCTGTAAAGATTACGAAAAGAAGTAAACTGTCAAAAGATAGTTAAAAGGCAGTCAGAAATAGTCAATAGATAGTCAAATATAGTCAAAAGATTACAAAAAGAAGTGACTGAGTCAGCGAGTCCGTACAGACTGAGAAATACTGGGGTATGGGGGGTGGTCGGAGGAGACAGGTACCCTAAGAGGTCCTTTCTTATGACCTTCTCAACTGTACGGGAAGAGGTCCTCTAGAAGGACTGGGTCCTTAGCTTGAGGACAGAGAACGTAAAGAACACGACCGTTCGTCTAAGAAATGGTAACGTTAGGGTTTCTTTCCGTTACGGTTTCTTACGAGTTTGATGGCGTGTTAACGGGAGTAGAGTGTGTGATCATTTCATTACGAGTTTTAAGAGGTTCGGTCCGAAGTCGTTATGCCCTTGGCACTTGAAGGTCTACAAGTTCGACCGAAATCTTTTCCGTCTCCTTGGTCTCTAGTTTAACGGTTGTAGGTGACCTAGTACCCTTTTTCGTTCTCTCAAGGTCTTTTTGCATAAAGACGAAATAACTGATGCGGTTTTGGAAACTGATACACCTAGTGTTCTTTGACACCTTTTAAGACTTTCTCTACCCTTATGGTCTGGTGGACTGGACGGAGGACTCTTTGGATATACGTCCAGTCCTTCGTTGTCAAGTTTGACCTGTACCAAGGTTTATCCTTTTCCTCATACAGTTCCGACATATAACAGTGGGACGAATAAATTGATTGAATATACGTCTCATGTAGTACTCTTTGGGACCCGACCTTCTTCGTGTTCGACCTTAGTTCTAACGACCCTCTTTATAGTTATTGGAGTCTATACGTCTACTGTGGTGGGAATACCGTCTTTCATTTCTCCTTGATTTTTCGGAGAACTACTTTCACTTTCTCCTCTCACTTTTTCAACCGAATCTCGAGTTGTAAGTCTATTGTTTCTAGTACCGTAGACCAGGGTAGTGAAGTACCCTTTACCTACCCCTTTGTCACCTTTATTACAGTCTGAAATAAAACCCCCCGAGGTTTTAGTGACGTCTACCACTAACTTCGGTACTTTAATTTTCTGTGAATGAGGAACCTTCCTTTCAATACTGGTTGGATCTATCGTATAAGTTTTCGTCTCTGTAATGAAACGGGTGATTCCAGGTAGATCGGTTCCGATACCAAAAAGGTCACCAGTCCATACCTACACTCTCAACCTGACACTTCTTTCGACTCACGACTTCTTAACTACGAAAACTTGACACTACAACCTCTTCTGAGAACTCTCAGGAAACGTAACGTTCCTCTAAGTTGGTCAGGTAAGATTTCCTCTAGTCAGGACCCACAAGAAACCTTCCTCACTACGATTTCGACTTTGAGGTTATGAAACCGGTGGAGTACGCTTCTCAACTGAGTAACCTTTTCTGAGACTACGACCCTCCCTAACGCTCGTCCTCTTCTTCCCCTACTGTCTCCTACTCTACCGACCTACCGTAGTGACTGCGCTACCTGTACTCAAACTCACTTGAGACCCTCAACCTCTATCTGTCCCTCCGGACCGCACGACGCTAAGTACCCCAGTGTTTCTCAGTCTGTGCTGACTCACTGACTTGACTTGGTTTGACTTGGATTCTTCGGAATTATAATATGACCTTTAAATTCTTGTTTAGGGACCAAACTGTTTTAACCTCCGATTTACATTTAGATTGTCGACAAGTGTGATTCAGCTGTTTCCGAGAGAAATAGTGGCGGAGATTTCGGTAGGACAGTGATCCTCGTCCTCGATGTCAGCAGAGGGACCAGGACGAGGGAGAGGGACCGAGGTCTGTTTGTCGGAAGGAACGACTCGGGGACGGAACCTCAGAAACGTCCAGACAAAGGAGAGGACTCTCGTGTGAGGTGCACAGAGGAGTAGAGACCGTGTGTGTCTCGAGAAAGTGAGAATCTCCTTATGGGAATCGGTAGAAATGCTTGTGACATAGTAGTTGGTCTTTAAGGGATTTAGCGAAGGGACGAACAAAACAAGTGTCGTAAATTACTATATACAGAGAAACCAAAGCAAACAAATACCTTAATAATTAGTGGACAGAAGAGAAAGAGGGGTGATCTGGAACGTGAAGTACTCCTGTCCAAAACTAACGAATGGGTTACGAACGTTGGACTCTCGGATGCGTTCACTGAACATACGTTAGTCAACAAAAAAAAAAATTACCTCATATCTACGAAATGTTACAACACAAGAAAAGATCGTATGTCGTCTCACTTAGTCAATATACATATTATTTGGGGGAGTAAAGACCTAAAGGAAGGGTGAATTTAGTGGTGCCTCGTGACTCCTCTCAGGGAACACGATATATGTCATCCGAGAGAAATCGATAGATAAAATACGTATCATTACTCCCGACTCCCAATTAAAGTATACTTCCCTTTATAGTGAAAAAAAAGGATAAGTAATTATAGACGGAGACTTCAGCGTAGAATTTTACACTTAATAGTGGTCGTGTCGTTGACTCTGGTTGGTACTAGTAAGACGGACTCCGAGACTTACAGAGGGTACAAGAGGTCACCAGATGTGACTTTACCCCGTCGTGCTTCGGAATGATCATTTTAGGCTCGTAGACCAAGACCACTGAGTCGGGACTGCCATGTGACCTTCAATCGGAGTCACGACACCTACCTTGACAAAGTTTCCGACTCACACCATTAGTCTTGGTTATAAGTTAGTTATGTCATAAATTTGTTTTTCACCCATGAGAGTGGAGGAGTGTTTATACAAAACTAACTAAAAAGAGAAAAAATTTAGAAACAGGAAAAATAAAGTCATGATGTTTTACCTGTAATTCGGCAAATAAACCTTCCGATAAAAGAAAAAGTACAGTAAAATTTAACAGAATACTTTGTTACAGTACAAATGAGTTCGTTTGGTTTACGGTATCAGTTTTGTCAAATTTGACCACAAATAAAATTTTATCAAAGAAGAGACAAGAGGTCGACTAAGTGGACTGAAACGAAGAATGGGTAGTTGTGATAACTGTAAAACCTGTTTAAATCAGTACCAAGACCTAAAGGTCCTTTTGAAAAATACATTTATATGTATGGGTCTTAATAAGTTTGATACGTCTACTATAGTAATCTCACGTGTGTATTACACTGAAAATCTATAGAAGGTGAACCGAAGTCATAGTTCTATAGACAGATCTATTTTTTTTTCTTCCTAGTAATTTTTTTCGTTAGACGTAAAGTTAGACTTTGACGTGGTTGATTAAACAAACTTGTGTTTGTTTAATAGGTGTTGAATACAAACGAAAGGTCTCGATTTTTCACAGAAAATGAAATAACGAACTAAGAAGACACTGAGGGTTAGAATAAAAATAAGAACAAGATTTTGTGAATAAAGAAACACCTCTTGTCGAAAGTCCATACTATCAAAGTCGAGACAAGATCCACCAAAGACAAGAAAACAAGTGTGTTCCGGTCTGTAAAGACTCTCAAAAGTTTCTTCTATAACCTCAAGTAACTTGTCGTCGTAAAAGACATATTTCGTCGTGTATAATTTCCACACTTCTTTTTCAGTGACTCCCTTTGACTTGAGTCCAGTGGCCTTTCTACTCTTTTCGTTAATTACCGACCCGAAAGACGAAGGAATCCGAAAAGACCAGAGTTTTTTATAGTCTTATATACACCTAGGTTTCCATCTACTGTTACGCCACTTTCCGCCTACAAACCTACGTGATTTCAGTTCCTACTGTAATCACCAATCCTACTCACGTAGATTCTTTCCTAAATAAAGGGTACTAAGGTATTACTGATTACTAACTTTGGCACGTGTGAACTTTTAGTTAAGACCCTACCCCATTTCTGTACGTAAAGACTTTTTGTGCGTTGAAGTCCGTCCCTTCTATGTGGATCTACATGTCAATGTTGAAAAAGAGAGAAGACTTTGTCAAACACGTTTGTGTAACAACAAAACTATGTTGAAATTAGTTACAGTCTAGTGGTGACATCCCTGAAGAACACAATTTTCAATTAAATTAATCTATAAAGAAGAGACTATGTGTCAAAGTTTCTACTGAAATGGGAAATCAAGTAGTGTAACAAAGTAATTATCTTTTTATAGTTTTAAACTAAGACACAATGGAACAAGTCGAGTTTTTACGTGTCATAAACATCATCAAATAAAAACTTTTACCTTAAGGGACCACCGAGTCACCATTTCTTAGACGGACGGTTACGTCCTCTACGTCCAAGTTAGGGACCTAACCCTTCTAGGGGATCTCTTCCCGTACCGTTGGGTGAGGTCATAAGAACGGACCTCTTAGGGTACCTGTCTCGTCGGACTGCACGATACCAGGTACTCCAGTGTTCTCAACCTCCATTAAATCGTTGATTCGTTAGTGCTGGTTATAGCTTTTATCTTTATTTGAGAGATCTCGTTTTCTCAATTGTATAAGTAAACCATAACTAAGACTTTGGAATTTACTTTCGAAATTACTTATGTGTTTATGAATGTATACATAAATGAGTGGAAAGACTTAAGACTAGGTTATTAATTTTTATCGGTCCGAGGTACACTCAATGGTTACTGTCGTAGAACTCAGTAAATCTTTCATAAGTACTCTCTTTTTCCTTTTTAAGTATTTCACTAATCGATAACTTAGACGTGTTCGGTTATTTATAAACGTTTAAACGACGTTAAGAAGAGTTTATGAACAGAAAGAGCTTATATAAGACAAAATGAAGTACTCTAACGGTGGGGGTTGGTGACCCTTCCCTTTCTGAATTACGTATTCGGTCCTTCTATTCCATTTCAAGTACTGAAAATTTAAAGAAAAAGTAAATTTAAATATATAAAAAATAAAAAAAGTTTATTAACTTAAAACTGGATATATGGAAGTAGTGTGTCAGGTGACTAAAACCGTCCCACCCCCGACTATAATGAAAAAAATTTTTAAAGAACAAACCTTCTATTAACAAACTGTCACAACACAACCAAAGACAACATGTTGTTACACTTAGTCGGTCCTCATATGTATACATAGTCGGATCTCCCCACCCTACACCACCCCACGTCCTCCTTCCCTTATAAAAATAAAAAATAAAAAGGACAAGACCCAGAAGGAACGTCGTGTGTCGAGAGGAGACTAACACCGAGTACCCGAACCAACTGGCCACCGTACACCCTAGAATCAAGGGACTGGTCCCTAGTTTGGACTCAGGGGACGTAACCTTCGTACCTCGGGATTGGGTACCAGGTGGTCCCTTAAGTAAAGAGGGAAAAGAATAGATTTTTATTATCTTTCATAAAATGTATGGTGGACCTACTACACTAAAAATTTTTTTTAGTTCAATTCAACATTTTTTGGTATTTTTATTGTCTGTCCCTTCCTCTTTTACTACTAGTCCATTTCTTCCGAAACGTATTTTTCATTTATTTTTATACTAATGTTTTAATTTTTTTAATTAAGTACGGTTTCATAGTAGGTATTAAATTCGGTGTCAACACCTTAAGTGTTTATTATACAACTGTAGTACTCTACATAAATACATCTTTACCTGAATAAAGTCATTCTTTGTTTTTTGGTCATCCGTATGTGTTTTTATAATTTACACTTACTATTTTTTATATAATCTTATTTTAGGAAGTTGATATTGGACGACTCTACACACAGAACGGTCGGAAGGTATTGTCCTAATTCGGTCTCTTCGACTCGAGTACCTTTGTCTGTCTCATAATTATCTACCACCACTTACGTGAAATGGACTTTTACCTGTAATTTGTAGTTATAGGTTGTGTAGAAACCATGTTAATGTATTGTTTAACCTATTACTTAAATTTTACGTATAATGACACACCATGTGTCGTTCGTGAGTCATTTATGGTCGCTAATAATAATCCCCCTACTTACGCTCATTCTACTGGTAACGGTAGGCACTCCGAGTCAATAAAGAAAACCTCTGAGTGAAGAACTTTCTCATTGAGGTTCCGAAGGGACCACCGAGTCCCCATTTCTTAGGTGGACGGTTCCGTCCTCTGTTCCAAGGTAGGGACCAGGTTCCTCTAGGGCGAAAGACACCTCATTGATTCGGATACCGGTGTTGACGACTCGTGTGTGTGGTATCTCGGGTCCTCGGTGTTGAAGACTCGGGTACACGGCGTTTATGCCTTTGGACGTGCAGGGGCTTTCTCTTCGGTGACGTCACTCTTCGGGACATGACGTTGATCTATCGTCAGGGGTAAGTGACGTTACTCTTTGTGGGTGTGTCGTTGTTTGCGTCGTGTCCGTATTTATTTATTTATGTATATTAACAAAAGAAAATTTCAGATTGAGGTTACCAGGTACGTGGACAAATCAAGACGGAGTAGTGTCTTGACAATTATAAATTACCTTTGTTGTACTCCTGACTTTAGTTAAGTGACTTTGGACAAACACTCTGGAAGGAGTATTGGACGTCCTACAGTCTTGAACGTGCATAAACTGAGTGGTCTAAGACGACGAAGTGTGTTGTTGCGTGTATCCAGGTTCGTGTGAGAGGTCATTTTTGTCCAGTTCCCCAAGTCTTTACCCCACAGGGTAGACGGGTGATCTTACATGTCAAGTACCCTACCCTTGCACAGACCGTGTAGTGTGTTATAAAGGGATTATTTATGACCACACCGGAAAGGGTGGTGGAAGGAACAAAAACCTGAACGTGAACAGAGCGTAAATTTCGTTTGACAATGAACGGGAAAAGGGACAAAACGAAATAAATGCTGTTGTTTTGAGGAGAGATTCAGAAGATAAGAATTTAAGAAGTAGTATAGGTCTGGAAAGATATATCTCAGAGTCAACTGTATAAGTCTCGATTGTTGATTTATTTTTAACCCCCTTTTTATAAAAAAAGAGGATTACGTTCCCCGGATTCAAGTTAGGGACCAGTCCTTTGATCCAGGGTGTACAGTCTTTGTTCTAGTCCATGTCTTTTTATTTATAAATTTTTGATTTATTTTCGAAGATAAAAAGTATTCTAATAAAGGCTTTGTAAAGCCTGGGTACTATGACATAAAAGTATACATACATTTTACCAAAATATTATTAGCTACGATATCGAAGTATCTCGTACTACAACTCTTATTAGGAGTGGTTTCTGGTTTATCCAGAATTCACTATACTGTAACGACTTAAATGGTGTCAAGTTATGACCAGAAGGTAAAACAGACATAATGTCATCATTTTACATGATTATTTTCGTATTTTCATGGTGTCTTTTTTATTTACTCATGACACTAGTTCTTTGGAACCAGTTCCAGGGAGGAATCAAAGAGACCTGGACCTCGAAGGAGTCCGGGGTGGACCCGGGGCCGGGGTGAGGTCGAGGAGTCCTACGGCGCGAAGAACTGGGGAGAAGGTCGAAAAGTCTACTTAAGTCCTTGGGAGGACGTCGGGGAGGATTGTCAGTACTCGTTGTCACGGTCACTCCACTCACACACTACACAAATGTAAAAATTCCTTTTTTAATGGTTACGGTCATTTGATAGTTTATACACTTAGAAGTTCTGTTCTGAAGTTTTACACACTTTTATACTCACGATACACTGACTTTAAACTGTTTGATAGGTTCTGGTAATAGTGACGTATCTAAGGTGCAAGACGACTTCCCTTCCCTATAAATATATTTATTAACTTTTGTCACTCAAACAATTTTACTTCCATTACGTTGAAATGTTTTATACTGAGTTATAAAAGGTACATTTATAATAAAAGGGAAATTATCTAGTGGAACTAAACAAATTACTTTTAAAATAATGAAGTTGTAATAGAAATTTTAATTTTCTATTTAATATTACTTTTTATATTCCTTTAGTCTTACTGAATTTAATTCGACTTAAATTTACGAAAACTTCTATATTAATTTAGAATAAATAAAAATATTTCTATTCTGATTACGAATAGATCAAACTATATAAAATGAACGGTTTTATTTAATGTCTACATTGTAAGGTGAATATAAAGTAGATTTCGATGGTTAAACTCTTACCACGATTAACAAATTGTACCATTTTACAAACATTTCATAAACAGGAAATTTTGACATACTTAAGATACTTTGAAACCCCTTCAACTATGAAAATAAAATGAGTGTGAAAAGGTAAAACAACCGTAAAAGATAATGAAGAAAGTCTTACTGAGCTAACGAAATAAATATGTCTGGAACACGGAAAGAACACCTGTAACAAACATTCGTAAAATAATAACGAGACACATAGTACCCTTTTGACAAAAGGTTAAGATAAAGATCTGTACGGAACGATAGGATCTCTATTCGATAACTAAAAACACGAATAATATCGAAAACAGTTGAAAGCCAAGTCAAGTCAGTGAGTCAACACAGGCTGAGAAACACTTGGGTACTTAGCGTCGTGAGGTCCGGAAGGACAGGTAGTGGTCGAGGGTCTCAAGTGAGTTCGAGTGTAGGTAGCTCAGTCACTACGTAGGTCGGTAGAGTAGGAGACAGTAAGGGATGAGGAGGACGGGGACTAGGGAGGGTCGTAGTTTCAGAAAAGGTTACTCAGTTGAGAAGCGTACTCCACCCGTTTCATGACCTCAAAGTCGAAATCGTAGTAAAGAAGGTTTCTTGTGGGTCCTGACTAGAGGAAGTCTTACCTGACCAACCTAGCGGAGCGTCAGGTTCCTTGAGAGTTCTCAGAAGAGGTTGTGGTGTCAAGTTTTCGTAGTTAAGAAGTCGCGAGTCGAAAGAAGTGTCAGGTTGAGAGTGTAAGTATGAAATCCGAAATCGTTTTGTGACAGTTTTGGGAGGTGACTCGTCTTTTCCGAATGAAGTGACCTAGACGACTTTATTCTTTCCTTTTGTGGGACCGTCTTAGAATTGTCGGGTCTGTGCTTCTCACCTCGCTAACCAAACATCCCAGACCGACCCACTGTCTAAGAGTCTACTCAGAACGCTCCAGCCCTTGAGGAACCCTGGACCGTCGCATACTCTGTGTTATTGAAATATGAGCACGTATCCTCTGGTTCATGACTCCTCTCAAACGAGTTGTCAGAACCATTAAGTCCACAAAAACGACTAAATGTCAAGTATAAGTCCCGATCCATAAAGGGTCTCGATCTGAATGAGAAAGTAAAAAGAGTCGGAAGTGTACTGTCCTTACATAGAACCCTTACATATCAAAGATTAGTGTCTCTTTTTGTTTTGGGACACCCAAAATTCGAGAGTCGGGAGGGAGAACTGTAAGTACAGTCGGTTCCTAGCTCTAATATTGTGACAACAGACGTTTGTCTTCACTAAAGGTAGAAGTGACGAAAAACCACTCGATACCTATATCCTATTCTGAGACGACCGTCAAAAGGTCTTAGATAATGACAGTCTAAACGATAAAGAAAAAAGAGTTTCTAGTGAACAACCTAGTTAACTTCCCTGTTTCAGGTAGAGAGTCATAAAGTCTAAAACCACTACTGTGTAAACTTGTTTCGCTGTACCTTATTATGATTCTTTCTGTACAGTACCCCAAACATCAGGACATAAGTCGTCCTCGATTCCCACGGGTTCGACATGAAGACACTTTATACCCGATGTTTTAACGGTTGACAACAATAACAAGTACAGATCCAAATTACCCTCAAAATAAAAAGACCGGTGATCTGGGTAACAAAACAGTAAATGTTTCGTGAATAACGAACTAAGGTTAATGTATCTTTCAGTGGAAAGGATAACGTTACTTGATTGTTGTAGTCTCCTTCGACCAACAGTAAGTTTCCTTGTGTTCATTTTTGTTATTAATATGACTTACACGTAGAATTAGTTTTCTGTGTGTTTCCTCACTGAGTTTCGTAGTCTTCTCTTTAATTTCTACCCTTTGTATATGTGTAACATCTATTCTTTAAACTTATAGACAATTATTAGATCTAAGAATTCACTCACTTCTTCTTTCGTTCCTAGTTCCTCTCTTGCGTCCCCTCGTCTGACTTTCTCCTGGTGGGCGGAGGCTATAACCCTCGAACGAAGGACCCAGAAGACCTCTTCAACAGAGGACCCACCCGAGAGTGGAACCAACCACAAGACCCTAATGCAAATACCGGGGACTTTTTGACTGATATTTGAAGAACTCCTCGGACCGAACTCTAGAGACCTGGGAAATCGAATTTCTGCATACGAGTCAGGACGATTTTCACCGTCCCCCCGTTCAAAACTCGTCTCTGGTCCTCATCGAGACCACTGTCGACCTTCGTAAAACTCTTCTTCGGTGTCTTCAAGTCTGGTACTTCTCGTTCCATGTCAAGGTGTCTAGAATTGTTCTGTCACAATTAAATACTCTCTTACTTGTTTTCTATGAATCTAAAAAAAAAAAACCGAACTCTTTTTAACTTTTAGTTTCACAATCAAAGAGTCATCACAAGTTGAAAAACGTTGGGGTACCTGACATCGGACGGTCCGAGTAGACAGGTACCCTAAGAGGTCCGTTCTTGTGACCACATCCAACGGTAAACATTTTTAAATTACTCGACATTAATTATTAAATACGTGTAAAGGTGTTACATTCGTACAATACTAATTTGTTCTTAATTTCACACTATCTGGGAAAGATAGTATATAACCTTTCAAGACGAATGGAGGACCCTATGTACTTACACTTTAAATTTTGGATTGAAGTCTTTTATAAACTTCGTCATAATTGAAGGGGATGAGTTTCTTTCCCTTTGAAGTTAAATAAATTTTTCATATAGTTGGACTAACGGTCTCACACAATTACCGACTCTCTTCTCATAAGATTTTTCTAAGACCCCCGTAGAGACCACCGAGTCACCATTTCTTAGATGGACGGTTACGTTCTCTGTATTCAAGCTAGGGACCAGGTCCTCCTAGGTGTACGACACCTGATTGATTCGGACACGGTGTTGACAACTCGGACAGGAAATCTCGGTCCCTCGGTGTTGCTCTCTCGGTGGTACGTGGTGTTGATCCATTTCGGGTGAGTCGTCACTTCTGGGTCGTCTTGGTATTTGTTTGTTTTTCAAAATCTTTCTAAGACACGACATGTCATGTAAGAGTAATTAATAGAGATAAAATAAGTATCATAGTTATCACACATATAAAGTTAGGGTTAGAGGGTTTAGTAGGTGGGTAGGTAGAGGGAACCACTGGATTGACTCTTCCTTTAGGTTTTTTTCTCCCCTACATCAATGTGTATGTCGACTAAGTGAGACGACATGTCTTCTTTGTTTGTCTTGTGATATTCCGTTAATATGAGGTTATGTAAAAAAAAAAAAAAAAAAAATCCTTTTTTCTCTAAGACCAAAGTACGTGGTGCATTTGGGATGGAATTTTTGTAGAGAGAGATTTTTCTTACTCAGTCCACTTTCGTCTTCACCGGAACTTGGACGATTTTACAAAATCCACCGACCATGTCAGTGCATTCTGTTGTGAACACTCGAAGATATAACGTGTTTTTCTCGTATAGTTCCTGAGTGCACCGAGTCATAGAGTCCGTTACTAAGTAATACGTTTGTTTGTGGACTACTCCTCTGCAAACACACCAAGGGTCCTTGTCTGATGAATAAGAAGTCTCAAACAGTATATCTTTATCGGGACAACCCTTCCGGAGTCAGTTCTATTACAGACTTGACAGAAGGATACACCGAACTTATACAGTAGAGGTTCTGTTGGTCAGTGAGTGTGTGTACACAGACGGTGCCTCGAGTAGTGTAAGACGACCGTGTCGCTGCAAGAGTCCGAAGGGACTTACTGAAAACGTCTACAGGAGGGTCGGACATGAATGTTACACGTCAAAGACTCATATCTCTCCTACTTCACTCTGATTGTTTTAACACAAAATTTTCGAAATTGTCAATAATAGGATATTTACAGTACCTTTTGTAGTACAGTGACCACGGTAGAACAAGGTAATGTGACCTATTCTTCGTTTTCACACAGTAAGCGAACTTAACATCGGATGCGAAACGCTGACGTACCTGACATCGGGTGGTCCGAGGAGACAGGCACCTCAAGAGGTCCGTTCTCAGGACCTCACCCATCGGTAAGGTAAAAGGTTCGCTAGAGGAACTGAGTTCTTAGCCACTAGTCATTTAGTTCAGTTTTGGATTACACGTGAAAAATAACCGTGATCCTTACAACGGAAACGAATATACCTGGTACCTGAAGAGGAACTGTGAAATTATAAACTCACAGTAAGTAAGGGTCCCGAGGTCCAGAAGTGGTCTGGACTGGAGTTCTCTTTGGGGAAAGTCTCCGATTGGATGAGTCCAAAGGAGTTACTTCTTTGACGGAGTTCCGGTCCTTGACGGAGTTCCGGTCCTTGATGGACGGAGATGAGGTGAGAACGTAGAGTCTACTCTCTTGTTTTGTAGACCTCACCTCTGTGTGTTTACATTTAATGGTGTTCGTCGGTCACGTCCGGAATTGAAATTAAATACTCAACGGTCTCCGAGTCACCTCTGTTGGACACAATTTTTGAGGTCTTCCTGGACCACTACCCCCTCTGTGGGTGTTCTAGCACCCCAAATCGGACTCCTCAAGTTGGTTCAGGAGAGTAATTTATAGTCACTCTTTTGTGAATTACGAGATTATCCTCTCGTGAGACAAGAAGAATTATTTCAACAGGAACCCCTTTGCATCCTTGCTCTTGGATTGGATGGACCCCAGTAGCCTCGGATTGGCTTCCTCGTCTCTCTTTCTTTGTTTACTTTGTGTACCTTGTTAAGCGACAAGTCAGTGACTCAGTACAGACTGAGAAACCTTGGGGTACCTGATGGCATGAGGTCCGAAGGAACAGAAAGTGGTAGAGGACCTCGAACGAGTTTGAGTACAGGTACCTTAGTCACTACGGTAGGTTGGTAGATTAGCAGACAGTAGGGGAAGAGGAGGACGGAAGTTAGAAACGGTCGTAGTCCCAGAAAAGATTATTCAGAAGACAGGATAGATGTTCCTCCCAACCTGTTACAGGTGAAACTGAAGTAACACCAAAACTAAACGTAAAGATTATTACTCACTACAACTCATAGAATAATACACGGACAACAGGTAGATAAGTCAAGTCAAGTCAGTAAGTCATCACAGACTGAGACGCTGGGGTACTTAGCGTCATACGGTCCGGAGGGACAGGTAGTGATTGAGGTCCTTAAATGGGTTTAAGTACAGGTAACTCAGTCACTACGGTAGGTCGGTAGAGTAGGAGACAGTAGGGGAAGAGGAGGACGGGGGTTACGGAGGGTCGTAGTCCCAGAAAAGGTAACTCAGTCGAGAAGCGTACTCCACCGGTTTCATGACCTCAAAGTCGAAGTCCCAGTCAGGTAGGTTACTTGTAGGTCTTGACTAGGGGATATCCTACCTGACCAACCTAGAGGAACGTCAGGTTCCCTGGGAGTTCTCAGAAAAGGTTGTGGTCTCAAGTTTTCGTAGTTAAGAAGTCACGAGTCGAAAGAAGTGTCAGGTTGAGAGTGTAGGTATGTACTGGTGACCTTTTTGGTACCGGAACTGATCTACCTGGACCGTTTCATTACAGAGACGAAAACTTATACAATAGATCCAACCAGTATTGAAAGGAAGGTTCCTTATTCACAGAAAATTAAAGTACCGACGTTAGTGGTAGACGTCACTAAAACCTCGGAGGACTTTATTTCAGACTGTGACAAAGGTGACACAGGGGCAGGTAAAGGGTAATTCACTACCCTGGTCTACGGTACTAGAAGTAAAAGACTTATAACTCGAAATTCGGTTGAAAAAGTGAGAGGAGAAAGTGAAAGTAGTTCTCCGAAAAATCAAGGAGAAGTGAAAGACAGTGTTCCCACCCCAGTAGACGTATAGACTCCAATAACTATAAAGAGGGTCGTTAGAACTAAGGTCGAATACGAAGAAAGTCGGGTCGTAAAGAGTACTACATGAGACGTATATTCAATTTATTCGTCCCACTGTTACATGTCGGAACTGCATGAGGAAAAGGATAAACCTTGGTTACACAACAAGGTGCAAGTCAAGCTTGACAACGAAGGACTTGACGTGTATCCAAAGAGTTCTCCGTCCACTCCACCAGACCATAAGGGTAGAAAAGTCTTAAAAGGTGTCAAATAACACTAGGTGTGTCAGTTCCGAAACAGTATCAGTTATTTCGTCTTTATCTACAAAAAGACCTTGAGAAACCGAAAAAACTACTAGGTCGTCTACAACCGTTAAACTAGAGATCAAGGAAACGGAAAAGATTTTGGTCGCACCTGTATACCTTCAAGTGTCAAGTACATAACGACTTCGGACCGAACCTCTTAAAACTCGTAATGAAATCATCACACACTCTACTCAGGTAGATAATCAAACCCCGTTTTTATTACCCCGTTTACACCGAAACTTGTTACTGAAAATTTAGTAATATTGATCCGACTTTATATAGAAATAATTATTTTTATCCTTGGTAAACTTAGTAACGTAAAAACGGTTACTCTTTATTCAAATAAATAAGGACATCGTTTTTATTTTTTTATTTTTTATTTAGGTACGAAGTCCTATACTACTTGAGAAGTTGTCGTGAAAAACGTAGGACGACCAATACCTTCGTAAAAGGGACGTTTTTCAACGGTTCTACGAACTTCTTCACCACCAGTCAACCGTTCTCCAGTCCATTTATCACGACCACTCCGTTTTACGGTATCGGGTTAAGTAAGTTGAAAACTTCATAATCGACACACTACACGTCACCCCGTGACAGTATCTCTTCTGGACCCGGGAAAGATACCTGGTTACGACCAACGTTCGGAACGTCAAAAGTCACATAGAGTAACTAAACGGTTCGTGTGAAGAGTCCACATTATCAAAGTGACCCTAAAAATATTGTACATATGACAGTACATTCTTAACTTAGCGGTCAGGTACAGACTGCATCCCACGTCGAACGAACCCCGACCACGTACCCCTACTGGGTCTCTCTACAACACCCCTCCCTCCACCCTCCCCCCAAGTACAAACCCTTGCGTACATTCTTAATTACTAAAATTTTAAATTTTTTTTTATTTTTTAATTTTTTTTTTTTTTTTTTCTTTCGACATCACTTAGTCAAGCCCGTCGTCTGGCGGTTTGTCACTGGTACTGTAAAAGAAAGAAAGTTCCTTCACACCGAAACGTTTCACGGAACCTCGAAGATGAGTCAGGTAGGTGACTCGACCAGAAGTTGTCACGTATAAAACCTTTTGCCATGTATAACTCATTAAGGTAACTCTAGAAACGAAAATATTCAGGTAGATCCGTTTCACATACGATATAGTGTGTATGTAGTTAGATACGCAATGATAACGTAATGGACTTTTCTCTTCAATGTAAAAATTTCCGAGAGTAAACTCCAAGTCATCTCTTCTTTTCGATTTGGGAAAACGATTCATCAGCAATATGTCGTTTGTCTTATGTTATTGTAAATGTCTCGGAATCGAAGGTAGTCCCTCTTTCTTTTCCTCATGCGTTCGGTCTATCGTAGCAAAGGAAATGGAGCCAAGGGGCCTGTGTAACCTCTCCTGCTCTTGTTGACAGGACGACGACGACAATGCATCCGTCGTTTGGGAAGGAGGAGTTGGGTCTCCCTGTGACACAGAGTCTCCACCGGCTTCGGTATGTTTTACTCTCCGCTTCGTGAAGTCACAGTCTTGGTCTTTTCTGTCTCCACGTGACCTGTTAGCATCAGGTGTTTTCCTAATATTTTACCTAAAGTGACAGACACAAGCGAGGTTGAGTCGGGTACGAAAGACATAAAAGAATCTCAAAGGTATCTCTATTCTGTCAGAGTGTTTTACTCGGATAAGATTCGGTGTCTCTTTACTTTGTCTGTTCTCTTGTTCCTTTGTTTCTCTTCTCTCTTAAATAAAATTTGTATCACTACCCTTTACCTTTTCTTTAGGAAAAGAAAACGACCACACTAATGAACCTTTCCGTCATTAAAACGATTTGTCTGAAAAGACTATCGCAAGTTCTTTCCGGAACGTGAATGACAAGATGGTGTTCGAAGTTTATTACCTTAATACGTCCTACTTTTAAGACCCCTCTTGATAGATTTACGACAAAATATCCCTTTGTAACTAAACAAAGGGGGCTTCATAAGAGAAAATTTTTTTAATAGTTTCAACGTGTATATACCCTCTTTTAAGTATTGAATGACGTTTCGTTTGTCTTGTAAAATTTGTAAAATACACTAGGGTGATGGGTCTCTTTTGTCGGCGATTACTATAAAGACTAATCACACACATTTATAGGTATGTCAAGGAACGATAGAGAGATGTCGTAAGGTGATGTAGTTGAAGGACGAACCTCCGTTCACATAACGACACAAAAATTCTTTACTAAAATTTAATCATACGTTCGTATAGAAATTTATATTTTGACTTTACTATGTGAGTGATGAAGGAAGACTTCTTAAGGTTGATGACCTTAACAGACGTACGTGTCGAAGGTATTTTAAGAGAACACATATTTAATGAAGTACCCGAAGGAACCACAAGGTCACCACTTCTCAGACGGAAAGTCACGTCCCCTGTACCTAAACTAGGGATCAGGGATCAGGTCCTTCTAGGATGTACATTACCTTGTTAATTTGGATATGTGGTGTTGATGTCTCGGGTGTGAGATCTCGGGCACGAGGTATCGTTCTCTTCGGTGGAGTCACCCTTCAGGTGTGTGGTGTCGATCTCATCAGAGGTGAACGGTGTTGATCTCTTTTCGGACTCGTCGTTGTCTCTGGATCGTGTCGGTTTTTATTTATTAGATTAATTAAGTTAGTAATTTTTAATTAATGAATTAAACTAAAAATTTCGGTAGAACACTCGACCCATCCGGGTGAGCCTGGTACCAATTTTCAAGTAGTATACCTACTCATTCAACTTCGATAAATTACCTTTCAGTGTGAACTTGACTCGACATAGTGGTATGTAAGACGCACCAAAATGTTGTCATTTGTCGTCTCTATGGGTACCACATAGTTTCACGACAACTCACAAGTCAAGTCAGGTCAAGACAACGAGTCAGTACAGGCTGAGAAACGCTGGGGTACTTGACGTCGTACGGTCCGGAGGAGCAGGTAGTGGTTGAGGACCTCAAATGGGTCTGAGTATAGGTAACTCAGTCACTACGGTAGGTTGGTAGAGTAAGAGGCAGTAGGGGAAGAGGACGGGAGTCAGAAAGGGTCGTGGGCCAGAAAAGGTTACTCAGTCGAGAACCGTAGTCCTCCGGTTTCATAACCTCAAAGCCGAAGTTGTAGTCAGGAAGGTCACTTATGAGTCCTGACTAAAGGAAATCCTACCTGACCAACCTAGAGGAACGTCAGGTTCCCTGAGAGTTCTCAGAAGAGGTCGTGGTGTCAAGTTTTCGTAGTTAAGAAACCACGAATCGANCTCCGGTTTCATAACCTCAAAGCCGAAGTTGTAGTCAGGAAGGTTAATTGTGGGTCCTGACTAAAGGACATCCTACCTCACCAACCTAGAAGAACGTCAGGTTCCCTGAGAGTTCTCAGAAGAGGTCGTGGTGTCAAGTTTTCGTAGTTAAGAAACCACGAATCGAAAGAAATATCAGGTTGAGAGTGTAGGTATGTACTGATGACCTTTTTGGTATCGGAACTGGTCTACCTGGATACAACTGTTTCATTACAGAGACGAAAAATTATACGACAGATCCAACCAGTATTGAAAGGAAGGTTCCTCATTCACAGAAAATTAAAGTACAACTCACATCGTCAACATTATTTAACTGTTTCACTTTCACTTTCAGTGAGGTAGTACAAGTTAAGTCAGGTACCTTAAGAGGTCAGGTCTTATGACCTCACCCATCGGTAAGGGAAGAGGTCCCTTAGAAGGGTTGGGTACTTACCTTAGGTCCAGAGGACGGAACGTCCGTCTAAGAAATGGTCGATTCGGTGTTCCCTTCGGGTTCAAGGTCAGATGATTACAGATTACAACTATCTTAATGTTCACGTTAATAGACCCAGTCTAGAGATTTGTATCTTACCAACTATTACCAGAGATTTGTATCTTTTAATTTACCTCGTCTGTGGTCCACGTGTTTTTGATACGGAACACATTGGGACGGGGTACTCTTTGTTGTCCCAACTTTCCATTTGGTATTATTCTCAGAGTCGTCCATCTCTTAGGCGGACGTTACGTCCTATGTGTCTTCTGTGTCCAAGGTAGAGGCCCAACCCTTCTAGGGGACCTCCTCCCGAACAGTTGGGCGAGATCATAAGACCGGACCTCTTAAGGTACCTGACATATCAGTACCCTAACGTTTCTTAACCTGTGCTACCTCACTAAAAGTGAAAGTGAAACAGTTAAATAATGTTCGTGTACCTAACCACCTAATGTTAGGTACCCCAGTGTTTCTTAGCATGTACTGACTCTCTGGTTTGTGTGTATTCTCCTTCAGACTCATTCAATATTATTGGTTAATCCCAACCGTGTAACATACAATCGGTGAAACCAGGATTCTAATTGAGTCATCTTTAGGTCTGATTTCGTACAATTTCTAATGGAGTTTTATTTCAATTCATGATCACTTCGATATTTTTAAGTATCGACTTTCTTTTATCGATGTTTTATTTTAATTGTGACACATACATAGTATACTTTCAATTCTCTCAGAATTCTCAAGAGTTGTGTTTCCCTTTTATAAAAAGGATAAATAAATTACAACATAAACATATTCTAACCTACAAGTGATGTAAAAAATACTATTAGTAAAGTAGTACATACATACAACTGAATAATACGATATATAAAATTTTAATATGTCAGAGATATACAACTAACGTGTAGTTATTTTCACTTTCTCTTATATATTCTTATATATATATTCTTTTATAAATATTTATATATATTCTTTTATAAATAATTTTTCATATATTTATACTGAAATTGTGAAGACTGATGTGGTGTTACTTCTAGGTGTGACCCCAATCTATAGGAAGATGTGAATCGGGATTTAAGTGTATTAATATTGTTGTTTTAATAAGGTAGTCTTATCCTAATCGTAGTCGGATTGTCAGTCTCTTGAACCACCACTAAGTACGAGGAGATCTCCTTGAACAAACTATTAGCTGTCTGAGACCATTTGGGGTAAGAGTCCTTGGGACCACTCCTCGTCGTCTTTCGTATTAATGGTATTAATAGTCTACAAGACAGTTCCACATCGGGTCCCCGCTCCTTCTACGTCCGATGTAAAACATGGGGTCCTTATATTGAATATGTTTTCAAAAATACTTTACTTTTTGGTTTCCTCTTAAATCATCATTTATTTGTTATCTCTCGAACTAACACAGTACTTCGTGTGTGTAAGTGGGGGAGGTCATACTCATTGAAATATCGAAGATTGTATGTCCTCCTCTATTTAGGACTGTTCTACTCGTAGAACCTTTCACACGAACCTACCTAGTTTCACTTCGGATCTCCTCTAAAATTTACAGTCTTGTGAAACGCGATTTTGGTCTGGTTTGAAGGCTGGTCTGAGTTGAGAGTATTCATTTATTTTCTAAATCGTAGATACGCATCTTCTATCTTTAAATATCGACCACGATACCTATTTCATGGTAATTTCCTACTACTTTCTTCAATTTATAGGACCTCGGTCTCCTCGACGAATACCTGTTAAATACTGTTGTTTGAGGAGGATACTAAATACTCATCTCGATTATTCGGAATATACGGACCACTATCCATTTCATTTCATTCACAGCGAGTCAGCACAGACTGAGAAACGCTGAGGTACCTGACATCGGATGGTCCAAGGAAGCAGGTACCCTAAAAGGTCCGTTCTTATGACCTCACCCAACGGTAAAGGAAGAGGTCCTCTAGAAGGGTGGGGTCCCAAGTTTGGGTCCAGAGGGCACAACATCCGTCTGCGAAATGGTAGACTTTTCTTGAAATCAAGTTGAAATTTATAATACATTTAGTATTAAAAATTGTATTGAAAGTCACAATATAATTTTCTATACAAAAATCTATGTCCAAAAATCTATGTCCCATGTTTACAGAGATCCAAAGGGACCACCGAGTCACCATTTCTGAGGGGACGGTTAAGTCCCCGGAGCTTCTAGGGACCCAGTCCTTCTAGGGGACCTCCTCTCGTACCGAGGGATGAGGTCACAAGAACGAACCTCTTAGGGGTACCGGTTTCTTCACACCGCCCGGTACTCAGGTACCCCAGTGTCTCAGTCTGTACTAATCCGTTGATTTCTTGTTGTTGTTTGTATAGATCTTTTATTTGTATATATTATAGTGTCAATCAAATTTTCGTCGGTAGATACTTCTTTCGTGAGTTCCAGTTGGTGTGTTAGTGGATTTATAAATAATAATTATTTATGTAGTTGATGATTAATAATGGTCTGATTAAATAATTAATATGTTCTTATGTGTCTTCTTGATATGTTTTTGCTAGAATTACTGGGTCTATTGGTGCTACCACACTAGTGAGTGGATCTCGGTCTGTAGGACCTTACAATTTAGTTCACCCGGAATCCTTCGTAGTGATGCTTTTTTCGATCACCTCCACTACCTTAAGATCTACTCGATAAAGTTCAGGATTTTCTACTACGACAATATCACGGTGTGAGTTATACAGTCGTTTAAAACCTTTTGAGTCGTCACCGGTATCCTGACCTTTATCAGTCAAAAGTAAGGTTAGAGTTTCTTTCCGTTACGGTTTCTTACGAGTTTCATGACGTGTTAACATGAGTAGAGTGTGCGATCATTTCATTACGAGTTTTAAGAGGTTCTGTCCGAAGTCGTTATGCACTTGGTACTTGAAGGTCTACAAGTTGGACCTAAATCTTTTCCGTCTCCTTGGTCTCTAGTTTAACGGTTGTAGACAACCTAGTATCTTTTTCGTTTCCTCAAGGTCTTTTTGTGGATGAAGACGAAATAACTGATATGGTTTCGGAAACTGACACACCTAGTGTTTTTTGACACCTTTTACGAAGTTCTCTACCCTTATGGTCTGGTGGACTGGACGTAGGACTCTTTAAACATACGTCTAGTTCTTCGTTGTCAATCTTGGTCTGTACCTTGTTCTCTGACCAAGGTTTAACCCTTTACTCATGCAGTTCCGACATATAACAGTGGGACGAATAAATTGAAGATACGTATCATATAGTACGTTTGACGGTCCGACCTTCTTCGTGTTTGACCTTAGTTCTAAAGACCTTCTTTATAGTTATTGGAGTCTATACGTCTACTGTGGTGGGAATACCGTCTTTCATCTGTCCTCCGCGGACTACTTTAACTTTCTCCTCTCAGTTTTTCAACCGAATTTTGAGTTGTAAGTCTTTTGATTCTAGTACCGTAACCGTAGGTCAGTGTAGTAAAGTACCGTTTATCTACCTCTTTGTTACCTTTGTCACTGTCTGAAGTAAAAAACCCGAGGTTTTAGTGACGTCTACCACTGACGTCGGTACTTTAATTTTCTGGAACTTTCTTTTCGATATTAATTGGATTTGTGATATAATTTTTCGTCTCTGTAACGACTGTTTACAGGCAGATAAGTTTAGATACCAAAAAGGTCATCAGTACATACCTATATTCTCAATCTGGTATTTATTCGACTCACGGCTTCTTAACTACGAAAACCTGAGACCACAAACTTTTCTGAGAACTCTCAGGGAACCTAACATTCCTCTAGTTTGGTCAAGTAGGATTACCTTTAGTCAGGACTTATAAGTGACTTTCCTGACTACTACTTTGACTTTGAGGTTATAAAACGGTGGACTACACTTCTTGATCGAGTGGACTTTTCTGGGACTACGACCCTTTCTAACTTCCGTCCTCCTCTTCACTTACTGTCTCCCACTCTACCAACCTACCGTAGTGGCTGAACTACGTGTACTCAAACTCGTTCGCACCCTCAACGACCACCTGTCCCTCCGGACCGTACGACGTATAGACCCTAGTGTTTCTCAGTCTATGACGACTCACTGACTTGATTTGACTTAAATAATTAATTATCTTCGTTATGACAAGTAAAATCATCTTTCCGTACAAAGACGAACGTATTTAGAATATAGTCTTACGCATATGAGTGACTATCAATTGTCATTTTATTTGGATTTAGTTATCGATCAATTTTCATATACCCCAGACCGACGAGGGACGAGTTTTCGGTTATTTGTCCGGTCCAACCACCTTTCCTTTCAAACGACATAAAATCTACGACCGTTGACGTTCCTCACCCTACCACCTGCAGACAGGTTTCCGGCAAGGGTGGTGGTTATTCGTTCCCCACTCTCGAAAATATCTGCCCCCACTCCCACCCTTGTCCCCTCTCCCCGATGTACGTCTTTGTCGTGTCAGTCGAGTCTGTCAGTAGGACCTTAACCAGTAGTCACCAGACTGGTCGTAGTAGAACGAGATCCATGTCAATTAGACGTAAAGGTCCCAGTCAAAAAAGGGTAAAGAAACACCGGTCAAGAGACTTAGCACCGTCGATTACAGGACCCAGGTCAGACTAGCAGTACATCATTCGAAGAGGTGGACTGCAAAACCATAGATATTCTGTCGAGTATCCTACACCGAGTCTTATAATAGATGTCTGGATTTCTTTCTTGATTTTCAGGAACTGCTACGAATTACCGTCGTACTAATAACAGAGAACTGACAAAGGGAAACAAAGTCGTGAAGAGTAAAGAGACTAATTTGAATAAACTGACTTTGAAAGGTGTCTGTTTTCCGTCCGTCTCCCGTACCATCCCCTCTTCCCCGTTCCCGCTACCCCAGGGCGAGACAAAGTTGGTGTCTGATGTAAGTTCCTTTCTAATTTTGTTCGCTTACTTGAGTCTCTGGTACTTAGGACGGACGAATGGATCTTGTGACGGAGAAAATCAAGACCATAATCTCCGTGCCGGAGAGACCACTGATTGACAGTACCCTAGGATAGACGTCTATCCATCGTACCGGTACATAAGAGACTTATTCTTGAACGTTCTTACCGATGTATTCCCAAAATGGTTCATAAAATAAGAATTAATTTTAAAAAACCAAAAATATAAACATTAAATAAATAGTATTAAGAACCGACCCCGGTCAGACCGTGTTCCCTAGAAAATCCACACCGTACACCCTAGATCAAGAGACTGGTCCTTTACTTGGAAATTCACGTGTGACAATCGGTGACCTGGTGGTCTCTTCAGGGATGGCACAGGAAATTAGTAACTTTAACTGGAAGGACCCTTCTCCACCCTTATTTTGTTCTCCTCTTCTAGGATGTTTCGTAACGAATTAGGTAATTAATTTTTTTTTAGTTTAGAATTTCCTTTTGTATCGTGCAGGAGAGGAGACGGACGGAGGACAACCATCTTTTGGAAATCTGAGGGTCCGGAGAGACTCAAGGTTTCTCATGTAAATTGCTCTCTTCACTCTTGTACGTCTTTCTGTCCTTCTGACAATTGTGTTTTGTCATTGAATCGGTAATTTGTTCCAGTTCCTGGATACAAGGAGGAGTTCCCAATATCTATTATAAGACTCGACACAGAATATTTACGACTCTAAGGGGTGGTCCATCCCTTCAACTGACGTCCGACGGGTGTTCGTGCGTCTGAGGTCTGGACAATCTTGATCTTCCACTACTACGACAGAGGGCTACTGGAGTGGTGGTCGGTTAGTCCTTTGAGGACTACTAGAGTGGTGGTCGGTCAGTCCTCTTCTAGGGACTCGACTAGTGGGTGAGGTATTGAGGGAGAAAGTGGAACAAACATTTGAAGCGCACTTTCGGAAGTCCCTCACACTCGGAAAAATCGTACCAGACGGGACCTGAGGAACGAGTCGTAGCCGTTGTGTCCGAAGGAAAGGAAATGATGTTGCACCCCAGTCATCTGCCCGAAGTGACACGGCCCCGGTCTTAGAGTTCACCCCAAGTCTTTGACGTGTGGTTCGCAATAGCCAGTGAGTCATCTTGTCCCTCGTGTCGAAGGGGTTTCGAGGACTAGAGTATACTTACGTTGCTTTCGTCTGTTACCTGGTGTCCGTTTAGTCCCGTTGTGCGAGTTGAGTCTGCGACGTTTCGAGTCCCCTTTTTCTATGCGATGTCCTTTTCCTCTCTCTCCCCCAGAGACCCATATGTGCTAGGACTGAACACGTCTCCTCACTCTGGGTGTGTTGGGAGTCTAGGACGTGGACTCCAGTGGACATTTGTGAGAGTTTCCACTGAGGTGGGGTCTAGGATATGTACCCCAGTGTACAGATGTCAGAGGTCCCACTGGGGGAGGGTCTGGGACTTTGACCCAATGTACAAGTGTCATAGGTTCCACTTGGGGAAGGGTCTGGGACTTCGACCCCAGTGTGTAGGTGTCCATACATGTCCCTACCTGGAATTTCCTAGTAAAGGTTCTAGTCAGTCCGTCCGTATCCTTCTGTTATCACACACTACGTGGAAGATCCATTTTATAGTTATCTGTATGTTTCACGGTTTAAATGCCCGGGTTTCTGTGAGAACTCTAAAGTTTGTGTTTGTTTCCCAAGGTTCTTTTCTTTTGATTTTTTTTTCTTACACTTCCGGGACTTTTACTTAATCCTCTAGACTTGATTGTATGTGTATCTTTGGACATACACATTAGTTAGTAGGGGTTCCTAATAAGAGAAGGAAAGAGGGAAGGAAGGAAGGAAGGAAGGGGTATATGTACCCTTAAACATGGAGAGTGGATGTGTACCTTTAGACATAGAGATCCTCTCTTAGGCGTCTTTAATAGACGATGGAAGGAAGAAACGTATGTGTCTTTTGACACACTCTATGTATTAGGTTGTCCTAGACCCGAGTGGTGAGAAAAACTGGAAGATACCGTTTTTTATAGGTTTATTCTTATCTGTATAAAGTATCTATATAATATGACTTAGTCCGTCGATATATGCTGTTGTTAGTCTTGTAACGTTTAGTTGATATGACGTTGTATTATGACCGTACTATAATTTCTCTTCCTTTCTCTTCGTTACTGATGAAGTAAGGGAGGCTGGAGGGACTGACCTCGACGATAGGGTAGGGATCTCGGATTCGTCCGAATCCAGGGTGACGATCTGACCCCACTCAAACTATGTCGGACCTTTCCACGGGAAGTAACTTGGGAAAAATTTGTAGATGACAAACGATACAAGACCGAGCCTGGTCTTAGGGGTCACCCTAGGTCCGGAGGTCCCTGAACCCTCGTTTATAATGTTTGGAACGTGTACGGGGTCACGACCCGTAAGGTCGAGTTCGGAAGAAACACCTCACGTCGGAGGATCCGTGGATTCGTGTAAGTCGTCCCACGACAACTAGGTCATCATTAATCAGACCACATACACACACACACACACACACACACACACACACACACACTACGAAATGCCCCCTTTCGTCACTTTGTGTTCGGGAATCCACAAACGAATCCATATTAAGTGAGATTAGGTGTTGAGTCCTACGACTGAAAGGATCCTTGGTCTCTACTTGAAATTTTTGACGAACATTTGTAAAGGACATTGATGTTGAACTGGCTTCTCCAACTGATCGTCAAGATTAAATGTTCCGGACCCTAAAAATGATTACTGTCGACGGGAGTCCTTTAGAGGGTCCTGTCCCCAACATCTTTATTTAAGGTTTCTGTTATCTCAAAGTTCTTTGGTTAGCGGTGTCATTTAAAAGGAGTGTGGGAAATTACATTTCCTTTATTCTTTTTTTTTTTTATTTTTTCGCTTGGAGGTGGTGTCCTCATCTACGTGTCGTGGGGACTGACGAAGTCCTTACAGTTAGTTTTGTTACTCTTTAGTTTATGGTGGTCAGTCTGACCGGTGGGAGTGTTCAGACGTTTGTTATATACGTCCTCTCTCGGTCGTCGACTCCACTGACGTCACGTACGAGTCACCTTTACCTGAACTGTTGTCGGGGATTTTTCGTGCCGGAGGCGTACAGCTTTTGTTTATTTGTTTGTTGGAGAGTTCCCTCGGTCAGGATCCTAGTCTGTAGGGGCGTGGACCCGGCTATAGGGCTCTTTCAGTAGTAAGTTTTTTGTGTACGTCGGGTCGGAAGTGACGTCGAGATGAACGTTGTCGGTTTTGTCTTGGACTTTTACAGGTGACTGGCTAATTTCCAATTTCTTCTACACAACGTATATCTGCTACCTACTAATGAGTCGGTACTTTTTCGTGGTGACTTCAATACTTCAATACGGTGACCAATGATCCTCCTACCTGGAACTTCCTAGTATGTGATTCACTTTAGTCAGTTTGACTCCTTCCGTTGTCGGAAACTACAGGGAACATCCTTTTTATTTTTCTCTATGTTTCCTTGATTCAATGTTGAGTTTTTCTCTGAGACTCTTAAGTTTGTGTCACTTTTTTTCTCTTTCCTTTTTTTTTTTTCTTCTTTCCCGTCCCTACTTAAACCTCCATCCCTGAATGTATATGTGTCTTTCACTTCTCCTTGATTTTTCGGAGAACTACTTTCACTTTCACCTCTCACTTTTTCAACCGGATTTCGAGTTGTAAGTCTTTTACTTCTAGGACCGTAGGCCAGGGTAGCAAAGTACCCTTTATCTACCCCTTTGTCACCTTTGTCACAGTCTGAAATAAATGAACCCGAGGTTTTAGTGACGTCTACCACAGGTGTCGGTACTTTAATTTTCTGCGAATGAGGAACCTTCTTTTCAATACTGGTTAGATCTATCGTATAACTTTTCGTCTTTGTAATGAAACGGCTGATTCCAGACAGATCAGTTCCGATACCAAAAAGGACACCAGTACATACCTACACTCTCAACCTGACACTTCTTCCGACTCGCGACTTCTTAACTACGAAAACTTGACACCACAACCTCTTCTCAGAACTCTCAGGGAACCTGACGTTCCTCTAGGTTGGTCAGGAAAGACTTCCTCTAGTCGGGACCCTAAAGAAACCTTCCTTACTACGATTTCGACTTTGAGGTCATGAAACCGGTGGAGTACACTTCTCAACTGAGTAACCTTTTCTGAGACTACGACCCTCCCTAACACCCGTCCTCCTCTTCCCCTGCTGTCTCCTACTCTACCGACCTACCGTAGTGACTGAGCTACCTACACTCAGACTCACTTGAGACCCTCGACCACTACCTGTCCCTCCAGACCGTACCACGTCAAGTACCCCGACGTTTCTCAGCTTGTGTTGACTCGCTGACTTGACTTGACTTGACTTATCTATTAGGTTTTCCTAATAGAGAAAGGAAAGAAGGTATGTATGTGTCTTTAGACATCGACAGTATTTACGAGTTCTTCCTGGACTACAAGTCGTTCACCTCGAAACGAACTCGAATACGTTATTAGAGACACCGATTTCTTAGGTTTCTCCTTGTTTATACGACAGTATTGATTTAGTCCGACAACATGTGATAGTCTTCCGTGTTTTAACGTTTAGTTGACGTGAGGCTGTATTGAAGTCGTACAGGATCTCTTTTTCTTTTTTTTTTAGTCACGGATTAAATAAAGAACGTTGGAGGGACTAAACCCGGAGATAGGGTAGGGACCTCGGACTCGGTCGAATACAGAATACAAACTTGACCCCACCCTAAGTCTTATATCGGTCTTATAACTTTTTTTTTTCTACCCATTGGGACACTAAGACTGGGGGATTCCATGTTATCGGTTCTGACCTTTAGTTCGATCAACATCTTCGTGTCAGTTTAACTATGTCTGCTACCGTATGTACTTGTGTTACGTTATAAAGAGTTTGTATTCCTTCATCCTTTATTACGGTTCCGTGTGGCGTCCTCTCCTTCATCCCTACTAGTAAGGCTCACTTCATTCCCTGCGTCTTCTCTGTTGATAGTCATAGTATACTATCTGCATTAGATTTCTACCTATATTAACTTGAAGAACGGGTCTCTGTCTCGGAGTGTCTGATCTTTGAAGATTAGTAGTCCTATATTTCTACACCCTGTACCTCTTTACTCAACGAAGTCTGATTATATACGTGTGATGATAAATATTTTATTTACTGGTCCTAGGTGACATATTGTGTTCCTGTGAATAAGGTGTGAGACATTATTGGACATACCTTTTTTGAGTTATACATAATTATCTTCACTTTGATCAACACCATCTTATTTTTTTCTTTTTTATGTGGGTATTCTGACATAAAGTGGATATATGAGGTCAAGTTTACTACTCTATTTTTGTCGTTTTCGTTTTTTCTTTATAACTGAGAAAAAGGGATTCCTGTGTCATTGGATCCGTCCACAGTATAAGGACCTCGGACTAATCGAAACCAAGGTTCCGACCTCACAGGACCCCGACTCCCTCGACCCCTATACACCGTCCGTGACACGGAGGTGCTACTTAGACCTCACGAACAACGGGAGGTCTGTGTCCGCCCTATTAACTTCCCTAACCTTAATTGTATATGTGTAATTATACATAGTTTATCTACTAGTTTTTCATGAATGACCTATTGTATCCCTTCAAACAACTTGTGTGACACTAGTAGATGTGCACTTTTTCTTTGGTTTTCTCTTATCTATTTACAGATCCATAATTACATTGACTTATATCAAGGACATGTACACTTTGTTTGCGTTGTAATCTTTAGTTAATATAGGTTGTCTTTTATTCCTTTAATGTCCAATTTTTTTTTTTTTTTTTTTCTCACGCCGTACCTCTTCACGACGGCGGTACACCGGTAAAAGACATTGTTGTGATACTTCTCGTCGCGACAACCCGTAAATACATTCCTACCTAAGTTCCAGACAATTCAACAGTTGATTTTTTATGTCAGTGTTGGACTTTCCTCTTTCAATAAAATGAACCACCCTTACAAATGTTGAGATTCAGACCCTCTGTCGTAGATTCATCGAGACTCTTTTGACGAGGTTCCTCCTTCAATCCGATGTGTTCAAATATGGTTCCCTTCGTCCGCCAGACTTGTCGTTTCTAGTCTATATGTCAATTTCTTAAGTCGCAGGAGACAGACCCTTCCGCGTCGGAGACCCGAGCGACTCAGGCAGGGAAAGTGTTAGCGGAGTCGGCAGACACCGGTCGGGACGAGGGGACGAGCGGAACAAGAACGTAGGGGGGGGCGGGGGACGAGGAGTCGGTAGTGTCACCCCCACTGCCGTAGGAGACCCAGCGGCAAACCCCTCAGGAGTAAGTGTAGACCTGTGGTCTTTAGTGACTACAGACACTGCAAAGTGAAAATGGTTGTACCATCCTCTATAAGTGTAAAGTGTTTCACTTTTTGTGGGCGGGAGGATTCCGTACCTCTTTACGGAATCCCCACCAGTAGCCTTTTTTTAAGTTTTGTTCCGTCCGTTATTACTTCGGTTAAAGTTCTTCATTCAAATTGAGTGTGGGAAATTTTATTAATGTTCTTTTCTACAGTTGTAGTGATAAATAATCTCTTTACGTTTAGATTTGATGTCTCTCCATAGTGCAGTGTGGTTAGTCTTCCTGGTGCCATTTGTGAGTTTTGTCATTGACGACTTCTCCCACACATCTGTTCCTTGGGAGGAGGTGACTACGAACCTTACACCCAACCATTGTCGGTGATACCTCCTGTGTAAAAGGAAGTCGGTACTTTTACTCTTTCTCAAATCCTATGAGGAATTGTGGTGTGTGTTTTCATTTGAGGTTTATCTAAATTTTTTAGACTAACAATTCCTACCTATGATACTTTAAGAAGTCTTTCTATACTTATCCTGTGTTAGACTGTACTTACATCGTTCAAGAAACACCTAGGTGGAGAATCTTTTTATTTTTTTTCTTTTTTATGTGTTTAGTCTTTTGTTCTGGTTTAATTGGAATCTTCGAAAACGTATGGTTTTCCTTTGGGAGTTCCTTTCTGTTCCTGTCGGGAGTCTTATGTTTCTTTATAAACGTTTCCTTCTCTGGGAGTTCCTTAAGTAGAGGTTTTGTATGTTTGACGAACACGTCGAGTAATAGTTTTTATATATGTTTGGTTCTTTTTTTTTTTTTTCTCGGTTTCAAAGAGGTTCCTTTTGAATGTCTACCCGTGTACTTTTCTACGAATCGTAGTGATTACTGATGTCTTTAATTTTAGTTTTCAGGTTACTCCATTCCTGAGTGTAAGTAGTCTAACCGGTGGAGTTTTGTAGAATTTCTTATTTACGATCTCTCCCACACCTCTTTTTCTTTGGGAGGACGTGACAACAAAAGTTACATGAATCCTGTTACACACCTCCCAGTGAATTTTTATTGTATGTTCACAACGACCGGTTTTAGAACCGAAAGAGGCAGATGGCATAAGTTTTTTCATGCCTCTGTTTCGAACCTCCTTATCTTTCCACCGAAATTAGGAGTCGGTCACCTCTCCCCTTGTGTCACCCGAGTACGGAGTTTTTGACACGAAGTGGGGGGAGGTGTTCCTCAGATCACCGAATATATTCCGTTCCCGAGTGTCACTCCCCAACCACTACTCCTTGTTTACACAATCTTAGCAGAGTTTTTTATCAGTGTCCGTGTCATTGGGTCATTAACTCAGATCATCAAGCCACGGAGGCGTCGGAAGAAAGACTACACATTGATGTTCCCCTTCCCACAACACGTCCATTAGTTCTCTGTTATCCACACGTTACATCGAGGACGTCTCACTCCTCCGTCTTTTCGTTTAATTCAATGTCTGTACGTCTCAATCCTCGTCGATTTCATTTTTACTTTTTGTTTTGTTTTGTTTTAATCTTTACGAGTCCGGACGAGTGACAAGACAAATAGAAGAAACAAGAGTCCTTTCTTCTTTTTTTGTGGAGTGAAAGGGGGGGGGAAAAGTGCCGTTGTTTAAGGGGACAGTAAAATAAAGGAGGTATACTCACTTTTCCATTTACTCACAGTAAGAACAAGAACGGACCGACTCCTGTTTTGGAATCAAAACGAGACAAACTGCTAGTGGTCGACAAGTCGGGTCCCCGGGTAGAAAAGAAGTCGGGTCCCCGGGTAGAAAGAGGATGAAGTTGAAAAGGAACTCTCTGCACTTGAGGTTCTTTAGAAGTAACCCCACTGTTCCCTGTCTTCCAGTCAGAAAGTGTCGTAGAACTTACGACTGTACCCTGAGTTTCTGGGACAGATTAGCCCCAGTACCTCGAGAACGGGTCAAACTAATTCCCCGGGGTCCCCCTGAAAACACCAATAAGGGTGTCCTAGACAAGTCTCCTCACGGACATTAACGAAACCCCCGCAGCCAAAAGAGAGGGAAAGCAATAATAGAACTACATTTAGACAACAGTAGACCTCCTCTGTTCAATTCTTTTGTCTCCGGTATCTAGTCATTTTCTCAATAACATTAATCCCGAGCTTCTTACTCATTCATGGTTAAATACAAACTACCACTAAAACTGACACCAGGTCTGTCCCAGTCACGAACCCAGTAGGACAGGTTTCCCGACCTCGGTAATCCTGAGTCTTTATCAGCCTCCTTACTGTTGGACTTGCAACTATCTTTTAATCTTTTTTTAATTCGGACTTTAACTCGGACTCAGGATTAAATCTGAATTCTGAAACTCCCTAGAACGTCGGTTCAGTGGTCAACAGATCCAAATAGATCCATCCAGAATTGGAAATTACACCCATAACCAGTAATGTGTATTAAAAAGTACAGTTGTGTACTAGGTCTCGTTAAAGGAAAAGATTTGTATATTGTCAATGTTCTCATCTTAAAATTTTTCATTCCAACATCAGTGGATGCCGATCGTCTGAACCAAAAGTCTTACCGATTACCGTAGGATTCAAACTTTGTCGAGTCTTTTAGTTCAAGAGTTGTTATGTTCCTGAACAGACTTTAGTGTGGTATCACAGTGGATCAATAAATGAGATAAAACTGAGATTAACATTAAAAAAAGAATTATCGGTTTCACCGATAACGACAGTCACTACAATCACAAAGAGATCCAAATTCTATGTTTTAGTCCCCAGTATTTTTAAAGGAGGGCTTCCACAGGTTGATAGACTTCCGGAAAAGACGTCCAACAAAAAAAAAAAAAGGGGTCTCGCGTCTCACGGAGTAAGGATTAAAGGTTGGACTTGAGGAAAAGTCCCCCACAATTTCCAGTCACCAGAGTCACCATCCACCGTCTCGGAGAAGTCCCAGTACTTAGACTGGTATCAAAACCCCGTAATGTATTAGTAAAACGGTGTGTGAAGCATTACATCTGTTGTGAAAATTTTTTAATTAATGAAATAAAATTAACCTCATATTAATAAAATACTATAACACCACCGAAAAACGGTGTGTAATTCTACTTAGTCGGTCTCCACGTGTGTACAGGGGGGTGCGGCTTTTAGGAGGGTGAAGGGAGAGGGAGGGTAGGGAGACCCAACAGGGTGTCGAGGTCGAGACTCACGGGACGAAGTACTTAGTTTGAACGTCACCGGTAGATAAAATGTGTACCATTATGTGTAAAGTCACGGTAAAAGAGTTTAGTGGGGTGGGAGTGGAAGAGGGTGTCTCAGGTTTTTACACAAAAATGTAGACACAGAGAAAACGACGGAACGTATATCCCAACAGTAATAGTAGAAAGATTTAACGTATGGATACGAAATTATATGATATAACCACAAAAAGAAAGACTGAATGAAGTCAGACATATTATCCGAGTCCTGTTTTTTGTCCGTTATATCTTTTGTTATATCGATCGTTATTACTACTCCAGTAGTCATTCTTGAGTCAGTTCTTGAAGGTAATACGTATCGGGTCATATATACATTCAGTAGACGGAATCAAACAAGGTATGGTTAGGAATAAAAAATCCCTTTGATATATGACCGTAACAATATTCCGTGGGTCGGATCGAAAGATCACAATAATCTGACTAACAGGAATCATACTAAATTGACAAGGGTTATATCTCCTCTAAAATGTGTCCCGTTTCACATCAAGGATGTCTCAATCCCCGTCCTTTCGTTTGAACCGATGTCCGTACGTTTCGATCCTCACCGATTTAATTTTTTTCTTTTCTTTTTTTTCGTTAGATCCTTACAAGTCCAGGCGAGTGTCAAGAGAAGTAACGGAAACAAGAATCCTTCCCCTTTCTCTTTTTAAGTAAAGAGAGAGAAAGAGAGAACAAAATTGACGTTGTTTAAGTAGAAAAAAAAGGGGAAAAGTGACGTTGTGTTCATGGAATCCTGGGTCGTCAGGGTGTGGATTCGTATTTGGGTCTCTTTTATTTTTAAATTTTCTGTACCCTTGGGGACGTTAGAACCGGGTTGTTCCATGTTTTCAGTTCAGACCTTTCGTTCGATTTACATCTTTAATGTCTTCTTACCTTTGTCTTCTACCCTGTGTATATGTGTTACGTTATAAAGAGCTGTTATTCCTTCATCCCTTATTACGGTTCAGGTCGGTGTCCTTCATTTCATCTCTACTAGTAAGACTCCCTTAATTCCCTCTGTCCCTCTCTGTTGATAGTGTAATGTTGAGAGCATAGTGATGTGTTGTGATCCACATTAGGTTTTCACATATGTTTACTTCAAGAAAGGGTTTCTTTGTGTCGGGTTGTCTAAATCTTTTCTTTGAAGACCAGTGGTTCTTTTAGTTCAACGTTATCTAACTTTTCGTTTTTTTCGGGGTGTTTTAACATTAAGTGGATATATGAGGTCAAGTTTAGTGTCACATTTTTGTCTTTTTATACCTTCTTCTTTATTACGACTAAGATAGGGGGAGTCCGGTATCACTAGACCCGACCACAGAGTACGAACCTCGGACTAACCGAACGCATGGTTCCGACCTCACAGGACCCCGACTCCCTCGACTCCCGTGCATCGTCCGGTACACGGAGGTGTTACCTGGTCCTCACGGACAACGGGAGACGTATCGGGGGTTGGAAGTCTTAGTCACCCTCTTTAATTCTCAAACCTTAATTATATATGTGTCAAGTCAAGTCAAGTCAAGTCAGTAAGTCAGCACAGGTTGAGAAACGCTGGGGTACTTAGAGTCGCGCGGTCCGGAGGGACAGGTAGTGGTAGAGGACCTTAAGTGAGTATGAGTGCAGGTAGCTCAGTCACTACGGTAGGTCGGTAGAGTAGGAGACAGCAGGGGAAGAGGAGGACGGGGGTTAGGGAGGGTCGTAGTCTCAGAAAAGGTTACTCAGTTGAGAAGTGTACTCCACCGGTTTCATGACCTCAAAGTCGAAATCGTAGTAAGAAAGGTTTGTTTAGGGTCCCGACTAGAGGAAGTCTTAACTGACCAACCTAGAGGAACGTCAGGTTCCCTGAGAGTTCTGAGAAGAGGTTGTGGTGTCAAGTTTTCGTAGTTAAGAAGCCACGAGTCGGAAGAAGTGTCAGGTTGAGAGTGTAGGTAGGTACTGGTGACCTTTTCGGTATCGGAACTGATCTGCCTGGAATCAGACGTTTCATTACAGAGACGAAAACTTGTATGTAGTTTATCTACTAGTTTTTCATTACTTTTCGTATCCTTTCAATTACTTATGTCATATTAGTGGATATGCACTTTTACTTGGGTTCCTCTTATTTATTTGTAGGTACGTATAGACTTAGTACATAGACATGTTGACTTTGTTTGTGTAGTCTTTAGTTTTTATAAGATTTGATTCTATTGTTCCTTTAATGGCCTTCTTTTGTCACTCTGTACTTCTTCACGACGGGGGAACACCGGAAAATCGTTACGGTACTTTTCGTCACGAGTCCAGGTAATTCAACGAATCTGCACATCCTGACACTGAGGTACATGACTTCATGCGGTCCGAAGGGACAGGTAGTGGTTGAGGGTCTCGAACGAGTTTGAGTACAGGTAACTCAGTCACTACGGTAGGTTGGTAGAGTTGGAGACAACAGGGGTAAAGGAGGACGGAAGTTATAAAGGGTCCTAGTCCCAGAAAAGTTTACTCAGTTAAGAAGTGTAGTCCTCCGTTTTCATAACCTCAAAGCCGAAGTCGTAGTCAGGAAGGTTACTTATAAGTTCTAACTAAAGGAAATCCTAACTGACCAACCGTCCTTAGGAATCTTCTTTACCTCATCGGTAGTATCATTTGTTTTCTCAGACTTTACGTCATGAACCTACGTTAGAGTTTTTATCATCTTACTAAAGACAAGTAATGGTTCCGTTTGGTAAGTTATAGTACCATTAGGTTCGGTTACGGACCGGCCATAGCGACTTCTTCCACTTCAACATGCCAAGATACTTCTGGATGTTCTGGAAGATCATGATTGTGAGTTTTTTCTACACCAAAAGTGATATCACCTGACCTTACGTTTTCATCCTTCATTTCTTTGTTGACCTCATTGTTCGTTTAACGCGGCACCTCATGTCTTACTTCGTCCCGTTTCCAATTATCTCAAGACGGTTCTCTTACGTGACCAGTATCGTTTGTGGGAGAAGGTTGTTGTGTTCTCTTCAGAGATGTGTACCAGTAGTGGCTTTAGTCTAACTAATATAAGAAACGTCGATCTCTACCTCTTCGAGATATGTCAGTCGTTTTTGTTCTGACCCACGACTGACACCGAGTCTATTAGTTGAGGAATAACGGGTTAAGTCCGAATTTAACTTCTTTCATCCCTTTTGGTGATCTGGTAAGTCCATACTTGATTTAGTTTAGGGAATATGTCATCTTCACTCTTCATCTAAATTCCCTGATCTAGACTATCTGTCTTATGGACTACTTTACACCTGTTTCAAAGTACTGTAACATGTCCTCTGTCCCTAGTTCTGGTAGGGGTTCTTTTTCTTTACGTTTTTTCGTTTTACTTACAGACTCCTACGGAATGTTTATCGACACTTTCCTTCCCTTCACTTTTCGTTTCCTCTTTTCCCTTCTATATGGGTAAACTTACGTCTCAAGGTTTCTTATCGTTCCTCTGAATACCTTCGGAAGGAGTCACTAGTAACGTTTCTTTATCTCCTTTTCTCATCTTACCCTTTCTGATCTTTAGAGAAGTTCTTTTAATCCCTATGGTTCCCTGGTAAAGTACGTTTCTACCCGAGTTATTTCCCGTTTTTATTATACCTGGATTGTCTTCGTCTTCTATAATTCTTCTCCACCGTTCTTATGTGTCTTCTTGACATGTTTTTTCTAGAAGTGTTGGGTCCATTAGTGCTACCATACTAGTGAGTTGAATCGATCTCGGCCTGTAGGACCTTACACTTCAGTTCACCCGGAATCCTTCGTAGTGATGCTTGTTTCGATCACCTCCACTACCTTAAGATCAACTCGATAGAGTTTAGGACTTTCTGTTACGACACTTTCACGATTTGAGTTATACGGTCGTTTAAACCTTTTCACGATTTGAGTTATACGGTCGTTTAAACCTTTTGAATCGTCACCGGCGTCCTGACTTTTTCTAGTCAAAAGTAAGGTTAGGGTTTCTTTCCGTTACGGTTTCTTACGAGTTTGATGGCGTGTTAACGTGAGTAGAGTGTGTGATCATTTCATTACGAGTTTTAAGGGGTTCGGTCCGAAGTCGTTATGTACTTGGTACTAGAAGGTTTACAAGTTGGGCCTAAATCTTTTCCGTCTCCTTGGTCTCTAGTTTAACGGTTGTAGACGATCTAATACCTTTTTCGTTCTCGCAAGGTCTTTTTGTAGATAAAGACGAAATAACTGATGTGGTTTCGGAAACTGACACACCTAGTGTTCTTTGACACCTTTTAATAAGTTCTCTACCCTTATGGTCTGGTGAACTGGACGGAGAACTCTTTGGATATACGTCCAGTCCTTCGTTCAATCTTGACCTGTACCTTGTTGTTTGAGCAAGGTTTATCCCTTTCCTCATGCAGTTCCGACGTATAACAGTGAGACGAATAAATTGAATATACATCTCATGTAGTACTCTTTACGACCCGACCTCCTTCGTGTTCGACCTTAGTTCTGACGTCCCTCTTTATAGTTATTGGAGTCTATACGTCTACTATGGTGGAAATACCGTCTTTCACTTCTCCTTGATTTCTCGGACAACTACTTTCACTTTCTCCTCTCACTTTTTCAACCGAATTTCGAGTTGTAAGTCTTTTGCTTCTAGTACCGTAGACCAGAGTAGTGAATTACTGTTTATCTAACCAATTTGTCACCTTTGGCACCGACTGAAATAAAACCCCCCGATGTTTTAGTGACGCCTACCACTAAGATCGGTACTTTAATTTTCTGCGAACGAGGAACCTTCCTTTCAATACTGGTTGGATCTGTCGTATAATTTTTTGTCAACAGTTGTTTCCAGGTAGATCAGTTCCGATACCAAAAAGGACACCACCACATACCTACGCTCTCGACCCGACACTTCTTTCGACTCACGGTTTCTTAACTACGAAAACTTGACACCACAACCTCTTCTGAGAACTCTCAGAGAACCTGAAGTCCTCTAGGTTGGTGAGGTAGGATGTGAGGTAGTGGTCTTCTAGTCAGGACTCACAATTAACCTTCCTGACTACAACTTCGACTTTGAGGTTATGAAACCGGTGGAGTACGTTTCTCGACTGAGTAACCTTTTCTGGGACTGAGACCCTTTTTAACTTCCGTCCTCCTCTTCCCCTGTTGTCTCCTACTCTACCGACCTACCGTAGTGGCTGAGTCACCTGTACCCAAACCCATTTGAGGCCCTCAACCACTACCTGTCCCTCCGGACCGCGTGACACCAAGCACTCCAGAGTTTGTCAGCCTATGCTGACTCGCTGACTTGACTTGACTCTGACCAACCTATAGGAATAACAGTTTCCCTGAAAGTTCTCAGAAGAGGTTGTGGTGTCAAGTTTTCGTATTTAAGAAGTCACGAGTCCAAAGAAAATATTAGGTTGAGACTGTAGGTGTGTACTGATGACCTTTTTGCTATCGAGACTGATGTGTCTGGAAACAATCGTTTCATTACAGAGACCAAAAAATTATACGACAGATTCAACTAGTATTGAAAAGAAGGTTCCTCACAGAAAATTAAAGTACTCACGTCAGTGGTAAACGTCACTTAAACCTCGGGGGGTTTTATTTCAGTCGGTGATAAAGATGACAAAGGGGTAGATAAAGGGTACTTCACTACCGTGGTTTACGTACTAGAATCAAAAGTCTTACAACTCAAAATCCGGTTGAAAAACTGAGAGGAGAAAGTTAAAGTAGTCCTCGGAGGACAAATGAAAGACGGTATTCCCACCACAGTAAACGTATAGACTCCAATAACGATATAGAGGGACATTAGAACTAAGGTCGAACACGAAGGAGGTCGGGTCTCAAAGAGTACTACATGAGACGTACATTCAATTTATTCGTCCCACTTTTATATGTCGGAACTGTATGAGGAAAAGGATAAACCTTGGTCAGACAACAAGGTACAGGTCAAGACAAAGAAACACTGGACGTATATCCAAAGAATTCCCCATCCAGTCCACCAGACCATAAGGGTAGAGTAAGTCTTAAAAGGTGTCAAAGAACACTAGGTGTGTCAGTTTCCAAACCGTATCAGTTATTTCGTCTTTATCTACAAAAAGACCTTGAGGGAACGAAAAAGATACTACGTTGTCTACGACCGTTAAACTAGAGACCAAGGAGGAGGAAAAGATTTAGGTCCAGTTTGTAGACCTTTAAGTACTAAGTGGATAACGACTTCGGACCGAACCTCTTAAAACTCGTAAAGAAGTGTTCACACACTCTACTCTCGTCAACACGTCATCAAACACGTAAGAAACCGTAACGGAAAGAAACCCTAACCTTACTTTTGACTGGAAAAAGTCAGGAAACCTGTGACGACTCCCGACGACCATACGTGTTCCTAATTCCCTGACATTCACTTTTTATGGACGGAAGTTCTTTTTAGGATCCACAGTGAGTTTTTTATAAAGTTTTGTTCCGTCCGTAAGTTCACCGGTTAAAGTTCTCCATTCAAATTAAATGTGGGAAATTTTCTTAGTGTACTTTTCTACAGTTGTAGTATTTTGTACTCTGTACGTTTAGTTTTGATGTTACTCCATAAAGGAGTGTACCAAGTGTTACTGGTTACAGGTTTTTACCTATTTGTTATTTGCGACCTCTTTCGCACCTTTTTTCCTTTGGGAGGATGTGATAATCACTTTTGCACTTAATCATCGTCGGTGAGACTTCTTGTCACACTTCCGTCCAAAAAATTCTTACCAGTACTCTTATTTTAATCTTATGACGGATTGTCGTATATGTTTTTATTTGAGGTTTATCCAATTTCTGGATTTATTTTCCTGTCTATTATACTTTACGAATTCCCTTTTTCGTCTTGTGGCAAACTGTATTTTACGTCGGTCAAAAAGAAACTGGGTAGAGAATCTTAGTATTTTTTATTTTGTTTTTATTTATTTACCCTGAATTAAGAGGAATTTTCACGGCCGTGTATGATAGGTTTCGTTAGATATCTAAGTTACGTTAGGGGTAGTTGGATGGTTGTCATAAAAATTCTCTTGATCTTGTTTATTAAAGGTTTAAACATACCTTTATGTTTTTTTGGAGCTTATCGGTTTCGTTAGAACTCTTTCTTCTTACCTTGACCTCCTTAGTTGGACGGACTGAAGTCCGAGATGATGTTTCAGTGTCAGTAGTTCTGTCATACCATGACCGTGTTTCTGTCTTTATATCTAGTTACCTTGTTTTATCTTTCGGGTCTCTATTTAGGTGTGTGGATACCTGTGGAATAGAAACTGTTTCCTCCGTTCTTATATGTTACCTAATTTCTGTTAGAGAAATTGTTCACCACGACCCTTTTGACCAGTTGGTGAACATTTTCACTTTGATCTTGTGACAGATTACGGTATATGTTTTTATTAGAGTTTTACCTAATTTCTAGATTTGCATTCTGGTCTTTGATATTTTGAGGATCTCCTTTTGTATCCGTTTTGTGAGACTGTATTTAGTGTCGTCCTAGGAGATACTGGGTGGAGGGTCTCATTACCTTTATTTTCGTTTTTATTTGTTTACCCTGGATTAATTTGAATTTTCGAGACGTGTTGCTTCCTTTGATATTCGTTCCACTTTTCTGTCGGAAGTCTTACCCTCTTTTATTATCGTTTACTTCGATAATTAGAGTTTTCTATTTCTTAATTATTTCTTAATTAGAGTTTTTATATGTTCGTTGAGGACGTCGAGTTAAGGTCTTTTTATTTACTGGGTTAGTTTTTTACCCGGTTTCTTGATTTGTCTCTAAAGGGGTTTCTTCTGTATGTCTACCGATTGTTTGTGTACTTTTCTACGAGTTGTAATAAGTAATAGTCTCTTTACGTTTATTTTTTACACCGTGGTAGAGTGTGGTCAGTCTTACCGACGATAGTTTTTTAGACGTTTATTATTTACGACCTCTCCCATGTCTCTTTTTCCTTGGGAGAATGTGACAACCACCCTTACGTTTGATCATATCGGTGATACCGCCTGTCACACCTCTAGGGAAATTTTTGACCTTTATCTTGATGGTATGCTAGGTCGTTAGGTTGACGACCCGTAAGTGTGACTCCTTTGGTCTTAACTTACTCTGTGTACATGGGGTTACAAGTAGTGTCGTGACAAATGTTATCGGTCCTGAACCTTCGTTGGTCCAACGGGTAGCCGTCTGTTTACCTATTCTTTCGACAATATGTATATGTGTTACCTTATAATAAGTCAGTAATTTTTCTTAGTCAAGATTACGCCACCTACTTTGACCTCGGATTATGTGTCTTATTTCATTCAGTCTTTCTTTTCGTGGTTATGTCACATAATTACGTATATATACCTTAAATCTTTCTACCATTACTACTGGGATATACACTCTGTCGTTTTCTCTGTGTCTACATTTCTCAGGTCAGAAAACCTGAGACACCATCTCCCGCTCCCACCCCACTAAACTCTCCCATCGTAACTTTGTACAGATAATAGTATACACTTTGCTTAACGGTCAAGTCCAAATTACGTACTCTGTTCCGTGAGTTTCGACCACGTGACCCTACTACGACTCCCTTCCCTACACCTCCCTCCACCCTCCCCTAAGTCCTACCCCCTGTGTACCTGTGGATACCGACTAAGTACAACTACATACCGTTTTTGGCGATGTTATAACATTTCATTAATCGGAGGTTAATTTTATTTATTTAATTAAATTTTTTTCACGACCGTGTCGTCTCCTTTGGTATTTGTCTTGCCTTTCTGTTTGGAGTATCTCCTTGATTGTACACGTTTGTTTCTGTGGGTTCTCCTTAAAGAGAGGGTTTGTATGTTTGTCGAATACGTGGAGCTATAGTTTCTTCGTTGGGTAGTTTATCTCCGTATTATAAATTTACCTTGAAAGAGGTTTCCACTGTATCTTTACCGGTACTTCGTGTACTTTTCTATGAGTCGTACATATTCATAATCTTTTGACACTTAGTCTTCGCCGCAGTGGAGTATGTGTAGTCTTACCGGTCATATCTTTTACGACCTCTCCCTTACCTCCTTTTCTTGAGAGGGGGGACAACCATCCTTACTTGCAGTCATTTAGGTGTTTACTCTTGTCCTGTTTCCAAGTACTTTTTCATTTGTTTCTTCACGGTACTCCGGGTCGTTAGGGTAAGGACCCGTGTCTAGGTCTCCTTGGTGTTAAAATTTTCTGTGTACGCGACGTTACAAGTACCGTCGTGATACATATTCTCGGTTCTGTACCTACTTCGGATGCACCCATTCCTGTCCACTGACCCCGTGTGTGTGTGTCGTTATAGCGAGTCGGTATTTCACCCACTGTAGTACGGTACAGGTCGTTGTTCCTTCCTTCATCTCTACTAGTATGTTTCACTGTATTCATTCTGTTTCCTTCTGTGCATATACTATAGAGAACCTCCACCTAAGATTTTTACCTATGTTTACTTGAAGAAATGGTTTGTCTTTGTGGGAGGGTTGTATCGTTTGGTGGAATACCGATGGTTTTCCCTTTCCATCACCCGTGTTCTTCACTCTTCTACCTCTACTTATATGTGTTTGTACTGAGATATTTTATTAGTTGTTCTTGGGTGATATCCTGTTCCTGGGGATCAGTTGTGACGTATTATCTTGGGTTTTTTCTTGTGCATGGACCGATACGTACTCACTTAGTACAACGACATGTGGACTTTGTTTGTTTGTTTGTTTGTTCGTTGTTGTTGTTTTGGGGGTGAGATGTTGTGACATTCAGTGTAGATGTGGTTTTGTTTTTTTTCAATGTTTTTCTCTTACGACTGAGATGAGGAAAGTCCGGAATCACTGGACCCAACGACGGTGTAGGGACTTCGGACCCGTCAGAACTCAGGGAACCTGCCTCACAGGACCCCGACTCCCCCCACCCCTCCTACACGGTCGGTTACTCGGGGCGGGTACCTGCACCGCACGGACGAGGGGAGACGTGACCGGGTGTCGAAGGTCTGTGTCCGTCCTGGAGGACGTCACTTTGATATGGATGGCGTGGGTTTCCTCCACCTCGAAGGTCCGACCTTCTCGAAACCTTTCGGGGGACCCGAGGTGTAGAGGTCCACTACCCCAAGGGTGGAGGTGGAAGAAAGGAATCCCAGTGGGGTGGATACTACTTTCGTGGAAGGTGTCTCTCCACGTCCTAAACCCTGCACAGGTCCCGTATCCCTATTCCTTCCTTCTACCATACCCTGTATTTGGAACGGATAAAGAAGATCGTGTAAACTGAGATTAACTGTTAGGTCCTTGTCTTGAAAGGGATTCCGAGACCAAGGGGGTCATTGGTCCGTATTTCTGTGCGACGACGGAACACCAGTAAAGGACATTGTTGAAACTTTGGAAACAAGTGCCCGGGAATTATAAGTGGTCCGTGGGGTGAGGTCATGAGAACGGACCTTTTAGGGTACCCGTCTCCTCGGACCATCTGACGTCAGGTACCCCAGCGATTCTCAACCTGTACTGACTTCGCTGAATCGTCGTCGTCGTCCGGACACCCACATTCATTTTTTATGGACGGGAGTTCTTTACAAGATCCCCTCCAGTTGTCTTTTTATAATTTTTGTCTCGTCCGCAAGTCCTTAAGTTAAACTTATTTATTCAAATTGAGTGTGACAAATTTTTTAGTGTACATTTCTACAGTTGTAACAATTTATACACTCTTTACGTTTAGTTTTGAAGTTCCTCCATAGTGAAGTGTGGTCAATCTTACCGGCATCTACCTTTGAGATGTTTGTTATTTACGACCTCTCCCACATCACGTTTCCCTTGGGAGGGTGTGACTACGACGTTTACCTTTAACCCTCGTCGGTGACACTTCTTGTGGCCCGTCCAAGGAATCCTACTTATACTCTTACTTTAAGCCTACGAGGGATTGTAGTATGTGTTTTTATTTGAGGTTTATCTACTTTCTAGATTTATTTTCCTGTCTGTGATATTTTTAGAACTCCTTTGCTCGTGTACGGAACTGTATTTTACGTCGTTCAAGAAAAAACTAGGTGGAGAATCTTAGTACTTTTGTTTTGTCTTTGTTTGTTTACCCTGGATTATTTGTAATTTTCGTAGACGTGTCGTTTACTTTGGCTGTCACTTTCTTTTTCTGTTGGGTGTCTTACCTTTTTGTTTTAAGAACGTTTGTTTCTATGGATGTCCCTTAAAGAGAAGTTGTGTACGTTTGGTGATCATTGTCGAGTTATAGTTTTTTTGGTTTGTTGGGTTACTTTTTTTATTCGGTTCCTTATTTACGTCTAAAGAGGTTTCTTCAGTATTGTTACCGGTATTTCGTGTGTCTTACTACGAGTCGTAGTGATCAGGAATCTCTTTCCGTTTAGTTTACGTGTTACTCCATAGTGGAGTGTAACTAGTCTTATCGGTGTGCCTTTTGGGATGTTGTTGTTTCAGACGTCTCCCACACCTCTTTTCCCTTGGGAGGATGTGACTATCACCCTTACAGTCAGTCATGTGGTTGATCCCTCTTGTAATGCCTCCAAGAATTTTTCGATTTGTATCTTCATGGGTTACTCGGTCGTTTGGGTATGGTTCCGTATCTAGGTCTCCTTTTTTTTAAATTTTTATGTGCGCGTGGGTTGATAGCACCGTCATGATGTACTAATCATTGGTGTTGTACTTTCGTTGAAGTCACATGTTCCTGTCTGCTTACTTCTGTCTTTTACCCCACGTACGTGTGTTACGTCATAATGAGTCTGTATTTCTTCCCACTTTATCACGTAAAGGTCAATGGTACTTCTTTGATCTCTATTAGTACGATTTACTTCACTCACTCTATCTCTTTCTGTTCGTATCCTATAATTAAGGAGACCTTAGATTTGTACATATATTTATTTGAAGAAATGTTTTCTCTTTGTAGGGGTATCTGAATCTTTTCTTTGTGTACCAATAGTTTTTTCTTTCCACCTTCCTGTCCCTCATTAATCGATCAAGTTTAGTTATAGTCAAGTCAAGTCAAGTCAACGAGTCAGCACAGGCTGAGAAACACTGAGGTACTTGGTGTCGTACCGTCCGGAGGGACAGGTAGTTGTTGAGGGTCTCAGGTGGGTTTGGGTACAGGTAACTCAGTCACTACGGTAGATTAGTAGAGTAGGAGACAGTAGGGGAAGAGGAGGACGGGAGTTAGAAAGGGTCGTAGTCCCAGAAAAGTTTACTCAGTCGAGAGTCGTAGTCCATATATACGGAATTTTGTCTACGACTTCCCGAGTATTATCAGTGTTCAGGTTCTCCCGACATCTACTGTGGACGGGAGTTCTTTACAGGACCCCATTCAGTAGCCTTTTTTTTTTTAGGTTTGTCCCGGTTGAAAGTTCTTCGGTGTAACTTCTCGATTTAACAAGAGTGTTCTACATTTTTATTATTATTTTCGTGTGCCTTTCTATCAGGTGTAGTCATTAATAATTCAGTTACGGTTTGTTTTGATGTTCCATAGTGGAGTGTGGTCAGTGTTACCGGCAGTAGTTTTTCTAGATGTTTCTTATCAAGGACGTCTTTTACACGTCTCTTATTTTAGCAGAGTGTCAAGAACCACCCTTCCATTTACCACTGTGGTGATACCTTTTGCCTTACCTCCAAGGAACTTTGTGATTTGTGTCTGCGTAGGTTACTGGGACGTTTAGGGTAAGGAACCGAATACAGGTCTCTTTTAGTGGTAAGTTTTACTGTACACCTGGAACTGAAAGTCCCGTCGTGATAATGTTATCGGTTCTGTGTCCTATATGGTTTTACGGGTGACTGTCTTTAACTTCTGAGGTACCGTGTACGTATGTGACCCTACGACGAGTCGGTATTTTGTCTACTTTATCACTAGGACCGTCGTCGGACCTATATGGTTCTTTAATAGTATGATATTTATGAGAAGTCTCTCTTTCCTGTGTATAGGATTCTATAGTACATGTCCACCTTAAATGTTCAAGTATGGTTACTTGATTAAATGTTTTATCTTTGTCTAAGTGTCTGACTCTTTTAGTTTAATACAAATAGTTTCCTTTTATTCTCCCCTGTCTATTTCATTCTCAAACCCTACTTTTATATATGTGATTATATATAGTTCAACTATTACTTTTTCTGTATGATTTATCTTGACCCCTGAGATAACTTCTTTGACATTATTGGATATATTCCTTTTTGTGTCTCTTTCTCATCTATATGTAGATACATATTGACTTAGTGCAAGTACACGTGGATTTTGTACATACACTTTTTTTATTTCCACCTAGTTATACATATGCCCCTATTGTACTTCTTAGAGATGTGGTTGTTTGTGTTGTGACATTCACTCGATAGGAGGTTTTGTTCACTTGTGATTGAATTGTTTGTTTGTTTGTTTCTAATTACTCTGCGTCTGAAGACAGTACACCGTCTTCTTTGGTACCTGATCCTCATTCGAATTCCGAGACCAATGACATCATTGCCCTCATCCCGCACTTCGTTAGGACAGAGGAGTACCGGTAGAGGGCGTTGTCTTTGAAATTTCGATAACAAATGTGACGTCACTTTATTCTTTTTCAAAAAAAAAAAAAAGAGAAACTGGAAAACCAAGGAAGAGATGAAATCGACAAGGACTAGATGTCAGACGTAACCATTGACAAAGGAAGAAAAGTCTTCTAATTGGATAACTGAGAAACTTTGTTACGTTTTTCCTTGTTCTTATATCCTTGGAATATGAAAACACCTTTATTTACAAAAAACCTTCTTTACCTTTCTACCGAAATCAGAGGTACGACCGCCTCCTCTCTTGTGTCATCCGAACACGGAGTTCTTGAACAGAAGGGGCTACTCCTTAGTTCCCCTAGTATGACAACCCCGAGGATCAGTCTCAAACCTCTTTTCTCGTTCGTACGTTCCTAGGACATAAGAAAGAAATACTTGACAAATTTTTGTCAGTTATCCGACCACAGTCCCTCGGATCATTGAACCTAGGCCGTCCGTCAGGGTCCTCAACCTAGGTAACAGAAAACATCTAACGTGATGCCGAAAAAAAGACATTACGTTTTTCTCCCTTTTTGTTTGATATTCCCCTCCAAACGTCTCTTTCATGGTATTTCGATTCGTAGTCCTACACTGATCGTATTTTAATTTTTATTATCTATGCTTCATACCGAGTACGTCTCAATCTCCCACTATCAACTCCCTATAGGGATCTCTTCCCGTACCGTTGGGTGAGGTCATAAGAACGGACTTCTTGAAGTACCTGTCTCTTCGGACCGCTCGATGTCGGGTACCCTAGTGTTTCTCAGTCTGTACTGCCTCGTTGAGTGTGTGTGTGTCCACGTTCTTTATCGAATGTATTGTCCAATCAGAGGACTTTTCTTCCTTTGTTAATAGTTACGTCTGACATCTGGTCCTTGTCAACTTCATCTGTTCCTGAGTTTTCGGTTTTCTCTTTTTCTTTTGATGAAGAATAAAGTGACGTTGTGAATATTTGTGAAATATAAGTGTTCCTGACGACCTGAGATTTACTATTTTTAAAGGTACACATTGATTAACTTTTATTTATTTCCGACCCGTCTTACACTTCTTCTTTTAAGGGTGTCAGTTAAGGTGTGCGTGATTAATTTTAGTTTCGGGTACTTTTGCACGACGTGTGGTCCTTAACAATCTCTGCACGTTTACTTTTGGTGTCACTCCCTTGTGACGTGGGCTGACTTTCCGGTAGGAGTCGACTGTTTCCATTTACGACCTCCTCTGTGCCTCCTTTCTCCTGTGAGTCTACGACTACTCTCCGTTTACAACCCAATGACACCTCTTCTCATACGTTGACGGAAAAATTTAAGAATGGTTCTATTTGTATGACTAAGGTCGCGTCCAGTGACCTCCTGGATTTTATACAGACGAGTCGCAAGGGAGTAGCAGTCGTGGTTGTTCCCTTCTGCCACGGACTTGTCGTCGGGGCGGACTTCGTCACCTGTCAGAGCCACTCCCCGTGTCAGTCCAGAGACGGAATAGCCCACCAATTACTCTGAGGGGGAGTGTCGTTTCCCGAGGAATTGAGGTTTAAGTAAAGTGTGTCTCTTCTCCTTTCTTAGTCTACATTTGATATTTGATTTAGTTCATAGAGATAAAAATTTAAATTTATATTTTTCACTTCCTATTTTCGTCATTTTTAAAGTGAAATTCACTTATTTAATGTTCGATTTAGTTGATATATAAGACTGTATATATTTTTTCTCCTCCTCCTACTTTCGGTGTGTTTGATGAGATTCACTCGCCGGGAACTGATACACCCATGGTGGGTTCAAGAGGTCAACTGAAGTGGTGATCTGAGCCGACGTCTGTGGTAGACCCTTGGTCTCGACGAGAAAGGTAGTGTGGCCCTCCCCGGAAGAAACGGTGACCCCGTACCTCTCTTGGGTTCAGATATGGAAGTCCGTGGAGAAGACGATCCGAGGTTCGTCTTCCGAGTCGGACTCAACACAAGAAGTAGAAGAAGAAGACATCCAATTGCCACCATTTTACTCCGTGTCTTTCGTGGATCTTGAACCCGTAGAGGGGAAAAACGTCGCCAAGATAAATAAAAAAAGAAAGACATTCACTGAAAAAACTTAGTTTTCTCTTTCCCGTATAAAGGTGTCAAGAAGAGTGACCCTAAAACCCGAATTTTCCAGGAGACAGTACCCGGTTAACAACCTGAGAATAGTGGGGACCGACGAGGAGTAGGAGTAACAGAACCCACCCAAAACCCAAGAGAAGAAGATTTGTTTCCGTCCTCAGGACCCCTGTCACTTACCTTAAAGAATGTGGATTGTTCTATACTATTCCTGTTCCGAAGCGTATTTAAATTTCACAAATAGGAGGTTATAGGAAAAACGAAGAACGACAAACTAAGAAAAGAGGTAAAGTTTTAGTTCCGGTTATCCGTACCACCCACCGAAGAGACCGTCAAAGAATCCCTTTTATGTAGGTGACATTTCTTAAGGTCTTAGGTTAAAGACACGAAATTTAAACATCTCGGGACGAAGATGTCTTAATGTAAAGAACCTAAACCGTACACAAAGATTGTGGAGGTGTTGGAGAACGACGCAAAAGTAAGAGAAGAGACTGTGAAGAGTCATGAAAAATCCTAGTAGACATATACCCTTCTTCTTGGACTTTTTCTTATCTATACGTAATTACGTAATGACTTAATTCAAGAATATGTGGAATATATTTGTGTTATAACCTTTAGTGGAGATAAGGTTATATTCTAGTTTTACTTTAAAGTCTCTTTCTTCATCTTTTTTCCCCCCGTACTCTTTTATGACGACGGAACACCGGCAAAAGGTATTGTTGTTACAACTTTCGACACCACTCCCCACGAATTATAAAATCCTCCGGACACCCCAACAACTTCTCCTTTTCAATTTTAAAATGTATTGGAGGACGAGGAAGACGGAGACATTGAGTCGAAAGGGGAACGTTTCAGACCTAGTGTATCCAGTACATTAGAGTCTTTCACCCCTGAATTATGATCCTTGACCTCGAATAGAGTGAGTGGGAACGGGACGAGAAACGTCGACGGGTCGGGACGTTAGGACGAATTAGTACGGACAGGTCATTTCCAGTCCGTAGGGACACGGACGGAACTGGTAACAAGGGTGTGCGACTTTTGGGGAATCAAATTTGGTCGGATAGTCGTCGATCATAACGGGTGATATCATCCAGATATTTTTGAGACATTGGGGAAACAAGTCCCGAGTCTCGAACCTCACAATTGAGGAGACCCGGGCGGTCGTATTATTTGGACTCAAGAGGTTGAGAGGCTTACACCACGAACCAAAGAGCTAATGACCAAAGACGTTGTAAAGACCTCATGGGTCACTCTAAGGTTGGTTCGGCCAGGGAACTCGGTGGTATGACCACCGAGTCGACAAACCTCACCTCTTTGGGGTTCTGCTTACTCTTCCACGCGGTGGACTACCATAGGACCCAAGACAAAACCTGGCCGTAAGGTTGAGACCTACCGGCTCGGGACTGGTCTGAGTAACCTCCCTTCCTGGTTGAGTGGTCCTTAACGGTATCTTGTTCCATCTTCTCCTCTGACTAGTGGAACCTCGAGGGTCCTTTCCTGGTGGTCTATCCCCTGACCCTCTGAGTCCTCTTCCCTCCGTAACACTACTGGAGATATCTGACGCATACGTACTAACGACGAACTTTCTTCACTTTTGCTCGAGGTGTCAGGAACCCGATACCTCGGACTCTCCCAGGTTTCGGACACCAAGGTACTTCTGGAGTAGTTCGATTTTCCACCACGGTCAGAGACCCCCTAAATTAGGGAGGGACACTCCAACCAGGTCCAACCCACAAATATGGCTGGACGGTTATGATTGTCCGTAGAATTTAGAGGGACTCCTCTCATAGGTCCACCTACTTTTTACTTACACTTGTTCACACTCCGGACTAAGCGAACACGAAGTCCAATCTAACACACCAAAGTGCCGGAAGCATCGATACCTCAGGCTAACCCGGGATTGAACACCAAGGTACCACTGGAGTATACCGAGTTCCACCACAGACGGATACCCCGTGGGTCAGGGAAGGACGTTCTGTCCAGACCTAGTCCCTAAATATGACTAGGTGGTTACGATTCTCCGTGGATTCAAGGGGGACCCCGTACTGTTTCGTCCGTGGACTTGCCAGAGGAGAAAACTCTCCCGTGGATGGGAACAAACAGAAACACGATGGCTGAGTCCCTCCTTATATGTCCCTCCCTCTTTAATAACCAATGATCAATAAGATTGACTGCAGAACTCGACTGTAGATTCTCTAATCCAAAAGGAGTTTTGGACGGTCCATCCAAAATAGTTATACCCCCCTTCAAAATCTTGGTTGTCAAAATCTGACATACTATTTCTTGAAATTTTTCTCGAAACGTCCTCTAATGCATCAGTTCTACTGGGGGTCCTTCGAAGCATTGAATACGTTCGAGCTAAACGGTAGGAAACTGCAACCTACCGGCGGTCTCCCGTGAGAGCTGGCCGGGTGACATGTACGTCACGGGGTCCACCAGTGACCCTGAAGTCCTGTAGGTCTAGTCAAAGGCACGTATCTGATGACCGAGGATTATCACGTCTAGGACGTACCCGTTCTAAAACGTGCTTGTCTGTCCCTGTCTTATCTCGGAAATACCGGGTTAGTGAGTCTTTTTTTCTCCCTTTTTGGGATGTAAGGTCCCTCTAGGTCACCTTCTGGGTGACGACGGGGGTGGTATACAAGGGGACTGAGGTGTTCGGAGACGTGTCGGTCGCGGTCTGGGTAACGGTCTGTAAGGTGTGTGGGGGTGGGGTGGGGGGGTGGGGGTGGGGCCACACAAGGTGTGGTGGAGTACTCGTTCTGAGGTCGGGACTTGGTCCTCCCTGTGTCGAGGTAAGCTGGTTTGTTAGATTGGTCGACCGGCATCGGGCAGTCTACGGTGATACTCTTTGAGTTCCAGGAGTCGTTCACTTGTTCCTACCGAGTCAGGTCGGACCATCGAGGTAGGAGAAAATGGTCGGAAGTCGGGATGACTAGAGGATTTGACCTTTGTGGTATTAGCGTATCAGACTATTTGGTGTCCGATACTGACTGGAGGATCTCAGGCAAAAGGTGTGGAAAGACGGATGTACCCTGTTGACAGTGGTCGAGGAATACAGAGAGAAGTGGCGACTCCTTTCCGCTGAGTAGAGCTGTCTTCGGGTTTTGCTGAGGTTCTCGTTCGGGAGTTTTCTCCAGAATCTACACCTTCCCACCTGCGCTCTTCACTACGGTCTCTACTCTGGATTAACCCTAAAGTTATGATCTCTTCCTGTTCTTTAAGACCCAACGACGGTACTACGGGAAAATGTTCCTGAAGTTCATCCTCGGTTTTTCGGGTGGTTATACAGGTATTAATGTTGCTATTAGGTTTTTCACCTACTCTGGGAGTGGTTAAAGATACTTTATGATACACTTCGTATCAAGCTGGGACTCTGTGAGTTCTTAGTTACCTATTAATTGCGAGGGAAACACCGAGTAAGGACACACCTGTAGGTTGCCTTCGAGGTTTTCGACCTTCCGACCTGACCCTACTTACGGTGTGTCGAGGACCTCCATCGTTTATTTCAGAGACACCTGACTCTGGCACTTCGGGTTTCTCTTCGACTATTGTCTGTCTGTGTCTTTCGTCAGGACGATCGTCGTCGTGACTCCTCGAGTCTAGGTCTCTTTGTTCTGACAAGGGAGCACCTTTCCCCTTTGATTCGTCTCTGGTCACGTGGATAACGTCTCTCTGACCTGGGACCTCCTAACTCACGAGGGTAACGTCTCCCTGTAGATTTCCCAGTGTCTTTAAGTCAGTTGGGTTGTTTCCTTCCATGTTGGATTCGACCGACAGGTTTTGGAATAGCCGGACCGGTCTCGTCTTAGTCTAAGCCCTTCTGACCCAAAGGACTAGGGTCCGGAGACCCTCGGGTACCAGTACTACGTTCATCCCCCGGTTAGTAACTGAAAATACCACCTATGACCTCGACTTGTTGTGGACACCGAGGGGAATGTCCGGTTTGTCGTTGATAACAACCCCGGGGTCCCCCGTCCCGTCGGACGAGTAAAGCGTTTCGGGCAATCACAGTCGATCCCCCGGTAGACCACTGAGTACTTAAATACAGGAATGGCCTTACGGGGTAGGGGGACGACCCATCTTTGAATGACTGTTTGGACCCCCACGTTTAGTGGAAACTTGGGTCTTTTGGGCACTCGGAGTGGGACCCCTCGACTAGTCGAGACTACTACCGGCACTAGTACGGGTCCCCTCTACTTACCGTAGAGACAAGGAGTACCTCCCTTGTTTATTTAGGGGGGTTCGGACAATTTTCTTAAGGGACTACAGACCCATCTCTTCCCTGGGGGTCCAAACCGGTTCTTGGACGGGGGTAACATCACCTGGACTCCGACCTTCGGCGTGGACAATCTGTCTTTGCTATAGGTCATGGTACACTCCGTACGGACCCTTAAGCCCTGGTGTGGGTCGCGGATGCTCTACCGTTCTAGGATTTACTTACAGTCTGAGGAGTCTTACGAGGCGAGAATGGTCAGTTTTTCAGACCTCCCTTTCTGATGTTGGGACAGGTCCTGGAGGTGAGGTAGTCGTCACGTCACTAGTGGTAGGTAGGTCACTAGAGTTTAGGAATGTAAGAGGACTCAGAGAATGGGTGAGACGTTCGACCAAGTGGACGAAGTTAGAGTTCCTACTTAAGAAGACGGAGACCGACAGTGGTCAGTCGGTCGGAAATGAACGGAAATTTACCCTTCTAGGTGTGTGACCCTCTTTCTGTGTCGACTGAACCTGGACTAACGGTGTTCCGAAGTTTTTGAGTGAATGGGACAAACCACTTCGGGACCGAATCCTGGAAAGACGGAAAGAGTCTCTTTGAAATTTGACGTGGATGAGGTCACGTACCTACTGGACAACGATCGGTCAGGGTGGGTTCCCCTGACGACCTCTCCGTGGTTCCGGGACAACCGAGATGAGAGATGGTGTCCCATGTTCCACAGTACTTTTTTCCGAGTCTAGACGTCTGTCCTCCAGTTCACGGAGCCTAAACCAGTTCACGGCTCCGGAACGGTGTTCCCACCAGTCGTATTACCCGACTGGGTAACCGTGAGTGGGTCCGTGATTCCGTGTGACTTCCCTTTACTCAGTTGTAGAGTTTTCCCGTAACCCACGAAACTGTACTGTCCTTCGTTCGGTAGACAAGTTATGGAACCGGTTTGAGGTTCTTTCTTCAGATACTCAAGGAACCCCGACGGTCTAAGGTGGCCCAGACCTATGGTCCAAAGAGACTTTAACGGTTCGGAAACAAATTTCGGTGTCGTCCCAGACCATTCCTCGGGGAACTCACCCCTGTACTTGTCCTTTTCTGGAAGTTCCTCTATTTCTCTGAGAACTGGTCACGAGGTCGTAATCCCGATGGTCTACACTATGCCCTGAAATTGGAGAAACATGTACTCTTTTTAGTGTGCCATGACCCCCAGGAGTGTGTTCGTCAATCCGGTACCGTCGTGAGTCAGTGTATGGACAGGTTTGTTGACCTAGGTCACCGACGTCCTACCGGCGGTACGAGGTCCGTAATCGACGGTGACACCAAGACTTTCTTCGTCTATTCGAATGAGATCCTGTTTTATATTTACATTTGAAAGGGATACGACAATGAAGGGAGTACTTGTCGGTCCCCGTATTCACCGACTGGTCCTACTGAGTGATAGTTCCTGACGAAACTCTTTTGGGTGCCCAGGTTGAGTTCTGACACCCCTGTGACTTGGGGTGGTCGTAAAATGGATGTCTTCACCCTAGTATTCATACTCCTGTAGTATCTACTTTAAATTGAACTCGTCCGACCTGAACTGTCTGTAAAGGGAGGTCTTGTGTCTTCACCTTGACAAGTGACTACCTTCGTCAAAGTAGGTTCTACCCGTCACGTTTCGTCCGAGACGGTATTGTTGTTGACTGATCTATCACTTCCGACTCCGGAACGGTGTTCCCACCAGTTGTATTACCCGACTGGATAACCGTGAGTGGGTCCGTGTGGTTTCCCTTTACTCAGTTGTAGATATGACTAAGTTCCATACGGAAACGATGAAATGTACAAGCACCTCAGTAAATATTTCTTTCCCCTGATAACTGTCGTCCCCCTTTCCTCTAATTTTTGTTTTTTTCTTTGAGAAGTCGTCAATTTTCGTCAGACCTTCGGAAGAGTTCACCGTGAGTGGGTAACATTTCCGGTAGTCACTCCTTGACTAGGTCAGTCGTTTCCCTTAGTCAACCGACTGGTCCGTCGGTTCCTCCGTCGTTGGGTTGGCTCGGGGTGGCACCCGGGGCTCAGTTAGAAATTCCAGGAGAACCGTGGTCTTAACGGAGGTAGGGGTCCCATATGGTTCCTTCTTCTAGTCACCAGAGATTTACTCCCTCCTTATTTTCTTTTCCTCCCGACGGTTCGAGGGTTTGGTTCCTGAGAAACAGGGGTCGTCAGTACGTCAAGTCAACCATTTTGTTGTAGTGCTGTGTTGAGCAAGTCCTTTTTGACGTGACCTCCCGAATGACTCGACGATGATAAAGTAAGGATCCGAGGGTTGGGACACACGGGTCTAGTCACGATCTACACACTGAACACACGTTTTGTTACGGTCGGTTCCTGGTTCTCGGTTGGGTCCCCCCGTCTGTCAACCCTGTGACGGGAAACTTCTAGATCTTCACCTCAAACGACTTCAGTTCGGGGTATACCCGATATTCATAAATGAACACCATCAGACGTAGACGAGCCCTATCCGACTTCGAATGGAGTGTGTATGACTTGTCCGTGTTCTTCACCGGTTCCGGGACACTTCTCTGTACTGGGACTCTATACCCGACGGAGAGAGGTATCCCAGACTGATACCCAGTCGAAAAAACAGAGTCTATTAGGTTTCAAATAGGACCTGTGATCCCTAGTTCACCTTTGAAGTGTAGTGAATGTCCAGTGTCTCGAGTCCCTTTCGATTTACGCACTTAACCTGGAAGTCCTGATGTAATCGATTTGAGACAGTCCTCTGGGTCAATAGAACCCAGTTGTACAATAGGGAATCGGAATGAGACTCGGGTTACGTGGGGCTCAGGAGTTCGATAAGAGGGAAACTATATAATATACCTTCTTGTGGGGATCACTATCCTTTTGAGTTCCCTCTGGGGGTCGTTGATTGACTGGACCTCTACAGGGTTGTGGAGGTCCAGGTCCCTTTTCAGAAAGTAGTATAGTGGTCTCTTTGGAATCTTTCCTGTGGGTGAGGAAACCCGTTAACCCAGGTAGGAATAGTCGGTCCTAAACTCTGTACCCAATTTCTAACCTTTTTACTTGGTGAAGTCGGTCAAACCTGTCCGGGAGTGTACCAGTAGGACCGTTGGGGATGACGACAATTTCAATGTCCACAGTGGGGAACCTAGGTGGTGTGGTCACAGTTCTTCCGTCGTCGAAGGACACTACTCCTGTGGAGCTTTTGTAAAGTCCTGAGGCTTTTAGGGGAGTACCAGACCAAGGTTTTTCTTGTCGGGAGTGGATGCTTCCTACGATTCGGTACGAGATCAGTGAGACCTTCGACTGATCAGTTACGTGCCGTCTTCGAACTCGTAGGTCGATAGTTTTATTGTTACCTAAAAGTAACAGGTGGGACCGGACATAGGGACTAACCATAATAACGACACGAACAGTGATGCCCTGATCGAAGTCAGTGTGGGGTTCTGATCATAAACCTAGTCTTCGACGTCAATCGACAGACAATAGAACGACATCACCCTTCGAAGTAAGAAAAATTTACAGAGAATACTAGTTAAGAGGGATGATTGATTTGACGAGGTGTCATATCGGATGGTTGGGGGGTGGAAGTGTTATCCGAGTCAACGATGTCGGCACTGTTGTGTCTCTGTTCCTTCTTTGGAAAACAATCACAAGTCAATGGACGATACACGTCGGAGAAACACAGGGAACGACATTGTACCACGGTAAGGAACAGGTAGTACGTGGACAGTTGTAGTGTCAATTGGGAACCTTTTAGTGAATGAATTGGTAGTCGATCTTGTTACATATCTGTCGGTTGTAATATCCGGTTAGTGGATGACGGAAGTATTGTTCCGCTACATATAGGTCCCGAGACCCACGGTTTTTGGAAAAGTTCAATACGGGAGGTGACGACGATGGAAAAGGAGTGGTCTCCTAGGTTTGAGCCGCCATAGGACTATGGTACCGTAACGGTAGTACGGGGACACGGAGGTAGGTGGGGGGTTACGGTACGTCTAACAATGTTAGGTCTTGTCCACAGACTGTTTATTCACCTTTTTGGATGATCTGTACCTGTTATTTCGTCTGTTTGTTTTAGTCCCTGGTTGAAACGGGATTTTTCAGTCCGAGACTGACAACCGTCATACTGGGTCCAATGTCTCAATTGAGGGGGAATCTGGAAACAGACATGGTCAAAGAGTCACGTTGAGTAACGGAAGAATTACTGTGGTTGGGGTTCGACCGGTCCCTAACGACCGAAACGAATAGGAATCCTCGGGGTACCATGAATCGTTGTGGTCATCGATTGTAGGTTATCGGTTGTAGGTTGTCGGTTGTAGGTTGTTGGTACCCCTGAGGATGTCTAGGTGTGAATGTTCCCGGTCAAAATACCTGTTAACTCAATTGAGTTTTCCGAGGTCTTACGAAATATTTACTATCTCCTTGACTTGGACATCCGTTAAATCGGTCCCTGTTTACATTAGTCTGAAATTTTCCACTCACCAGGTAAGTAGGAGGGTGTTTGTGTATACCACGGTGGGGGTAGTTCCGGAAAAGAAACAAACACCCTATCTACGAATAAATACAGATGGTAATTTTACCTACCTGGAATCAAAAGGAGTGAGGGGTCTACTTATAACAAGGATTGTTGGTCTGAGAATGGTATGGAAACCGTCGTGCATACACCAGTTTTTCTCGGTAGGTCAAATATAGGGATGATCAACCAGACCCTTAATACCGACCCTATCCATACCCTTGTCCTCCTCAACGAAGTAGTTGGTGGAAAATGGCATGTGATAGGTTCCCGAAGTGTATATTGTAACTCTCTCATTGGTTTAGAAATCACCGGAATGTCCTGGTTGATCTAAGGGACCGACTCCACCAAAATGTCTTATCCTCTCCCTAGAACTACTTTCACTTTCTTCTCTCACTTTTCCAAACGAATTTCGAGTTGTAAGTCTTTTGTTTCACCTTTAGTACCGTAGACCAGGGTAGTGAAATACCCTTTATCTACCCCTTTGTCACCTTTGTCACAGTCTGAAATAGAAAAACCCGAGGTTTTAGTGACGTCTACCACTGACGTCGGTACTTTAATTTTCTGCGAAAAAAGAACCTTCTTTTCAATACTCGTTGGATCTATCGTATAAGTTTTCGTCTCTGTAATGAAACGGTTGTTTCCAGGTAAATCAGTTCCGATACCAAAAAGGTCACCAGTACATACCTACACTCTCAACCTGACACTTCTTTCGACTCACGTCTACTTAACTACAAAAACTTGACACCATAATCTCTTATGAGAACTCTCAGGGACCCTGACGCTCCTCTAGGTTGGTCAAATAAGATTTCCTCTAGTTGGGACCCACAAGAAACCTACCTTACTACGATTTCCACTTTGAGGTCATGAAACCGGTGGAGTACGTTTCTCAACTGAGTAACCTTTTCTGAGACTACGACCCTCCCTAACCCCCGTCCTCCTCTTCCCCTGCTGTCTCCTACTCTACCGACCTACCGTAGTGACTGAGCTACCTGTACTCAAACTCACTTGAGGCCCTCTACCACTACCTGTCCCTCCGGACCGCACGACGCTAAGTACCCCAGTGGTTCTCATCCTATGCTGACTCGCTGACTTGACTGACTCTGGATGACTGTCCACTTTTCCCTCCTGAGACGGAGAAGAATTTCTTAAGACGAAAATATCTTTGATTAGTCTTTATCAGTCTCTATACCGGTATGGCGATTCCCCTGTTTAGTGTTTTTCCTCTCTCTTTGATCGTTTAAGGACCCCATTAACCTTCTGATAGACCTCGACCCGTAGCACCGAAGAGAGAAATTGACCAGGAGAGAAGTACAAGAACTGTCGTGAGAACAAACCGAGAACATAAGAGTTTCGATGATGGACCAAGTATTGGAGAGTCTAACTTAGGTATTTCAATGTTTATCATTATCGAATTATATCAAGGGATTTACTACTCCTCGAGACTTACAGGATGGTTTTATACTCTACTACGAAAGATGTTGTTCACTATCTTCGTAGCTCTCACCCCTTGCTTCTCGTTTCAATTTTAAAATGTATTAGAGGACGAGGAAGACAGAGACATTGAGTCCAAAGAGGAATGTTTCAGACCTAGTGAATCCAGTGTATCAGAGTCTTTCGTCCCTGAATGTTATGATCCTTGACCTCGAATAGAGTGAGTGGGAACAGGACGAGAAACGTTGGCTGGTCGGGGACGTTTGGACGAATTAGTACCGACAGGTCATTTCCAGTCCGTAGGGGAAGGGGAGGAACTGGTGACAAGGGTGTGTACCCTTTGGGGAATCAAATTTGGTCGGATAATCGACATCATAACAGGTGATATAATCCAGATATTTTTGAGACATTGGGGAAACAAGTCCCGAGTCTCGAACCTCACAATTGAGGAGACCCGGGCGGACGTATTATTTGGACTCAAGAGGTTGAGAGGCTTACACCACAAACCAAAGAGTTAATGATCAAAGACGGTGTAAAGCTCTTTTATTGTGGATAGAAGTTCCTTACAAGATCCTCACAAGTAGTTCAGTGTCATGTCTGTAAGTTCTCAGTTAACGTTCTACAAATTTTTTAGTATGTGAAATTTTTTTAGTGTCCTTTACTACAGTTGGAACGATTTATAAGTCAAGTCAAGTCAGTGAGTCAGCACAGGCTGAGAAACGTCGGGGTACTTAGTGTCGTGCGGTCCGGAGGGACAGGTAGTGGTTGAGGACCTCAAGTGAGTCTGAGTACAGGTAGCTCAGTCACTACGGTAGGTCGGTAGAGTGGGAGACAGTAGGGGAAGAGGAGGACGGGGGTTAGGGAGGGTCGTAGTCTCAGAAAAGGTTACTCAGTTAAGAAACGTACTCCACCGGTTTCATGTCCTCAAAGTCGAAATCGTAGTAAGGAAGGTTTCTTTAGGGTCCCGACTAGAAGTCTTACCTGTCCAACCTAGAGGAACGTCAGGTTCCCTGAGAGTTCTCAGAAGAGGTTGTGGTGTCAAGTTTTCGTAGTTAAGAAGCCGCGAGACGGAAGAAGTGTCAGGTTGAGAGTGTAGGTATGTACTGATGACCTTTTTGGCCTCGGAACTGATCTACGTGGAATCAGTCGTTTCATTACAGAGACGAAAACTTATATGATAGATCCAGTATTGAAAAGAAGGTTCCTCATTCGCAGAAAATTAAAGTACCGACGTTAGTGGTAGACCTCACTAAAACCTCGGGGGGGTTTATTTCAGACTGTGACAAAGGTGACAAGGGGGTAGATAAAGGGTACTTCACTACCCTGGTTTACGGTACTTGAAGCAAAAGACATTCAACTCGAAATTCGGTTGAAAAGTGAGAGAAGAAAGTGAAAGTAGTTCTCCAAAAAATCAAGGAGAAGTGAAAGACGGTATTCCCACCACAGTAGACGTATAGACTCCAATAACTATAAAGAGGACCGTTAGAACTAAGGTCGAACACAAAGAAGGTCAGGTCGCAAAGAGTACTACATGAGACGTATCTTCAATTTATTCGTCCCACTGTTATATGTCGGAACTGGATGAGGAAAAGGATAAACCTTGGTCAGACAACAAGGTACAGGTCAAGATTGACACCGAAGGACCGGACGTATGTCTAAAGAGTTCTCCGTCCAGTCCACCAGACCATAAGGGTAGAGAAAGTCTTAAAAGTTGTCAAAGAACACTAGGTGTGTCAGTTTCCGAAACCGTATCAGCTATTTTGTCTTTATCTATAAAAAGACCTTGAGAGAACGAAAAAGGTACTAGGTCGTCTACAACCGTTAAACTAGAGACCAAGGAGACGGAAAAGCTTTTGGTCGAACTTATAGTCCTTCAAATGCCAAGTGTATAACGACTTCGGACCGAACCTCTTAAAACTCGTAATGAAATGATCGTACACTCTACTCACGTTAACACGTCATCAAACTCGTAAGAAACCGTAACGGAAAGAAACCTTAGCCTTACTTTTGACTCGAAAAGGTCAGGACGCCGGTGACGACTCAAAAGGTTTAAATGACCGTATAACTCACGTCGTGAAAGAGTCGTAGTAGAAAGTCCTAACTCTTTAGGTTTAGTTTTGATGTCACTTCATAGCGGAGTGTGGTCAGTCTTACCGGTAACAGTTTATGAGATGTTTCTTGGCTCCGACCTCTCCCACACCTCTTTACTCTTGGGAGGAGGTAGTTACAACCTTACAGTTGACCCTTCTCGGTGATACCTCTGTCACACGTACGTACGATTCAGTGAAGTCAGTACGGACTGAGAAAAGTTGGGACACCTGTCATCGGGTGGTCCGAGGAGACAGGTACCCTAAGAGGTCCGTTCTTATGACCTCACCTTACGGTACTGGAGGAGGTCCCCTAGAAGGGGTGGGTCCCTAACTTCGGGACAGAGAATACAAAGGACACAACCGCTTGTCCAAGAAATGGTGATCACGGTGGACCCTTCGGGTACCTCTGTCACACCTCCAAGGAATCTGTTACTTTGAACCTTGTTTTAATTCTATAAAGACAACTGAATTTTTATAAGTGTTGGATTTTCAACTCTAAATACAAAATAAACCACCCTTAAAAAGCCCGAAATTCGGATCCTCTGTGGTAGAGTTCATTGGGACTCTCTTGGGATCCTCCACTTCCCTCCTCGGTCCAATGTTCTTGAAACATTGTTTCCCGTCCATCAAACTCATATTTTTCTTATAACAATTTCTTTTCGTCTATAGGACTCAGTTCCTCAAATCACAAAAAGACACATACCCTTCTACGTGTTCAGTCCCGAGGGACTTTAGCAAGGAAAGTATACGTGGAGGGGACAGACCCCGGTCACAGAACAAAAGTGTAGGACTCGAAGGAAAGGAGTCCCGAGTGGAATCCCTTACAGACATCAGACTACCGACGATCTTTCGCCTATGAGAAGGACTTAAGGGACTCCCGAGTGGCCGAGTGTGTCTTCCTGACGTTAACGACTACTGATACTGTACGAACAAATGACTATGTCGTCCTTTATAAGATAAAGAGTGAGGGATTGTGGTATGTGTTTTTATTTGAGATTTATTAAATGTCTAGAGTTTGGTGTCTTGTGGTAGTTATACCCTGAGTACTGGGCACAAAGGACGTCCAGACAGAAATCCTAGATCTCTCGTTTACACTCGTCTGAACATCGCCTCGGACCCTACCCGAGTCAAAACCACCAACCACCTCACTGACGAGAGTAGGGGTCCGGGACGGACGTAATCGGGAAGTCTGAGACCCAACCCCTCGGGTACCCCACACCCAGGTGGACACGGGTGGTCCCTCCGGACCTCCTGAACCTTTCCTTCATGATGACACCGGTAGTGGACACGTCTTCGAAGACTCGGTCCCGGGTAACCCTCTAGAACAGGACGTGTACCCAAAGTTCAGGTGTCGTGTGTGGTCGAAAATCGTCGAGACAAAGATCTGCGTTTTGTTTCAGGATTATAGATGATACGTGTGGCGGACATTTTTCAGTGAAGACTAGATCGAAATCCATGACGGAGACCCAGAGAGGACTGACCTGTGAGTCATCGGTCACAGTGACTCAGTACTGACATTCCACCAGTACCCCCCCCCCCCCCCACCCTACTCTCGTATGTCAGGTCCGGGAACTCCCCGACACGACAGGTGTTTCGTTCATGCCATCGACATTCACATTCACATCGTTCATGATATCGACATTCGGGAAGTGGGTGGGATGTCCGTCTCTGAAGAGAAGGGAATGTCTAACAATGGATCAACATACCTGGGATAAACCCGGACTCGGACCGACTCTGAGAGACGGAGTTGTCCCTTCCAAAGGAAAGAGGTAAGTCCAAGTTCATCCACTAATACTTTAGTTTCGACTCTGGTTGCATGGTGTCCGAAGTAAGTCTCCGGTTTCTTACCTCTTCGCCCTTAATTCAAGTGTCCAGTCGAAGAGCGGGTGGACCTCTCTCCCGAAATTAAGAGGTCTCAATTCTGTTTCCTCTTCACTCCGATTACGACCCCTCCGTACACGTGACTCCCTTCTCTGTCCCGAAAAAGATTCCCTCTCCACACGGTGGAGGAAAAATAGGAAAATTACCAAGAAGGACAGACCAGTACCGGTGGTCATCTATACGGTGAATTATACTATTATATCATTTTAGTTGTATGTTACTCTGAGTTTCAGACAACCTCCAGTCTAAGTAACGGAAGAACCAGGGTCGACCGAGTTAGACCAAAACAAAAAACATCGAAGGAAAGAAGAGAGACCTAGGAAACTGGACTATTGAGGACGTTTTCCACCCCCAACCTCCCAACACTCGTTCCCATGAGGATAATTTTCACCCAAGTACCCAAAAGTAGTTCCCGGACCTCGTCGAGACTGTTGTACTCCTTCTCCGACTCTCCCGTCACCCAGAGTGTGGACGTGGCCCGGACACCGGTCTACTCCTCTGTCAGTCGTCCCCCACACTCCAGTCCCTTTCAAGAGTGACACAAATGTCCCTTCTACACTTGCGTCCAGGTCTACGTCTGACGGACGATGTCTCGGGGACTGGAAAGGACTCCTATGACCGATCCCCTTCCCCTCAGTCCGTTGTCCCTTCTGTCGTACAAGACCTACGAGAACACCCCTTCATACCCGTATCGTTGTCCCCGAGTCGGACGTTTTGAGTCTTGTTGAGGTTCTAGTCGAGATGACCTGTACCTCCATTCTCATCCCAAAAGTCCCGGTGGAGTGGACACCCTCCCTCTCTCCCAAATCTTATCCCGTCCCTCGACGGGTGATGGACAACTCGAAGGACCCCGTCGCCACTGTTTGTCGGTGTATACCTCCGAGGCTTGTTGTCTTAGGACAGGAGAGAGTCAGGACCTCTGGTCTATAGACTCTAGTTCCACAAGGTCGTGACGCGAGGGGGGTCTCCGAGGTCGTCTCCCAGGAAAGACGGAGAAGGTCGAAGATGCCCGAGGTCCACAGGGACCCGAGTACCGGAGGAGGAAGGGTAGAGACGGAGACAGAAGTGGACCACAGAGGAGACAGACGGAGAGAAGAGAACAGAGAGACTTCCTTCGACTGTAACTAAATCCCGGTCACACTAGGTCCTACTGGAGTGGTGGTCTAGACATTGACGTTTCTAGAAGAATGTTTATTCATAGGTAAGAGTCTAAGACCCCAGTACTACACCTGAATTAAAACTCCCCGGGGTATAAGTTGGGTCCTGTCGTGGGTCTGTGGTCGGTTCAATGAGGTCTGTCGTCAGTCTGAACTCAGACCAAGGAGTTCTGTCGTCAGCCCGTGGTCCGTTCGAGGAGTCCTGTCGTCAGTCCGACCACAGTAGGACAAAAAGACGTCTCCACAGAAGTCAAAGAACACCCTCGAATCTAATCCACCCCCGGGACGACAGACTAGGGGACCAGTAGGGTCCCGGTCACGAGTTCACAGGGAGGTCCTCACACCCCCGTGGGGTCCCGAGGTGCGTATCAGGTGTGCCCGACGAGTCACCGGTGTGTGGACGTCCCGACCCGACCGGGGACCTGGTGACGTGGGAGATGTGGCTGTCGGACCACGGGACACGTGTCTAGACGTTGGTACGACACACCTGGACGTTCTAGTCACGCTCGGGAAGACGGACGGTGTACCGGAGGTCAGGGTGACATCTGGTGGGGGGGAGTAGTGTAATTCGGGGGTTCTCGAGACAACCCTCCCCGCTCTTGAACCGGTACTTCTTCTGTCCCTTCTCGAATTACGTCGTCTCCATCCGTTCATGATTCCCACGAGTCCATAAACAGGAGGTTTCCGGGTCTTACACCCACAGGTTCTGTACTCCCAAGACTGAACCTCCCAGTGGAGATGGACCCACCCACCCCCCACAGTGACGTCCCTCTGACACAGGAACCTACTAAAAGGTTAAGAGTGGTGGGGTCCAAGTGGAGGGGAAGGGAAGGGGGAAGAGGTAATTATCAGAAATTTATCAGAGAGAGTGGGTTACCCGGCCACACCCTCCAAAACTATAACATATCCCAGGGTCACTGGTCACGGGGTACACAAGACACACAAAACCTTCCCCTTCCTCGGGGTGAGAGTGACAGGACGGGTCCTTACTACACCCCACGTCGTCGGGGTCCGAAATAAGACGTCTTCGAGGGAAAGACACCTGCAGAGGGGAGTGAGGAGATAGGAGGGAGCTACGAGTCCTTGGTGTCGTACCTCCGCAGAGGTCGTGGTCCCGGGGTGGGATCCCTTAAAGAGTCTTCGTCCCTGGTCCGGATCCCCGACTCCCCTCCTACCTCGGTCGGAGAACCACTACGTACCCCCGATCCTACGGAGTACGAGTCCTCCCGGAACCTGAGTCGATTGATGGTGGACCCAGAGGATGGGGAGGGGTCATCTCCCGGAGAGTCTAAGGTCTGTGGGTTCTAGGGGGTGATGAAGGTTGGGACTGACGTCTCAGTCTCTGGGTCTCCGGGTAAATTCAGAACAGACTGAGAAACGTTGGGATACCTGACGTCGTACGGTTCGGAGGAACAGGGAATGATATAGGACCTCAAACGGGTTAAAGTGTAGGTAACACAGACACCATGATAGATTGGTAGAGTAAGAGACAGCAGACGAAGAGGAGGACAGGAGTTAGAAAGGGTCGTAGTCCCAGAAAAGGTTACTCAACCGAGAAGTGTAGTCCACCAGTTTCATGACCTCGAAGTCAAAGTCAAAGTCAGGAAGGTTACTTACGACGACGACGACGATTCAGCGAAGTCAGCACAGGCTGAGACACGCTGGGGTATCTGCCGTCGGGTAACACGAGGCGGTAGGGACCCTAAGAGGTCCGTTCTTGTGACCTCACCCAACGGTAAAGGAAGAGGTTACGTACTTTCACTTTTCACTTTCACTTCAGCGAGTTAGCACAGACTGAGTCGCTGGGGTACCTGACGTCGGATGGTCCGAGGAGACAGGTACCCTCAAAGGTCCGTTCTCATGACCTCACCCTACGGTAGCCCCAATTAAAGGAAATCCTAACTGACCGAACTAAAGGAACGACAGGTTGTAGAGAGTTCTCAGAAGATAATTAAGAAGTCACGAGTCGGAAGAAATACCAGGTTGTGAATGTAGGTATGTACTGACGACCTTTTTTGGAATCGAGACTTATATATATTGAAACAACCGTCTCATTACAGAGACGAAAAATGACTCGACAAATCAAAACAGTATCGAAAAGAAGGTTCCTCGTTCGTAGAAAATTACCGACGACAGTGACAGAAGTCACCTCGGTTTCCTTTTATTTTCAGAAATTGACAAAGGTAACATAGGAATAGATATGTGGTACTTCACTACCCTGGTCTACGGTACTACAATAAAAAAACTTACGACTCAAACTTCAGTCAAAAAAGTGGGAGGAGAAAGTGAAAGTAGTTTTGCGAGAAATCATAGTGTCAAGTTTTAGTGGTTAAGAAGTCGTGAGTCGGAATAAATACCAGGTTGAGAGTGTAGGTATGAACTGATGTCCTTTCTGGTATCGAAACTCATATACCTGGAAACAGTCGTTTCACTACAGAAATGAAGAATTTTTATCAATTCCTTGTTAATTAACCTTTGATACTCCTTACTTTACTTATATCTACATTTGAAATGTTGAGTGTGATTTAAGTGAGTCAATAAGTGTCTGTTTAAAATCTATGTTTTGATAAGTTAAATGTCCTCTTTTCACTGTACTCAAACCCAAACCGGTTCATGGAGTACTCGAAACCTCACAACTGTGTGTTGTGTTTTTCTGTTAGGTGTTTCTTTTCGTTTCCTAAGGGACCTGAATTTTTTAATTTCTAAAGATGAGACACTTTCTGTTTAGTTTTTTGTTCAGTTTTTGAAGATGGTCTTGTAAGAGTAGGGTTTTACTCTCGGGTCTACTTAGAAGTACTCGACAGTGAAGGGCAACGGGAAGGGGAGGGGGTCATAAACTGTGGTGACTGGACGAAGGACAGAGATCTAAACGGACAAGACCTACAAAGGACATTTATCTTAGTAGGATTTGGGATTCCACTATCATACTTCTCCACCTCTGAACTCACCACTACTCCAGTACTTTCTCCTCGGTACTTACCTAATTACAAGAATATTTTTTCTGAGGGCCCCTCGAGGGAGTAGGGAAAGAGGTCCACTGCTGTGTCACTTCTGTGCCAGGGGGTGTTTCTTGTCTCGAAGTGGCCTTGGACTGGTAGGACTGTGGGAGTAGAGTCTGAAGACCGGAGGTCTTGACAACCTTTATGTTAAGACAACGACTCCGGGAGTAAGACGATAAAACGATACCATCGGGTTCGTAAGATTCTGTCGTAAAAAAAGACACGGACCGAAGAGAGTGACTCATAACCCACAAGTTCCACGCACAGTTCCACTCACACAAGTTCCAGCTCACTCTGGTACGACGTCACTCACAGTGACGAGGTGAGGAAAAGTACCGACTCATTATCAGGTAACACACCTACCTGGTATAATACACATAGACAAGGGACAAGTAGACACTACCAGTAAACCCACCAAAGATGGAAAGTCGACAGTACTTAACACGACGATACTTGTAAGTACATGTTCATAAAGGTACCTGTACAAAAGGAAAGAACCCAAATATACACCCTCACTTTCATGACTCAGTGTACCACTGAGGTACAAACTGTAAAAGTCTTTGACGGTTTGATTAAAGGTTTTACTACCGTAGTCGAGTATAAGGATGATCGGTACAAACTTATAAGGTTGAAGGGGTGAATAATAACAGACAGAAAAATTAAGATCGTGGAATCACCCTTACTTTACGGTACAGTACCTCCAACCTTAATCCCATCGAGGAATCTTCTATTGTAAGGAAAGAGTCAGGACATTCCCCAGTACTACTGGTGGTGAATAGAACATGTACGTCTACAGAAAACACTCTCAATACCTGTTCCGGTACAGTAAAGGAAGTTTCTGTCACTAACGTCTGAAAGGACCACCACGTCTCCTATCCTTAGGTGGACGGTTTCGTCCCGTGTACCCAAGTTAGGGACCAAACCCTTCTAGGGCGTACGGTACCTCGTTGATTCGAGTGTATGACTCGATGTTGATGACTCGGGTGAACGACGTCGATGACTTCGAAAGTACGGGATCTCAGGTACGAGACGTTGTTCTCTTCGGTCGTGTTATTTTTCAGCTACGTGACGTTCCTTCTCTTCGTTGACGAAGGGTGTTGATCTCTTTTCGGGCGTCTTTCGTTGTTTCTGGGTCACGTCAGTATTTGTTTATCATTTTTTTTTTTATTTTTTTCTATCACTAACTACGTCTTGTCTGACCAGTCTGTTGGTGTCCCGACGTGGATTTCCTTCAAGAGTCGAATTTATGAGTGAACACTGGAATAATTACAGTGATCGATATAATGAACATAAGACGGATTATTAGAACATTTTGTTCTAATAACAAAGAACGTAATGACTTACACACTGACTCGGAGGGTATTTTTATTACTTGTCCACTGGACTTTGTTAACTAGTTTATGTATCAAGATATTCTAGTCACTAACATTGTTACACTGAGATCCATACCCTTTTTCGGTGCCTCCTTTGGTAAAGGACCTGATTGTGACTGGTCATCCTGTCTGTCGGGTTCCGGAACCCGACGACAATCGTCCCGGATCAGACCATCGTCATCCAACTCACCGGGTAGTTACCTTAGGAGCGAGTTGAACCCTTACTCGTAAGAATCCTGGAATCCTGTTTAACCAGTGGTTTACGGAGGGTTTGGAACCAGTTTTAATTCTGGTTTCCCTCCCTAACATTGTATTTCTTTTAAAGGGTGGTGGGTCGAGATTTCCTTACTGCAGTAGTTGTGACGTCAGTGACTGGATATCCTGTGGGACTTTCCTTAAGTCTGTTGGTATTCCTACTCTGTGAAACACGAGACCCTTTAGATCGTCTTGACCGAGAGTCTGTCAGTTTATAAAAGTCCTCTTTGAAAAACACTTGGACCTAAGAGTGGAGAAGTGTACGAATCTTTATGTAATTTTGGAAATTCCGTAGACAAGGAGGACTTATCGTCACTCGTGTATTGGGAAGTAGTCTTAGTGTCATTAAGAGAAGGGAGTGGAGGAGTCTTACCAGGAGTCTTTAAAGACTCTTAGACAGAGGACCCAATATTAGGAGTCCAAGCGAGTTTAATTTTAAAGGTGAAGGACGAATCTAACACACACAATTAGTGATTCAACACAGGTTGAGAAACACTAGGGTACCTGACATCGGTCGGTCCGAAGAGACAGGTACCTTAAGAGGTCCGTCCTGATGACCTCACCCCAGGGTAAGGGAAGAGGTCCCATAGAAGGGTTGGGTCCCTGACTTGGGTTCAGAGGGTGTAACATCCGTCTAAGAAATGGTTTAGTCGGTGGTATCTTCGGGGAAAGAATCTAACTGGTAACTCATTAAACAGTAACAACTATATAAGTAATAGAACTACCCCCTGTGTACAAAGGTTGGTATAGTTTAATATGTGAAATTTGTACACGTAAACAATATACAACTAATGTGGAGTTGTTTTGACAATTGGACCTTAAAATCTATTATCACGTAGTAACGTGTAAGTCACCGAATTTGTCTTTAACGTAAAACTAGAGGAGGGTGAAGAAAAAAACCGACACGGTGGACCGGACGCTCTAGAATCAAGGGACCGGTCCCTAGTTTGGGTACGGGGGACGTCACCTTAACGTCTCAGAAATTGGTGACCTGTCGATCCCTTCAGGGAGGGAAAAAACTTGAATATATCCTTGACACAAGGGGGGTCGAGGTAGAATAAGACTAGAACAACTCCGACGAACACCCTACGGAGGACGTCAAACGGATCGGGACCAAACCACTCGGAGGAGAGTTATGTTTGTGGACAAAAAGAACGTCACTTGTGACTTTACTCAGAACTGACAATCTCTTAAGTTGGTCCGACCACCCGGTCCGTCCCTCCCTACTTCTCCCGTTAATATAAGTGTTCGTCTTATTCGATTATATGTCTAAATTTCTTTTACGTGAACTTCTTGTAGGATGTCATTCTTGGAAAATAACTTTGTCTTATGGTGTACATACTTCCGTATTATTCTACCTGTCACAACGTACAAAGGGCTCGGACAATTAGAGTAGTCCAATTCGTTCTGAAAGAGTTACTTCCCCTACGACCAGCACAACTGTCGACGAATCAATGACTAGGACCCCTACGAGAACAGGACGAAAGGTCTGTGACTTTTTCCTAAGAGTATTCGGGAGAACTTTCGAAGGGTGACACAGGAAAGTTGTCCTAACTTCCTTTGTGATTAGTTCAACAGTCGACTATCCAATGGGTCGAAAAGAACACTATGAACCAATACATTAACCCTTCCTTAACTTATTTATTCAATAAGAGTAGACTCGTTCCATAGACACGATTATAGATTCTTTATGTTTGATCCTTATCTAGATTAATAACTTAGAAAAGAGAAGGATCGTTAATCAGTAACCAGTAGAAACCTATGTACACTTTTTGTTATTTTCCTTTTTCGTAAGATAATTTTTACATAAAGTTTATCTAAATAAAAATTATTAATATTTTTACACGTTAGTATATATATGATTAAATTACTCAGACTTGACGAGTATTTACATTACTATTAAGTCTGTATTTACATTGGGAATCTTGAAATACTAGTATTATTTTTTTTTATAGAATCCATGAAGATTCTTACCAGTACAACCCACTGGTTGTTCCGAAAATACACTGTTTCAGATGACGCAACCTTATTGTAAGAGACTCACTACACCCTACTTTTCTGTCGAAGTTTCTCTTTTGTTTCGAGTCCTTCGGTCATACTTTATAATACAGACCACACTGGGGTTGATCTTCTGCACAGTCCCTCCCGTCTAATACCTCTGTCTTTCTCCTACCACAACGGTCCCGAATCCTTACATCTTGTCTCTCGCGTGTCTCCTAAAAATCCCGTCGTTTTATGAGACTTACTATGACATTACCACCTATATACTGTAACATGTAAACAAGTTTACATATACATAATTAAACTAGATGTAGGTGTGTGTGTATTTTATTGGTTTATTTGTAGACACAGGGTTATTGTCCATCGGGTCGTCTTTTGACCCGGTAAGCACTTGTCAAAAAGTGTACTCTCGTTTAACGTATCCGTTTAACTGTCGTCACTCCACCAACCCCTACGTTCAGTTTTACTTACTTTGTCGCTGAAGGAACCGACAAGTTACCAATCCTGAACCATGAAAGTGACGACACCTGGGTCCAAACTAGGGACCAGTCCCTTGATTCTAGAATATTTGACACGTGAAACCGAGGGGGGGTTTTTTCTCTTTACTGTATTCTTTTATGAGCCGTGGCAAGTTTTTGTCGTTTTAATTTTGTCGTCTGTTGTATGGCATACACCCCGAGGTCTAGGTATTCTTTTAAAGATAAAACAACCACCCTTACGTCTTACCACTCTGAGAAGTCCTTTGATCGTCCTTGAGGACCAGTTGGTAGAGTTTATATTCAGGTTCTTACACCTCTCGTGGTCCTACACAAGTGACCCAACAAACACCACTATGAACCAGGTCTTGGTATTTTTGTACTTTGTGAGTGTTTCTACGGACCGTCCCCTCATCTCCCCTCCTCCGACGGGTCCCTAGGTCAGTCGTCCCAGTGTCTCGTTGACCTTACTCGTTTCCTGAAGCGACCACCAGGTGCCCGGTTCTGAGACACGAAGGTTACGTCCTCCGGGTCCAAGTCAGGAACCAGTCTCTTGATCTAGGGTGTACGATGTTGATTGTCAAACGTACTACATTGGTCCTAGGGTGTACGGTGTTGATTCTAGGTCACGTCCGTTTTATTTATTTACTTGTTTATTAAAAAAAAAAAAAATCTCCTCTCTCCGTAAAAAATAAAAAATAAAAATAAAAAAACCAACGTGACGACGTACCGTCCCCTTAGAATCAAGAGACTGGTCTCTACTTTGGGGTCGGTGGATGTCATCTTCGGACCTCAGGATTTGTGACCTGGTGGTTCGTTGAAACCTTTCCGAACAAAAATTAAGAAAGTCTATGTGACAAAAAAACCATACTAAGACTTTCCAACGACAACGTTCGGTACACGATACACCCTAAGTACCGGAGACCTCCTCTCCTAAAGTTAGGCCCCCGTCTCTACTCAGAACTGATAAGTCTCGAAAAAGACATCGATTCAAAATAATTTCATATTATCTCTATCCCTTTCGAAGACTGTATCTGTAGTCTTCCTCTGTCTTTCTCACGGTTGAACGATCAAAAGTCTTTCCGTAAAATACACAATCACTCGACGATTAGTTTATTCTCTCTATGGAACTCCGACTCCCTCAAAGTGGTCCGGGAAGAGGGTGTTATAAGTAAAAACTCTATCTTGCCGTGTTCCACACAGTAGGGGTGAGGGAGTGGTATTTTGTTAACTGTACTTGTGACCAAGTAACTCGGTACTAGTCGGGTTCCAAACTCTTTTCTGTTTTTTCAATCCGCTAAACTTCTTTCCGTCTAAGGTTTCGTTTATCTGTCGAATTAATTGTGTCGAATTCTTTTTGTAAAGGTATACTTTTTCCGTAACCAAACTCTTTTCAATTCAAGTCCACCTTGGTCCACAGTTGTCTCTTCCCTTTTTTAGCACGGTGAACGTCAAATAAAAGAGGACGGTGGACCCTGGAGAACGGAGGGATGTCTCCGTCAATTGTAAGAGTCAAGGTTTGTTTAACAGTAGATTTGGTATAAAAATTAAAATAAACAGTACAGGTTTGTGCATATGGTAGTTTTTTACTTCTAGTACCGTAGGCAAGGGTAGTGAAGCACCCTTTATCTACCCCTTTGTCACCTTTGTCACAGTCTGAAAGAAAACCTGAGGTTTTAGTAACGTCTACCACTGACGTCGGTACTTTAATTTTCTGTGAACAAGGAACCTTCTTTTCGATACTAGTTGGATCTGTCGAATAATTTTTCGTCTCTGTAAGGAAACGGTTGTTTCTAGGTAGATCAGTTTCGATACCAAAAAGGTCATCAGTACATACCCACACTCTCAAAGAAATATCTTTGGACTCACGACTTCTTAACTACGAAAACTTGACACTACAACCTCTTCTGACAATTCTCAGGGAACCTGACGTTCCTCTAAGTTGGTCAGGTAAGATTACCTTTAATCAGGACTTATAATTGACCTTCGTGACTGCGATTTCGACTTTGAAGTTATGAAACCGATGGACTACACTTCTTGACTGAGTAAACGTTTCTGGGACTACGACCGTTTCTAACTCCGTCCTCCTCTTCCTTTGCTGTCTCCTACTCTACCAACTTGTCGTAGTGACTGAGCTACCTGTACTCAAACTCATTCGAGGCCCATTACCTGTCCCTCCGGACCGTACGACGTCGGGTACCCCCAGTGTTTCTTAACCTGTACTGACTCACTGAATTCATTTGACGTGACTAAGTCCAGTGATAACTATAACGTCTACCTTAGGGGAGTGGACCGGTTAATTATTACGGACGAGACTGGGACCGGTATTTAAAATCAAAAGAAGATATAGAGTCAGAGTTAGTCTCGTCTTTCGTTTCAAAGTCGTTTTCTTATTTAGAGGGTGGTAATACCCTACCTAAATATATACTATTAGATCCAAATTTCAGAGGAGACACAACCTTTGTTAATTTAGTATGATTCTTATTAGTCAGATCATTGTGATCCTTTGACCCTATACACGGAATATCTGTCACGGTTATATATTAGGGGACCTTCTATTTCTAAACATGTCTTATCTGATTCAGTCTATTGGACCCTATATGACCCGATGAAGATTACCTTCAAAAATCGAATTCAGAATGAATACTGAAATGATTATGACGACCGATGCAATGAAGAGAAAGTGGACAAAATGTTTTAACGACAAAGAATATAACGGTTTACATGCTGACTCCGGAGACTATTTTAATATACATCAAGGTATACTCTAGTTACTACCATTGTCACATTGAGATCTATACCCTTCTTCGTTTTTCTCCCTTTCAAAAGGACCTGGTTCTTCGATCATTCTGTCCACCAGGTCTCTTAAAACCTACGACAAAATACGGGATCAGGTCATTGTCGTGTAACTCACCAGAAAGTTTTAGAAACGGTCTGGACTCTTGTTTGAAAGAGTCGTAGGACCCTAGTTTACCAGTACTTTACGAGAGGGAATTTTAGTATCGGTTCAAATACTGGTTCTTCCCAGAGACGGTTGATTTTTGACTGTGAACGGTAGATACAGATGTTTCTAATTTAGTACCGGTGACGTCGACGACTGGAAGTTACGGGGACTTTCCTCAAGTCCCACCTTTAGTCCTTACTCCGTGAAACACGAGACCCTTTTTGACCGTCTTGTCCGGAAGTCTATAAATTTAGAAAAGTCCTGTTTTAAAATATTCGGGGTTAAGAACGTAGAAGAGTATGGATCTCTTTGTGACTGTAGTAATTACCACTGTAGACGAAACCGATAATTCCTCTTAAAATGCTAATTTTCATTTTTGTGTCATCGATACCAAGTCTGTAGGTTCCATTATTGATCCACTATGATGTCCACATTAAAGTCTGACCTGGTACATAACGATTTGTGAACTCAAAAGACTCAACACAGTCTGAACCTACGGTGGTCTGTAAGAGTTTTGTTACAGACGACCGTCGACCATTGACGTTGGAATAAAAAATATCTCGATTCGTTGACCGATGGACCGATGTTCAGAAGGGCTTCACGGTCCAAGTCTGACCCAAAGTCCGTATAAGAGACTTTTCTTTACTCTAAATAAAACAGATAATTTTAAGGTCAACAGTGAGGAGGTTGACGAAGATTAAACCAGACAATGTGGTTTTACTATCTGGTTCCCTAACTATAAAATTAGCATATTCTGAGTCTTGATCCTGAATCTTGAGTCCTTATGAAGGTTAAGTCACAGACAAGAGGTTTGACTCCGTCAATAGTCTCAGTATCAACGGGTTGAGGGACTTAATTTTGACTCGTCCTGAGGCACCCCGAGACTTCATGTCTATACAAGACACAAGAGGTAAGAACAGACATCCTATATCCGAAGTAAGTCGGAGGAACTGGAAGATACTTAGGGTTTCCTGTCTAAGTTTGTCAACGATTAGTTTCTTCCCACCCCTATGTCTTTGTCCTTCTTGTTAGTTTACCGCCATGTCAGAACTCCGTCCCAGACCCAAGGATGAGTTCTTCATATGTATTGTTACAGAAACTCAAGATGTTTTGACCCCGGGGGTGGGTCCACTTCTTACCATTAAAGTCAGACTCGTGCTAAGGACCTCATGGTGAGACAACGGAGTGGTGGTTGGTTAGTCTTCTTTCAGTGTGTGGGATGTCGGGAGTGGGGTTTACAACGGAAGACAAAGACCCCGGGTCACTACCGGTAGAAAAATCCGGAGGAGAAACCGGAACAGATAAAGAGGAGACTGTCCCCGGTTGTCAACTTTCGATTTGACGACAAGAATGTTCCCACTTACTACCAAAGTCCGTGTCTTATAGAACTGAATCAAGGACTCTTCAGATATATGTCCAGTTCTTCGTTGTCAATCTGGGCCTGTACCTTGTGGTCTGACCTAGGTTTAACCCTTTCCTCATAAAGTTCCGACGTATAACAGTGGGACGAATAAATTGAATATACGTCTATATAATACACTTTACGACTCGACCTACTTCACGTTTGACTTTAGTTCTAACGGTCCTCTTTATAGTTATTGGAGTCTATACTTCTACTGTGGTGGGAACACCGTCTTTCTCTTCTCCTTGATTTCTCGGAGAACTACTCTCACTTTCTCCTCTCACTTTTTTGACCGAATTTTCAGTTGTAAGTTTTTTACTTCTAGTACTGTAGACCAGGGTAGTGAAGTACCGTTTATCTACCCTTTTATTACCTTTGTCACTGTCTGAAATAAAAGAACCCAAGGTTTTAGTGACGTCTACTACTGACGTCTGTACTTTAATTTTCTACGAACAAGGAACCTTCTTTTCGATACTGGTTGGATGTGTGGTATAATTTTTCCGTCTCTGTAAGGAAACGGTTGTTTCCAGGTAGATCAGTTTCAATACAAAAAAAGTCATCAGTACATACCTACAATCTTAACCTGGTATTTTTTACGACTCGTAGCTTCTTAACTACGAAAACTCGACACCACAACCTCTTCTGAGAACTCTCAGGGAACCTAACGTTCCTCTAGTTTGGTCAGTTAGGAGTTCCTTCAGTTAGGACTTATAAGTAACCTTCCTTACTTACTTACCACTTCGACTTTGATGTTATGAAACGGGTGGACTATGTTTCTTGACTGAGTAAACTTTTCTCAGACTACGACCCTTTCGAACTTCCTTCCCCTTCCCCTGCTGTCTCCTACTCTACCAACCTACTGTAGTGACTGGGTTACCTTTTCTCAAACTCGTTCGAGGTCCTCAACCACTACCTGTTCCTTCGAACCGTACGACGTCAGGTACCGCAACGTTCCTCGACCTGTGCCAGCTCGTTCACTTAACTGACTGACTGATCTAATCCATCTCTCTCTGAAGACGAGACGATCCGTCCGGATACGGGTACTTGTCGTCCTTCTTTAATGTCTTCTCTGGAGGTAGGGTTAAGGGTTCTTCATAGAACTCATACTTCAGAGAGTCACCCATCAACAATCCCCTTCGTGTGACTAACTTTGACGGGTGTGACCGGTCCGTGGTGTCAATGGTAAACGTACTTAACAAAATGTTGTCCTCCAGAACCATTCCTTGTACATTGATTATTCAGTGGTGGTTGACCTTCTCAAGTCCTTTCCAGTTTTCCACTGTAGTGTACAGGTTGGTGAAGGGTCTTAGGAAGAACGACCGTAGGTAGAATCGACTCGTTACACACGTGGTGGTCCTTCCTGAGACTTAGTCTCACTAACCGGTTTCTGTTGGGTCTTTGATTAAGGTAGTGGTATTTTGGGCTCTGACGATCGGTACACCGTATTGTCAAGAAGACCCAAAGGAATGGGATGAGGAGAGACGGGTCCACGGGGATGGGTCATTTTATAGAACGAAACAGTCGACACACAGAAGAGTCTGTAAGTAAAGGATGACAATCTGTTTTCTGGTGAAAACTCGGGACCTTCCCCAGGGGAAAGGACGTTGTGTGGGTAAAAACAAAAAGAGAAAGAGAGAGAGAGGAGAGGGAAGAAAGAGAGGAAGGGAGACAAAAGGGGGTGGAAGGGAGGGAATAAATAAATAAAAAATTGTAAAACAATCTTTTATGTAACCTCTTCCTATACCCTTGGGTGAGGTCATGAGAACGGATCTCTTAAGGTACCTGTCTCCTCCGACTACCCGACGACAGATACCCCACCGTGTCTCAACCTGTGCTGACTTCGCTGAATTGTACGTACGTACGTAACCTCTTCCTTTACCGTTGGGTGAGGTCATAAGACGGACCTCTTAGGGTCCCTACCCCCTCGGACCACCCGACGGTAGATACCCCAACGAGTCTCAACTTGTGCTGACTTCGCTAAATCGTCGTCGTCGTAGTCTTTTATGTACTCAAGGTCTACGTATCTTCGTGTCTAAAATTAAAACTAAACATGAGAGTCATGGTATAAATGACAAAAGAGAACCACTCAATTAATGAGGACACTTTAATTCAAAGAAGACAATGTTTTACCTTTGTCACTATATATTGAATGTTTCAAAACTCCTACCTGACTTACTCGGTTAAGGACATTGGCAGATCAGTTTCGATACCAAAAAGGATACCAGTACATACCTACACTCTCAACCTGACACTTCTTCCGACTCACGGCATATTAACTACGAAAACTTGACACCACAACCTCTTCTGAGAACTCTCAGAGAACCTGACGTTTCTCTAGGTTGGTCAGTCAAGACTTCCTCTAGTCGGGACCCTAAAGAAACCTTCCTTACTACGATTTCGACTTTGAGGTCATGAAAACCGGTGGATTACGCTTCTCAACTGAGTAACCTTTTCTAAAACTACGACCCTCCCTAACCCCCGTCCTCCTCTTCCCCTGCTGGCTCCTACTCTACCGACCTACCGTAGTGCTTGAGCTACCTGCACTCAGACTCACTTGAGACCCACAACCACTACCTGTCCCTCCGGACCGAACGACGTTAAGTACCCCAGTGTCTCAGTCTGTTTTGACTCACTGACTTTACTTGACTTGACTTGACTTGACTTCGTGTATTATGATTACAGTAAAGGGGAGGTAAAAATAGTATTAGATCAAACCTCTATTTATAAAAAATCCATAATGGATAGGCTGATATATCGATTGTGATTTAATTCTCACTTGAGGTCTATGTTATCGTTTCTTTTTTTTTTTCAGTAGTGAAAGAAACTCTCTGTCTTTCTACTTCTCTCTGTCTTTCACACACACACTTTCTCTTTCTCTCCACAGTCTCGACTGGACGTCCGGAAGATAAAGTCTTGAAGGGTCGTACAAGACGAGTAGGTCTGACCGTCCTCGTGTATCCTCACCCCCACACGTCCACGGTTATACTGGTCACTGTTTCCCGACTTAACTGGGGCTGGGTCCCCTAAAGTCGAAGATGAGACTAGAACGGACACTTGTGTCACTATAAAATCAAAGACACCTCTGTTCGTCATATTTCGGAGGGGCGATTTGTCAGTCCTGTTACACCTCAGCCTATGACTCGAGGGAGGCAGGAGGTCATAGGGTGGAACTTACGGTCGGTCAATATTTGAACTCAAAGAAAGACTTTTACACCACAGTACAATTGCAGAGTCTGTTCTGTTGAGGTATTTTCGGTTGGAGACATCTTGGTGAAACTCTATAGGAGTCCTAAATCTTAGAATAAGGGTTCAGACTTTCTAATACTAAATCTTTCAAGTCAAGTCAACGAGTCAGCACAAACTGAGAAACACTGAGGTACTTAGCGTCGTGTGGTCCGGAGGGACAGGTAGTGGTTGAGGACCTCAAGTTAGCCTAAGTGTAGGTAGTTCAGTCACTACGGTAGGTCGGTAGAGTAGGAGACGGCAGGGGAAGAGGAGGACGGGGGTTAAGGAGGGTCGTAGTCTCAGAAAAGGTTACTCAGTTGAGAAGCGTACTCCACCGGTTTCAAAGTCGAAATCGTAGTCAGGACGGTTTCTTGTGGGTCCTGACTAGAAATCTTACCTGACTAACCTAGAGGAACGTCAGGTTCCCTGAGAGTTCTCAGAAGAGGTTGTGATGTCAAGTTTTCGTAGTTAAGAAACCGTGAGTCGAAAGAAGTGTCAGGTTGAAAGTGTAAGTATGTACTGGTGACCTTTTTGGTATCGGAACTGATCTACCTGGAAGTAACCGGTTCATTACAGAGACGAAAAAGATAGATCAAACAAGTATTGAAAGGAAGGTTCCTCATTCACAGAAAATTAAAGTATCGACGTTAGTGGTAGACGTCACTAAAACCTTGGGGTTTTTTATTTCAGACTGTGACAAAGGTGACAAAGGGGTAGATAAAGGGTACTTCACTACCCTGCTCTACGGTTCTAGAATCAAAAGACTTACAACTCGAAATTCGGTTGAAAAACTGAGAGGAGAAAGTGAAAATAGTTCTCCGAGAAATCAAGGAGAAGTGAAAGACGGTATTCCCACCACAATAGACGTATGGACTCCAATAACTATAAAGAGGGCCGTTAGATCAAAGGTGGAACACGAAGGAGGTCGAGTCGCAAAGAGTACTAGAACTCTCCCATTGTACGTCCTTCCGGTCCCCAGAGGTTTACCTCCTTTATCGGACGTTCACAGTCCGTAAAAATAGAGAGAATTCGCCGTCCTCCTTTGTTTGATCGATATAAAAAAGGAAGAGATATGTTTAAATTTTCCTCCAAAGAAAATTTTAAGACACAACGGTATTACTGTGGACCAAAGTGAACTTCAATTGGTAACGGAAAAAGAATACCTTTACAAATAGAATTCGATACGATTACATGATAAGTAAATGGGGTTTGAGACAGAAGTTCAACCAAGGTAGAAAACCCGAGTCTTGGATGAACTATTTGGTCATGTAATATGAGGCTATAACAAGGAGATCAGATACATTTACTTTGATAAACATACCACGAGACGGGAAGAAGTTCGAAGTTCAATTAGGAAAATACCGGGTTCTATTTGGTAAACCACGGTTCTAATAGGGTTTTATGTAGAATACCCACTCCCCGGACCACGGTAAGATGCAAAACTCTGTAAGTCAAGAAAGTAATTGTCTGACAACCACTGATATATTGTAGTCGACTTCTGATCGTCCCCCCATGGGAAAGACGGGGGAAGACTACGGATACAGTCTTCGAAAGAGATAGAGGAAATATGAAATTATTTTGAAATAATGTGTTTTCGAGACTCACTAGTTCGGAGTAGAGCCCGGGGCCTAACTTAAGAAGAGGAGGTCCCCGGTTCTTAGGGCCATAGTACTAAGTTGTTGTTGGAAAGTTACATGAGACGTACATTCAATTTATTCGTCCAACTGTTATATGTCGGAACTACATGAGGAAAAGGATAAACCTTGGTCAGACAACAAGGTACAGGACAAGATTGACAACGAAGGATTGGACGTATATCCAAAGAGTTCTCCGTCCAGTCCACCAGACCATAAGGATATAGAAAGTCTTAAAAGGTCTCAAAGAACACTAGGTGTGTCAGTTTCCGAAACCGTATTAGTTATTTCGTCTTTATCTACAAAAAAGACCTTGAGAGAACGAAAAAGGTACTAAGTCACCTACAACAGTTAAACTAGAGACCAAGGAGACAGAAAAGATTTTGGTCGAACTTGTAGACTTTCAAATGCCAAGTGTATAGTAAGTGGATGTCGGTCTGTAGGACCTTACACTTTAGTCCGCCCGGAATCTTTCGTAGTGATACTTGTTTCGATCACCTCCACTACCTTAAGGTCAACTCGATAAAGTTTAGGATTTTCTACTACGACACTTTCACGACGTGAGTTATACGGTCGTTTAAACCTTTTGAGTCGTCACCGGTGTCCTGATCTTTTCCAGTCAAAAGTAAGGGTAGGGTTCTTTGCCGTTACAGTTTCTTACGAGTTCGATGGTGTGTTAACGTGAGTAGAGCGTACTATCATTTCATTTCTAAATCTTTTACACCAGGATTTATAGAGATACCATTGTATTATTTTCAAGTTATAGTCATACACTTGTAACCTTTTTTAAAGTTAACATGAATTAACAAATCAAAGACATGACGTTTCAACATCAGGAGATCTATGTGAGGGACGGGTCATTCGTGTTCGAACACCTCGACAACTATATAATCAGTCCTAAGAGGTCTCTTTATCTTGGTCACATCTATCTATTAATCTATGTGCGTATATATGTGTGTGTCGATGTTTATATGTGTACTATGTATGTATGTATGTATCCATCTATGTATGTCTATCTACTGTCTATGAATATACGTATATATAGTCAAGTCAACGAGTCAGTACAGACTGAGAAACACTGGGGTACCTGACGTCGTACGGTCCGTATATATATCTACCATCTATATGTGTATGTCTTTATATATAAATATATATATGTGAATATGTCACATATTCACACATTCATATTCAAAACTCTGTAAGGAAAGAAAGTAATTGTCTGACAACCACTGATATATTGTAGGCAAGTCACCATTTCCTAGACGGACGGTTACGTCCTTTGTGCCCACATTAGGGACCCAGTCCTACTAGGGGACCTCTTCCTTTACCGTTAGGTGGGGTCATAAGAACGGACCCTTTAAGGTAAATAATTCCTCGAACCACCCGACATCAAGTACTATAACGTTTTCTCACCCTGTGTTGAGTCGTGTACTCATATACAAATACCATCTATTACTACTGTTACTACTGTCTATCTGAATTTTTTTTTTTGACCGACTTTTGAATGGGTTATACGTCTTTTATTCCTTATAGATCTAGGTTCTTCGAGTCTATTGAGGTTTATTCTACTTAACTCACTGGGTACGACTTCGTTTAATATTAGTTTAACAGTTTTGAATTTCTGTTCTATCCTAAGAATTTTCGTTGTTCTCTTCTCGTATATACCCTTGGGGGTATTCCATTAGTAGTCCAATAACCCGTCTTTACTACTTCCGGATTTCCCTCTCCGTGTTTATCAGTTTCACAAGTCTCTTTTGTGGGACGGTCGGTCTTCATGAGGTGGGTCCCTTTACCAGGAAGTCTACTCTTTGTCTTCGTTCTCGACACATCTGTTCGTTTTATACTTTGTCAAATAGTGGTGACCTCTTCAAAATGTTTTTAAGACTTTCTTTTACGAAGGTCGGTTTTGTTTTCCCACTATCATTGTCTCTTTGTATATTTTCATATTTAGAGTGGTCCTTTCCTTTTACATTTGAATGTAAGTATTATGAGATTACAATATTGCGACCACCCATTAAGTGGATATTTAGTTGTACCTCCAACATCTGTTTTTACTAGTATAATTGATATTACCGTATTTGATGATCACTTAAGTGTACTATTTTACTACTTTAAGAATATCTTTATATTTTATACCCTCTCTCTTACTTTTTCCTCTCGAGGTCATACGTAATTTTAGATCCTGCAATAGTGAAATTTTTCCTGACGATAACCAATAAAAATATATTCGGACTGTCACACACACACACATATATATATATATATATATATATATTATAAGTACCTCGTTTTTGAACATTAGTTTTGTGTCTTTGTTTTCTCTTTCTTTATTTTCGTATGATGATTCTTTTTAGTGGTTTAATGTTATTTTCTCCTATTTTCTTATACCTGTGAATGTTAAAGGACTACCAGGTCACTAATCTCGAACCACGAAAGTGACTGTTCCCCGGTCCAAACTAGGAACCAACCCCTTGATTCTAGTGGGTTCGACCCATTGCACCCGTCATTTATTTATCTATCCCGAAGGGACCACCGAGTCACCATTTCTTAGGTGGACGGTTACGTCCTTTGTGAACAAATTGGGGACCAACCCTTCTAGGGTGCACAGCACCTTGTTGATTTGAGTACATGGTTTCCATGACTTGGACACGAGATCTCGGTAGGAGATGGTTTTCCCTTTGGTGATATCACTCTTCGGACACGTGGAGTTGATTTCTCATCGGGGAGAGTGACGTTGACGTCTTTCGGGAACGGGTCGTTGGTTCTCGGTCTTGTCGGTTTTCACTTATTTATTTAGTTTTTAAAACACAATTTTTCTTCCTCCCGTCCGTTTTACACCTTCGTTGGATCTACGGGTAGTTGTCTACTTACCTATTTCTTCGACACCATGTATATATGTTACCTTATGATGAGTCAGTATTTTTCCTTACGTAAACTCGGTCAAGATTACTCCACCTACTTTGATCTCAGATAATATGTTTCACTTCATTCAGTCTTTCACGGTCCTCGGTCTACTCCTTAGGGTGGACACCGTTACCAGTACTCCTTCCTACGGTCTGTTTTGTGTTTCCGCACTGGATCCAAGTCCCCAATGGGGACTCAAAAGGACTTGTAGACGGGGGGGGTTTTTTTGGTCTCAGTCGGACTAAAATAACATGACACGAAAGGTGAGAAAACTGAAAGAGACCTTTCTCAATTGAGTCCCAAACTCAATTGTCAGAGGACGTTTTCTTACAGAGTCGAAATTTGGGGAGAACTACCGAGGTATTGAACGGACTGTCAATCTCTGAAAATGTGGAACACTCACAAATGTCTGGGAGTTGACCCTCTCCGTGTTTCGAATTTTCGTAGAATTTCTATGTCTCGGAAATGATCTCTCAATTTTTAATATAACCATCTTCCAAAAGTGACAACTGAATTACAAACGACGGTCCGGAGGTATAAGAAATAGAAAATCCGTGGACCTTCCTAAAATTAGTTACATTTGTACTATACCTTTTTCTATATATCATCAAAACTACAATCGTTGTGATCTGAAAACTCAATTAATAAAAAGAAAAAAAAGAAAATAAAAAAATAACTTAAAAATAAAAATGAAATGTTATGACATAACCAAAACGGTATGTAACTGTACTTAGGTGGTGCCCACATGTACGCAAGGGTTTGTACTTTGGGGGAGGGTGGAGGGAGGGGTATTATAGAGAGACCCAGTAGGGGCGCGTGGTCGGGGTTCGTAGGACATAGGACGTAGCCTGTATCTGACCACTAAGCTAAGAATGTACTATCATATGTACAAAGTTACGGTAAGAGGGTTTAGTAAGGGTTGGAGAGGGAGAGGGAGACTCAGGTTTCAGACGAGATGTGTAGACACAGAAAAAACGACAGAACGTATGTCCCAGTAGTAACGGTAGAAAGGTTTAAGGTATATATACACAATCATATACCATAACCACAAAAAGAAAGACCGAATGAAGTGAGACATATTAGCCGAGGTCAAAGTAGGTAGAGTAGTCTTGACTAAGTTTACATAAGAAAAATTACCGACTCATTATGAGGTAACACATATACATGGTGTCGAAAGAATAGGTAAGTAGACGACTACCTGTAGATCCAACAAAGGTACAGGACCGATAATATTTGTCACGACGCTACTTGTAACCCCATGTACACAGAGAAAGTTAAGACCAAAGGAGTCACACATACGGGTCGTCACCCTAACGACCCAGTACTGGTTCACCCGAAATAGGGTCCCTACGTTCCTAAGAAGTTATAGACGTTTAGTTAGTTACATTAAGTGGTGTAATTGTTTAACTTTTTATTTTCGGTATACTAATAGAGTTATCTACGTCTCTTCCGGAAACTGTTTTAAGTTGTAGGTAAATACTATTTTTGAGAGGTCTTTCGTCCTTATCTTCCTTGTATGGAGTTGTATTATTTTCGATATATACTGTTTGGGTGTCGTTTGTAATAGGAGTTACCACTTTTTAACTTTCGTAAAGGGGATTTCAGTCCTTGTTCTGTTCCCACAGGTGAAAGTGGCGATGATAAGTTGTATCAAGACCTTCAAAACCGGTGTCGTTAGTCTCGTCTTTTTCTTTATTTTCCTTAGGTTTAACCTTTTCTTCTTCATTTTGAGAGTGACAAACGTCTACTGTACTAGGAGATGTACCTTTTGGGATTTCTGAGGTGGTCTTTTAATGATCTCGATTAGTTACTTATATCATTTCAACGTCCTATATTTTAGTTGTGTGTCTTTAGGGAACGTAAGGATATGTGCTTATTACTCTTTCATCTTTTTCTTTAATTCCTTTGTTAAGGTAAGTGGTAACGTTGCTTTTCTTATTTTATGAATCCTTATATAGATGGATTTCTTTGATTTCTGGATATATATCTTTTGATATTTTGTGACTACTTTCTTTAGTTTCTCCTGTGATTATCTACCTCTTTATATGGTACAAGTACCTAGCCTTCTTAGTTATATCACTTTTACTCATATGATGGGTTTCGTTAAATGTTTAAGTTACGTTAGGGATAGTTCGATGGTCTCTATAAAAAGTGTCTTGATCTTGTTTATTAAAGTTCTAAACATGCCTTTATGTTTTTTTTGGAGTTTATCGGTTTCCTTAGAACTCTTTCTTCTTACCTTGACCTCCTTAGTTGGACGGACTGAAGTCCGAGATAATATTTCGGTGTCAGTAGTTCTGTCATACCATGACCGTGTTTCTGTCTTTATGTCTAGTTACCTTGTTTTATCTTTCGGGTCTCTATTTAGGTGTGTGTATACCTGTGGAATAGAAACTGTTTCCTCCGTTCTTATATGTCACCTCATTTCTGTTAGAGAAATTGTTCACCACGACCTTTTTGACCAGTTGGTGAACATTTTCTTACTTTGATCTAGTGAAAGATTGTGGTGTGTGTCTTTATTTGAGTTTTACCTAATTTCTAGACTTACATTCTGATCTTTGATATTTTGAGGATCTCCTCTTGTATCCGTTTTGTGAGAGGCTGTATTTGGTGTCGTCCTAGGAGATACTAGGTGGAGGGTCTTAAGACCTTTATTTTCGTTTTTATTTGTTTACCCTAGATTAATTTTAATTTTCGAAGACGTGTTGTTTCCCTTTATATTCGTTCCACTTTTCTGACGGAAGACTTACCCTCTTTTATTATCGTTTACTTCGTTGACTGTTTGTTGATTAGAGTTTTTATATGTTCGTTGAATACGTCGAGTTAAGGTCTTTTTATTTGCTGGGTTAGTTTTTTACCCGGTTTCTTGATTTATCTGTAAAGAGGTTTCTTCTGTATGCCTACCGATTGTTTGTGTACTTTTCTACGAGTTGTAGTGAGCAATAATTTCTTTACGTTTAGTTTTGGTGTTACTCCATGGTGAAGTGTGGTCAGTCTTTCCGACGCTAGGTTTTCAAACGTTCGTTATTTACGACCTCTCCCACACCTCTTTTCCCTTGGGAGGATGTGACAACCACCCTTACGTTTGATCATGTCGGTGATACCTCTTGTCTCACCTCTAAGGAAATTTTTAACGTTTAATGAAAAGAAAACAATATTTAGTGACATGAGGAAAATAAACAATATTTAACGATATAGAAACAATACATTCTTACATTGAAATAAATCACAAAAACTCTCACCGTGGTCTGAAACCCTTCTAGTTGTGTTTATTCAGAAGATCAACTGTTTGGGAATAGTCTTTTTTCCGACATTTTACAATTAGTCGGGAAAACCGGCCTTCTACTACATTTAATGGATACTGAACACATATATTGATCCATACGTCTCTCTTTTCGGACAAAAACGGTTCTCAGACCCGACGATTACGACGTATTGAAACATAATGGGTAACTAGAGATACATGTTAGTTTTTCCATATTTTCCGGAAAGATCTGTTATCTCCGGCCCGGTCAGTAACCTTCCTGACTAAAGGGGGTACAGAGGAGAAATGAGATTAAAATCCGACTTAAGGGTAGACCCCGTACCTCCGAGCGGTATAAATGAATAAACAGGGCCGAAGATTCTAGGTACTCTCTCCCTCGGGTTCCGCCCCGTGAGAGGTTATAAGTTTGCCTGCGACCACCGGAAAAGAGGTGATTTAAAAGGATGATGTGATAAAGAAGGATTAGATTAGAATATAATTTATTTATTTATTCAAAAGAGGAGTGGATACGGTAAGTACGAAGCTTAGTGGGACCTCAGTGACCCTGACCTGGGGCCGTTCTTTCTCTTTTATTTTATGGTATATAATTACGTATATATCTTCTATATTACGTTTGATCTTCCTACCATGACTACTTAGAAAAGTGTCTCGTCTTTACCTCTATGTCTGTATCTCTCGTCTGAATACCTGTTCCTATCCCGTCTTCTTTCTCTGCCACTCTATTTACCTCTGTCATCGTACCTACGTATATGTGATTGTATATATTTATCTGTCGGTTACCCTTAAACGACATACTGAGTCCCTTAGGTTTGACCTTCAGACATTTTTGGTTATCCTCTTCCTTACCCGTTCTCCACACTTCCTCTAAGTTCTCCCTCCCATGTATACATGTGGGTACCAATTAAGTACAACTACATACTGTCTTTATTTGGTTATAACATTTCGTTATTGATTAGTTAATTTTATGTAAATTTTAATTTATTTTATTAAAAAAAATTTTTCTTCTTTCCATCCCCAAGTGCGAGAGTCCTGAGGGAGACTTCGATTCCCTCCTCGGTAGACAATGAGACTTGAGTGAAACCCAAATCTGTTCCTCTCTAATTTCTCTTCTCCTTTTGGGGTCACGAGTTCTCTTAGACTTGAGGACTTTACCTCTTTACAGAACTTGGACGGGGACTTCTACGGGTTCTTTTGAAGACAATCGGGTTTTTGTCCTTCGAGTCCAGTTCTGGGCCGACGGTGAGTCCAGTGCGAAGACCGGTCAGAGACCGAGTCAAATGTGAGAATCTTAAATGTTTATAATGTTCTGTGGTTGTTTACCAAAAAGTTCTAAATAAACAATTACGAAAAACTTCTGTGGTCTATACTCTGACAGTTACAGAGAACCGGTGGAGTCTACACACCTTCAGATGACAGAGGACGTCTGAAGATCTTGTACTTCAATTAGAAACGGTAGAATAATGACAAGAGTAGTGTACATGACTGTACTGAAGATTTAATGGTCACCAACATACCCTAGTCCTCCGACCAAATATTAAATGAAGTGTGGATGACAGTGAAAGACTTGAGGTGGTGAATGAAAATGGAGGAATAGAGGGAGTGGATGACAGTTAAGGAATAGACACCTCCAGAACTGTGAAAATTGTAACCTCCGGTGTGGTTTCTCCTCACGTCGATACTCCCGTATTTACGTTGATTTCTGGTCAGAGTTTATTTACTACCCAGAGCGAAAACAAAATGACTCGTACAAGGAGAACGTCACCCAGTCGACAGGTACGAGGGAGGGAGTAGAGACGAATTCGGTGTCACCTCCGAATGTCGGATGTACCGTTACCGTCACGAAAGATAATAACGTTTAAGGAGATACTAAAGTATGGAATCCCAGTATCAGTATTAAATAACAAAGATCTCATCGTAACGTCGACAATAGTTCTGTTTTGAAGGGTCCTCGTATTCCACATGGTAAAGAGTACACTGGTTGTAGTTAATAAGGACCCCTTATCACATACGGATTAGGGGTTGCGGTTTGTAGACTGTGGAGACTGACTTTCTCACTTTGTGCAGGACGTTGACCTCTTCTACTCACTGTAACTGTGTGACGTCGGAAGGTGTGAAAACTAGTAACCGTGGTGTTCGTACTTTAGAGTTTACGGATATTATAGAACATGTCACAGGTTTAACAGACGGAGACGATAAATGACGTATCGTAAGTAGTAATGGGAATACTCACACAGAAGGTTTCTAAAGAGACATCACGTATCACACCAGTCACGCTAAGGGTGCTATCGTCATCCCACAAAATAGGACGTATATTTTTGGACGACCTGTAACTAACCAACAAGGTTTTGTCATAAGACCTTCTAGTGTATATAAGACATAAAGAAACGTCTCACAAGGTTAAAGTCTCATGTATGTCAAATACGTCGTATCAGGACATAATATTTGTCGTAGAGGGACTTTGAATGTCATGACAACTGTCGTAAAGAACAACATTATGACGAACTTTCTCGGTGTCAGTGTGACGAGGGGTCGGAGGTAACACCACAAAGGGGTTGCGCCAAAACAGTCTGAAAGTAATTTTATTACGTGACAATCCAAATTATATGTTACCGGGACACGAGGATGATGTAAGATGGTTACACGTTACCTTGTCAATGACTTCCTCAGCCTGTTCTGACCTGTGCCACGGTACTCCGTCCGTCAGGTAGAGTACGTTTTCGTCCATTGTAATAGTATGGTGTCTGGGTGTGAAGAGGTTCACTCAACACAACAATGTTGTCGATTGTACATTATTACGGACAGATTTATTGGTTGTTTGTCATCTTATGATGGTGCAAATGTATGTGATGTGTTAAAACTGACTTTTACTGGAACAATACCAGGTAGTATTAAGTAGTACTTTCTGTATCTCTCTATATTTTCAACATAGTTTAACAGAGTTATTGCTCGTATACGTGGTAGACCATGTAATATAGTAAGAACTGTCGACCTAGAGAATGTCACATGTCATCGTGACGTCACTCTATCATGGAACATTTTTCTCGAACTCTCTTCGATAATATGATGAGTACATATAGTTCTGAAGATGTGTGAACCAATGTAATAACATATGTATTATGTAACTTAATTTTTGACTCGTTTATGAGAATTTTTAGGGAATACACGACGTTTCTTGGATCCTGATTGGGACCTCCAATGTAACTGTAGGTGAAGTCCCCCTTCACCGACGGATAGGAGGAACACAGGACCAGATATCCACCCAGGACAAAGTGACCGTAGACGGTGTTCGACTCTTTGATGTACAAGTTTGGGAAGTCTTAAGCACTCCCCGAACTAAAGTATCCATTCCAGTAGGTTGAAGTATGGAAGCTCTGAGGGTATCGTTCACAAGTCTCACAGTATCAAATACGATTGACCTTTGACTCGGGTGTCTGGTGTCGGTGAGGTCCTCCTCAGTGTACCGTGAACAACACTCCTCGGACGACAATGGGACTTGGGTTAAACCCAAATCTGTTCCTCTCTAATTTCTCCTCTCCTTTCGGGGTCACGAGTTCTCGTGACTTGGGAACAGTACCTCTTTACAGTACTCAGACGGGGACTTCTCCGGGTATTGTTGAAAGCAATCACGACCCTGGTCACTTTAGTCCAGTTCTGGGTCGACGACTGAGTCCGGAGTTAGGACCGGTTTGAAAGGTCGAGTGAAACGAGTAATGTCTTGTGGTTGTTCACCGAAAAGTTCTAAATAAATGTTCCCGACAAGCTTCTCTTGACTACACTTTTACAGTTACAGAGGACTACCGGGGTCTACAACCTTGAGGGGGGCATTAGTGGACGTCTGAAGATCTTGTACTTTAAGTGGAAACGACAGAAAAACGACGAGAGTAGTGTACATCACTATACTGAGGATATAAAGGTAACCAACATACCCACAGTTCTCCGACCTAGTAGTAAATTAGTGGTAAATGACAGTGAAGGAGTTGACACCTCTAGACCTATGAAAATTGTAACCACCGATGTGGTTTGTCCTCACGTCGATACTCGTGTATTTCCGCTGGTTCTGGTGGACGTTCATCATGTGACGAGTAACTGAACAAAAATGTCTCGGCTACACAGGACTTGAAACTCCAGGTGAGTTCTACGGGGGAGGTCCTGGAGACTCATACGTGCAACCTCCAGAGGTCGGATACACCGTTTTCGTGAGGGACATCAACAACGTTTAAGGAGATTTTAACGTAAAGAAACCCCCTGTCAGTATAACATAACTACACTCTAGTCATAACGTCGTGGAGGACATTGTCTAGAAATGTCCTCGTGTGCCCCATGGTAAGGAGTGTACTGGTTGTAGTTAACAGAATCGTACACGTTACACTTACCTACAAGGAATTGTGGTCCGGGGACTATAGGAACTGACTACCTTACTTGGGACAAGGCCGTAATCCCCTTCAACTCACTGTAACGACGTGACCTCGGAAGGTGTGAAATAGAGACAGTCATGTCCCTAATATCACGTTCCACACAATATTTATTAATGTCACAGGTTTAACTCAAACAGACAATAAATAACATATCGTCTGTAGTACTGGGACTTTTCGTAGTGAAGGTTTTTAAAGAGACGTCACGAGTAATCCCAGTCACGGCCTGGGTAATATCGTCTTTGGGAGAAGTCTTGTCCCGCAAAGTAGGATGTATATTCTAGTAGGGGTGTATATCCCTGACAAGGTTATGTCATAAGACCTTCTAGTGTACATAAGCACTGACCAGACGTCTCACAAGGAAAAAATCTGGTCCATGTCAAACATGTCGTGAGATGGAATAGTGTGAGTTGGGGATAGGACTCTTATGGTAATATAAATATCGTTCCCAGTAGTATTGTGACGATCTTTCTCGGTGTCAGTGTCAGGAGACTGCGTAGGTGGAGTCTCAAAGGTGTTGGCAGAGAAGTCAAGTAATTCAAACCAGCAAGTCAGTGAAGACTGAGAAACGTTTTGGTACTCGTCGTCGTGTGGTCTGGAGGGACAGGTAGAGGTTGATGGCTTCAGGTGGGTTTTGGTACAGGTAACTCAGTCACTACGGTAGGTTGGTAGAGTAGGAGACAGCAGGGAAAAGTAGGACGGGAGTTAGAAAGGGTCCTAGTCCCAGAAAAGTTTACTCAGTCGAGAAGTGTAGTCCACCGGTCTCATAACCTCAAAGTCGAAGTTGTAGTCAGGATGGTTACTTGTGTGTCCTAACTAGAGGAAATCCTACTTGACCAACCTAGAGGAACGTCAGGTTTCCTGAGAGTTCTCAGAATAGGTTGTAGTGTCAAGTTTTTGGTAGTCAAGAAGACATGAGTCGAAATAAATAGTAGGTTGAGAGTGTAGGTATGTACTAGTGACCTTTTTGGTATCGGAACTGATCTGCCTGGAAACAACCGTTTCATTATACGATAGATCAAACCAGTATTGAAAGGAAAGTTCCTCATTCGCAGAAAATTAAAGTACCGACGTCAGTGGTAGACGTCACTAAAACCTCGGGTCTTTTTTTTCCAATCGGTGACAAAGGGTTGATAAAAGGTACGTCACTACCTTGACCTACGGTACTAGAACTTACAACTCGAAATTCAGTTGAAAAAGTGAGACGAGAAAGTGAAAGTAGTTCTCCGAGAAATCAAGAAGAAGTAAAAGACGGTATTCCCACCACAGTAGACGTATAGACTCCAATAACTATAAAGAGGACCGTTAGAACTAAGGTTAACACGAATGAGGTCGGGTCGTAAAGAGTACTACACGGGACGTATATTAAATTTATTCGTCCCACTGTTATATGTCGGAACTGCATGAGGAAAGGAATAAACCTTGGTTAGACAACAGGGTACAGGTCAAGATTGACAACGAAGGACTGGACGTATGTCTAAAGAGTTCTCCGTCCAGTCCACAGACCATCAGGGTTAACAAAGTCTTAAAAGGTGTCACACAAGACTAGGTGTGTCAGTTTCCGAAACCGTATGAGTTGTTTCGTCTTTATCTACAAAAAGACCTCGAGAGAACGAAAAAGTTACTAGGTAACCTACAACTGTTAAACTAGAGACCAAGGTGGTGGAAAAGATTTAGGTCGAACTTGTAGACCTTCAAGTATCAAGTGTATGACGACTTTGGACCCAACCTCTTAAAATTCGTAGTAAAATGATCTCACACTCTACTCACGTTAACACGTCATCAAACTCTTAAGAAACCGTAACGGAAAGAAACCATAACCTTACTTTTGACTGGAAAAGGACATCGGTGACGATGATCGGTGACCACTCAAAAGGTTTAAACGATCGTATACCTCACGTCGTGAAAGTGTCGTAGTAGAAAGTTCTAAACTTTATCGAGTTGACCTTAAAGTAGTGGAGGTGATCTTCGATATTTCCCGTTATAACGTATCCTTGTACCTTACAATCGAGGTGCTTAGTTCCGTTTAACCTTCACCAGTTTGTCGTCTACCGTTCTCACTTGTAGCTGTCAGATCCTTAGTCACTCGATTCTACCTGACCTTACCCACCTCAATTAAGTCTACTGGTAATATAGATGATGACACCCGTCCTTAGAGAATCTTCTTTACCTCATCGGTAGTCAGTTGTTTTCTCAGGTTTTACGTCATAAACCTACGTTAGAGTTTTTGCTGTCTTATTAGAGACAAGTAAAGGTTCCGTTTGGTAAGTTATAGTACCATTAGGTTCACATACGGACTGGTCATTGCGACTTCTTCGACTTCAACTTGTCAAGATACTTCTAGATGTTCTGGGAGATCTTGATTGTGGTCTTTTTCTACGGGAAAAAGTAATATCCCCTGACCTTACGTTTTCATCCTTCAGTTCTTTGTGGACCTCATTATCTGTTTAAACCGGAAACTTACGTCTTATTTCGTCCCTTTTCCGATTATCTCAAGACGGTTCTCTTACGTGATCGGTATCGTTTGTGGGAGAAGGTTATTGTGTTCTCTTCTGAGGTGTGTACCTGTAGTGGTCTACCAACTGTGGCTTTAGTCTAACTAATATAAGAAACGTCGGTTTCTACCTCTTCGAGACATGTCAGTCGTTTTTGTTCTGACCCTCGACTGACACCGAGTTTAATACTTCAGGAATATCGGTTTAAGTGTTTAACTTCTTTCACCCCTTTTGGTGATCTGGTAAGTCCATACTGGATTTAGTTTAGGGAATACTGATATGTCACCTTCACTCTTTATCTAAATTCCCTGATCTAGACTATCTTACGGACTACTTTACACCTGTCTCAAAGTACTGTAACATGTCCTCTGTCCCTAGTTCTTGTAGGGGTTCTTTTTCTTTACATTTTTTTGTTTTACTGACAGACTCTTTCGGAATGTTTATCGACACTTTTCTTCCCTACACTTTTCGTTTCCTCTTTTCCCTTCTATATGGGTAAACTTACGTCTCAAGGTTTCTTATCGTTTCTCTGAATACCTTCGGAAGGAGTCACTAGTAACGTTTCTTTGTCTTCTTTTCTCTTCTTACCCTTTCTGATCTTTAGAGAAGTTCTTTTAATCTCTATGGTTCCCTGGTAAAGTACTTTTCTACCCGAGTTATTTCCTGTCTTTACCATCCCTGGATGGTCTTCGTCTTCTATAATTCTTCTCCACCGTTTTTATATGTCTTCTTGAAATGTTTTTGCAAGAAGTACTGGTCTATTAGTACTACTACACTAGTGAGTGGATCTCGGTCGGTAAGACCTTACACTTCACTTCACCCGGAATCTTTCGTAGTGATGTTTGTTTCGATCACCTCCACTACCTTAAGGTCAACTCGATAATTCAGGATTTTCTACTACGACACCTTCACGATGTGAGTTATACGGTCGTTTAAACCTTTTGAGTCGTCAACGGTGTCCTGACCTTCTCCAGTCAAAGGTACCGTCTAAGTACAACTACATACTGTTTTGGTTATGTTATAACATTTCACTTTTTTATTTTATTTATTTATTTCGTTTTTTTCTTTTGTTTTTTCTGTCCGTTACAGTTTCTTACGAGTTTGATGTCGTGTTAACGTGAGTAGAACGTGTGATCATTTCATTACGAGTTTTAAGAGGTTCGGTCCGAAGTCGTTATGTACTTGGTACTAGAAGGTCTACAAGTTGGACCTAAATCTTTTCCGTCTCCTTGGTCTCTAGTTTAACGGTTGTAGACGATCTAATACCTTTTTCGTTCTCTCAAGGTCTTTTTGTAGATAAAGACGAAATAACTGATACGGTTTCGGAAACTGACACACCTAGTGTTATATGACACCTTTTAAGACTTTGTCTACCCTGATGGTCTGGTGGACTAGACGGAGAACTCTTTAGACATACGTCCAGTCCTTCGTTGTCAATCTTGACCTGTACCCTGTTGTCTGACCAAAGTTTATCCCTTTCCTCATGCAGTTCCGACATATAACAGTGGGACGAATAAATTGCAGATACGTCTCATGTAGTACTCTTTGCGACTCGACCTCCTTCGTGTTCGACCTTAGTTCTAACGGTCCTCTTTATAGTTATTGGAGTCTATACGTCTACTGTGGTGGGAATACCGTCTTTCACTTCTTCTTGATTTCTCGGACAACTACTTTCACTTTCTCGTCTCACTTTTTCAACTGAATTTCGAGTTGTAAGTCTTTTGATTCTAGAACCGTGGACCAGGGCAGTGAAGTACCGTTTATTTACCTCTTTGTCACTGACCGAAATAAAAAGACTCGAGGTTTTAGTGACATCTACCACTAACGTCGGTACTTTAATTTTCTGTAAATGAGGAACCTTCTTTTCAATACTGGTTGGATCTGTCGTATAATCTTTCGTCTCTGTAATGAAACGGTTGTTTCCAGACAGATCAGTTCCGATACCAAAAAGGTCACCAGTACATACCTAACTGTTTAACCCAATATTTCTTTAGACTCGTGGCTTCTTAACTACGAAAACTTGACACTACAACCTCTTCTGAGAACTCTCAGGGAACCTGACGTTCCTCTAGGTTGGTCAGGTAGGATTTCCTCTAGTCAGGCCCCACAAGTAACCATCCTGACTACGACTTCGACTTTGATGTTATGAAACCGGTGGACTACGCTTCTCGACTGAGTAAACTTTTCTGGGACTAGGACCCTTTCTAACTCCCGTCCTCCTTTTCCTCTGTTATCTCCTACTCTACCAACCTACCGTAGTGACCGAGTTACCTGTACCCAAACCCACCTGACGATCTAAACCACTACGTGTCCCTCAGGGCCGTACGACTCTAATTACCCCAGTGTTTCTCAGTCTTTACTGATTCGTTGATTTGACTTCTGTATACTAATGGACTCTTTGTTTACGACACAAGTGAGGTTTATTTTCTAAATAGGATATAGTATCGTGGACCTCAACGATGAGACTTTTATTATTCTATAAAACTTTTTATACATGGATGTCACCTTTGGAGGAGGACGGGGGAGGGGGTGTTTTTTTGTCACAATCAACTCGGAGAGGTCTATAAAGATCACACGTAGACTACTGGAGTAAAAAAAAAAAAGTCCTTACTTTTATCTATCACTTCAGGACTCGGTGCACTGATCCACTTCTGTTTATCTATCGACAGATTTAGTCAAGTTAGTATCCGGATAGGTAACGGGAATCATGGACCTTAATAATGTTCCATATGAGATCGGTTTTCTACACAGGACGTCTTATTATTTTAATGGTAAAGATACCGTAACGTTAATTAGTTTGGAGTGACGTTTATATCCGTTCTCTCTATTTGTCTTTAAAGATCGAAACGTCTATAAGTTTACATAACCTCGTAATGGGTGTTAACTGACTAATTTAGAGACTAGATATAAAATCCCACACACTAAGTACTAAAGTACTGAAGTCAACTCCTCTACATCGTTGTCTCTGGAGCTTCGTTTAGTAAGTGGGATAAGGTACATAAGACGTACTATTTCCTTTATTCCGTCGAACAGTAAGACCCATATAGATAGACACTGGGGTGTTAGGGTTAGAATTTATAAATAGGTTGTATACATTTATGGTTTGTCGGGTCAACAGTCAATTATTTTCTTACCTGTTTAACAATCTACAGGTATGTTATCTTAAGATTAGTAGTTACTTTCACTTGTTAAATGGTAATGTGATCTGAAGTCCACTCTAGTGACTCCGAGTTTATACTTTTTTTTTTTTTTTTATATATATATATGTGGTAAAAAGTCAATCTATCCAAACGTAACAGTCGGACTCTGGGTAGGAAGATAGATAAGTAATATAATATACACCCTTGAGTCTGGAAAGGTTGTTATTCGTACCTTTGATGAGACTCAGGAAACTTTTTTTTTTTTCAAAACGGATACATTTACATTATAAAAAAGACTGTAAAAACAAATAAACAAAATACTGTATCCCTTTTCTTCAGAAACTTTTGGTACGTGGGTTATTAAATTGACAAAATGATTAATCTTATTAAACATTTACTAAACCTTAAGAAATATTTATATTATTGCACGGACACTCGTTACTAATCAATCTAGTAGGGAATAAATTAAATAAAAAAATTAGCCTCCTATTAACCAAATTTTATAACACTATCAAAGACGGTATGGAGTTGTACTTAGACAGTATCCACTCGTGTACGGAGAGGGAGGACTTTAAGGGAGGGTGTAAAGTGGGGTATCGTGGGGGTATCCAACATTCTCTCGTGGTCCAGACTCAAGGGACTCAGTATATCGTTTAGGGGTGAACGATTGGTAACATGGATACCAGTTCATATACAAAGTTACGATGAGAGGGTTAAGCAGGGTCGGAGAGAAAGGTGTTGACACAGGTGTTCAGAGAAGAGATACAAACTTAGAGGTGACGACGGGACGTCTATCCAAGTAGTCACGGTAGAAAGATATAAGGTATATATATGTATACAATTATATACTATAAACAAAAAGAGAAAGACTAAATGAAGAGAAAGATTGAATGAGGTGGAAAGAGAAAGAATGAATAAGTAGGATCATATAATCGTATCTAAGTAGGTAGAGTAATCTTAACCGAGTTTTCACGAGAAAATATACTGAGTCGTTATAAGACACTATATGTACATAATGTCGAACAAATAGGTAAGTAACAGTTACCTGTAGATCCAACGAAGGTATAGGATCGATAACATTTATCACGATGTTACTTGTAACCCCATGGACACAGAAAAAGTTGATGCCAAAAGAGTCCTATATACGGGTCATCACCTTAACAACCCAGAATCCCCTCAAAAGAAGGATCCAAAAATTCCTTAGAGGTATGACAAGAGGTATCACCGAGATAGTTAAATATAAAGTTGTTTTCACGTTCTATCAAGGGAAAAGAGGTGTAGGAGAGGTCGTAAATAATAAACGTCTAAAAAACTACTACTGGTAAGACTGACCACACTCCACGACGGAGTAACTTCAAAACTAAACGTAAAGAGATTATTCCTCACCACAATAGAAACGTACAAAAATAATTCGTAGACATACAGAAACCTCTTTACAGACAAATCCAGAAAACGGTTGAAAATCTTAAAAAAAAAAAAAACCATAACTCAACGGAATCGACGAACATAAAAAACCTCTATTTAGGAAGCAGTTAACAAAGTACACGATGAAAGAGGGTAAAACTCCCGACTAAAAAGTTGGAAAAATTATCACGGGAAACGTCATGTTTTCGAAAGTGTAAATTAATGTAAACAAATTCATGTACATTACTTAATTAATGTAAATTAAGACAAGTCAGTATAGGTTGAGAAACGTAGGGGTACCTGACGTCGTACGGTCCGAAGGGACGGGTAGTGGTTGAGGACCTCGAACGAGTTTGAGTACAGGTAACTCAGGCATTACGGTAGGATGGTAGAATAGGAGACAGAAGGGAAAGAGGAGGAAGGAAGTTCGAAAGGGTCGTAGTTCCAGAAAAGGTTACTCAGTCAAAAAGTGTAGTCCACCGGTTTTAAACCTTAAAGTCGAAGTCGTAGTCAGGAAGGTTACTTATAAATCCTGACTAAAGGAAATCCTACCTGACAAGCCTAAAGGAACGTCAGGTTCTCTGAGAGTTCTCAGAAGAGGTTTTAGTGTCAAGTTTTCGTAGTTAAGAAGCCACGAGTCGAAAGAAATGTCAGGTTGACAGTGTAGGTATGTACTGATGACCGTTTTGGGATCCAAACTGATCTACCTGGAAACAACCATTTCATTACAGAGAAGAAAAATTATACGACAGATCCAAACAGTCTCAAAAAAAAAAATTCTAAATTTTACAAAATAAAAAATATATATATATATAAAATTTAAAATTTTAGAAATTAAGAATGTACGCAAGGGTTTGTACTTGGGGGGAGGGTGGAGGGACGGGTATTGTAGAGAGTACCTCGATTGTAGAAAATTAAAGTACCAACGTCAGTGGTAGAGGTCACTAAAACCTCGGGTCTTTTTATTTAGACAGAGACAAAGGTAACAAAAGGGTAGGTAAACGGTACTTCACTACCCTGGTCTACGGTACTAGAACCAAAGAACTTACAACTCAAAAGAAAAAAGAAAAATCTAAAAATAAAAATGAAATAAAACGAAATGTTATGACATAACCAAAACGGTATGTAACTGTACTTAGGTGGTGTTCACATGTACGCAAGGGTTTGTACTTGGGGGGAGGGTGGAGGGAGGGGTATTGTAGAGAGACCCAGTAGGGGTGCGTGGTCGGGGTTCGTACGACATAGGACGTAGCCTGTATCTGACCACTAAGCAAAGAATGTACTATCATATGTACAAAGTTACGGTAAGAGGGTTTAGTAGGGTGGGAGAGGGAGAGGGAGACTCAGGTTTTCAGGCGCGATGTGTAGACACAGAGAAAACGACAGAACGTATGTCCTAGTAGTAACGGTAGAAAGATTTAAGGTATATATACACAATCATATGACATGACCACAAAAAGAAAGACCGAATGAAGTGGTCCTGTACCTTTGTTGGATCTACAGGTAGTCGTCTACTTACCTATTCTTTCGACACCATGTATATGTGTTACCTCATAATGAGTCGGTAATTTTTCTTATGTAAACTTAGTGAAGACTACTCTACCTACTTTGACCTCGGCTAATATGACTTACAACTCAAAATTCGGTTGAAAAATTGAGAGGATAAAGTGAAAGTAGTTCTCCGAGAAATCAAGAAGGGAAAGAAGGTATTCCTACCACGGTATACGTATAGTCCAATAACTATAAAGAGGGACGTTAGAACTAAGGTCGCACACGAAGGAGGTCGAGTCGTAAAGAGTACTACATGAGACGTATATTCAATTCATTCGTCCCACTGTTATATGTCGGAACTACATGAGGAAAGGACTAAACCTTGGTCAAACAAAGAGGTACATATAAAGATTGAGAACGAAGAACTGGACGTGTGTCTAAAGGGTCCTCCGTCCAGTCCACCGGACCATAGGGGTAGACAAATTCTCAAAAGGGGTCAAACAACAGTTGGTGTGTCAGTTTCCGATATCGGATGATTTATTTCGTCTTCATCTACAAAAAGACCTTGAAAGTCCCAAAAAAAGTTACTAGGTCGTTTACAACCGTTAAACTAGAGACCAAGGAGACGGAAAAGATTTAGGTCGAACTTGTGGACCTTCAAGTACCAAGTACAGGACAACGTCGGACCGAACCTCTTAAAACTCGTAATGAAACGACCACACACTCTACTCAAGTTAACACGTCGGCAAACTTGTAATAAACCGTAACGGAAAGAAACTCTAACCCTACTTTTGACTGGAACAGGTCAGGAAACCGGTGACGACTCAAAAGGTTTAAACGACCGTATAACTCACGTCGTGAAAGTGTCGTAGTAGAAAATCTTAAACTTTAACGGGTTAACCCTAAGGTAGTGGAGGTGATCGATGTAAATTAATTTGAACAAGCAAAAACAAAAATAAGGGTGGTGAGATTTTCCACCCAGTATTTCCTAGATAGACACTAAATACAGTTTATCACAAGACGGATACAAAAGGAGATTCTCAAAACGTTAAATATCAGAATATAAATGTAGAAATGGAGTAGACCTTAATAAAAACGCATACCATACTTCTTCAAAAGATTAAAGTAAGAAAATGTGTATCGACAGGTCAAAAGGGTCGTAGTGAATAACTTGTCCGAGAGAAAAGAGGTAACGTATAAGAACGGAGAAAACAGTTTCTATTCCACGGGAACCTACATACACAAACAGAAACCCGAAAGATGGAACTAGGTAACCGGACCTAGGTAGACAAAAAGACGGTCATGGTATGGTAGAATTAAACATCATATTAAACTTCAGTCTTTCTAACTAAGGAGTGTGAGGTAAAAGGTAAGAATTCTAAATAACGGAAAGTCCCAGAAAACACAAAGGTACATTCAACTCTAAAAAAAAAAAAAATCAAAGTCAAGATAAAGACACTTTTTATGGTAACCATCTAACTATCCTCAACGTAACTTAGATGTTTAGAGAAACTTCACATATCAGTAAAAGAGTCATAACTAAGAAGGTTAGGTTCTTGTACCTTACAGAGAGGTAGAAAAACACAGTGGAAACTAAAGAAAGTAGTCATAGAATAACAAAAGATAGAAAGAAATAAAAAAACATCAAATAAATTTAAAAATAAAAATGAAATAAAACGAAATGTTATGACATAACCAAAACGGTATGTAACTGTACTTAGGTGGTGTTCACATGTACGCAAGGGTTTGTACTTCGGGGGAGAGTGGAGGGAGGGGTATTGTAGAGAGACCCAGTAGGGGTGCGTGGTCGGGGTTCGTAGGACATAGGTCGTAACCTGTATCTGACCGCTAAGCAAAGAATGTACTATCATATGTACAAAGTTACGGTAAGAGGGTTTACTAGGGTGGGAGAGGGAGTGGGTGTCTCAGGTTTTCAGGCAAGATGTGTAGACACAGAGAAAACGACAGAACCTATGCCCCAGTAGTAACGGTAGAAAGATTTAAGGTATATATACACAATCATATACCATAACCACAAAAAGAAAGACCGAATGAAGTGAGACATATTAGCCGAGGTCAAAGTAGGTAGAGTAATCTTGACTAAGTTTACATAAGAAAAATTACCGACTCATTATGAGGTAACACATATACATGGTGTCGAAAGAATAGGTAAGTAGACGACTACCTGTAGATCCAACAAAGGTACAGGACCGATAATATTTGTCACGACGTTACTTGTGACCCCATGTACACAGAGAAAGTTAAGACCAAAGGAGTCACACATACGGGTCGTCACCCTAACGACCCAGTATTCCGTCAAGATAAACGTTAAAAAATTCCTTAGAGGTGTGACAAGAGGTATCACCGACATGATCAAACGTAAGGGTGGTTGTCACATCCTCCCAAGGGAAAAGAGGTGTGGGAGAGGTCGTAAATAACGAACTCCTGAAAACCTAGCGTCTGTAAGACTGACCACACTTCACCATGGAGTAACACCAAAACTAAACGTAAAGAGATTATTACTCACTACAACTCGTAGAAAAGTACACAAACAATCGGTAGGCATACAGAAGAAACCTCTTTACAGATAAATCAAGAAACCGGGTAAAAAACTAACCCAGCAAATAAAAAGACCTTAACTCGACGTATTCAACGAACATATAAAAACTCTAATCAACAAACAGTCAACGAAGTAAACGATAATAAAAGAGGGTAAGTCTTCCGACAGAAAAGTGGAACGAATATAAAAGGAAACAACACGTCTTCGAAAATTAAAATTAATCTAGGGTAAACAAATAAAAACGAAAATAAAGGTCTTAAGACCCTCCACCTAGTATCTCCTAGGACGACACTAAATACAGACTCTCACAAAACGGATACAAGAGGAGATCCTCAAAATATCAAAGACCAGAATGTAAATCTAGAAATTAGGTAAAACTCAAATAAAAACACACACCACAATCTTTCACTAGATCAAAGTAAGAAAATGTTCAACAACTGGTCAAAAAGGTCGTGGTGAACAATTTCTCTAACAGAAATGAGGTAACATATAAGAACGGAGGAAACAGTTTCTATTCCACAGGTATACACACACCTAAATAGAGACCCGAAAGATAAAACAAGGTAACTAGATATACAGACAGAAACACGGTCATGGTATGACAGAACTACTGACACCGAAACATCATCTGGGACTTCAGTCCGTCCAACATGTTTATAAAACAGATCAAATCCAACCAAATAAGGATCCATAAAATAAGAAAACAACGTCACCTCTTACTCTAACAAAAGAAATAAAGAGACTAAAAAGTAAAAGTCACATATCCTTACGTTCCCTAAAGACACATAATTAAAATATAGGACTCTGAAATGATATAATTAGTTGATCGAAATAATTAAAGACTACCGTAAAAAATCCCATAAGATCCATATCAAAATACAATAGACGTTTGTCACTACCAAAGTGAAGAAAAAAAGGTTAGACGTGAAGTAAATAATGAAAAAGAAGAAACTAAAGACACCGATCCTGAAGGTTTCATACAAGTTATCATCATCGTTACCACCCGTGTGAACGACACAAGGACTAGAATCACCTTTGCGTAAATTCGAAAGTGACAACTCTTTTTTAAGTGAAACATAACAGTATGTAACGGAAACAAATATATCTCTATCCAAGGAAGATACAGATGTAAGACCTCTCAAAAAAGAAAAATAGTATTTACCTACGACCTAAAACAACTTTCTAAAGAGACGTAGACAACTCTACTAGTATAACAAAAATAGAAAGTGGATAATAGTTAGTGTGACTAACTAAACACATATGACCTCTTAGAAATGTAAGGACCTTATTTGGGATGAACTAGTAAGACACACTAGTTCACAACAACCTAAGACAAACGAACTTGAAACAACTCTTAAAAACGTAGGTATACATAATCACTATAATCGGAGATTAAAAGAAAAATAGACTTTAGAAACAGACCAAAAACAGAGTCCCGTTACCACCGGAACACCTTAGTGAAACCGTCAAAGGGAAGGAGACGTTGAAAGGTCTTTTCAAACTCATCCTATCCACAATCGACAAAAGATGTAAACCATCTTAAGTGGACACTTCTGTAGAACGGGACCGGAAAAAACAACAACAACCTTCTAACAACTAATGTCAAAGGTACGAACACTAACTAGACAATCATAAAAGATAAAGAAGGACCAAGTCAAAACTTTCCAATATGAAGAGATTACACAGGTAAAAGATGGTCCAACAAGAAAAAAAATTTTTTAAAAAAAAACTGTATCTCAACGAAGATCATGAGAGAATGTTATAAACATAAAGTCACAACCGACTACATTAAAAAAAAAAAAGTAAAGCTCAAAATGACAAAACTCAGAAGGGACAAAAAGTATTACTCAGACAGATTACTAAACAGTAAGAAAGAATTAGAAGAGTTAATCGTTTGAAAATTTAAATAACTAGAAAAGATAACGAAGGAAGTAAAGAAAAGTATATAAAGACGAGACTAGAAATCCTAAAGAAAGGAAGATGATTGAAACCCACAAAAAAAAAAATAACAACAACAACAACAAGATAAAGAAAAAGGTCAACGATATCCACATTCCAATCTAGTAAATAGACTACCAAGAGTACGAAGAACTCCATCCGAACATAACAATATTTGAAGGGAGAAAAGTAACGACATTTTCGTTACACAGGGGATCCAAAACTCAACAGTACAAAGTAACAGAAAACGAAGATCCATAAAAAATAAAGGAGAAACTAAAGAAGTCACTGGAGAACCAAAAGTCTTCGTACAACAAATCAGAAGTACACAAACACAAAAAAAAATATCAAAATAAAAAAGGGGGTACTTTCACTTTCAGAGAGTCAGACTGAGAAACGTTGGGGTACCTGATACGTCAGGTACCTTAAGAGGTCTGACGTTCCTCTAGTCTGACGTTCTTCCAGAGACATGACCTCACCCATCGGAAAGGGAAGAGGTCCCCTAGAAGGGTTGGGTCCTTAGCTTGGGTCCAGAGGGTGTAGCGTCCGCCGAAGAAATGGTTGACTCACGTCAACTATAGATAAGAATATCGTAACACCAACATTTACTACGGACTTTACTAAAGTTAAGAAAGACTAAATGTTTCCGAACTATACACTGGGTCCTACACCGGATAGGACCTCTTACAAGACACACGTGAAACTCTTCTTTCACGTTAGATGACAAAATCCTACTTTACGGGATATCTATAGTTAATCTAGTTTGACTAGGTTATATAGTAAATTTTGAACACAATGGAATAATTAAAAGAAAGACCTACTAGACAGGTAACCACACTCACGACTCAATTCGGGGTGTAATAATAACACAATGACAGCTAAAGGGGAAATTAACAACGATCGTAAAAGGAATACATAACTTCACGAGGAAACGAACCACGTATGTATAAATATTAACGATTTAGAGGGGCCTAACTAGTAACACATCACAGGAAACAACAGAAATAAAATCTCGGAGTATATACTATATACATCACGACGACGACGACGACGACGACGGCGACGATTCAAAGAAGTCACCACAGGTTGAGACACGCTGGGGCATTCACCGTCGGGTGGTCCGAGGGGGTAGGGACCCTAAGAGGTCCGTTTTTTTGACTTCACCCAACGGTAAAAGAAGAGTTTACGTACTTTCACTTTTCACTTTCACTTCAACGAGTCAACACAGACTGAGAATCGCTGGGGTACCAGACACCAGGTGGTTCGAGGAGACAGGTACCCTAAAAGGTCCGATCTCACGACCTCACCCCACGGTAACGGAAGAGGTATACATCACGATGAGAGTGAAATAAAACTAAAGGTGAACGTACCTCATAGAAAACGTCGGGGTTGAAAGTCATTCATACACAGGAATCCAGACTCCAGAGAACACCTCTCGTTTATATCCCCAGAACAAAGACATAGGTAAGTCGGGTAGACATCGGAAACCAACCTCGTAATTAGGTAAATGTAAATTTAATTAATAACTATATATACTAGGATAATGGTAAAAGAAATAACCAAACTCAAACTAAAACACCGGAAAATAAAAAAGAAATAATATATTATCATAAAGGATAGAATCTTTACAGAAATTGTAAAAAACACTTCGACCAAATCGACACGATTGAAGAGAATTAAAACCTAACAGACATTTAGAAAGTTTAAAAGGAAGTTTAGACTTACTATAGGAACGACCTATCTCATTAGACCGAGGATCAAAAAAAAAAAAAAGAAAAAAGGGAAAGTAATGAAATTTACATAGGACGGTGAAGTAAGACGGACGTCTCAAAGATAACTTTTTAGTCGATAATAAGAATACACCTAGGGAAACATACAATAAACAAAGAAAAGTGAATAACAAAAATTTTAAACAAGAAACACAAATTAAAAACAATCAAACTAAGTATACACAGAACCACATACAAAGGAACCCAAATAAGTACCATACCCTGAGACACCCTAAGGATTCAACCCACCGATAAAGGAGAGGGTACAATTCCTTCAAAGACTCATATTAGAGGAGTTTATAAAGGTGTAGGGAAAAGACGAGAAGAAGACCCGGATGAGATTAAAGTTACACCTACATTTATTGCAACAGGGTCTCCGGAGACTCTGGTAGGAGTAAATAAAATAAAAGAAGACGGGACCAAATCAATAAAGGTGAGAAGATAAAAAGGTCGAGTGAATAGACAAGAAGATTGATTAAATAAGACGATAATGAAGGGAGATCACATACAAATTAGAGTAAATAACACAATAATTAACGACTAACAGATAAGAAGATAAGATGATTTATACAGAATTTGTAAAGAACATAGAAGACCTAGAGAATACGGAAATCAGATAAATAGATACGGAGCTAAAATAAAGGTCCTAAAACCTAGTAGTAATGATAGTAATGGGACGTACGAAAAAGTCCATTTAACGAATAAAGGAAAGTATAAAAACCGACCACCAAAATATGACATAAGAAAGTAAACGAGGTACAAACAGACAGAAAAGTAAAACGAATTAAATGACACAAACCCCAGAAGATAGATATCCGGTCTTCCAACATCCAGGAGAATTAACACCTCAGACAGGGGTACTCACCCAAACCTGGGTACGAAACAATTTCAAAGGACCAACCTCCCTAAACACGGACAAGAGACCACCTACCTCGACCTGTAACAGAGAGACCTCCCGTTACGGTACAGGTCACCACACAAAACCACGAAGACACCCGAACCATACCGAAACCCGTCGGAAGACGATTCCCCTTCCCAACACAAGGAGAAACCGATTTCCAGACGTCACTCCATAGACCGTGACGTCGAACGACCGGATACCCACCCCGAACAAGAATCACAAATCTACCTCCGGAAACCCTCTTAAGAGTGGTCAATTACAAAGTATCACAGACCTCAAGAGATCACCAGGTCTCAGGATCTGAAGACAGAGGGTGGAACCATTAAGTCCGGGTCGGGGGTTCTAAAGTATACGGTGTGTAGAGTCGTCTGTTTAGGGGTTCTGATTACCACTTTGTTGTGAGTTATCGGTTCTTGTGGGTTTCTCTGAGTGTGTGAAAGTTTCTCCTTTCTTCTCTCTTTTTTCTCCCACCCCTTTCCTATCTTTGACCTCAGTTTCTCTTCTCTCGTCAGTTCGGTTATTTGTTTGGGTATTCACTTTTACTTATGATTTTTGATCTGATCGTTTTAATGTTTTATTTTTTACACCTTTTGTACTTCTTCTTGATCTGTCATGATATTTTTTATACTTATTTTATTTTAATTTACTTAAATAATTTTTATAGATAAAAGAATTTTTCCTTTTATCCAATACTTTTATCTTTAATTTCCTGGTTTTTCTTTCTTGTTGTCATCTTGTTATACTATTTTTATTATTTTTTTCTTTTTAATATATATCTCACACTCCTCTTACAGAAGTACTAAGAAGGAAAAAATAGAACTGTGTCACACACGAGGTTAGTTAGAGGGATGAGTCCTTTAGGAGGTTATAAAGATGTCTCAAGAGACTTGGACGACACCCGTTACACCCCATTCGAGTCTGAGTCTTGAACGGAATGAGGTCGAATATGAACGAGGGTATAAGGTGTCAACAGGGATTTCAGGTCAGAGTCCGGTTAACTTCCCTAAATTCGGTGACGTCCTGGAGTAAGGGGAGGAAGAAGAAACCGAGGTGTAGGAACCACAAGACGAGACCAAGACCCACAGGGACGAGTATCCGACGGAAGACCAACCACAAAGAAGTGGTGGGTCTGTTCTCTCCACTTCCGGTTCCGAATAATCCCGAGTGAACAAGTCAAATCGAACCCTCTCCCTCACTATACCGTCGGTGTATACCCTGTATGACCTTCACGGATACCATTAACTCTAGGTGGTCTACAATAATGTTAGACTCCATACGGTACATAAGAGGATCTCCTTAACTGGGGTGAAACACACAGGGATCTTTCTCGGTTCGTCGAATCCGAGGGTCGTTCCACACACGTCATCGGACACGGTTGAATAACAAGTGAAGACCTAAGCCCTGGTGTCGTCGTTGCAAAAGAGACAACGGAGTCCGTGGGAGGAACCGAAACCGTCATCGATCACCGAATACAAGGGGTGAGACCCTACTATTTGACGTCAATACAGATCAAGGTGGTGAGCGTGACCACGAGGACGGTCGAAACCACTGGTGGTGGTCCGTATATCGGTGACAGACACTCTCACACCTTCATCTCACAGGACCACCGTCACTAGAGAACGAAAAGGCCCATCGGGTCGGAAGGGACTTGAGGGAGTCGACACAGTATGATTGAGAGAGTCTCATGTAAATGCTATCGGTTGGGATCAGGAGAGGGACTGAGGGTATCGTACTCGGACTCGGACTCAGAGGACGGGGGTGAACAATACCCACACCCGTACACTCCTCGAAGATCCGACCTTTTCACGACAATCCGTTACTAGAGACCACTTAAAAGAGACGAAAAGGAGACCTCGTGGACAACGACGTAAGGAGTGACCTTAAGACTTTGAAAGAGGAATTAGGGGGGGACTCCTCCAAAGGTACACACTCCTTTGAAAAGGAAGAATTATTGAGGGAGGGACTCCACGTCCAGGGGTAGGTATTTAGTAAACGGAGAAATAAACAGAAATAGAAAAAGGGATGGAGTAAGACTGAACGGTAATCCACCGAGTCTTCAAAAGACGGCGTCTTTTGAGTCCAAGTTAGTCACCCAGTCCTTCTAGGGGACCTCTTCCTTTACCGTTGGGTGAGGTCATAAGAACGGACCCTTTGAGGTACCTGTCTCCTCGAACCACCCGATGTCAAGTACCCTAACGTTTCTCAGCCTGTGCTGACTCGCTGATTGTGTGTAGAGTAAGACTCCTCTGACCGAACGGAAAAACCTTCAGACTCCAGAAGACGGACACAAGTCCACAAGCCATCCTCAACGAGGTGTACGTCTACTTAAAAACTATATAAACAATCGTTCTTCAACCAGAGGGGTAGAATAAAGAGATGATAGAACTTTTAGAGGGGACTAAGTAAGAAAGGTTTATCGTTGTTGTCTTCTGATTATATGTCATCGGATATAAGTCTTCCAAGAGTACGTTTTTATAAAATTATTTTCTCTTGTTTATTTCTTTGACTGGAAAGGTTATGTTTTACTTTCTTCTGTCTTTGAGACCAATGCTCCGTTTACGACAATATTTACGGTCAAATGTTTCCACTTCGTTCTTTCATTGAACCGAAACTTTTATCTCCTTTTTATTTTTGAATTATTAACTCATTTGTAAATCCATGTTGTAATTTGTCATTTTTTTTTGAAAAATTCAAAAATTTTTTGAGTCCCTTATATTTCACTATAATTGTATTTCCATTCTTAGTGTCTACTTTTTCGTTTGTTATTAAAAATAATATTCATCATACTTCACTATCTTATACTTGACGAAATTTGATTTATTTGTTTTTGATCTGAAAGAAAAGTCGAAACGGTGTTTGATAAGACACTAAACTACCTTTAATAAAAAGTCCAAATAACTAGTATGTTATAGACACTACAAAAGTATGAGTTTTAAAAAGAAATAACTATTTAGAAATTCAACAAAGTCAACTTTAATTACTTCACCAAATAGATTAAGGATATCGATCCAACTGTCACTATTAAATATACTAATTTTTTTATCGTTATGGGATATGATTACGACACGAATCAATGAGTCAGTACAGGTTTAGAAACGTTGAGGTACCTGACATAAGGTGGTCCGAGAAGACAGGTACCCCTAGGAGGTCCGTTCTTATGGTCTCACCCATCGGTATGGGAGGAGGTCCCTTTAGAAGGGTTGGGTCCCCAACTTGGGTCCAGAGGGTGTAACGTCCACATAAGAAATCACAGACTCGGTGGTTCCTTCGGGTGGGATATGATTATGACAAAAAGTTTTACGGGAAAGTTGGAACTGGAAGAAATTGGGACTAGTATTGGGACACATTATTCATACTACCCTTTAATTATCTTTTACATTATTTTGAGTTTCGACTATTCACTAAATGGTTTCCGGGGGTCGTCACATAATTGTGTTTTATTATTATATATTCAAGATAATTCATTTTGGATCCCAAAATTTAATGTAAAGGGGGGTATAACTGTGAATAAACTTCTCGTTGATTACCATTCACTGTAAGTCGAAACATAATACTCCATGACAGTTACCGATTCTTTTGTATATATACATTACATTTTTACAAACGTAAACCTCTCAAATTTAAAAAACTCTTAAGAACCTTATTCCCTCATTATCAGTAGTCCTTTAGTGTCCCTTTCAAATCTACAAGACCCATTGAGACGGTACATACTTCTTTACTCTTATCTAGTACCCAAAACTTCCTTATTTTTACATGTCTTTGTTTAGATAATTTCTCTACCGTTACGGTCAGGTGGAATAGACAGAGGACTCTTTGGACATACGGTCGTTTCTTCGTTGTCGATCTTGGTCTGTACCTCATCGACTGACCAAGTCTTAACTCTTTCCTCGTCTTGTTCCTACATATAACGGTGGGACGAACAAATTAAATATACGTCTCACGCAATACGCTTTACGACCCGACCCACTTGGTGTGTAACCTAAGTTCTAACGGTCCTCTTTATAGTTGTTGGAGTCTATACGTCTACTATGGTGATATTTCCGTCTTTCACTTCTCCATTATTTCTCGGAGAACTACTCCCACTTTGTCCTCTCACTTTTTTTGACCGAATTTTGAGTTGTAAGTTTTTTACTTCTGGTACCGTAGGCAAGGGTAGTGAAGTACCGTTTATGTACCCCTTTGTTACTTTTGTCACTCTCTGAAATAAAACCCCCCGAGTTTTATAGTGACGTCTACCACTGACGTTGGTACTTTAATTTTCTGCGAACGAGGAACCTTCTTTTAAGACTGTTTGGATCTGTCGTATAATTTTTCGTCTCTGTAATGAAATGGTTGTTTCTAGGTAGATCAGTTTCGATACCAAAACGGTCATCAGTGCATACCTACACTGTCGACCTGACATTTCTTTCGACCGGTGGTTTCTTAACTACGAAATCTTGACACCACAACCTCTTCTGAGAACTCTCAGGGAACGTGACGTTCCTCTAGGTTGGTCAGGTAGGATGTCCTTTAGTCGGGACTTATAGGTAACCTTCCTGACTACGACTTCGACTTTGAGGTTTAAAAACGGTGGTCTACACTTCTTGACTGAGTGACCCCTTCTAGGACTACAACCCTTCCGGACTTCCGTCTTCTCTTCTTCTGCCGTCTCCTACTCTACCAACCTACCTTAGCGGCTGAACTACCTGTACTCAAACTGGTTAGAGGTCCTCAACCACTACCGGTCCCTCCGGACCGCACGTCGTCACGTACCCCAGCGTTTCTCAGTCTGTTCTGACGTAAGGTCCCTTCGGGTACCTAGATAAATCTAACCACGTTTACATTAACGCCAAAGTCTACACGTAAAATGTAGTAATATTGATCCAAGTTTGTGTAGAACTATTGAGCTTTATCCTTGGTAATGTTAGTTATGTAAAAACGGTGACTCTTTATTCCTTCAGTTAAACAAATAAGGACATCACATTTTTGGGTACAAAACCCTTATCTACTCGAGAACCTTTCGTAAAAGACGGAGGACGACCAACACCTTCACAAAAGGGACGTTTTTCAACAGTTCTTCGAAAACAAGTTCGTTTTAAAGAACTTGGTAGTGACGTAACATGGAAACAATCGTCAAGGACCCGGTTTGCGTGACAACTACAACGTTCAACAGAGGTGACGAAATACTGGGTAAAACTTGAACTTATTCTTTTAACGATCTTAAACAAAAAACAGATTGTATTAAAGGTACCAGATTTGATATATATTTTATTTGTCGTTTATTCAGTAATCGTTTTTTTTTTTCGTTTGATACGAGTAATTTTACTACGTATTGTATTGGTGTAAATAAATTCTTACGTAAGGTTGTAGTCTACCGTTTCACATTGTTACGTTTTGACGTTAAAACATGGTTGGATTATTATTCGTCAATTTAGGATATACATCCAGTCCTTCGTTGTCAAACTTGACCTGTACCTTGTTGTCTGACCAAGGTTTATCCTTTTCCTCATACGGTTCCGACATATAACAGTGGGACGAATACACTGAATATATGTCTCATGTAGTACTCTTTGCGACCTGACCTTCCTGTTCGACCCTAGTTCTAACTGTCATCTTTATAGTTATTGGAGTCTATACGTCTACTGTGGTGGGAATACCGTCTTTCAGTTCTCCTTAATTTTTCGGAGAACTACTTTTACTTTCTCCTCTCACTTTTTCAACCGGATTTCGAGTTGTAAGTCTTTTACTTCTAGTACCGTAGACGAGGGTAGTGAAGTACCCTTTATCTACCCCTTTGTCACCTTTGTCACAGTCTGAAATAAAAACCCCCGAGGTTTGTGTGACGTCTACCACTGACGTCGGTACTTTAATTTTCTGCGAATGAGGAACCTTCTTTTCAATATTGGTTGGATATATCGTATAACGTTTCGTCTCTGTAATGAAACGGTTATTTCCAGACAGATCAGTTCCGATACCAAAAAGGTGACCAGTATATACCTATACTCTCAACATGACACTTCTTTCGACTCGTTGCTTCTTAACTACGAAAACTTGACACCACAACCTCTTCTGAGAACTCTCAGGGAACCTGACGTTCCTCTAGGTTGATCAGGTAGGATTTCCTCTAGTCAGGACCCAAAAGAAACCTTCCTGACTACGATTTCGACTTTGAGGTCATGAAATCGGTGGAGTACGCTTCTCAACTGAGTAACCTTTTTTGAAACTATGACCCTCCCTAACCCCCGTCCTCCTCTTCCCCTACTGTCTCCTACTCTACCGACCTACCGTAGTGACTGAGCTACCTGCACTCAGACTCACTTGAGGCCCTCAACCACTACCTGTCCCTCCGGACCGTACGACGCTAAGTACCCCAACGTTTCTCAACCTGTGCTGACTCGCTGACTTGACTTGACTTGACTTTCGTTCCAACATCCTATTTCCGATTACATGTTTCCAATTAATGAAAGTATATGTGATCGTCATTTGTTCACTTTAGATTTTAATTGTAGTTTTATGGTAAACATAATCGTTGGGGGAAACCACAGGAATCAGTGTATCAGTACAGACGGTCCGAGCAGAGAGGTACCCCTAAGAGGTATACTCTTATGACCTCACCCAACGGTATGGGAGGAGGTCCCCTAGAAGGGTTGGGTACTTAGTTTGGGTCCAGAGAGTGTGACGTCCATCTAAAAAATGGTAGACTCAGTGGTCCCTTCGGGCACTTATGATCTATCGAATAGGGAAGAAAGCCCCTAGAAGGGCTGGGTCCTTAGTTTGGACCCAGAGGACGTAACGTCCACCTAAGAAATGGTGGACTAGATGGTCCCTGCGGAATTTTCTTTGATGGATCTATATTTAGGTTGTTTTGAGACTACTTACTTTAGTTTCCTTTCGATTTATTTACCTCTCTATAAGGTACAAGTACCTATCCTTCTGATTTATAACAATCTACAGTCGATAAGGGTAGAACTAGATATCCAAATTACACGGGGTTAGTTTTAGGGTCTTTCAATAAATCATCTATCACTGTGTGATTAAGATTTCAAACATACCTCTCCACTACCTGGGTCTTGTCGGTTGTGTGATAACTTCCTCTTCTTGTTACAACATCCTGACTGTAATTGACTGGACGATATTTCGTTGTCACTAGTTCCGTCACACCCGGACCGTTGCCTTGTCTGTCTCTCTAGTCACCTGGTTTTGTCTCTCGGGTCTTTGTCTGTGTGTGTTTGTATCGGTTGTCTGGTGACTGTCACCTCGTTCCTGTCAGAGTTGTTTACCACGACTTTGGTGGTCTGCAAGTGTACGTTTCTTGAATTAGACCTGTGTTTGATACGTGGGAAGTCGTTTGAATTGACTCTGACCCAGTATTTACATTTACAATCCGTGTTTCGATACTTTGAGGATCTCCTATCACATCCTCTTTTGATTCTACTGGAACCCATATAATACCGAAAAATCTACGTCATAGTTTCCGTACTAGGTACTTTCTTTTATAACTGTTCGACCTACCTGAAGTAATTTTAACTTTTGAAGACGAGACCCTTTCTAATACAGTTATCATTCTCTTCTGTTCAAAGTCTGTCCCTCTTTTATAAACGTTTTCTGTGTAGACTAGTTCCCGACAATAGGTTTTATTTGGTTTTTGAGAAATTGTAAGTCGTTATCTCTTATGTACTGTTTGTCTGTAATCCTTTTTTACCTGGTGTCTGGACTTGTCTATAGAGTCGTTTTCTTCTATATGTCTACCGTTCATTTGTATACTTTTCTACGAGATGTAGTAAATAGACATCCCTTCACATTCCCGTCTTTCCGTCCGTCCCTTGTCCTCGGGAAGGGAGCCATGGGGAGTTTCAGACGTCGACGAGACCACCCTCAGTCCCCGCGTCGACCGGGGACAAGGGATTAGTCGGACAGTCGTGATTCCTCGACCATCCTCGAGGGTAACCACAATACGACCACCGACCTAAACCTCCCCCAGGTTCGGTGGGCCGAGGGGAACCGGACCCCACGTCGACGACACCTTCACGTCCCAGAGTACCTGGGGGTGGGAGGAAAGACACAGGGGGAGGAATGTTGTGTCGTAGGAGTCGTCCACCTCGGGTTCGTTCACCCAAGTCTCCCATCCGAACCCTGATCAGAATATCGTCCCAGTCCGACGCATTTAACATCTGTCACACCTGTCGGTACCTGTCACCCGTCCCATCCCCCATATCGTGAACCGACACACAAGACACCGACACGTCCCGGCACTGACACACCTCCCGTACACAGACTCACACATTCGTCCGTACTCCACACACGTGACAATGGTCACTTCGCTTAAGTCGGTTGCCACGTCCACCCCCTCTCGGCACGGTGACACACACGTATCGTGGATTTCCAAACCCGGGTGGCGGGGTACACAATACGAGTCTGGGAGTCATTGAAAGTCCATGGTCTCGAAAGACGACAGGGGGCAGGACGTGAGATAAGTCGTAGAGGGGTCGATCACCCAACAGACGGGGGCAGTGGGAAGGTTGGGGCAGGGGTCGACGTCCCTCCCGTCCGAGGACCCAGAGTAGGGAGGTAGGGGGAGGGTCCGACCTCCCTCTCGCCCGAGGACCCAGAGTCCTTTCCTACGAGGACCCTCGAAGACGACGGAACCCGGAAGTACCCACAACTACGTACCTAAGGGACTCCACTGGAACCCTCCACGGTCACGAGAAGAATGGGGTAAATGTCTCCTTTCTTGCTTCGAGTCTCCCCAAGCCCCTGAAAGACCCCTGACTTCACGGGGAGACTCGGAGGTAGATCTTCAGACCGACACCGACTGTCTCGTCGGAAGTCTTCGGACCGAAGTCCCGGGGTTTACCAGACGGGGGTGTAGGGACGGATGAAAATCCCGGTCGGACGAGTAGAGTGGGGGTACGACGGGAACGAGTACCCGTGTCCCAGAGACGTTGAGGGACGGAAACACGTTCCGGACCACGGTGGAGAAGAAACTAATACCCCGGTAGTGACAGACGACCGACGATTGGACCACGGTCCTGGAAATTACGGGGAGACCCCCGGACTCTGGGTACTTACCCACTGGACAGTTATCCTCCACCTCCGGACTCACCGCCCTCCGACCACCTGGGACCTGTCAATCCTGGAGGTCGGGAAGGGAGGTGTCGACTACCGACTCGTGGGTGACGGTCCACGACCCGAATAGGGATGTTGGGTAATATGTCTCGTCCGGTGTCTCTGGACACATGTCGGAGGTCCAGGGAGGACGAGGTGGAAGGTCGGGAGTGCAGAGGTGACTCCCGGGTGTAATCCCGATCTTACACCTGAGGGAATTCGAACCCCGACCCCCACGGTGGTCCCGAGTTCCCCCGACGACGGTAACGACCAGTGTCGGGTGTACCAGAAGTCGTAAGTCTCCGGTGGAAAGACACGGAGTCAACGAAGACTACAGTTTCGTCCTGAGAGTCCTCCAAATTCCCTCTGGTAGCTCTATTTCGGGACCCCTGGGTCCGCCCGCACGTGTAAGCAAAGACCAAGACGTGTACCTGTAGTCGGGAGCGAGTAAGGGCCACAGCACGTCCCACTGAGGTCGCTCCTTAGTCTAGGTCTTCGAACCCTATGGATCACACCGGTCCCAAACACACTGTGTTTCTTTCGGTCCCCGGTGCCTCCCAGCCCCCACCGGGGTCTGGGACGGACTCCTTGTTCCATCTTCGACCGGTCACCGACCACGACACGGTCACCCTCGACGACCCCAAGTCGTAACGGTCTCCGCTTGGTAACCTTTTGCACGTAAGTAGAAGAAAGTTCTTTGAGAAAGATCCGGGACGACCCCGGTGTCTTTTCCCCACGGACCTATATGAACTCCTGAGGACCCCGGACCTTCCGGACCTTTCGGACCTTTGTCTGTCACCCCGGTCCCGACTTCAGTCACCCGGAGGATGACACGGGGACCACGGACCGAGTCTTTACGACGACGACGAGTACTACCACTACCACCAGTGAGAAGAGATCCGAGAAATATGTGAACAGTCAGGAAAGTCGTTAGTACAGACTTACGGGTGCGTAATGTCTACCCCTGGGCTCCGGGACTCTCCGGACACTCGACGGGTCCCAGACCGGAGCAGACTCGACGTCAGGATCCTAACGTGTAGAAACCGCGTGTCCGTCCCAACACCTGACCGACCCCCTCGTACCCCTCCCGTGACTTGCGGGAGTGTCCCGGGGGCTCCTGTCCGGGTCCGCCTCCACAGGGAGTCTCCACAGTCGAAGGGACCGGAACTCCAGCTCACTCTACTCCTCGACAAACCGAGAGTCCTCGAACGACTCCGACCTCGTCTCAGACCGTATGTGGACCTGTCCGGACCCCCTTCCGTCCCTCTGGCACCGAGTCTCCCCGACGGTCCACAGATCTGTGCGTTGACTCCTCGACCTTAGACTCGGGTCTTGACCGTGTGACGTTTCGGGTACGTTTCGGGTACGTCGAGACACCCAGCGTCCACTCGACGAAGGGTGAAACGTTTGCGGCTGTACTTTCGGAAGTGACACCGGTGTACGACTCACCAACACACTTCCGGGCCACGACCCGGGGTGTAGAGTTAGCGGGTCGGGGGGAGTCTCCCGGACAGACGTGGACAGAATGTCTACTCCTGTAACTCCGGGACTCTCCCCGGGTACGACGGGAGACCGTCGGTCTTAAAATCGACCGAGTCAAGGGTCCCAGAGTCATCTTCGGTCCCTAATGCCCTACGGACTCCCTACCCGTTCCCTAAGGGCTTGGCGGGGGCAGGTCACGACGACACCGGCCCTCTACCCGGGGAACAGACACTCCCACTGTCAGTCTCCAGTCGTCGTCCTGTGGTTCAGAGAAGTGTGAACAGGGACACGACTCCCGACCCGGGAACCTCCGTGGTCTCGGTTCGTTCGACCGGAAGTGTCGACAGACCTTCCACCCGACCCACAACTCAGTCCCGGTGGAGTGTTCCACTTCCACGGGGTGTACCGAAGAGGAAGTCCATCGTCATCCTTGACCGATACGACTCGATAAGAGAGGGGGGTGGGAGGGGCCCTCGACGAGGGAAGTACGTGACCTCCCAGTGGTCCCGTACCTAACCCCGTGTAATGGTCCGTCCCAGTATATAGACCGAAGGGAAGGACCGACACACTGGTACCCACTCAGGGAAGTCGAGAGACTCGGAGTCAAAGGAGAAGACATTTTATCCTTACCATTACTCAGGGGGTGGACACCCCGAGATGACCCCTCCAGACACGACACGTCGTTTCCGGGTCCGAAACCCCCGCCAGACCGTCCCTAATCAGGGGTCGAGACGTAGAATATCCGACACACCGGAACCTCTTGAGTGAAATTGAGAGTTAAAGTAATAGACGGGCTGCCCCTGTCGTCGCCAGGAGGGAGGCTCCGAAAGAGTCTAAGTCACTTGTCTATCCCGTTTCGGGGACGTCTACACTCGGGCTCCAGACCGGGTCCGAGGACTCGTCCCAACAATCGTGGAGCTGAACCGGACTGCGACGGGCCACCGACGGACACCCCTCGTCGTGTGACGACCAAGGTAGACCACTCTATATTTATCGTCTGTTACAAACGGTCGTTCCTATACGGAGGTAGGAGTCGGTTGTCCAGTCACTCCGACTACTCGACCAGTACCCGTGCCTTTCCCCTACCCTCGAGTACTTATTTAGTAGTGTGCCGGACCCGGTGACGGGACCGGAGTTCCGTCGCGCAAATTAATCGCGGAATTATCCGTCGTTTCTCACTGAGTACACACCGAGGCGGTTCACCGGGGACCAAACGGTTCACGGACCACAGACCTGGCGACAGGAGACCCCGGACCACTTGGACGTCCCGTCAGGGTGCGTCAGGGGCAGGGACGGACGACGGAACGGTCCACCTGAGGGACCTGAGGTTTCCCGGGGGTGTGGTGCCTGTAAGACGGGTGACCCAGCTCCTGACCGTCGGGAGTGACCGAGTTCCGGTCAGTCCGGTCCGGTACTCACCTCTGACCCAACTCGGACCGGGCTCGGACCGGGAGAGTCAGGAGGACGAGGAGAAACACAAGTCACCAAACTAAAAAAAAAGGAAAACTTGGTTCAAACGAGGTGGAATCGGTCAAGGACGGTGTAATGGTCCCACTGATTCGGTAGAGGTAGTGGGGTGTCGGTGTTGGTCCCAGTCCACTCCCTGAATTCCCGTACGTGTATCGGAGTTGTACACACGTACCGACACAGTGTGGAGTATGTGTACACACATGTGTGTGTATGTGTATGTGCTCACGTTCTTGTCTGTGTATCTCTGAGTGGGTTCCCACAAGTCGGGACCACACTACCTCCGTGTCTACAGGGGAGCACTGTTGTGTCAGGTCTGGGGAAATGACTACAAGGGTCTCCTCGTCCCTACACATCTGCACGTGGAGAACCACACACTCGAAACACGGAGTACGGGACTAGAGACGTACTCTCGGTGGAGACCAGTGTGTCGACACGGTACTTGGTGTCTTGGGACTGAGGGTCGGTGACGTCGGAGGTCGAGGGTGTCGTGAACGAAGGACGACAGAAAGAGACCAGAGCAGGGTTCACTTGACGGACGAGGGTTTAGGAGGTGAGATCGAGACAAAGACCCTTTTGTTTGACCCCGATCCTCGCACATGTGGGACTGTGAGGACCTCAGTGTACGTGGGGATGGGGTCCGGCAGACAGGTACGTCCTGTGCGCCTATACACACACGTACGGAAACACACGACCTGACCCGAGACCCGTGACACACATCTGATTGTCCGTCCGTCCGTCATCTTGACCCAGGGAAAGTGTCTAAACCTTTATTCTCTCCCTAATCAGTATATTTGTACACGGAGTCTCCATCTTCTCCCGTCCGACCTCGGTCGTTCCGGCCCTGGAACACTCCCTCCTGAGGGGTCAGGGCCGGTGACCACCACGACTACCACGTCTACTTCCACCCTCGTCGGAGGGGTAGGGAACCGAAGACCAGTCCACGGGGGCGGGGACCCTTACGTGCTGAAGAGATCCTACAGGTCGGACTCCTATTGTGACTGATCGGACATCGAAACCCCGTGACCTAAGAGAGAGACAACATACGAGAATCCCGTCACAGAGTCCTAAAAACTTTCCACGTGTCTCAACCACGATTTATTTTCAAGGTCCATCCTCTTTCGAAAAGGATCCCGAGAGTCACCGGTGCAAAGGACGAGAACCCCTTTGGTGGGGGTGTTAGCTGGAGTAGAAGGACCCGTGTCCGAGTCTCTCCCGTCTACCGAGTTCCGGTGTGTCGTGTCGTCCCGGATTATGCCAGGTCTACGGTCCGAGGACAGGGGATCAGAACCCGAGAGTCGTCGGGGACGGAAGGGTGTCATAATCAAACGGTACTTCCTCTCCGTCCGTCCCTTCCGAAGGACATCCTCCGTCAGGACTCGGGGAACGTCTTTTAAAACAAAAAAAAGGGACCTCTGTAGTCCCGGTCTGTACACCAGTCAAGGGTTCAGAACCAAAGGTACCGGGACTTAGACCTGAGGTCACTAAGGATGGGTCGGGACCCACCTGGTTGACGCACCGGGACCCGTACTACGAGTGGGAGAGACTCGGGATCAGACAACACTAATAGACTTCCTTGGTATCACACTTACCTTTATAGTACACAGTGGCACAGGTGTACCTACGTCAAGGTCAACAATGCCAACCTCTCGCAGACACGACCACTCCGTCGAGACTCCGACGCCACCCAGTCTTCCAGTCTACAGGAGATCGAACGACGGAAAGATGGGTCTCGGAGTCAGAGGACCTCGTTCCGTCCTACACTCTCACAAAGGAGGTTTTCGGTAAAGACCCCACACCTAACAGGAACAACGACCACCCACTCTTTCTCCTGTGAACCCACGGGGACGGGAGGGGGTGGTGTACGTCGAGATCGGGGTGATGGAGGGAGGCCAAGGAACTCGTGCACCTCACTGTAGGGTCGGAGACCCGGAAACAGGAACGAGAAGGGTGAACGTTCTTACGGCAACGGAGGAGGACGTCCGGAGTTCAGTGTACAGTGGGGGAGTCTTTCCAGGAGGACACGGGTGAAACGGAGACCTTACTGGGTCAAGAGAAGAGAGGTCGTGTCAAAAACAAACGGAACGGGGGTGCGTTAGAACCGGGACTCGTGGCACAGACGTGTGTCACCTCCAAGTCCGCCACAGACGACTCACTCACTTACAGGTCAGGCAACTCGTCCGGGATTGTGGAGCCGACACGAGGACCTCGGGTCGAGAGGTCTCCTAGGACCCGCCTTACTACCCAGTACGCCTTCGGGTGGGACAAAAGGGTCTGAGGACTAGAGTCTCATGTCGGAGGTCGGGTAGGGTCCCACTTAGGACCTGGACTCTCCGGACAATCCGGAAGGACCACTTAGAAGACAAGGGTTTTATTTCGGTCTAAATATGCTACTCCTCCCCCTCTTCTCCCTCCGACTCTATTATTGACAGGGAGACGAGGGGATCACTCATAGACCCAGTCACCTCGTGACTCCGACCCTCGACCCGGCACAGGACGTACTGGAAACGGACCTTCCGGAGTGTAACACGGGTCTGACGGTACTCCGTTCCGTCGGGATCCAGTCCTCCCAAGGAATCTCTCCTCCACCGACCTACGTCTCCCTGTCTCCGGTCCAGCACCCATACCCCGAACCTAGACGACGAGTCTCGGACCACTACCACCTGTGTCACGAAGAGAGACGTTGAATGAGGGAGGAACGAGTTTCTGTGCACCCCGTAGAGTGGACCCGACAAGAACCTACGTCGAGGTCCGTGAGTTGTCTTCGATCCGTAAACTAAGGTTCCAAGACTCTTGGCACGACGCCCCCGGGTCGTCCTCTGAGTCCCTTTAGAACCTACCGAAGGATCTACTCCGTAGGAACCTTTAACTTTCCACTTTACGTCTCGTCCCGAAAGGCACCCCTCCCGGGTCGAGTCCGACTCCGAGACCCACACCCGTGAGGACTCTACGGGGGTGACTCCTGTCCTCCAAGTGTCAGGGTGACACAGGAAAAGAGAACAACCAAATATTCTCGGGAAATATACGATTCACATAGTCGGGAAAGATATCGTTTGTACATAGTAAATGGAAAGTGAGACGAATCTTACGTAAAATTATTCGTCATAGAACGTATAAAAAATACCACCGGTTAAAAGGTTGGAAAAGAAAGCACCGGAAAGTTCTGGGTCCCACACCCAAAAAAAACAAAAAAAAAAACAGGGAAACAGAGTCCAGAGACGAGAGGACACGTGTAAATCTTTTACAAACTCTGAATTTAATTCAAATTCTAACTATTTAATGTCGACCTTCCTTTTATCTGTGGTGTCACGGAAAGGAATGACGTACCGTGGAGGTTAGAAGAGGTAGACGAGAGGGGAGAACGAGCCTCGCTCCAGGTCAGGTCAGGGAGGTCCCTCCCTAGACACCGGGAGGGGGACGTCTCGCTCAGTCTCCGAGTCTCTACACCACTACCCTTCCACACGCCCTGGTCCTATAAAGGTCGAGATACATGATTGGACTACTTTGGGTAGTACTGGTGTACTTTATCTATTGTAACAAATGGGGTAGAGTGACCACTCTTTTGACTCGAGTCTCAAATATACTCAACGAGTTTCCGTAGGTCCTTCCCTGTCTCTGCTCTAAACTTACGTTTGGTATGATGGAGACTAAAATATGAAGGTTTGAAGAGACCGTGGGGTAACGGGAACCCCAATTCAGGTTTGAGTAATTCTACTGCACGTCCCGGAGAGTCGTGGAGACGAAGATATACGTAACCACACTTCACGTATCCATGAGTCGGGTAACGGTGGGACGAAAATCCCACAGAAAGATGTGGGACGAGTCGGGGTTTAGGAATCGTGGGACTTACGTCCACGACCTTCCCGGTCGGGGGAACACATCATCCCTGTCTCAAGTCTCAACCCGTTCGGTACGGGTTCCGGGTCACACACTCCTCTTCTCGGTTACACGTAGGAGGAGAGACCCGGGGACTCACGGGGAACGACACGACACCAGTCAGAGTCGACTCGGGAGAGGTCCCTCAGGGGACGGGCTGACCCAGTGAGAGGAGGGGACCGGAGGTTTCCGAGACTGCCACGGAGACTGGGATAGACAACGCCAACGATGGATCGAGTGACAGAAGGACGAACCGCTCCACGGGAAACGACTGTCTGTGACGACCAGGTAGTGACTCGGGGACCACGGGTCGACTCAGGTCGTCACTCGCTCGTGACTCCTTTCAAACGGCCGGTCTCCCTCCGGGTCTCCCCCGGCCCTCGGATGGGATCCAGTGTGTCACTCAAACTCGTCTCGACCCTCGGGGTACTCATTGGGGTTCTGGGGGGTCCGAGGTCAACGAGGACCCTGTGTTCCTCCGGGTCCCTGTCCCGTCACAGATACTACCGGTGAGATCGTTTCTTGTGCCCCCCAGAGACAGGAGACGAGGAAGGTCCCAGGACCCCGGTTCCTGTGGGACAGAGGGAGGACGAAGATGAGGGGCCCCTTCATATGGGAACCCTCATAAGGGACCACGGACCGTACTGGACAGAAGGTGTGACCCCCGGTTTTGAAGGACGGCACCGAAGTGGAGTCCCGAGTCTCTCATCTGTAAATGGGGAGGACCGGTGAACCGAGTCGGATATGAACTCCAGTCACGTGGGTCGGGGACAAAGGTCCGGTGTCTTAGACTCCCGGAAATCCCCAACCCCAGTGACACCAAGGACATCGGTCGTAAATGACCCGTGGGGACGGTCTCTACTGTGGGGTCCGTGTTTCATCCCCCGTCCCGCCGCTCTGGGGTGAGGGGTGAGTCCCGGAAGGACGGAATCACAGACAGCTCACGTAGGACTCTCGTGGTGTGACCCGGTGTGTCCTCCCACACAGTGGGAGACACTTCCGACCCTCCCAGTCGTAAATGACACACAGACGACGAGACCTGTGAGAAAAACATCGGAGGGGTAAAACGTCTACTCTTCGGACTCCGGGTCCCTTCAAGGGTGTCCCTCGATCGTCCACTAGTCCGGAACTTGTGTTCCGAATCCGAGCGACCAGGGGTTCGGGGTGGGAGGTCCCCTCCGAGAGTCACCACTCCTACCCCTGTACCACCTCGGTTCACCATGGGACGGACACGGGTCACGTGCAGGGGGTCATGTAACGTCGTTCCGACTCGCCCTTCCCCTTCACTAGGTGGATACTGACTATCCTGTCAGGACCCCCTTTTCGTCTCCCGATGGAGGAGAACTACTTTTACTTTCACCTCTCACTTTTTCAATCGAATTTCGAGTTGTAAGTCTTTTGCTTCTAGTACCGTAGACCAGGGTAGTGAAGTACCCTTTATCTACCCCCTTGTCACCTTTGTCACAGTGTGAAATAAACAAACCCGAGGTTTTAGTGACGTCTACCACTAACGTCGGTACTTTAATTTTCTGTGAATGAGGAACCTTCTTTTCAATACTGGTTGGATCTGTCGTATAAGTTTTCATCTCTGCACTGAAACGGTTGTTTCCAGACAGATCAGTTCCGATACCAAAAAGGTCATCAGTACATACCTACACTCTCAACCTGACACTTCTTTCGACTCGTGGCTTCTTAACTATGAAAACTTGACACCACAACCTCTTCTGAGAACTCTCAGGGAACCTGACGTTCCTCTAGGTTGGTCAGGTAAGACTTCCTCTAGTCGGGACCTCAAAGAAACCTTCCTGACTACGATTTCGACTTTGAGGTCATGAAACCGGTGGAGTACGCTTTTCAACTGAGTAACCTTTTCTGAGACTACGACTCTCCCTAACCCCCGTCCTCCTCTTCCCCTTCTATCTCCTACTCTACCGACCTACCATAGTGACTGAGCTACCTGTACTCAGACTCACTTGAGGTCCTCAACCACTACCTGTCCCTCCGGACCGTACGACTCTAAGTACCCCAGCGTTTCTCAACCTGTGATGACTCGCTGACTTGACTTGACTTGGGAGGGAACGACCCTCCGACTCCCTGTCAGAGCGGTAGTGCAGTCCAGTAGGGACAGTCGACGTCTGGGACAGAGACGGAACTGAAAGGAACAGGTCCTGACACTGGGGGGACGACGGCCCCAGGTCGGGGCCACCTAGGTCCCTTAAACTTCCCACCTGCCGCAACCGCACCTTTCTGAACAAATAACTAACTATATGCTAATCTAATTCTTTGACATCGCATCATCCTTCTAATTCACCTCCTTCTCCCGACTTATCGAACCAAATGCGCCTTCCGGTTATTTTAAGGTCTGTTCCTTAAACGTGGTAGATGCAACCCGGTGGCCGCGGGCGAACTTATAGATTCCCACGGAGCGGAATTCGAGGGAAAGTACGCCCAGAATTGTCAGTCCCGTTCATTCATCTGGACCGCTCGGAGGCACGGGGTCCACCTCTAAGTCGGACTTCAATTTCATTTCTCGTCTCTCTCCCTTCCCCTCTCTTCTTCTCTCTCTCTCTCTGTACCCCCCTCGGTCTCAGGGTTCTTTGGTCCGGCTCTCTGATCAAGCTCTTTGACCGGGGTCTTTGACCGGGGACCGGGGACCGGGGGTAGGAAATAACAAGTCTTCCGGAAAATATGAAAACTATTTTGTGCCTCTAGTTACCCATTATGTTTTAATACATCGTAATCGTTGGGTCTAAGAAAGGCATATAGTAAAACATATGTTTTCCAGAGTCCACTAAATGTAATAGAAGACCGGTTCTCCGAACAATTGTGAAAAACCGAGAGAAGGAATTACTTACAATTAAAACAAAGGGGACTACACAAAAAGAAATTAGACGTAGAGGAATTGCGTAATTTCAATGTAGAGATATCTTGTTTCCACGTCACCCTATATTGTTTCTTCCATGAATTGAGTTTCTAGATTACAACGATTATGGTCCAGATGATGAACAAAAAGATATATGGTTGATATAGATTTTTATTTCCTATACTTTTAAACCGTCGTTCGTAACTGGGTTTTTTACTTTGAAAATTAGTCAGGATAAGATTTCTAAAACTGAGGAGCCTTCGAGGATGTAAGGATCCTACAAAATTCGAAGGACACGGAGGACGCCAGTCCTCCGGAGTTTGTTAGTGTACGCGTCGACATGCTCAGGACGTCCGTCCGATCTTTCGGTAGTCTCCCCAAAAACCTAACTTTGTGAGAAAGTTTACGTCTTCTGATTTCGGGACTTAACTGAAAAAGGTCTTTTACAGTCTTCTCACCTTTTCGTCTCGTGTTTTCGGCCGTCTAAAAACAACCCCATGTACGAATCCTTAAAGGTCTCCCCAGGGACTTCAGACTCGTGCGGAACGCATACAGTCGAAGGAAGGAGTACTGGAACAGTACCCGCCCTAAGGAGTGTGACCGAGGGCCGTGGGACGGTCCTTTTAAAAATCACTTGGAGTCTCCCAACCCCCAGTACAGACAGAACACCCGGCACCGGTGGCGTCCCCTTCGACCTTACGACCTTCCCGTAGTCTAGGACCCGAAAACAGGGACTCGAGACACGGAGTGAGACACCGAGACTCAGAGTGAGACATAGAAACACTGGGTCCCGTTCGGAGACGAGACGAGTCTCGGAGACAGAGGAGGAACACCTTACCTCGACCAAAACGAAGGGAGTATCCTCTTTCGAACAAGATCCGTCGTCCCTTCGTCTCCGACTCTCTCGGGTCCCGTCCGTCCGGTTCACTGGGGTCCCTCACCCTCCGGCCGTGAGGAGGTAGACGGGAGGGGTATCGGACCACAGTGGAGGGGACGAGTCTCAAGGTCGGGAACCCCTGGAGCGGGGAGAGTCGGAACCAAAAGGGTAGATAGGGAGTCTCACCCGACACTTCCAACCATATAGTGACTCCGGTCCTTGGGTCGTGTGTCCCGGACTGTGTCACCCACAGGTGAGGTCCCCTTCCTGTTCTCTAGTCTCCGGGTCTTTGACCAATAGCGACAACCTGAAGGTAGCAAAAATCTCCTCGACTACCGTCCCGGGGACCGACGACCGGACCCTTCGTACTCCCTACCCCTTCGTCCCCCGACTCCCGACCCACAGAACCCCACTCGGACCTCACTTCTCTCTGGTCGGTCCGGTGGAGGATTTTCGTGCTCGTCTACAGGGCTCGGTCCTTCACTGAGTCGGTTCCAGTAAGTCGACCATTTTCCGTCTCAACGTTGACTGTGACCCAAACATACGAAGATTTGGGTGGTGACCCTCTTCCGTTACCGTGGGGTGAGGTCATGAGAACGGACCTTTTAGAGTACCTTCCTCCTCGGATCATCCGACGTCAGGTACCCCAACGATTCTCAACCTATACTGACTCGTTGAAGTGAAAGTGAAAAATGAAAGTACGTAACCTCTTCCTTTACCGTTGGGTGAGGTCACAAGAACGGACCTCTTAAAGTCCCTACCTCCTCGGACCACCCGACGGCAGACACCCCATCGTGTCTCAACCTGTGCTGACTTCACTGAATCGTCGTCGTCGTCGTCGTTTGGGTGGTGACCACGACGGAGCCCTCCAAACACCACACCCCGGCCGAGTGTGGTGTGGTCGACCGGGAATAGGGTCGACCTTCTAGGTCACACTGACCTGCTGACGGTTACCACCGACCTTCTCCCACCGGACGTGCCCACGGTACCGGTCCACCTGAGTGGAGGTTTCTGAGGAACTACGGGGGAAGGGTGAGGGGTGACGGGACCGAAGTACCGTGGGACGTCTCCTTCCGTTCCCGACAGAAGAGTGTCGTCCCGGACACCTTCCAAGACGTCCGTCGGTCCACGTCTCCGGCGTTGTGTCCCAGGGGTCACTGAGGACAGAGACACCGTCCTCGCCGTCACCTAGGTTGAAACATCCCAAGGTTACGATACTCCGAAAGGACTGAACCACGGACACTTCGTGGGTGGTTCACAGACCATGTGTCACCCGTAAGTCACTGACAGTCGTCGGTGAAACAGACCCCCGGGTGTAGCGTGACGGAAGGAGACCGAGAGTTCCCAGTAATACTTGTCTGAGTGCCCCAGGAGGTGGAAGGTGCCCCAGACCCCTTTCGTTCGTCTCTACTCCCAAACACACCTTCAAATATTGACAACTCGAGGGGGGTAGTTCCTCTTATTGACATGAAACAGTTGAAGTCCCAGAAGGTCGGTGACTCTGGAGAGGTAGACCACGGACCCTTTACCGTCGGTGAAGATCACGTCGGAACTTTCGTCTGTGAACGAACCACTCGTGGCAATGAGTCTTCTATCCCGAGGTCTCTATTCTGACCCAGTGCCTACACGTGGACAGGTGGGTCAGTAGGAAGGTTGGTCCGTGAGTAGAGAAATGGGTGGACGGGCAGGTGGGTAGGTACGTGGATACACTGGAGAACAGGTGGGAGATAGACACAAGGTAGGTAGATTGAGAAGTGGATGGATGGTTGGGTAGGTCGGTAGAAAGATGGGTAAGTGGTGTGGTAACGGGGTGGGGTCGATACATCGGTGGGTAGGTAGGTAGGTGGGGGTGGACAGGTAGGTAGACAAGTAGACAGGTGGACAGGAAGGTGAGTAGGTAGGTAGGTGAGTGAGTAGTAGGTGAGTGAGTAGGCCAGTGGGTTGAGTAGGTCTGTAAAAAGTGGGTGGATTGACTAGGTGGGGAGATCAGTGAAAGGTAGGTAGGTAGTGGACAGTCCGGGTAAATAGGTAGATTTGTGAACTGGTGGGTGACCATATACATGGATAGAGGAGTGAGTATCCAAGTACGTAGAGGAGTAGGTAGGGAGACAAGTCGTCGAATAAGGGAGTAGAAACAGACTCGTCGTCTGTAAATGACCCACGGACGAGACAAGGTCCGGAAGGGGTCAGAGGGACCTGAAGATTCTAACCGGTCTCTACCCCAGTTCCGTTTCGGTTGAGAGTGTGTTCCACCTTTTCGTGGAAGACCAGGATTGTCTCCTTCGAGTCCAGGTCTCTTAGATTTTCCCGGAGTCCCTTCACCGCCCGAAGGTGATCAAGGACTGGTTACCTAGAGGTCGTAAGGGTAAACGACACTAAACCTCTGACCTGGTGTACCCCACTCCCAGTGGTGTCCTTGTAGGTATTCCTCGGAGAACGTCGTAGATCTATCCTTACGAACCAGTCCTCCACGAACACCCGTTCTTCACCCACCCACCGAAACTAGTAAGGTCTCCATTTTACGTGTCCTACACCCCTTCCTCACCTAAACCCCCGACTTCCCCTCCCTCAACGACCTCACTGATCCGTTTACCAACCCGACGGGTCACTGTGGTGTACACCTTTCCTCCTGGGCTTGGGACTTTGATCTCTTCTCGGTAAAACGTGTGGTGTAGAACTCTCCTCCGAGGTGTAGTGATGATCTCTCATCGAGTAGTTTGGTGTTTATCTCTATTCGGTCGTTTGACATGAATATCTTCTCTGTATGTCGTATTTCGTTGTTCTGTACTCAATGTTGAGGTGTTTTTCTGTCCTGAGGGGGTCCGTGTCGTGTAGATCCCTCCTCGTAGTACCGTGTAGTGTTGATCTCTCTTCGGGTTGGCGGTTTCATCTCTCAACTTATGTGCGGTGTTGATCTATCCACTAGGAGTACACGTTGATAACTCCTCGTGTGACAGTTGTGATCTCTCCAGTTACAGTTATGTACCGTAGATCTTAGATCTTGGTGACTGTGTTGACCTCACCTGTGGGGACAGTGTCCATCTATCCTCGGACGGTGTGTGTAGTGTTAATCTCTTTTCACGGATACGTGTAGTTTTGATCTCACCTTGGGGGTGTGTCCTGTATTGCTTTCTCCTCCGGTTATGGTGTTGACCTCTCCGATAGGGAAGAAGTCAATCTATATTAGGGGGGACTTGAAGTGATAATCTCTCCTCGTACGTGTGTACAGGGTTAATCTGTCTTCTGGGAACGGTGTTCATCTCTCCTCGGGTGGTACGATGTTGCTTTCTCCTGAGGGTGACGGTGTTGAACTCTCATCTGAGGACTTGTAGTGTTGATCCTTTTCACGGGGAAGAGAAGTGTGACCTTTCCTCGGTCGGGGTAGTGTTAAACTCTTCTCGTGTCATGGCTTTAACTTCTCCTCGGCTTGATGGCGTTGATTTCTCCTCGGTGGGGGTGTACGATGTTGATCTTTCATCAGACGTTTGCTTTTGATCTCTCCTCGACTGGGTGGTATTCACTTCTCACCTTCGGGTGACGTTGATCTCACCTCGGGGTACGGCGTTGATCTCTGATCGTAGGGAGTATAAGGGCGATCTGTCCTAGGTCGGAGGTGTAGTTATGATCTCTCCCAGAGAGGGTGACGTCGATCTCTCCTCCGAGGTCGCGTTTAGATTTCCTTCGGACTCAGTGGACGACTTTGAGTTTACCTTGGGGCTCAAGGGACGACGTTAAGATGACCTCGGGACACGACCTTTTTCCGTCCTCTGGGACCGTTTGACTGTGTCCTTGGGGAGTCGGTAATCACTTCATCTAAGGGGACCGTGATAGTCTTACCTGTGGGTCTTATAGTGTGGATCTCTCTTCGGGGAGACGGTGTGCATGTCTACTCGAGGGACTTCATTCGACTCACCTTAGGGAGTAGTGATCTCTCGTCATCGGGGTAATTATAATCATTTCTTGAGGATCGTGACTTTAATGTCTCCTGGATGGGGCACCTTTAAGGGTGTGGGATTGATCACTCCTGTGTCTCCTCGGGAGGTGGTCTTGGGTTCTTCTCGGGTGATCCGGAGTGTGTATCTCTCCTCAGGGAGACGACGACTATCTCTACTTGGAGCACTGTGTTGATTTCTCCTCGTAAGTGTGGTGTTGATCTCTCTGAGCTTGGGTGGTGTTGATGTCTCAAATGATACTGTTGTTGATCTCTTTTCTGTTTACCGTTTGGTCACTGATCGGTGGACGTATAATGTTTTTCTGTCCTCGGTGGGACGTGTAGGGACGATCTCTACCCCACGGGGTTCCGTTAAGATCTCCTCCTGGGTGACATTGAACTCTCCTTCGGTGTGACGTTGATCTTTCCTTAGGACGTATGACGAGTTGTGCTCTCCTTAGGACTCTACGGGGTACCGAGTTCACCTTGGGACTCAAGGTACGACGTTGACCTCTCCTGAAACCACAAGAACGGTGTTGACCTCTCCGAAAGACTCAGAGGAAGGAGTTGAGTTTTTCTCGGAAGGTACTATTGATCTCTCCTTTAGGCTCAACACGTAATATTGGTTCCCCTTGTGTCTTATAGGTGACGTTGAGTATTCCTCGGGACTAAGGTGACCACGTTGAACTCTCCTTAGGACTCGAATGGTGGTGTTGAGTTTTCCTGGGTCTCGGGGGACGACGTTGAGCTCTCCTCTGGGGTGGCCTTGAGCTCTTCTCGAGACTCAGGGGACGGAGTTGAGTTCCCTTCGAGAGTGTCGTTTGACTGGATTCTAGAGTCGTGTTTATCTCTCGTCGGAGTGTGGTGGTGTTCTCTCCTCAGGTCCGTGTGTAGTAAGGTTCTCTCCCCATGGGTGTCGTGTTAATCTCTTCACCTAGAGTGGTGTTGATCTCTTAGAGAGTGTGTAGTGTAGACCTTTTCTCTAGGTGGAGTGTAACGTTGATAAGTCCTTTTCGGGACGGGTCACGTTGATCTCTTCTCTAAGGGTGGTGTTGATCTCTGAATTGGTTCTTGGTGTTGATCTCTCAACTGGGGGTGACGTTGATCTCTCCTCGGAAGACCTATTTTGATTTAACCTATGGGATGGAGTTGATCTCTCATCGTGGAACGGGTGTCCTTGATCTAATTACTGACGTTGTTGAGTTTCCTCGTCGTGTGGTGTAGATCTCTCTTTGGGGATCATCTCACGTTGACCTTGAGGACCGGTGTCGATCACCCAAAGGTGTTCGGTGTTACTCTCTTCGGATGTCCTGTAGGGTCGAATATCCCCAGTGAGACATCGTTCATCTCTACTCGGGTACTTCATTGAGCTCTCCTCGGTGAGTTTTAATCTCTCATCGTTAGAGTGTTTTTTGACCATTCCTCTGAGGTCACGGTTTTGGACTGTCCTGAGGGGTGGGGGGGTGGGGGGGGGATGGGGGGCGTTACCTCTGTTGTGTGGTGTTGAGTTCTCCTTCGTAGTGGTGTTTTGCTCTCTTCGAGACTCAAGGAACGGAGTTTGGTTCTCCTCGGAAAGTACCGTTGAACTCTCCTTTAGACTCAACACGTGACATTAGGTCTCCTTTTGGTTCATGGACGGTGTTGAACTGTCCTCTAACCCCAGGTGACGACTTTGAGTTCTCCTTGGGGATCAAGGGGTTGTGTTAAGCTTTCCTGGGGTTTAGGGGACCACGTTGAACTGTCCACGGTGGTGGTCTTGAACTCTCCTCGAGACTTAGGTGACGGAGTTGAGTTCTCCTCGAGGGTACCGTTTTACTCTATTCTGGAGTCGTACTGATCTCTCCTCGTGGTGCGGTGGTGTTCTCCTTGGGTCCGTGTGTAGTGATCTTCCTTACTTGTGGGTTCCGTGTTAATCTCTTCACGTCGAGTGGTGTTGATCTCTCCACGGGTATATAGTCTAAACCTCTTCTCGGGGTCGTGTGTATCGTTGACAACTCCTTTTGGGTACGGGTCACGTTGATCTCTCCCCTTGGGGTGGTATTGATCTCTGATCTGATGGGTGGTGTTTATCTCACAACTGGAGGTGACGTTGATCTCTCCTCCGAAGACCCAGTTTGATCTAACCTATAGGGTGGAGTTGATCTCTCATCGTGGAACGAGTGTCGTTGATCTATTACTGACGTTGTTGAACTTTCTCGGTGGTGTGGTGTTGATCTCTCTTTGGGGATCATATCACGTTGATTTCTCTCGAGGATCGGTGTCGATCGAACAACTGTTGTACGGTTTTACTCTCTTCTCAGAGATGTGGTGTATACATATCTAAGGGGACGTATGACGTAATTAACTTTTGTGGTGACAGTTCCGTTGATCTCTCCATGGTGTCTCAAGAAACGACGTTGCACTCTCCTCAGTGACCAGTGTTACTGTCTCCTCTGGAGGTGGTTTTGACCTCTCCAAAGGGAGTGTTCATCTCTCTTCAAATGGTTCTGTAGTGTCTATCTCTTAGTGTATAGAGGGGGACTACGTTTATCTCCCCTCGGGGGACTTCATTTAACTCTCCTCCGGGAGTGTTCATCTCTCCTCATTGGTACGATTTTAAACATTCCTTTTGGAGCCCGGTTTTCTTCTCGTCTTGGTGGACTTCTCGGGGGGTAGTGTTGGATTCTCCTCCCTTATGACGTTGAGCTCTCCTCGAGACTCATGTGACGTGTTGAGTTCTTTTCTTGAGGTGGTGGTGAGCTCTTTTCGGTGACCTGTGTTACGCTCTACTACAGGGATGTGTAGTATGGATCTCACTCAGTGTGACACCGTTTATAACTAATCGATGGGGTGGTATTCTTTCTTTCGGAAAGTGTAACGTTACTCCCTCCTGAGGGGAGTCTATAACGTTGATTTCTCTGGGAGTGGTATTCATCTTTCCTCGGACGTGTAGTATAGATCTCTCATCGGGTGTTCGTGTGGTGTCTTATTCCCTCGTCGGTGTCGCGTCGATCTCTATTAGTGGGTGGTGTGGATCTCTTCTCGGGGGTGACTATGAGCTCTCCTCGAGTGGTCGTGTAGTGTTGATCTTTCTTTGGGGGTACGGCGTCCATTTCTCCTCCGGGGTTGTTGTTAATCTCTCCTCGGGGGGGGTTTCCTTGAGGTCTCTTCGGGGCACGAAGTAGAACTGTCCTAGGAGACGGAGGAAAATCTCCTCGGGACCCGGGGGTGTCGTTTTACTATACGCAGAGGACTCTGTTTATTCCTCCTCGGGTACTGGTGTCTGTGTCTTTACGGGGGTGATGTTGATCTCTAGAGGTACTTGTTGTGTTGATAGAACCTCAGGAAACGGTGTTATTCTTTTAACGTGGGACGGTGGTGATCTCTCTTCGGGTGTGTCGTGTTGATCTGTCTTCAGGGGGTGTTGATTTGTCCCCGTGAACCTTAATCTGAATCTCACCTCGGGCGGAATTGTTGTTATCTGTACGGAGGTCGACTTTGAGGTCTCCTCAGACGTAAGGAGTACACCTCTTCTAGGGGTCTGTTTGGTGTTGATAACTCCTTTCGGTGGGGCGGGGGGAAGGCGTGGGAGGGTGGGGGGGAGGCGTGGGAGGNTGGAGTGGTGTTGATCTCTCAACTGGTGGGCAGTGGTGATCTCCCTCAGTTTTGGTGGTTTTACTCACTCCTTGGGGACCGCGTTTTAATCTCTTCTGGGGAACGACACATCGAGAGGTGTACTGTTTACGATCTCCTCCGTGTTGGTGTAGAGTTCTCCCCAAGGTTCATGGGACACTTTCAAGATCTCCTTTGGAAGCTGGGTTGAGCTTTCTTCGGGGGTAGGTGTTGCCCTCTCCTCTGGAGACCTGTAGTGTAGATCTCTCCTCGGGTAAGTGACGTTTTTCTCTGTTCGGAGTGTAGTGTTGATCCCTCCTCTGGGAGACGTGTAGCGTTACTCTCTCCTTAGGGGTGTCTGTAGTGTTGATTTCTTCTCGTGGAGTGATGTTGATCTCTCCTGGAACACGTGATATCGATCTTTCTCCGGGGGTATAATTTCGATATCTACTCAGGTGGTAGTGTGGATCTCTCCTCGACGGGTGACTTTGAGTTCACCTCGAGTGGTCGTTTTGTGTTGATCTTTCCTCCGCGGTACGGTGTCGATCTTTCCTCGGGGAGTGGTGTTCATGTCTACTAACACACAATCGACGAGTCAGTAGAGGGTGAGAAACACTGGGGTACCTGACACATCGATCGGTCCGAAAAGACAGGTACCCTAAGATGTCCGTTCTTACGGTCTCACCCAACAGTACGGGAAGAGGGCTCCTAGAAGGACTGGGTCCCTAGTTTGGGTCCAGAGGACGTAGGGTCCGTCTAAGAAATGGTAGAATCGGGAACCCCCTGATACTACTTTTCCCTTTCACTTAAACGAGTCATCACAGACGGAAAAATGTTGAGGTACCTGACATCGGATGGTCCGAGGAGGTAGGTATCCTAAAAGATCCGTACCTATGACCTCAACCAACGGTAAAGGTAGAGGTTAAAGTCTACTCGTGGGGTGGTTTTGAGCTCTCCACGGAGGACGTCGTTGAGCTCTCCATTGAGTACGTTGTCGACCTCTCCTCGGGGTCGGTGTTCAACTCTCGGAGCACGGGGTACTTCGATCGAGTGTCGGGGGACAGTGTTGATCTTTAGTCGTGGGGAGGTGTTGATCTCTCCTCGCACGTGTCGTGTTGATCTCTTTTCCGGGGGTGTTGATCTCTCCCGGAAAGTGAGTCTAGCATTATTCTCTCCTCACGGTGTGAAGTCCATCTCCTTTCTTGGGGTACCCTTGATCTGTAATCGGGACGACTAATAACTGTGATCTCTCTTCGTGTGGTTGTGTAGTGTCGATTTGTATTCAGGGGACGATACTCATCTCTTCTCCAGTTGTGTGGCGTCCTTTTCTCCTACAGGGAACGATGTTAATCTCTCATATAAGGAAGTTGAGTATGGACCTTTTTCACGGTAAACTATAGTGTTCGTCTCTTCTTCGTGGGAGTGGTGTCAGGTTCTCCTTATACAGTGGTATAGATCTCTCCTTAGGGGTATGGTTTTGATTTCTCCTCGGGGGGTTGGGTGGTGTTGACATCTGTTTAAACGTTTGGTGTTGATCTCCCCTCGTCTTTGTTTTAACAGTAAAATGGGGTGATGTTAACTCACCTTGGGATACGGTATTGATATGTCATCGTATAGTGTGTAGTGTTGATCTGTCCTTGGTCGGAACGATTAACGATGATCTCTCCTCGACGTGGTGTGTCGAGTTCTCTTGCGGGGAGGTGTTGGGTTTTCCTTGGAGTTCAGTGGACAGTGTTGAGCTCTCCTTGTGGTTCAGGAGGTGGTGTTGAGCTGACCTCAGGAAACGGTAGTGTTCCTTCCTCGGGGGTCGCTGATTTGATCCTGTGGGGGGGGGGAGTTTTGACCTCTGTTAAAGGGACGATTTTGATCTCTCCTCGGGAGACTGTGTAACGTGCATCTCTCCTCGGGGACACGACGTTTGTCACTACTTCGGTGACTTCATTGAGTTCTCTTGGAGCAGTGTTGATCTCACCTCGTTGGGGTACTTTTTGTCAATCCTCGGGGGTCTGTTGTTCATCTCACTTGTGTATGGGGTGTCTCTCGGGGGTCTACTCCGTGGGACATTGTTTTCTCCCCGTAGTTTTGGGGAGGACTTAAACTCTCCGGATACGGTGTTACTCTCTTTTCGGTTACCGGTGCTCTCTCCTCGGGTGGGTGATTTTGACCTCTCATACTAGGGATGGTGTCGAACTCTCCTCTGGAGACTGTAACGTGGATATCTCCCAGTGAAAGTGTCGTTTTTCTCTACTTGGGTGAGGACGTTCAACTCATCTACGGGGATGTTTACAGTCTCTCCTTGTTTGATCAGTTTTGTTCGTTCATCTTGTGTGTGGTGTTTATCTCTCGTCGAGGGACTTATAGCTGTGAACTCTCCTCGTAAGGTCGTGTCACGTTAATCTGTCTTCAGAGGACGGTTTTGTTCTCTCCTTCGTGTCTGCGGTGTTGATTTCTCCTCCCCCGTACGGTTTTAATCTCTCATCCGAGCGTCTATAGCGTGGACCTTTCTCACGGACACGTGCAGTGAGGGTCTCTCGTTTGGGAGTGCTGTTAAGCTCTCCTTGTGATGTGGTGTCGAGATCTCCACAGGGGCGTTTGTGATGTTGATCCCTTCTGGAGAGAATTGTGTTGAGATCTCCTCGGACGTGTGGTGTCGGTCTCTCCTCGTGTGGTTTCTGTTGATTCACAACTGGGGGGTGTGCTTGATGTCTCCTCGGGGTACGGTGTCCATCAAATTGGTGGGTGTGTAGCTTTGGTTTGTCTTCGTTGGGACGTGTTACGATGATCTCTCCTTGGTGGGGAGGGTTTTAATTTTTTTTTTTTTCTTTTTTCTTTTTTCTTTTTGTTTGAACTCACCTCCGGGATGGAGTTGAACTCTTCTTGTTGTTCAGGGGGTTGTGTTGAGTTAACCTCAGGGTGTGGTGTTGCACCCTCCTCGGGTGTGTGACGTTGTTCTCTCCTCGATTTGACCTGTGACGTACATCTTTCCTCCGAGGTGTGAGGCGGGGATTTCCCTTCGTCAGAACGTGTGGTGTAGATCTCTCCTCCTAGGTAAAGTTATGGTCTCTCATCGGTAAGTTTGATGTTTATCTCTACTCGGTCGTTTGACGTGGATCTCTCCTCGTCGTGTCGTGTTACGTTGTTCTGTCCTCAAGGGAGAGGTTTTGATCTCTCCTGTTGGGGGTCTTCTCATGTTGATCCCTTCTCGTGACGTCCTGAATTGGTGATCTCACTTCGGGTCGACGGTTTTGATCTCTCAATTTATGTGCGGTGTTGATCTATCGACTGTAAGTCCGTATTCCTCGTATAGCGACGTTGATGTCTCCACGGTGTGGGTGGAATTTGACGTTGATCTCACCTCGTGATGTCAGTATTGATCTCACTTATTGGGAACGTGTTTATCTACCCTCACCCGGGTTGTGTAGTGTTAATCTCTTTTCACGTATACGTGTAGTTTCGATCTCACCTTGAGGGTGTACCTAGTTTTACTTTCTCCTCCGGTTGTGACGTTGATTTCTCCTCTGAGGACGGTGTTGATCTCTATTCAGGGGGACTTGTAGTGGTAATCTCTCATCGTATGGGTGTGTAGTGTTAATCTGTCTTCGGGGAACGGTACTCATCTTTCCTCGGGTGGTACGATGTTGATTTCTTTTGTGGGTGATGGTGTTGATCTCTCATCGGAGAACGTGTAACGTTCATCTTTTTCCGGGGAAGTGTAGTGTTGGTTTCTCCTCGGTGTGGGTACTTTTAAACTCTTCTCGAGAAATGGTGTTGATCTCTCCTCGGGTTGATACGTTGATTCTTCCTGAAGAGGACGGTGTCGATCTCTCCTCCTCGGTGGGACGGTTTCGATCTCTCCTCAGACGTTTACTGTTGATCTCTCCTCTACTAGGTGGTGTTTATTTCTCACCTAGGTGTGACGTTGACCTCACCTCGGGGTACGGTGTTGATCTCTCATCTCAGGGTGTTTAACGTTGTTCTGTCCTCGGTCCGACGTGTAGGGAAGAGCTCATATACGGGGGCACTTTAGGTTCTCCTCCGAGGTGGTGTTCAAGTTCCTTGGGGTTCAGGGGACGACTTTGAGTTCTCTTTAGGGTACGACATTGTTCTTTCCTATTAGATCGGTTCACCGTCTTCTCGAGGGGACCGTTTTGACATCACCTAAGGGGTCCGTCTGTATCTCACCTTAGGGGATCCTGCAGTGTGGATCTCTCTTCAGGGAGACACTGTTTATCTTTTTCGAGGGGTTTAATTTAGTTTACCTTAGTGATTGTTGATCTCTCTTCTTTCGAGTGATTATAATCTTTCGAGATCGCGGTTTTCATCTTTCCTGGGAAGGGTAGCTTGGTGGGTGTGGGGTTGGTTTCTCCTGTGTCGGAGTGTTGAACTCTCCTCAGGAGGTGATGTTGAGCTGTCCTCGAACGACCTGTAGTGTGTATGTCTATTTGAGAAGACGACGATCATCTCTGGTGGGAGTGTTGTGTTGATCTGTCCTCGAACGTCTGGTGTTGATCTCTCTTAGTTTAGGTGGTGTTGATGTCTCAACTGGGGCTGGTATAGATCTCTCTTCAGGGTACTGTTTTGATACTCATCAGTGGGCGTGTAACATTGTTCTCTCTTCGGTTGGACGTGTAGAGATGATCTCTGGTCAGCGGGGTTCTGTAGTGTTCTCCTTCGGAGTCGTGTTATACTCTCCTTGGTACGTATCGGGGGTGTTGAACTCTTCTTTTGACACAGGGGACGGTGCCGAGTTTACCTTTGGACGTTTATTTCTCCTTAAGACTCAAGAACGGTGTTGGGTTCTCCTCGAGACTCACGGGACGACATTGAGCTTTCCTTGGGGTTCTGAGTACGACGTCGGACTCTCGATGGGTCACAATGGTCGACGTTGAGCTAACCTTTGGGTTCAGGGGAAAACGTTGATCTCTCCTTGGGACTTAAGGGTGTGTGTTATACTCTCCTCCGGACTGAGGGGACGACGTTGAGTTCTCCTTTGGGTTCAAGGAACGGAGTTGAACTCTCGTCTGGACTGAGGGGACAACGTTGAGTGTTCCTTGGGACTCAAGGTCTAGCGTTTACCTCTGTTCAGGGTTCGGGGGACTTCGTTGAACTCTCCTAAGGGTTACAGGGGTTTCTTTGAGTTCTCTTTACACTCTTAGACGGGATTAAGTTCTCCTCGGTATAAGACTTAGTACACCCGTCGGGGGCCGTGTCTTAATCACTGTGAGGGGACCGTCTCGACCGCACCTAGAGGTGTGGTGTTGATCTTTCCTCCGGGGTCCTGTAACGTGGATTTTTTCTCGGTGACACTGCGTTTATCTCTGCTCACGTCACTTTATTGAGCTCTCCTAGAGAGTGTTAATGTCTCCTCCTTAGGGCACTTTTTGATCACTCCTCTTGGGTCACTATTTTAATCTCTCCTGAGGTGTGGGTGTCTTGGTTAGGTGGTGTTGACCTCTCCTCTGTATTTCTTTGAGCTGTCCTCGGGACCTATGGGACGGAGTTGAGTTCACCTCGGAAGGTGTCGTTGAGTTCACCTTGATGCTTAACCGACATCACCTCTCCTTGTGGTTCATGACGACGTTTAGCCCATGACTCGGGACTCGGGTAACGACGTTTACCTCTCCACCGTGGTTTTCTTGAGCTCTCCTCGAGACTCAGGGGATGGAGTTGAGTTCTCCTCGATAGTACCGTTTAGGTCTATTCTGGAGTCGTGTTGATCTCTCCTCGTGGTGTGGTGGTGTTCTCCCCTTGGGTTCGTGTGTAGTGATGTTCTCTCCTAGTGGGAGTTAATCGGTACACGTCGAACGGTGTCAATCTCTCCTCGGGTGTGTGGTGTAGATCTCTTCTCGGGGTGGTGTGTAACGTTGTTGACGCCCTTTGGAGACAGGTCACGTTAATCTCTCCTCTGGAGGTGGTGTTTATCTTGGAACTGGTGGGTGAAGTTTATCTCTCAATGGGTTGACGGTACTCTCTTTGGAAGACCTATTTTGATATAACCTTTGGTGTGGTGTTGATCTCTCTTGGGGGAACGGTTATCGTTTCTCAAATCGTTCACGCTGTTGAGTTTCCTCGGTGGTGTTGTGGTTATCAATCTTTGGGGATCATGTCACGTTGATCCCTCTCTCGGGGACCGGTGTTGATCACACAACTGGTCCACGGTGTTGATCTCTCCTCGGACGTGTGGTGTAGACCTGTTCTTCGGGGTGTAGGACGTTACTAACTCCCCGTTGTTACGGGTTGTGTTGATATCTACTTGGTGGTTCAGGACACGACGTTGTACTCGTCTCGGTGATCGGTGTTACTGTCTCCTCGATGGGTGGTTTTGGCCTCTCTAAAGGAGTCGGTGTTCAACTCTCCTTAGGTGGTACTGTAGTGTGTATCTCTCCTCACGGACACGACGTTTATTTCTACTCGGGTGACTTCATTGAGTTCTCATCCGGAGTGTTTATCTCTCCTCGTTAGTACGATGTTAAGACTCTTTGTGCATCAACGGTTTCTTCTCTCTTGGAGGGTAGTGTTGGATTCTCCTCCGAGAGTACGTTTAGCTCCTCGGGGTTCAGGTGCCGATGTTGAGTTCTCCTCCTGAACTCTCTTCGGTGGTCAGTGTTACCTACTCCTATAGGGTCTGTCGTATGGATCCTCAGTGAGACGTCTTTTATCTCTACTTGGGGGTGGGGGGTGGTTTTTTCTTTTCTCCGGGGACTTGTAACGTTACTCTCTCCTAAGTGACTTCTATAAAGTTGATTTCCCGGGGAGTGGTATTGATCTTTCCTCGGTCGTGTGGTGTTGATATCTGGTGGGTGGTCGTTTGGTCTTGATCTTTCCTCGTCGGTGTGACGTCTATCTCCTCACACCACCGAGGGGGTGGTGTTGATTTCTCCTCTGGAGTGACTATGAGTTCTCCTCGAGTGGTCGTGTAGTGGTGATATTTCTTTGGGGGTTCGGTGTACATTTCTCCTCAACGGTTGGTGTTGATCTCTGCTCGGGAGGTGACTTTGAACTCTCCTCGGTGGATAAAGCAGAGCTCTCCTGTACGACGGATTAAAATCTCCTCGGGGCTCCGGGGTGTTGTTTAACAATACATGGACGACTCTGATAATCTCTCCTCGGTTAGTGACGTTCATGTCTCTACGTTAGTGGTGTTGTGCTCTCGGGGTACTTGTGACGTTGATCGAACCTCACGGGTCGGTGTTCTTTGAACTTGGGACGGTGTTGATGTCGTCTCGGACGTATAGTTTTGATCTCTCTTCTGGACGTGTTGATCTGTCCTCGGTGAACTTAAACTGAAACTCTTCTCGGGCGACCGTGTTTTTATGTGTTCGGAGGACGGCGTTGAGGTCTCCTCTGACGTAAGTAGTCCCCTTCTTCTCGAGACGTGTAGGGTAGTTTCTCGGGGTGTCTTGGAGTGACGCAACACCTTTTAGAGGTGGGTTACGTTGAACGGTCCACGGGGGTGTTGGGTTGATCTCTGCACTGTGGACGGTGTTCGTACTATCCTCCGTGTGGACGTTGAGTTTTCCTCTGGGCTCATGGACGTCTTTGAGATCTCCACGGAATATTACGTTGAGCTCCTTTCGGTGGTAAGAGTTACTCTCTACTCGGGATACCTGTAGTGTAGGTCTCTCCTCGAGAGTACCTTGTTAATCTGTTCACTTCGAGTGGTGTACATCTTTCCTTGGACGTATGGTGTAGACTTCTTCTCAGGGCGTGTATAGTGTCACTAACTCTTTGTGGTGACACGTTCGGTTGATCTCACTTGGGTGGATCAGAAAACGACTTTGTAGTTTCTTTGGTGAACGGGGTTACCGTCTCCTATGGGAGAGGTTTTGGCCCCTTCAAAGGGAGTGGCGTTCATCTCTCTTCAGATGGTTCTGTAGTGTGTCTCTATCCTTACGGAAACGACTTCTATCTCTACTTGGGGAGTTTCATTGAACTCTCCTCCGAGAGTGTTGATCTCTCCTCGTTTGTGTGTTTTAAAAACTCCTTTTGGATCACGGTTTTCTTCTCTCCTGGTGGGACGTGTCGGTGGGTAGTCTTATATTCTCGTCACTGGTGACTTTGAACACTCCTCGGTGTTCAGGTGACAGTGTTGAGTTCTCCCCCTACGGTGACCTATGAACTCTCTTCAGCGTCTGGTGTTATGCTCTCCTACACGGGTCTATGACATGGATCTCTACTTCGTGAGACACTGTCCATATCTACTCGGGGAGTTGGTGTTGTTCTTTTTTCCAGGGGCGTGTAACGTTACTGTGTCCTGAGGGGCGTCTATAACGTCGATTTCTCTACGTGTGGTATTGATCTTTCCTCGGGCGTGTGGTCTTGATCTCTCATTGGGTGGTCGTGTGGTGTTGATGTTTCCTCGTCGGTGCAGTGTCGACTTCTTGTAGGGTGTGTGTTGATCTCACCTCGGGGGAGAGTGTGAAATCTCCTCGAGTCGTCTTATGGTGGTAATCTTTCTTTGGGGGTACGGTGTCCATCTCTCCTTAGGGGTTCGTGTTAATCTCTCCTCAGACGGTGACTTTGAACTCTCCTTGGTGCACGAAGTAGAGTTGTCCTAAGTGACGTAGGTAAATCTCCTCGGGTTCGGGTTAGTCTTTTAATTAGACACGGAGAACTCTGTTAATCTCTCTTCAGGTCGTGACGTTTATGTTTCTCCAGGGGGTGGTGTTAAACTCTCGAGACACTATGGCGTTGATCGAACCTCAGGTAACGGTGTTATCCTTTCAACGTGGGACGGTGGTGATCTCTCCTTGAGCTTGTAGTGTTGATCTCTCTTCACGGGGTGTTGATCTGTCCTCGGGGACCTTTAAGTGAAACTCTCCTCGGTCGACCGCGTTGTTATGTATTCACAAGACGGTGTCGAGGTATTCTCGGACGTAAGGAGTACACCTCTTCTCGGTGTATGTGTGGTGTTGATAACTCCTTTTGGAGTCGTAGTCTCTCGGTGGGTGACTTTGAATTCTCCTCTAGTGGTCAGGTGGTGTTGATCTTTCCACCGGGGTGTGGTGTCGATCTATCCTCAGGGGGTCGTATTAATGTCTACGACGACGACGATGACGACGATTCAGCGAAGTCAGCACATGGTGAGAGACGTTGGGGTATCTACCGTCGTGTGGTCCGAGGCAGTAGGGACCCTAAGAGGTCCGTTCTTGTCACCTCAACCAACGGTAAAGGAAGAAGTTATTAATGTCTAATCGGGGCGTGTTTTAGAGTTCTCCACGGGGGAGTCGTCGAGCTCTCTACGGAGAGCGATGTCGATCTCTCCTCGGTGTCGGTGTTCAACTCTTGGGTACGTGAGACGTTGCTTGAATCGCGGGTGACGGTGTCGATCTTTTCAAGTCGGGAGGTGTTGATCTCTCTTTAGACGTGTGGTGTGATCTCTCCTCGGGTGGGCTGTATTGACTCAACTGTAGACTGTGCTTGATCTCTCCTAGGGGTAAGGCGTCCATTACATCGGTGGATGTGTAAAGTTGATTTGTCTTTGGTGGGAATTGTTACGATGATGTCTCCCGGTGAGATGGTGGTGATCTCACCTCGGGGTGGAGTGGAGCTCTCCTTGTGGTTCCGGGTACTACGTTGAGGTCACCTCAGGGAGAGATGTCGATTTCTCCTCACGTGTGTAACGTTGTTCTCTCTTCGGGTGGAACAACGGTGTTCTCCTTTCCGTCTGGGCGTAGGACTTTGATCTCTTCTCGGCAAATTGTACGGTGTAGAACTCTCCTCCGAGGTGTAGTGATGATCTCTCATCGAGTAGTTTGGTGTTTATCTCTACTCGGTCGTTTGACGTGCATCTCTTCTCTGTATGTCGTATTTCGTTGTTCTGTACTCAGTGTTGAGACGTTTTTCTGTCCTGAGGGGGTCCGTGTCGTGTAGATCCCTCCTCGTGATACCGTGTAGTGTTGATCTCTCTTCGGGTTGGTGGTTTCATCTCTCAACTTATGTGCGGTGTTGATCTATCCACTAGGAGTATACGTTGACAACTCCTCGTGTGACGACTGTGATCTCTCTAGCTGGGGTTATGTACCGTAGATCTTAGATCTTGGTGACTGTGTTGACCTCACCTGTGGGGACAGTGTCCATCTATCCTCGGACGGTGTGTGTAGTGTTAATCTCTTTTCACGGATACGTGTAGTTTTGATCTCACCTTGAGGGTGTGTCCAGTATTGTTTTCTCCTCCGGTTATGGTGTTGACCTCTCGGATGGGTACGAAGTCAATCTATATTCGGGGGGACTTGTAGTGGTAATCTCTTCTGGTATGGGTGTGTAGGGTTAATCTGTCTTCTGGGAACGATGTCATCTCTCCTCGGGTAGTACAATGTTGCTTTCTCCTGAGGGTGACGGTGTTGAACTCTCATCTGAGGACTTGTAGTGTTGATCCTTTTCACGGGGAAGGGTAGTGTGACCTTTCCTTGGGCGGGGTAGTGCTAAACTCTTCTCGTGTGATGATGTTGATTTCTCCTCGGCGGGGGTGGACGGTGTTGATCTCTCCTCAGAGTTTTGCTTTTGATCTCTCCCCGACTGGGTGGTGTTTACTTGTCACCTTCGGGTGACGTTGCTCTCACCTCCGGGTACGGCGTTGATCTCTCATCGTAGGGCGTATAAGGGCGATCTGTCATAGGTCGGACGTGTAGTTATGATCTCTCCCAGAGGAGGTCACGTCGATCTCTCCTCAAGTCAAGTCAAGTACGCGAGTCAGCACAGGCTGAGAAACGTCGGGGTACTTAGCGTCGTACGGTCCGGAGGGACAGGTAGTGGTTGAGGGTCTCAAGTGAGTCTGAGTACAAGTAGCTCAAGCACTACGGTAAGTCGACAGAGTAGGAGACAGCAGGGGAAAAGGAGGACGGGGGTTAGGAAGGGTCGTAGTTTCAGAAAAGGTTACTCAGTTGAGAAGCGGACTCCACCGGTTTCATGACCTCAAAGTCGAAATCGTAGTAAGGAAGGTTTCTTTAGGGTCCCGACTAGAGGAAGTCTTACCTGACCAACCTAGAGACACGTCAAGTTCCCTGAGAGTTCTCAGAAGAGGTTGTGGTGTCAAGTGTTCGTAGTTAAGAAGACACGAGTCGGAAGAAGTGTCAGGTTGAGAGTGTAGGTATGTACTGGTGTCCTTTTTGGTATCGGAACTGATCTGTCTCGAATCAACCGTTTCATTACAGAGACGAAAACTTATATGCCAGATCCAACCAGTATTGAAAAGAAGGTTCCTCATTCGTAGAAAACTAAAGTACCGACGTCAGTGGTAGACGTCACTAAAACCTCGGGGGTTTTCTACTTCAGACTGTGACAAAGGTGACAAAAGGGTAGATAAAGGGTACTTCACTACCCTGACCTACGGTACTAGAAGCAAAAGACTTAAAACCCGAAATTCGGTTTAAAAAGTGAGAGGATAAAGTGAAAGTAGTTCTCCGAAAAATCAAGGAAAAGTGAAAGACGGTATTCCCACCACAGTAGACGTATAGACTCCAATAACTACAAAGAGGGTCGTTTGAACTAAGGTCGAACACAAAGAAGGTCAGGTCACAAAGAGTACTACATGAGACGTATCTTCAATTTCTTCATCCCACTGTTATATGTCGGAACTGCATGAGGAAAGGGATAAACCTTGGTCCGACAACAAGGTACAGGTCAAGATTGACAACGAAGGACTGAACGTATGTCTCCGTCCAGTCCACCAGACCATAAGGGTAGAGAACTTCTTAAAAGGTGTCAAATAACACTAGGTGTATCAGTTTTCGGAACCGTATCAGTTATTTCGTCTTCATCTACAAAATGAGCTTGAGAGAACCAAAAAGGTACTAGGTCGCTTACAACCGTTAAACTAGAGACCAAGGAGACGGAAAAGATTTTGGTCGAACTTGTAGTCCCTCAAGTGCCAAGTGTATAACGACTTCGGACCGAACCTCTTAAAACTCGTAATGAAATGATCGCACACTCTACTCACGTTGACACGCCATAAAACTCATAAGAAACCGTGACAGAAAGAAACCTTAACCTTACTTTTGACTGAAAAAGGTCAGGACACCAGTGACGACTCAAAAGGTATAAACGACCGTATAACTCACGTCGTAAAAGTCTCGTAGTAGAAAGTCCTAAACTTTGTCGAGTTGACCTTAAGGTAGTGGAGGTGATCGAAACGAGTATCACTACTAAAGATTCCGGGTGAACTGAGGTGTAAGGTTCTACAGACCGAGATCTAATCACTAGTGTAGTAGTACTAATAGACCTAACACTTCTAGAAAAAAACATATCAAGACACATAAGAACGGTGGAGAAGAATTATAGAAGACGAAGACATCCAGGTCTGGTAAAGACCGGAAATAGTTCGGGTAGAAACGTACTTTACAAGGGAACCATAGAGATTAAAAGAACTTCTCTAGATATCAGAAAGGGTAAGACAACAAAGGGGGATAAAGAAACGTAACTAGCGACTTCTTCCGAAAGAATAGAGAAGAACGATAAGAAACCTTGAGACGTAAGTCTACAAATATAGAAAGGAAAAGAGGAACGAAAAGTGGAGAGACGAAAAGTGTCGATAAACATTCCGGAGGGGTCTGTCGGTAAAACGAAAAAAAAAAAAAAAAAACGTAAAGAAAAGGTACCCCTACCAGAAATAGAGACAGAGGACATGTTACAGTACTTGGAGTAAGGTATCAAGTAGTCCGTGAGATAGATAGTCTAGATCCGGGAATTTAGATAAAAAGTGAAGGTGACATATTAGTATTCCCTAAACTAAATCCAGTATGGACTTACCAGATCGCCAAGAGGGATGAAAGAAGTTAAACTCAGACTTAAACCATTATGCCTCAAGTACTAGAGTCGGTGTCAGACGAGGACCAGAACAAAAACAACTGACATATCTCGAAGAGGTAGAAACCGACGTTTCTTATATTAGTTAGACTAAAGCCACAACTGGTAGACCACCACAAGTACACATCTCAGCAGAGAATACAAAAACCTTTTCCCACAAACGATACTGGTCACGTAAAAGAATTGTTTTGAGATAATCAGAAACGGGACGAAGTAAGGCGTAAGGTTCCGGTTTAAACGGATAATGAGGTCCACAAAGAACTGAAGGATGAAAACGTAAGGTCAGGGGATATTACTTTTCGTGTATAAAAAACCCACAATCAAGATTTTCCAGAACATCCAGAAGTATCTTGGCAAGTTGAAGTCGAAGAATTCGTAATGACCAACCCCCTATCTCAACGTATTAACACTATGACTTACCAAACGGAATCTCTACTTGTCTCTAGTAAGACAGTAAAAACTCTAACGTAGGTTCATGACGTAAGACCTGAGAAGACAACTGGTACTACCGATGAGGTAAATAAAACTCCCTAAGGACGGTTGTCATCATCTATATTACCAGTAGACTCAATTTAAGTGAGTAAGGTCAGTTAAAATCAAACGACTAAGGATCTTACAACTGCAAGTGGGAATGGTAGAGAACAAACTGGTGAAGGTTAAACGGAACTAAGTACCTGGACTGTAAGGTCGAAGGATACGTTATAACGAAAAATGTCGTAGTCTGGAACGAAGATAGTGGTCAGTGTAGGTGTCGACACATAACGAAAACGAAACCGAGGTAGGGAAGTAAGAAAGACCTCAATAAAGAGGTGATTGGAGGTCATCGTAAACCCGTGGATGGCTGGACCCCATAAGGAGAAAACCATAGGCCAGTAAAACAGAAAAGTATGACAAGTACCCCAAGAGTTCCGTTGTTATGACTTCACCAAACGGTAAGGGAAGAGGTCACCTGGTGTAATACAGTCTGACACCGAGTCTAGTACTTGAGGAATAATGGTTTAAGTCTGAGTTTTACTTCTTTCATCCCTTTTGGCTATCTGGTAAGTCTATACTGGATTTAGTTTAGGGGATACTAATATGTCACCTTCACTCTTTATCTAAATTCCCGGATCCAGACTATCTATCTCACGGACTACTTGATACCTTACTCCAAGTACTGTAACATGTCCTCTGTCCCTAGTTCTGGTAGGGGTACCTATTCTTTACGTTTTTTCGTTTTACCGACAGACCCCTCCGGAATGTTTATCGACACTTTTCTTCTCTTCACTTTTCGTTTCCTCTCTTCCTTTCTATTTTGTAGACTTACGTCTCAAGGTTTCTTATCGTTCTTTTCTATTCTTTCGGAAGAAATCGATAGTCACGTTTCTTTATCCCCCTTTCTTGTATTACCCTTTCTGATCTCTAGAGAAGTTCTTTTAATCTCTATGGTTCCCTAGTAAAGTACGTTTCTACCCGAGCTATTTCCTGTCTTTACGATACCTGTATTCTCTTCGTCTTCTATAATTCTTCTCCACCGTTCTTATGTGTCTTACTGACAGGTTTTTTTCTAGAAGTGCTGGGTCTATTAGTTCTACCACACTAGTGAGTAGATCTCGGTCGGTAAGACCTTACACTTCAGATCACCCGGAATCTTTCGTAGTAATACTTGTTTCGATCACCCCCACTACCTTAAGGTTACCTCGATAAAGTTTAGGACTTTCTACTATAACACTTTCACGACGTGAGTTATACGGTCCTTTAAACCTTTTGAGTCGTCACCGGTGTTCTGACCTTTTCCAGTCAAAAGTAAGGTTAGGGTTTCTTTCCGTTGCGGTTTCTTACGAGTTTGATGGTGTGTTAACGTGAGTAGAGTGTGTGATCATTTCATTACGAGTTTTAAGAGGTTCGGTCCGAAGTCGTTATACACTAGGTACTTGAGGGACTACAAGTTCGACCAAAATCTTTTCCGTCTCCTTTGTCTCTAGTTTAATGGTAGTAGACGACCTAGTACCTCTTACGTTCTCTCAAGCTCATTTTGTAGATAAACACGGAATAACTGATACGGTTCCGGAAACTGACACACCTAGTGTTAGTTGACACCTTTTAAGACTCTCTATCCTTATGGTCTAGTGGATTGGACGGAGAACTCTTTAGACATACGTCCAGTCCTTCGTTGTCAATCTTGACCTGTACCTTGTTGTCGGACCAAGGTTTATCCTTTTCCTCATGCAGTTCCGACATATAACAGTGGGATGAAGAAATTGAAGATACGTCTCCTGTAGTACTCTTTGCGACCTGACCTTCTTTGCGACCTGACCTTCTTTGTGTTCGACCTTAGTTCTAACGGCCCTCCTTGTAGTTATTGGAGTCTATACGTCTACTGTGGTGGGAATACCGTCTTTCACTTTTCCTTGATTTTTCGGAGAACTACTTTCACTTTCTCCTTTCGCTTTTTAAACCGAATTTCGGGTTGTAAGTCTTTTACTTCTAGTACGTAGGCCAGGGTAGTGAGGTACCCTTTCTCTAACCCTTTGTCACCTTTGTCACAGTCTGAAATAAAACCCCCCGAGGTTTTAGTGACGTCTACCACTAATTTCGGTACTTTAATTTTCTGCGAATGAGGAACCTTCTTTTCAATACTGGTTGGATCTGGCATATAAGTTTCCGTCTCTGTAATGAAACGGTTGTTTCGAGACAGATCAGTTCCGATACCAAAAAGGACACCAGTACATACCTACACTCTCAACCTGACACTTCTTCCCACTCGTGGCTTCTTAACTATGAACACTTGACACCACAACCTCTTCTGAGAACTCTCAGGGAACCTGACGTTCCTCTAGGTTGGTCAGGTAAGACTTCCTCTAGTCGGGACCTCAAAGAAACCTTCCTGACTACGATTTCGACTTTGAGGTCATGAAACCGGTGGAGTACGCTGCTCAACTGAGTAACCTTTTCTGACACTACGACCTTCCCTAACCCCCGTCCTCTTCCCCTGCTGTCTCCTACTCTACCGACCTACCGTAGTAACTGAGCTACCTACACTAAGACTCACTTGAGACCCTCAACCACTACCTGTCCCTCCGGACCGCACGACACTAAGTACCCCAGCGTTCCTCAGCCTGTGCTGACTCGCTGACTTGAAGTAGATATAAACGACGTCTCACTGAAGAAGATCCATACGACAGATCCCATAGGAGCAAGTAACACTGACCACCGAAGAGAGTTCATCACCACCTCAGGAGGAGAACTCAACATCGGTACCTGAACCCCGAGGAGCTAAACGTACTCTCGGAGGAGAATCCAACACTACCCCCCTGAGACGTCCCCCCAAGAGAGAAGAAACCGTTGACGTATAAGGAGTTTTAACATGGTACCGACGAGGAGAGATGAGCACTCCCGGATGAGAACTCAATGAAGTCACCCGAGTAGAAATAAACGTCGTGTCCGTGAGGAGAGATACACACTACAGTACCACCTAAGGAGAGTTGAACACCGACTCCTTTGGAGAGGTTAAAACCACCCATCGAGGAGATAGTAACACCGATCACCGAGGCGAGTACAACGTCGTGTCCTGAACCACCAAAAAGATATCAACGTAACCCGTAACAACGGGGAGTTAGTAACGTCCTACGTCCCGAAGAACAGGTCTACACCACACGTCCGAGGAGAGATCAACACCGTGGACCAGTTGTGTGATCAACACCGGTCCCCGAGAGGGAACAACGTGACATGATCTCCAAAGATTGATAACCACCACACCACAGAGGAAACTCAAGAACGTGAACGATTAGATAAACGATAACCGTTCCCTGACGAGAGATCAACACCAGTCGAAGGTTATATCAAAATAGGTCTTCCAAGAAGAGTACCGTCAACCCATTGAGAGATAAACTTCACCCACCAGTTCCAAGATAAACACCACCTCCAGAGGAGAGATTAACGTGACCTGTCTCCAAAAGACGTCAACAACGTTACACACCACCCGGAGAAGAGATCTACACCACACACCCGAGGAGAGATTGACACCGTTCGACGTGTACCGATTAACTCCCACTAGGAGAGAACATCACTACACACGAACCCAAGGGGAGAAAACCACCACACCACGAGGAGAGATCAACACGACTCCAGAATAGACCTAAACGGTACTATCGAGGAGAACTCAACTCCATCCCCTGAGTCTCGAGGAGAGCTCAAGAAAACCACGGTGGAGAGGTAAACGTCGTTACCCGAGTCCCGAGTCATGGGCTAAACGTCGTCATGAACCACAAGGAGAGGTGATGTCGGTTAAGCATCAAGGTGAACTCAACGACACCTTCCGAGGTGAACTCAACTCCGTCCCATAGGTCCCGAGGACAGCTCAAAGAAATACAGAGGAGAGGTCAACCCCACCTAACCAAGACACCCACACCTCAGGAGAGATTAAAATAGTGACCCAAGAGGAGTGATCAAAAAGTGCCCTAAGGAGGAGACATTAACACTCTCTAGGAGAACTCAATAAAGTGACGGGAGTAGAGAAACACCGTGTCACCGAGGAAAAATCCACGCTACAGGACCTCGGAGGAGAGATCAACACCACTCCTCTAGGAGCGGTCGAGACGGTCCCCTCACAGTGACTAAACAACGGTCCCCGAGGGCAGTACTACGTCTTATACCGAGGAGAACTTAAGTCCACTTTAGGGTGTAAAGAGAACTCAAAGCAACCCCTGTAACCCTTAGGAAAGTTCAACGAAGTCCCCCGAACCCTGAACAGAGGTAAACACTAGACCTTGAGTCCCAAGAAGAACTCAACGTCGTCCCCTCAGCCCGGAGGACAGTTTAACACCGACCCTTGAGCTCAAAGGGGAGATCAACACTGTCCTTTGAGTCCCAAGGAGAACTCACCTTTATCACCAAACTCCGGAGTGAACTCAACGTCCACCCTTACGTCCTCTGAGTCCCAAGGACAGTTCAAAGTCGTCCACTAAGTCTCGAGGAGATAACAAAACCACCCTGGAGTCTCAAGGAGAGTTCAACATCGTACCCTGTGTCCCAAGCTGAACTCGGAACCGTCCCTTGAGTCCCCAGGAGAACTCAACCCTCCCTACAAGTCCCAAGTAGAGCTCAACGTTACCCCGGAGGACAGCTGAAGAGAACCCCGTAGAGTAAAGAACGTCCCTACACGTACCACACAAGGTAGAACAACGTTACACACCCACGTATGAGTGATGAAATTTACCAGCTCCAGTTGAGACATGAGCCCCACACAAGATAGTAGAGACTAACACCACACGTTCGAGGAGAGAACAACACAACACTCCAAGGAGAGATAATCGTCTCCCGGAGGAGAGATACACACTACAGGTCGTACGAGGGGAGCTCAACGCCACCTCCCGAAGAGACTTAAATACCCCGTCACAGGAGAGACCAACCCCTCACCCAACGACGTGACACCTCCAAGAGAGATGAAAACCGAGAACCTCAAGGAGTCTTTAAAATCATCTCAAATGGAACAAATCAACACTACCCACAAGATAGAGATCAACACGACTCACTCGAGGAGAGATCAGTGCATCCCTCCCCAAAACGAGTTATCAACGTCACATATCCCCGACAAGAGGTGTACTCCTTACGTTCGAAGAGACCTCGATACCGACCTTCGAAAGGTTAAAAACACGACCACCGGAGTAGAGTCTCAGCTAAAGGGTCTCGAAGACAGATCAACAGTCCCCGAAAAGAGATGAAAACCAAACGTCCGAGACGAGATGAACACCTTCCAACGGCCAAAGAACAACGACGTCCCAGGAGGTTCGATTAACCCTACAAGTTCCCGAGACCTCAACACCATCCGTCTTGATACATTAACGTCACCACGTGAGGAAACACAAAAAGAGTCCGTCTTGTATAGCTAAACCACACGCCCGAGTCCCTAAGAGATTTTCCTCCGTCACCTAGGACAGCTCTACTTTGTCCTCCGAGGAAAGTTCAAAGTCACCCCTCAAGAAGAGATCAACACCAGTCCCTGAGGAGAGGTGGACACTGTACCCACAATGAAAGATCAACGTCACACGATCACTCGAGTAGAGTTCGTAGTCACCACCAAGGAGAGATCAACACCACTCCCTAATAGAGATCGACACCACACCGAAGAGAAAAGATCAACATACGACCAGACGATTAGAGATCAACGCTATACGTCCGATGAAAGAACAATACCACTCCCTTTGAAATCAACGTCATAGACCCCCCTCCAGGAGAGAGTAACGTTAGACGTTCCCGGAGGAAAGAACAAACCACCCCCCGAGAAGATATAAACAGTGTCTCACTGAGGAAAGATCCACACTATAGACCCCCCGTATGAGAGAGTAACACCGGCGACCGAAGAGAGCTCATCACCGTCTTAGGAGGAGAACTCAACACCGTAACCTGAGTCTCGAGGAGAGCTCAAAGTCACCAAAGGAGGAGAATCCAACAATACCCCCGGAGACGTCCCAGGAGAAGAGAAGAAAAAAAATTTTTTTAAAAAAATAAAAAATTTAAAATTTTAGAAATTAAGAATGTATGCAAGGGTTTGTACTTGGGGGGAGGGTGGAGGGAGGGGTGTTGTAGAGAGACCCAGTAGGGGTACGTGGTCGGGGTTCGTACGACGTGGGATGCAGTCTGTACCTGACCGCTAAGTTAAGAATGTACTATCATATGTACAATCTTAAGGGTAAGAGGGTTTAGTAGGGTGGGAGAGGGAGAGGGAGACTCAGGTTTTCCCTTTTAGGGTACCTGTCTCCTCGGACTATCCGATGTCAGGTACCCAAGTGTTCCTCAGTCTGTACTGACTCGCTGAAGTGAAAGTGACATATCAATACTGTACACCGAGGTCAAATCAACGGTACCCCCAGTTACTGTATAAACAAAGTCAAACAGTCATCAAAACCAAACGTCTGAGAAGAGATCAACACCACCACCCCACGAGGAGAAATCAACACCATACTCTCAAGGAGACGAGGAGAGCTCAACTCCACCCCTATCGAAGAGAGACGAACACTACACTTCCCCGTGAAAAAGATCAACACTACACTTTATAGTATGAGAGATCAATTCGGTCCCCCGTGGGAGAAACACCGTACAACTCGAGGAGACATGAGTTCCGTCTCCTGAATGTAAATTAACACTACACATTTATATGGGGAGAGATCACCGTTTCAAGTCACCCCGATTGCAGAGGAATACCACCCTAAGGTAGGAGATCAACACCACACCCGGAGGAGAGAATAATGTTACACTTACCCTCGAGGAGAGATCAACACTCTTGGAATAGATATCAACACCACACGTCCGAACAGAGATCAAAACCTCCCCAAGAGGAAAGATCTACACCGTCCCCCGAGATTTGATCAAAGTCCCATGTCGGTCGAGAGTTAAACACCGACCCTGAGAAGAGATCAACATCACCCTCAATGGAGAGCTAAACGACATCCACCGAGGAGAGCTCAAAAACACCCCCTGAGTGGACAGTAAAACCACCCCCTGAGGAGAGATCGACACCATGTCACGGAGGAAAGATGATCACTACAAGACCATTCGAGGAGAATTCAGTCACCCGTCGAGGAGAGATGCAAGTCACCACCTAAAAAGATATCTACATTTTACCACCGGTCAAAGAACAACGTCACGTGTACGAGGTGAGATCCACTCCACTCCACGAGAAGAAATCGACACTACAGACTCCCCTGAGGAGAGTAACACTACACGTCCCCTAGAGGAGAGATCAACACCACACCCGAAACAGACATAAACGTCACCTAACCGAGACGAGATCTACAGTACAGGTCTCCCAAGGAGAGAGTAACATCTGCCACCGAAGAGAGCTGAACACAACATCCCGAGAAGATCTCAAAGACGTCCCTTGAACCCAGAAGAGAATTCAACACCGACCCGGAGGAGAGCACACACAGTACACCCCCAGAGGTCCCACTACCCGGAAGAAATGAAAATCACGATCCCAAAGGAGTGATTAAAACCACCTCAACTGGGAGAGATCAACACTACACGCCAGTTGAGACATCTACACCTCTCCTTCTAGGAGAGATCAACGTAACCCGCCCTGAAAAGGAGTTATTAACGTCACACATATAACGAGAAGAGGTATACTCCTCACGTCCGAAGAGACCTCAACACCATCCTCCGAACACATAACAACACGGCCGTCCGAGGAGAGATTTAGTTAAAGATCCCCGAAGACAGATCAACACGTCCGGAAAGAGATCAACCCTACAAGCCCAAGGAAAGATCGACACCGTTTCACGTTGAAGGAATAACACCGTCCCTGTCTTTCGATCAACACCCCAAGTTCCCTGAGAGTTCAACACCACCCCCGTAGAGACATGAACGCCACCACCCGAGGAGATATAAACAGAGTCCTCCGTGTATAATTAAACGACACCCCCACGTCCCGAGGAGATTTTATTCACTCGCCTAACATACCTCTCCTTCGTACCCGGAGGAAAGCTCAAAGTCACCACCCCCTGAAGAGAGATCAATACAAAGTACTTAGGAGAGAAACACCGTATGTCTAAAGAAAGATCCAACATCACACGACCACTCGAGTTGAGTTCATAGTTACCCCCGAGGAGAGATCAACACCACCCCCTATCAGAGATCGACACCACACCGACGAGTAAAGATCAACACCACACGACCACCCGATGAGAGATAAACACCACACACCCGAGGAAAGATCAATACCACTACCCGAGGAAACAACGTTATACACTCTCTTCAAGTGAGAATAACGTCATACGTCCCCGGAGGAAAGAACAACACCACCCTCTCTAGTCGATATAAACGGTGTCTCACTGAGAAGAGATCCATACTACAAACCCCCGTAGGAGAGCGTAACAACGGACACCGAAGAGAACTCATCCCCACCTCAGGAGGGAACTCAATATTGAAACTGAACCTCGAAGAGGAAGTAACGTCACCAGGGAGGAGAATCCAACACTACTCCCAGAGACGTTACCGCCAGGAGTGAAGAAAACAAGGACCCACAAGGAATGTTTAAAATTGCACCAACGAGGAGAGATGAACACTCCCGGAATAGATCTCAATAAAGTCCACCGAACAGAGAATAGACGAAGTTTTCCTCAGGAGATACACACTACAGAACCACCTGAGGAGAGATGAACACCACCCCCTGTGGAGAGGTCAAGACCACCCCCCGAGGAGACAGTAACACCGGTGACCGGGGAGAGGACAACATCGTTTCGTAAACCACCAAGGACAGATCAACGGAACCCGTCACCACAAGGATTTAGAAACACCATACAAAGTCTAAATAGGGTCTACACTACACGACGGAGGGAAGACCAACACCGGGCCCAAGTTGTGTGACAAACACAGGTCCCCGAGAGAAATCAACGTGAAATGATCCCCAAAGAGAGATCAACACGACACCACCGAGGAAACTCAACAACGATAACAATGAGATCAACGACAACCGTTCCACGAGGAAAGATCAACACCACCCATAAGGTTAGATCAAAATAGGTCTTACTAGGAGAGATCAACGTGACCCCCAGTTGAGATCAACACCACCTACAAGTTCACAGATCAACACCACACCCAGAGGAGAGATCAACGTGACCCGTCCCTAAAAGGAGTTGTCATCGGTACACCACACCCCGTGAAAGGGTCCACACCATACAGCCAAGGGGGGATCAACAGAGTTCGACGTGAAAATATAAACACAACACCCACGAGGTGAGAACGTCACTAAATACGGAGACGAGGAGAGAACACCACCGTACCACGAGGAAAGATCAACACGACTCCAGAATAGAGTTAAACGGTGTTCTTGAAGAGAACTCAACTCCGTCCCCTGAGTCTCAAGGAGAGCTCAAGACTACCACGGAGGAGAGCTCAACGTCATCCCTCGAGGGCCAGTGAAGTTCAACACTACCACTTGAGACCTAAGGAGAGCTCAACGTCGTCACTTGAACCCCTAGGAGAGCTCATCACCGGGAATGACTATAAGTAGAGCTTATGTCGTGTATTGGGCCTCAAGGAGAACTGAACGGTACGTTCCGAGTAGAACTCCATTCCGTCCCCTGAGTCTCGAGGTTAGCTCAACATCACACATAGAAGCACCCCACCCGTCAGGAGAGATGAAAACCATGTCCCCAGAAGAGTCGTCAAAAACCACCCTAACGATGAGGGATTAAAACTCCCCGAGAAGAGCTCAATGAAGTCAAATGAGCCGAGACAAACGTAGTCACCCTGAGGAAAAACCCACATTACAGGACCCCCGTGTAGAGATCAACACCACTAATCTTGGAGAGGTCGAGACCACCCCCTCACGGAGACAAAAACAACGACGAGGGGAGAATTAAGTCTTATCCCGAGTAGAACTTAACTCCGTCTAAGAGAGAGAACTAAACCTTACCCCCAGAACCCTGGGAGTGTTTAACGTAGTCCCCCTACCCCCGAACAGAACTTAACGCTGTCCCTTGAGCCCCAAGGAGAACTCACCGTCGTCGTCTCAGCCTGAAGGAGAGTTTAACTCCGCTCCTTGAACTATAAGGACAGCTCTACACTACCCTTTGAACCTCAACGTCGGTTCCTGAGTCTTGAGGAGACCTCAAAACAACCCTTGAGTCCTAAGTAGAACACAACGTCGCGCCCTGGGTCCCAATGTTATCTCGACACCACCCCCTACGTCACACGAAGAGTTCAACGCCACCCCGAAAGAGATCTCGACGGATCCCCGTTGAGCAGAGATCGTCCCTACACGTCCTACCGAAGACAGAACGTTGTTACACACCCACCGATGAGTCATCAAGACCGTACCTAAAAAAGAGATCAACACCAACCCCAGTTGAGACATAACACCACCTATGCTGAAAGACATCAACACGACACGTTCTAAGAAATATCAACACCACACTTAAAGTAGAGATAATCGTCGTCTCCCCGAAGAGAGATACATACTACGAATGACCCAAGGAGATCTCGACACCACCCCACCGAGGAGAGATCATCGTAACACGTCGTAACGAAGACAAATCAAAGCCACACACCCACCGATGTGTTGGACACCGTACCCCGAAGAGAAATCAACCACACCCCCTAGTCGACAATCGACACAGTCCACCCGAGGAGAGGTCAATACCACACGTCCGAGGAGAACTCAACACAATCCCCTGAGAAGAGATCAACACCACACACTACCCATGGAGATCTCAACGTCACCTTAAAAGGAAAGACTAACACCACCCCCAAAGGAGAAACCATCACTACACGTGTCCATGAAAAAGTGTTATAAGGGCTCGGATGAGAGATTAAAACCGTACCGGGGAGGAGAAATCAAAACCGCACCCCCGGAGGAGAGATCAACACCTTCCTCTGGAGACAGATTAACGTCACACGTCCTTACGAAGAGAGTTCACAGTTACAAGTCCCCCGACGAGAGATCAACGTCGTACCCCAGATAACAGATTGACACCGTTCCTACACGGATAGACTACTAGTATCCCCTTAGATGAGTTTGACGTCCTCCCCAAGCAGAGATAAACGCCACCTCCCCTGTGAAAGATCCACTTTACAGGTCCTAGTGGAGAGATCAACACCAAACCCCTGTGAGAGGTCAAAAAGACCTACTCGAGGAGACAACAACACCGGTACCCGAAGAGAACTCACCACCGTATCCGGAGGAGAGTTCAAGTCCTACCCGTAGAGAGATCAACACCACCACGGTGGAGACCCCAAGAGACACCCCTCCTACAAGAGAGCTGAACACCGTAACCCCCGAGGAGTGATCACAAGTCCAATAACGAGACGACATCAACACTCCCCGAGTAGAACTAAATGAAGACCCCGGAGTAGAGATAAACGTCGTCTTCCCGAGGAGAGATCCGCGTTACACGGTCTCCCGAGGAGAGATCAAGACTGGTCCCTTAGGAGAGGTCAAAACTACCCTTGAGGAGACAGAAACAGCACCACTCGAGGAAGGAACACTGTCGTAACCCGAGGACAGGTCTACTTAACCCACTGGACCCCTAGGTGAGTGCAAAGGTGTTCACTGAACCACAAGGAAATATCAACACCACCTCGGAGGAGAACTCGACGCACCAGCCCGGAGGAGAGGTCGACGCACCACGTCGAGGAGAGATCCTCACTAATCGTCTGACCGAGGACACATCAACACTACATGTAACCCGATGAGATGACAATTCTGTGCTAGGTGACATTGACGTCACCCCAGTCTGACTGCCGAAAGGGGCGGGGGGCGGGGGGGGGTGAGGGGACAACAACACCAAACGTCTAAGGAGAGATCAACACCACCCCCGTGAGAAAAAATCAACACCATACCCAGAAGGAGAGATCAACGGTATTTTACGAGGAGAGTTTGACACCAACCCCACCAAAGAGAGACGAACAGTACACTTCCCCACGTAAAAGGTCAACACTTCACTTCTTCTTGTGAGAGATAGACACCTTCCCCCGTAGGAGTAATCAACACCGTACAGCCCGAGGAGAGATGAGTAGTGTCCCCCAAATATAAATTAACACTATACGCCCACACGAGTCGAGATCACCGCTACAAGTCGATCCAATGACAGATAAACACCACCTCGAGAGGGGAGTTCAACACCACAAAGTAAGACGAGAAGAAGGTCAGGTTAACCATCGAGGAGAGATAAAACCCCCCGGAAAAGGGATCAACACCAAACGTCGAAGTAGAAATCAACACTTATCCACGAGGAAAGGTCAACACTGTCCCCCGAGATTCGAACAATGTCCCGTATGTCACGAGAATTAAATACCGACTCCGAGGAGAGATCAACATCATCCTCCGTGGAGAGTTCAACGACGTACCTCGTAGAGAGTTCAAAGTAACGCCTCGAGGAGATCTCAACGACGTCCATAGACCCGGAGGAGAACTCAACGACAACACGGACGATAACGTAAACAGTGTACACCCGAGGTACCACTACTCAGCAGAGATGAACATCGTGATCCCAAAGGAGTGATTAAACCCCCAAATTGAAGAGAGAAACACTATCCACCAGTAGAGATATCAACACCACTCCTTCAAGGAGAGATCAACACAACCGTCCCGAAAAGGAGTTATCAAAGCCAAACATACCCCGAGACGAGGTGTACTCCTTACGTCCGAGGAGACCTCAACGCCACTCTCCGAACACATAACACGGTCGCCCGAGGAGAGATTCAGCTTAAGGTCCTCGAGGACAGATCAACACCCCTTGAAGAGAGATCAACACTACACGTCCGAGGTGAGATCAACACCGTCCCACGTTCAAAGAACAACACCGTCCCTGAGGTACGATCAAAACCAGAAGTGCCTTTAGAGGTCAACACGACACCCATAGAGACACGAACTCCACCACCGGAGGAGATATCAATAGAGTCCTCCGTGTATATTTAAACGACACCCCCAAGTTCGAGGAGATTTTTCTCCGTTGTCTAGGACAACTTTACTTCGTCCCCCGAGGAGAACTTAAAGTCTCCCCCAGAGATCAACACCAACTCCTGAGGAGAGATGTACACCGTACCTACAAAGAAAGATCAAAGTCACACGACCACTCGAGGAGAAGTCGTAGTCACCTCCGAGGAGAGATCGACAGTACCGTTAATAGAGACCGGAAACACACGGATGAGGAAAGGTCAACACCAAACGACCACCCCATGAGAAATCAACAGCACACTCTAGAGAAAAGATCAATACCACTCCCCGAGAAATCAACGTTATAGACACCCCTCAAGAGAGAGTAACGGTACATTTTCCTGAAAGAAAGAACAACACCACCACCCCGAGTAGAAGTAAACGATGTTTCACTGAAGAGAGATGCATATAGCAGACGCCCGGAGACGAACATACCACCGACCACCGAAGAGAGCTCTTCACCGTCACAGGAGAAGAACTGAACACCGTGACCAGAGTCCCGAGGTGAGCTCAACGTCACCTGGGAGGAGATTCCAACACAACTTCCCTAGAATTCCCCCAAGAAAGAAGAAAACCGTGATCTATAAGGATGTCTAAAATCGTACCAACAAGGAGAGATGAACGCTCCCGGAGGAGAGTTAAATGAAGTCCCCCGTACAGAGGTACACACCGTCTCCAAGAGGAAAGATACACACTATAGAACACCTGAGGAGAGACGAACACTACCCCTTTTGAAGGGTCAAAACCACCTCCCGAGGAGTCATTAAGACCGGTAACCGAGGAGAGCACAACGACGTCTCCTGAACCACCAAGGAGAGACCAACGTAACCCGTTACCACAAGGAGTCAGTAACGCCAAACACCCCTCGAGAAAAGGTCTACGTCGAACTTTCCAGGAAAGTATGACACCGTACACCAGTTGTGTGATCAACACCAGTCCCCGAGAACGATCAACGTGACTTGATCCCCAAAGAGAGATCGACACTACACCATTAAGGAAGCTCAACAACATCAAAGGGATAAACGACTCCCGTTCCTGGATGAGACATCAACACCACCCCAAACGGTAGAACAAAATAGGTCTTCCGAGGAGAGATAAACGTCACCCCCAGTTGTGAGAAGAATACTATCCATCAGTTCAGAGATCACTACCACCACCAGAGAAGAGATCAAGGTAACACGTCCCCTAAAGGAGTTTTCAACGTTATACACCACCCCGAGAAGAGGTCCACACGACACACCCGAGGAGAGATCAACACCGCTCCACTTGAAGAGATTAACACGACACCCACGAGGAGAGAACTTCACTACAGACGGACCTGAGGAGAGAAAAACACCGTACCACGATGAGAAATCAACACGACTCCAGAATAAGAGCTAAATGATACTCTCGCGCAGAACTCGACTCCTTCCCGTAAGTCTCGAGGTGAACTCAAGACCACCACGGTGGAGAGCTCAACGTTGTCCCATGTACCCATAGAAAACTCAACACTGTCCCTTGAGATCTAAAAGCAGTTCAAAGTCGTCACCTGAGCCCCGAGGAGAACTAAACGTTACCTATAAGTCACAAGGAAAGTACATGTCACTTCTTGATCCTCAAGGAGAACTTAACGGTACCTTCCGAGGAGAAGTACATTCTGTCCTCTGTGTTTCCGGGGAACTCAACGTCACTATAGTGGAGAACACGAAACCATCCACCAGAGACACCCCACCCCGTAGTAGAGATTAAAACCACGAACCGTTAGGAGTGATCAAAAAGAGTCCCAACGAGATATTAAAACTTCCATAAGAGAGTTCGATGAAGTCACCCGAGTAAAATAAACACCGTCTTACTGAGAAAATTTCCACACTACAGGACCCCCGTGGAGAGATCAACACCACTCCCGTAGGAGGGGTCGAGATCGTCCCCTCACGGAGACAGAAACAACGGCCCTCAAGAGTGACACTACACCTTATCCCGAGGAAAACTTAAATCCGTCTAAGAATACTAAGGAGATCTCAAAGTTTTCCCTCAACCCGGAGGAGATCTCAACGTCGTCCCTTGAGTCTCAAGAAGATCTCAACGTCGTCCTCTGAGTCTAGAGGAGAGCTCAGTGTCGCACTTGAGTCACAGGAAGAACACAACGTGGCGTTCCGAGTCCCAAGGTGTGTTCGATACTGCCCCTTGAGTCACAAGGAGAGCTCAAGTCCCGTATATTTCACAAAGAGAGTTGAACGCCATCTCGGAGGAGAGCTCAATAGAACCCGGTTGAGTAGAGATCGTCCTACACGTCCCACTAAGTACTGAACAACGTTACAACCAACCGATGAGCGATCAAAACCGGACCTTACAGAGACAGCAACACCAGCCCCAGTTTAGACATCAACACCACCAAAGCCAAAGGAGATCAACACCACACGTTCGAGGAGAGAAACACCACACTCCAAGTAAAGATAATCGTCGTCTGTCAGAGTAGAGAGAGACACTACAGGTCGTCTGAGGGAGACTCAACACCCCGACACAGGAGAGACCTACCCCACACCCACGGAGGTGCCCCCTCCAGGAGAGATGAAAACCACGATCCCCAAGGAGTGATTGTAATTACCCTAACGACGAGAGATCAATACTCCCTGAGGTGAGCTGAATGAAGTACCTCGAGCAGAGATAAACCCCGTCTTCACAGAAGAGAGATTCAGGACACCCTGAGGTGAGATCAAAAAGACCCCTTTAGGTGATGTCAAAACCGACCTCTCGGGGAGACAATAAAACCGGTCACTAAGGAAAGGAACAATGTTGACTCGTGAAGACAGTTTAACATCGTCCCTTGAGGACCACGGAGAACTCAATGGTGTCCACTGACACCGAAGGAACTCTCAACACCGCCTAGGAGGTCAGCTCGAAGTCGCCCGGTCTAGGAGAGATCATCACTACACGTTCGACCAGGGATATATCAACGTTACACGTCCTCCCATGACAGATCAACGTCGCACCCCGAAATCAACGTCACCCCCACGTGAGAAATAAACACCACCCAACCGAGGAGAGATCAACAGTAAACGTCTGAGGAGAGATCAACACCGTCCCTCCGAGGAGAAATCAACACCATCGACCCGAGGAGAGATCAACGTCATCTCACGAGAAGAGTTTAACACTACCCCCACTGAGGAGAGACTAACACTACACTCCTCCGGGAAAAAGTACAACACTAAACATCCTCCGATGAGATGTCAACACCGACTTCCTCAGGAAAAATCAACGTCGTACCACCCGAGGAGAGATGAGTACCGTCCCCCGAAGACAGATTAACACCATACACCTATACGAGGAGAGATTACCGTTAAAAATGTCCCTGAATAGAGGTTAATACCGTACCTAGAGGAGAGATCAACGTCACAACCGGAGGAGAAAACAATACTAGGTGCAACCTCAAGGTGAGATCAAAACTACACGTAACAGTGAAAAGAGATCAATACTACACACCCCGACCGAGGATAGATGGACACCGTCCCCACAGGTGAGATCAACACCGTCACCAAGATGTGAGATCTACACTATATATCCTACCCCCGAGAAGAGATAAACGTCGTAACACGACACATGATTAACGTGGACCTCTAGTTGATAGATCGAGACCGTACATAAGTCGAGAGACCAAAACTACCAACCCGAGTTTCAACACTACACAACCCCACGTGGAGGGATCAACACGAACCCCTTCAGGAGAGATCGACACCTCACCCTTGAGAACAGAACAACGTATTACGACACTCCGAGAAGAGAGTCACGTCAAACGAACGAGTAAAGATAAACACCGAACTCCCCGTTGAGAAATCACCACCACACTTCGGAGGAGAGATCTGCACTATATGTTCTAACGAGGAGAGATCCCCGCCGTACACTCCAGAGGAAAGAAGTACACCACAGCCCACCCGAGGAAAGATCAACGTAACACACCCGAAGTTAGATCAACACCACTTCCTGAGGAAAACTCAACGTAGTACCTGAACCGCAAGGGGAGTTTACCTCCACCACGGAGGTGAGCTGAACACCACCCTACCGAGGGGAGATCATCGTTACACGTCCCATAAGTCAACGTTACGTAACCACCGATTTGATGGACTCCGTAGCCTAAGGAGAGATCAACCACACCCCCCAGTTGAGAATCAACACAACCACCCGAGAAGAGATGAACACAACACGTCAGAGGAGAGCTCAACACAATCACCCCGAGTAGAGGTATACGTCGTCTTCCTGAGGTGAGATATACACTACAGAACGACCAGTGGAGAGATGTACACCGTTCCTTTTGGAGAAGTCAAAACCACCCCAACGGAGACAGTGACCCAGGTCACCGAGGAGAAAACAACCTCGTTTCCTGAGTCACCAAGAAAGAGATCAACAAAACATCAAACTACGTACCAGTTGTGTGTTCAATACCGGTCTCCGGGAGAGGTCAACGTGACATGACCCCCAAAGAGAAATCAACAATATACCACCGAGGAAGTTCAATAACTTCAGTAATGAGATCAACGACACACGTTCCCCGACTAGAGATCAACACCACCCCAAAGGTTAATTCAAAATAGGTTTTACGAGAAGAAATCAACTTCACCCCCAGTTGAGCTCAACACCATCCACCAGTTTAAAGATTAACGTCACCCCCAGAGGAGAGATCCATGTAACCCGTCCCAAAAAGGAGTTATCGACTTTACACACCACCTCGAAAAGAGGTCTACACCATACACCCGAGGAGAGAACAACACCGTTCGACGTAACGTGATTAATACGGTACCCACGAAGAGAGAGTCACTACACATGGACCCAAGGAGAGAACACCTCCGCACCACGAGGGGAGATCAACAGGACTCCAGAATAGAACTAAACGGCTCGTACGAGGAGAACTCAACTCTGTCCCCTGAGTCTCGAGGAGAACTCAAGACCACCACGGAGGAGAGTTCAACATCGTCCATAGAACCCTAGGAAAGTTCAACACCACCCCTTGAACCCCAGGGAGAGTTCAACGTTGTCTCCTGAGCCCCGAGGAGAGTCAAACGTCGTCCATAAGTCACAAGGAGAGCTCATATCACGTGTTGAGACTCAAGGAGAGTTCAGTGACACCTTCCGAGGAGAACTCAACTCCGTCACCTGAGTCTCGAAGAAAACTTAACACCACTACGGGGGAAAAGTTATGACCACCCATCAGAGTCACTCCACCCCGTAGGAAAAATGATAACCGTGACCCTAGAGGAGTGGTCAAAAAACACCCTAACGAGACGAGATTAAAACTCCGGGAGGTGAGGTCAAGTGGAGTAGAGTTTAACTCCACCCTTTGAGCCCCGAGAAGAGCTCAACACCGCCCTTTACCCCAAGGTGAGCTCAACACTGCTCCTGGAGTCCCTGGACGAGTACAACGGAGTCCCTTCAGTCCAGAGGAAAGCTCAACGTTCCCCGTGGAGCCATAAGGAGACCTCAGCGACGTCCCCTTATCCCGTAGTACAACTCAACTCAGTCATTTGAGTCACAGGGAGAAGTCAAGAAGGTGCCTAGAACCCCAAGGATACCTCAAAGTTGTCCCCTTAGTCCGGAGTAGAGTACAACTCCGTTCCTTGAGACAAAAGGAGAGCTCAACATTTTCCCCACAGTCCGGAGGACAGCTCAACTTCAACCCTGGACCCCGAAAAAGAGCTCCTACGTTGGTCCCACAGTCAGGAGGGAAGTACAACACTCAACTATGAACCCAATTGTGAGCTTAGCCACGTCCCCTTAGTCCGGAATTGAGTTCATTTCTCCCTTTAGCCTCACAAAAGATTAACACCGTGTTTAGGGTCCCAAGGAGAACTCAAACTTTCACTCTGCCGGAGGAGAACTCCACACTACCCTTGCAGTCCTAAGGAAAGGACTACTTCGTTCCATTAGTTGGGAGTAACACTCTACTCCTCCTCTTTTACTACGAGAAGAACTCAACACCGCCCTTTGAACCACAAGGAGAACTCACCCCTGCCCATAGAACCCCTTGAAGAACTCAACGTATGTCCTACAGTTCATAGGAAAACTCGAAGTTCTCCCTTGCACCCTAAAGAGAGTTCTACGAAGTCATCTCTTTCCGGATTAGAGAGTAACTCCTCTCTTAGAGTACCAAAAAGAGCTCAACGTCTTCCTTCGAACCCCAAGAAGAACTCGACGTTGTCCCTGGAGTCCCTGGTCGAGAACAATGAAGTCACTTAAGTCCAGAGGAAAACTCAACTCTCCCCGAGGAACCCTACGGAGAGCTTAACAACACCCCCTTATCCTAGAGTAGATCTCAAGTCAACCATTTGAGTCCCAAGGAGAGGTCACCGTGGTTCTTAGAGCCCCAACGATAGTTCCAAGTTACCCCCTCAGTCTGGAACAGAGTACAACTTCGTACCTTGACATGGAAGGAGAGCTCAACGTTTACCCAAAAGTCCGGAGTACAGTACAAGTCCGTACATTAAACCCGAAAAAGATGTCCGAGTCTTCCGCTCAGTCCGGAGAGTAGTACAACACTCCCCTATGAGCCACAAGGTAACCTCGGCCACGTCCCCGTAGTCCTGAATAGAGCTCAACTCCCCCTTGAACCATAGGAAAAAGGAACGTCGTCCTAGACGTCCCAAGGTGAGCTCAAAGTTATCCACTCTGTCCGGAGGAGAACACCGACCTCCCCTTCAACCCTAAGGAGAACTCAACTTCGTCCCTTACTCGGGAGTAGAGCTATACTCCACCCCTTGTGCCCCGAGAAGAGGCCAACGAAGCCCTTTGAGTCCCAAGGAGAGCTCAACACTGCCTATAGAGTCCCTCGGGGAACTCAACGTATTTCCCTTATTTCGGAAGATAGTTCAAAACTCTCCCCTGAGCCCTGACGAGAGATCCGCGACGTCCTTCTTTCCCCAAAGTAGAGTGTAACTCCCCCTTAAAGCACCTAAAAGAGTTCAACGTCACCTTCAAACCCCAAGGAGAGCTCAATACTACCCCTTTAGTCCCTCGGAGAATAACGGAGTCCCTTCTGTTCTGATGAAAGTTCAACGTTCCCCTCACGCTCTAACGAGAGGTCAGTGACGGTCCTTTAGTCGGAGTAGAACGTGACTCCAGCCTTAGAGTAACACAAAGAGGATAACGTCGTTTTTCGAGACCTAAGTCACTCTCAAAATGAAGAAGAAAAGGTTAAACCTAAGGAAAATAAAGAAAAAGACGAGATTAACGACACCGGTTTTGAAGGTCTTGATACAACTTATCATCGCCACTTTCACCTGTGGGAACAGAACAAGGACTGAAATCGCCTTTACGAAAGTTAAAAAGTGGTAACTCCTATTACAAACGACACCCAAACAGTATCTATCGAAAATAATACAACTCCGTACAAGGAAGATAAGGACGAAAGACCTCTCAAAAATAGTATTTACCTACAACTTAAAACAGTTTCCGGAAGAGACGTAGATAACTCTATTAATATACCGAAAATAAAAAGTCAAACAATTACACCACTTAATGTAACTAACTAAACGCCTATAACTTCTTAGGAACGTAGGGACCCTATTTCGGGTGAACCAGTACCACATACTAGAAAAATTACACAACAACCTAAGACTAACGATCTTAAAACAACTCCTAAAAACGTAGATACAAGTAGTCACTATAACCGGACATCAAAAGAAAAAAACACTGTAGAAACAGTCCAAAACCATAATCCCACTACCACCGGAGTATCTTACTCAAACCTTCAAATGGAAGGAGACGTTAAAAGACCTTCTCAAACTCCTCCTATCCATAATCGAGGAGAGCTTTAAAAACCATCTTAAGTCGACACTTCGGCAGACCTGGACCCGAAAACAAACGACCTTCTAAAGACTAATGTCAAAGTTAAAGGCACGAACACTACCCAGACAATTCTAAAAGATATATGGTACAAGTACCTAGCCTTCTTAGTTATATCACTTTTACTCATATGATGGGTTTCGTTAAATGTTTAAGTTACCGTATNTGATGGGTTTCGTTAAATGTTTAAGTTACGTTAGGGATAGTTCGATGGTCGTTGTAAAAAGTGTCTTGATCTTGTTTATTAAAGTTCTAAACATACCTTTATGTGTTTTGGAACTTATCGGTTTCGTTAGAACTCTTTCTTCTTACCTTGACCTCCTTAGTTGAACGGACTGAAGTCCGAGATGATGTTTCGGTGTCAGTAGTTCTGTCATACCATGACCGTGTTTCTGTCTGTATATCTAGTTACCTTGTTTTATCTTTCGGGTCTCTATTTAGGTGTGTGTATACCTGTGGAATAGAAACTGTTTCCTCCGTTCTTATATGTTACCTCATTTCTGTTAGAGAAATTGTTCACCACGACCCTTTTGACCAGTTGGTGAACATTTTCTTACTTTGATCTAGTGAAAGATTGTGNATATGTGTTACCTCATAATGAGTCGGCAATTTTTCTTAAGTAAACTTAGTCAAGACTACTCTACCTACTTTGACCTCGGCTAATATGTCTCACTTCATTCGGTCTTTCTTTTTGTGGTTATGTCATATGATTGTGTATATATACCTTAAATCCTTCTACCGTTACTGCTGGGACATACGTTCTGTCCCTTTCTCTGTGTCTACACATATTACCTGAAAACCTGAGTCTCCCTCTCCCTCTCCCACCCTACTAAACCCCCTTACTGTAAGATTGTACATATGATAGTACATTCTTAACTTAGCGGTCAGATACAGACTACGTCCTATGTCGTATGAACCCCGACCACGTACCCCGACTGGGTCTCTCTACAATACCCCTCCCTCCACCCTCCCCCCAAGTACAAACCCTTGCGTACATTCTTAATTTATAAAATTTTAATTTTTTTTTATTTTTTATTTTGTAAAATTTAGAATTTTTTTTTCTTTTTATTCTCTTTATCCGTAATTTAGGAACTATAACTACGAAATCTCATTTAAATATACTTTGACATTCAAGATATCGGAAGTAAAATATACAAATATTTAATTCCAAAACTTCACAAATTTCCCTAGTCGGTAAGATTTATATATTAACGTCAATCAAATTTGACAAATTATACTATACGAATTATTTAGACATTAGTTACAAATTTTGGGGGTTCTTTTTGACTAAAAGTTAAACCCCATAATCTAAGTACTTGAATTATTTAACTCAGAATTCGTTTTGTTTTGTTTTGTTTTGTTTGTTTTTTTTTCGAGACCTAAGGAGAGCTCAAAGTTGTACCTGGCCTCCCTTGTAGAGTCAAACAGAGTCCCTTTAGTCCGGAGGAAAGTTCAATGCTCCCTGTAGAGTCTTAAGGAGAGGTCAGTGACGACCCCTTACTCCCCAGAGTGGAACTTTGCTCCTCCCATTGAGTACCGAGAAGAGGTCAACGTTATCCCTAGAACCGCTAGGAACCTCAAAGTTGTCCCCTAAGTCTGGAGCAGAGAAAACTTCCGTACCTTGAGTTGAAAGGAGAGCTCAACATATTCCCCACAGTCCGGATGACAGCTCAAGTCCCCCCTTGTACACGACGGTCCTCGGTCGCACTCCTTGAGGTGGGTACCGTTTCCAGTACTCCTTCCTCCGAACCGTATACGTTTCCGTACTAGTTCGGAGTCCTTTGGGGGACAAGGGTTCGTAGATTGGGGGTTTGGTGTCAGACAAAATACGAGCGTGGATGTGGAGACTGAAATGCCTCCCGAGAGGGGGTATTGGCAAAGAGAGCCTCTTCCTCATTTGCGCGTCGAAGTTCCGTTATTTTTAAGGACCCACACTGTTCTCACAAAGTCGAATACCTGAGGAGACTTCCAATAGATCGGGTGGACATATCCAAGCAGGCCGGTGTACACTAACAAATGTCGGAGGGTTAGACTCTCCGTACTCTACAAAATCTGAATGATTTCCGTTTAAGAAAACCCCTCAATCTTTAATAATTATATCACCCAACCAATCCTTAATATAACCACTTCCCAAAAAAGTAAACAACACAGTTATCAACGACGATTAAGGGACGAGACCCACCCTGTTCCTACAGAGTCCAGTTTGGAGAGACGACTGTCTGATCGAACACACTGTCCTAATAGGTGTGAGGACGGTGATACGTGTACTAACAAATGATGGAGAGTTAGTATTTATCGTGTCTCTTAAAACCTCATAAAACTCTCAGAATTAATCGTATCCCGAACAAGAAGAACAACTCAATTACTAACGGTGGTCCGGAGGTATAGGAATCCGTGAACCCTTATATAATTAGTTATATAAACCTGATATCTTTTCCTTTATACCAGCAAAAACTACAATCGTTATGATCTGAAAAACTCAATTACCTAGAAAAGAAAACATTATCTAGTGATATGAAACAATATTTAGTGACACAGGAACAATACATTTTTACATTGAAATAGTATGAATTCTGATTTATCTAGAATTCCCCTCGTAACCACTTTCCTAAAAGTAAACAACCCGACTACAAACGACGATTTAGAGGTACAAGGGATGGGAATTTTACTTATATTGATTGTATATCCTCTTTATTCATAATTGGAAATTCGTATATCCTCTTTATTCATAATTGGAAATTCTGATTAGTACAATTGGAACCCAATTTATTTAAGGAAAGAATTAACATTGAGTGATGTGGGAGTGGGATATCCTTACATTGAAATAAACCTCCTACCACGGACCAAATTCTTTTTTGTGGGAACCTTCTTTATTCAAAAAACCAATAGTCTTTCTTTCCTAGCATTTTACAGTCGTCCAGAGTGAGTACCGGTCTTCTACTACATAGAAAAAATATGTAAATACACTTCGTGGACTAAAACTATTTCCAGTCCTGACGACTGGGGACGTACTGAGACATAAGTAGGGATACACATTGTTTTCCACATATTCGTTTGGGGTTTTATTTCTTTAACCTAGTCAAAGGTCTTTCTGACTAAAGGGGTACAGCGAATAAAGAACGAGGGTAAAAAGACCGACTTAAGGGTAGACCTCGTACCTACGATAAGGTGCATTAGGTTCAATAAGTCGAAGAAAAAGAGGTGATTAGAAGGATGATGCGATAGGTAAAGATTAGAGAGATATAGACACTAATTTATACATAAAAAGGTTTCTGCGACTGAGACAGGGGTGGAAACTTAGTGGGACCTAGGTGGCCCCGACCTGGGGCCGTTACACGAAAAAGAACTCCACGTGGTTCCCTCCGTCTGGAACGAAGGACAACACCTCCCTATGAATCCCAAGGTAAGTTCAGCCACGTCCCCTTAGTGTGGAAAAGAACCCAACTCCCCCTTGAGCCACAGAAAAGTTGAACACTGTCTTTGGTGTACCAAAGAGTCCACAAAGTTATCCACTCTGTCCGGAGAAGAACTCCGCACTCTCCTTTCAACCTAAGGAGGACCAAACTTCTTACCCCTAGCCGGGATAGAGCTTTTATCAACCCCTTTTGTCCTGAAAAGAACTCAACACCGACTTTTGAGTGACAAGGTGAGGTCAACACAGTCCCTAGAACCCCATGGAGAACTCAACGTATTTCCCTCAAGTAAGAGGAAAGCTGAAACTCACCCTTAAGACCTAACGAGACCTCCGAGACGTCCCCTTTTCCGGAGTAGAGAGTAACCCCTTAGAGTATCAAAAGGAACACAACAACGCCTTTCGAGTCCTAAGGAAAGACCAACGAAACCCCTGGAGTCCCTTGTAGAGTAGAACGGAGTCTTTTCAGTACGGACGAAAGTTCAACGACTCCGTGCAGCCCTAAGGAGAACTCAGTGGCGTGCCCTTATCCTGGAGTAGAACTCAACTCCGCCCTTTGAGTCCAAGGAGAGGTCCACGCTGTCCCTAGAACCCGAAGGATATCTCAAAATTGTCTCCTCGATCCGAAGCAGAGTAAAACTCCGTACCTTGAGGCGAAAGGACAGCCCAAAATTTTCCCCACAGTACAGAGTACAGCTCAACTCCGCCCCTGGAACCCGGAAAAGATCTCCACGTTGTGCCCTCAGTATGGAGGGAAGAACACTCCCCTATGAGCACAAGGTAAGTTCAGTCACGTTCACTTAGTCCGGAATAAAGATCAACTCCGTCTTGAGACATAAGAAAGTAGAAAGTCGTCCTCAGTGCCCCATGGAGAGCTCAATGTTATCCACTCTATCCGGAGGAGAATTCCACGTTCCCCTTTCAGTCCTAAGGAGAGCTCAGCTTCGTCCCCTCAGTCTGAAATACATCTCTACGTCACCTCTTGTGTCCTGATAAGATCTCAACACCGCCCTTTGAGCCGTAAGGAGAACTCAACGTTACCCATAGAACCCCCTTGGGGAACACAACACATTTTCCTCAGTTAGAAGAAAAGGTCAAAACTCTCTCCTGGACCCTAACGAGGACTTTACGAGGTCTTCTTTTTCCGTAGTACCCCCTTAGAGCACCAAAAAGAACTCAACGCAGACCTTCGAACCCCAATGAGAGACTAACACCGTCCCTAGAGTCCTTCGGACAACCCAACGGAGTCACTTCACTTCAGAGGAAAACTCAACACTCCTTGTACCCTACCGAGAGTTCAGTTACGTCCCCTTACCCCGGAGTAGAGCGTAAATATCCCCTTAGAGTACCACAAGGAGATCAACGTCGTCCTTCGTAACTCAAGGAGAGGTCAACCCTGCCACTGAAGTCCCTTGGAGAGTACAACGGAGTCCCTGCGGTCCGGAGGTAAGTGTAACGCTCCCCGTGGAACCTTGAGGAGAACTCAGTGACGTCTTCTGATCCGGAAGTAGAACTCAACTCCGTTCTTTGAGTTCCGAGGAGAGGTCACCCCTGTCACTAGAACCCGAAGGAAAGATCAAAGTAGTTCCCTCAGTCCGTAGCTGAGTACAACTTCGTACCTTGAGGGCAAAGGACAGCTCAACATTTTCCCCACAGTCCGACGGACAGCTCAACTCCGACCCTTGAACCCAAAACAGATCTCCACGTTGTCCCCTCAGTCTGGAGGGAAGTACAACCCTCCTCTATGGACCCCAAGGTAAGCTCCGTAAGTCCCTTTAATTCGGAATAGAGCTCACCTACCCCTTTATTCACAGAAAAGTTTAACACCCTACTGGGTGCCCCAAGGAGAGCTCAAAGTTCCACTTTGACCGGAGGAGACTTCCACACTGTCCTAGTAGCCCTACTTAGTCCCCATAGTTGAGAGTAGAACTCTACTCCTCCCCCTTTGTCCCGAGAAGAACTCCACACCACCCTTTGAGTAACAAGGAGAGCTCACCCCTGTCCATAGAGCCCCTTGCAGAACTCAACGTATTTCTCACAGTTCATGAGAAAGCTCAAAGTTCTTCCTCGTATCCTAAAGAGAGCTCTGCTACGTCGTCTTTTCCCGAAGTAGATCGTAACTCCCCTCTTAGAACACCAAATATACCTCAACACTACCAATCGAACCCCAAGGGGACTCAACACTACCCCTGAAGTCCCTCGGAGAGTACAAAATAGACCCTTCTTTCCTTAGGAAAACTCAACACTCCCTAGAGAGTCCTAAGGAGAACTCAACCACGTCCCCTTATCCCGGAGTAGAACTCAACTCCGTTCTTGGAGTCACAAGGAGAGGTCAAGACTGTACCTAGAGCCCCAAAGATACCTCAACGTTGTACCCTCAGTCCGGAACAGAGCACAACTCTGTACTTTGAGACGAAAGGAAAGTTCAACATTTTCACCACAGTCCACAGGACAGCTCAATTTAAACTCTGGACCCCGAAAAAGAGTTCCTACGTTCGTTGTATAGTCAGGAGGGAAGCACAACACTCATCTACGAACCCCAATGTAAGCTTAACTACGTCCCCTTAGTCCGGAATAGAGCTTTCCTACCTATTTAGTCACAGAAAAGCTTAACACCGTGCTGGGTGTCCCAGGGAGAGTTCAAAGTTCCACTCTGGCCGGAGGAGGACTCCACGTTGTCCCAGCAACCATAAAGAAAGGTCTATTTCGTCCCCTTACCTGGGAGTAGAGTCCTACTCCTCCACTTTTGCCCCGTGAAGAACTGAACACCGTCCTTTGAGTCACAAGGAGAGCTCATCCCTGCCCATAGAGTCCCTTGAAGAACTCAACGTATTTTTCACAAGGGAAAACTCAAAGTTCTCCCTTGCACCCTAAAGATAGCTCTGAGACGTCACCTTTTTGTGGAGTAAAGCGTAACTACCCCCTTAGAGCACATAAAAGAACTCAACGTCACCTTTCAAACCCCAAGGAGAACTCCATGTTACCACTTGAGTCTGTCGAAGAGCACAACGGGGTCCCTTCAGTTCAGAGGTAAACTCAACGCTCCCCCTCGCACCCTAACGAGAACTCAGTGGAGAAATTAAGCGTAACTTCTCCCTTAGAGCTCAACAAAGAGCTCAACACCGTCCTTAGAAACCTAAGGGAGCTCAACGCTGCCCCTGGAGTCCCTCGGAGAGTACAACAGAGACCCTTCAGTCTTTAGGAAATCTTAACACTTCCCGGAGAGACCTGTGGAGAACTCAGTCATGTCCCCTTATTCCGAAGTAGAGGACAACTGCGTCATTGGAGACCCAAGGAGAGGTCAAGACTGTACCTAGAGCCCCTTAATACCTTAAAGTCATCCTCTCAGTTCGGAGCAGTGCACAATTCCGTACCTTGAGACGTAAGGAGGACCCAACGTTTTTCCCACAGTCCGCAAGACAACTCAACTTCAACCCTGGACCTCGAAAAAGAACTCTTACGTTGGTCCCACAGTTAGGATGGAAGTACAACACTCAACTATGAACCCCACTGTAAGCTTAACCACGTCCCCTGAGTCCGGAATAGAGTTCACCAACCCTTTTGGTCCCAGAAAAGCTTAACACCGTACAGGGGGAACCAAGGAGAACTCAAAGTTTCACTCTGACCGGACGAGAACTCCACGAGCCCTTGTAACTCTAAGGAAAGGTCTGCTTTATCCCTTTGACTGGGAGTAGAGCTCTACTTCTCCTCCTAGTTTACCAAAAGAAGAACTCAACACCACCCTTTGAGCCACAAGGAGACCTCACCCCTACCCATAGAGCCCATTGAATAACTCAACGTAGTTCCCTCAGTTCATGGGAAAGCTCAAAGTTCTCCATTGAACCCTAAAGAGAACTCTGTGACGTCTCCTTATCCCCGAGTAAAACACACTCCCCTCTTAGAGCACCAAAAAGAGCTTAACGTCGTCCTTCGTACCCTAAGAAGAGTTCAACGATGTCTCTGGAGTCCCAAGACGAGCACAACGGAGTCCCTTCAGTCCAGAGGATAACTCATCGTTCCCCGTGGAGCCCTAAGAGAACTCAACGACGTCCCCTTCTGCCGGAGTAGATCTCAACTTACACATTTGAGTCACAAGGAAAGGTCACCACTGTCCCTAGAGTCCAAACAATACTGCCAAGTCGATCCCTCAGTCCGGAACAGAGTACAACTCAGTACCTTGAGACAAATGGAGAACTCAACACTTTCTCTACACTCCGGAGGACAACACAAGTCCCCTCTTAAACCCGAAAAAGTTCTCCTAATCGTCCCCTCAGTTAGGAGGGTAGTACAACACTCCCCTATGATCCACAAGGGAACCTCGGTCACGTCTCCGTAGTCCTGAAAAGAGCTCAACTCCCCCTTGAGTCATAGGAAAAAGGAACGTCGTCCTATACGTCCCAAGGTGAGCTCAAAGTTATCCACTCTGTCCGGAGGAGAACACCACACTCACCTTCAACCCTAAGGAGAACTCAACTTCGTCCCTTACTCGGGAGTAGAGCTCTACTCCACCCCTTGTGCCCCGAGAAGAGTTCAACACCGCCCTTTGAGTCCCAAGGAGAACTCAACGCTGCCCATAGAGACCCTCTGGGAACTCAACGTATTTCCTTCAGTTCGTAGGAAAGCTCAAAATTCTTCCTTGAGCCCACGACGTCCTTTATTTCCCGGAGTAGCGTACAACTGTCCCCTTAGAGCACCAAAAAGAACTCAACGTTACCCTTCAAAGCTCAATACTACCACTTGAGTCCCTCGGAGAGCACTACAGAGTCCCTTCAGTCCAGAGGTAGGTTCAACGCTTCCCCTCGCGCCCTAGAGAGACCTCAGTGACGTCCCTTAAGTCCCGTGTTAAATGTAACTTCCCCCTTAGAGCTCCAGAAAGAACTCAACGTCGTCCTTAGAAACCCAAGGGAGCTCAACGTTACCCCTGGAGTCCCTCGGAGAGTACAACAGGGACCCTTTAGTCCTTAGGAAAACGTAACACTATCCACAGAGTCCAAAAGAGAGGTCAACCATGTCCCCTTATCGTGGAGTAGAGCTTAGCTCCACCCTTGGAGTCCCAAGGAGAGGCCAAAACTGTACCTAGAACCCCAAGGATACCTCAAAGTTGGCCCGTTAGTTCGGAGTACAGCACAACTCCGTACCTTAAGACGAAAGGAGAACTCCACATTTTTCCCACATACCGGAGGACAACTTACATCCATCTCCAGACCCCGAAACACAGCTCCACTTTGTCCGCACTGTAAGGAGGAAAGTGCGACACTCAACTATGAAACCCACTGTAAGCTTAGCCACGTCCCCTGAGTCCGGAATACAGCTTCCCTACCCCTTTAGTCACAGAAAATAACCTTTTCTGTGGCCCAAAGAGAGTTCAAAATTCCACTATGGTCGGAGGAGAACTCCACGTTACCTTTGAAGCCCTACGGAAAGGTCTGTTTCGTCCCATTATCTCCGAGTAGAATGTATTCCTCCCCTTTTGCCCCGAGAACTCAACACCGCCTTTCGAGTTAAAAGGAGAGTTCACACCTGCCCAAAGAGTCGCTTGAAAAACTTAATGTATTTCCCACAGTTCATGGAAAAACTCAAAGTTCTCCCTTTCACCCTAAAGAGAGGTTAGTGACGTCCCCTTCTACGGAGTAGAGTGTAACTCCCTCTTAGAGCACCAAAAAGAACTCAACACCACCCTTCTAAACCCACGGAGAGGTCAACAAAACCCCTGGAGTCCCTTATAGATTAAAACGGAGTCTTTTCAGTACGGAGGAAAGTTCAACGACTCCGTGTAGTCCCAAGGAGAACTCAGCGAAGTCCCCTTAACCCGGAGCAGAACTCAACTCCGTCATTTGAGTGGAAGGAGAGGTCAACGTTGTCCCTATAACCCCAAGGATATTTCAAAATTGACCCCGCAATCTGGAGCAGATTAAAACTCCGTATTTTAAGGCGAAAGAACAACTCAAAATTTTCCCCACAGTACAGAGGACAGCTCAACTCCGCCCCTGGAACCCGGAAAAGATCTCCATGTTGTCCCCTCAGTTTGGAGAGAAGTACAACACTCTCCTATCAGCCCAAGGTAAGTTCAGTCACGTTCACCTAGTCCGGAATAGAGTCCAACTCCGCCTTGAACTACAGGAAAATAAACAGCCGCCCTTGACTCCCCAAGGAGAGCTCAATGTTATCCACTCTGCCCGAGGAGAATTCCACGCTCCCCTTTCGACCCTAAGGAGGGCTCAGCTTAGTTCCCTCAGTAGGGAATAGAGTTCTACTCCACTCCTTGTGCCCCGATAAGATCCCAACACCGTCCTTTGAGTCCCAAGGAGAGCTCAACACTACCCATAGAGTCCCTTGGAGAATACAACATATTTCCCTCAGTTAGGAGGAAAAGTCCAAACTCTGTCCTAAACCCTTAAGAGAACTTTACAAGGTCCCGGAGGAGATTACAACACCCCCTTAGAGCACCCACAAAAAAAAAAAAAAACTCAACGTAGACCTTCTAACCCCAGTGAGATACTAACACCGTCCCTGGAGTCCTTCACACAACCCAACGGAGTCTCTTCACTTCAGAGGAAAACACAAAGTTCCTTACGTCCTAAAGAGATTTCAGTGCCGTCCCCTTACCCCTGAGTAGAGTGTAAATACCCCCTTAGAGTAACACAAAGATATCAACGCCGCCCTTCGAAACTCAAGGAGAGATTAACCCTACCACTGAAGTCCCTTGGAGAGTACAACGGAGTCCCTGTAGTCCGGAGGAAAGTGCAACGCTCTCCGTGGAACCTTAAGGAGACCTTAGCGACGTTTCCTTAACCCGAAGTAGAATTAAACTCCGTCCTTTGATTTCCGGGGAGAAGTCAACCGTGTCACTAGAACCCAAAGGATAGTTCAAAGTAGTCTCCTCAGTCCGTAGTTGAGTGTAACTTCGTACCTTGAGACCAAAGGACACCTCAACAAGTTATTCACAGTCCGGGGACAGCTCAACTCCGTCCCTTAAACCCGAAAGACATCTCCACGTTGTCCCTTCAAGTCAAGTCAAGTCAAGTCAGCGAGTCAACACAGACTGACAAACACTGGGGTACTTGACGTCGTACGGTCTGGAGGGACAGGTAGTGGTTGAGGGTCTCAAGTGAGTCTGAGTGCAGGTAGCTCAGTCACTATGGTAGGTCGGTAGAGTAGGAGACAGCAGGGGAAAAGGAGGACGGGGGTTAGGGAGGGTCGTAGTCTCAGAAAAGGTTACTCAGTTGAGAAGTGTACTCCACCGGTTTCATGACCTCAAAGTCAAAATCGTAGTAAGGAAGGTTTCTTTAGGGCCAGGTAAGAGGAAGTCTTACCTGACCAACCTAGAGGAACGTCAGGTTCCCTGAGAGTTCTCAGAAGAGGTTGTGGTGTCAAGTTTTCGCAGTTAAGAAGCCGCGAGTCAGAAGAAGTGTCAGGTTGAGAGTGTAGGTATGTACTGGTGTCCATTTTGGTATCGGAACTGATCTACCTGGAATCAACCGTTTCATTACAGAGACGAAAACTTATACGATAGATCCAACCAGTATTGAAAAGAAGGTTCCTCATTCACAGAAAATTAAAGTACCGACGTTAGTGGTAGACGTCACTAAAACCTCGGGGAGTTTTATTTCAGACCGTGACAAAGGTGACAAATGGGTAGATTGTCCCCTCAATCTGGAGGAAAAAAACAATACTTCCCTATGAACCCCAAGGTGAGTTTAACTGTGTACCAAACTATGTCCCAAGGATAGGTCAACACTGTCCCTGGAGCCCAAAGGACAGTTCAAAGTTGACCCATCTGTCCGGAACAGATCAAAACTTAGTACCTTGAGGTGTAATGAGAGCTCACCATTTGACCCACAGTCCTGAAGAAAACACAAGTCCGCCCTTTGAACCCGAAAGACATCTCCACTTTGTCCCCTCGATCTGGAGGGAAACACAACACTCCCCTATGAATCCCGAGGTGAGCTCAACTATGTACCAAACTGTCCTAGACGCCCTAAGGGTAGTTAAAAATTATCCACTCTGACCGGAGGAGAACTCTACATTCCCCTTTCAGCCACAAAGAGAGCTCAACTTCGTCCCCAAAGACAAGAGTAGAGCTCTTCTCCACCCCTTGGGTCCCGAGAAAAACTTAACACCGACCTTTGAGCCCCTAGGAGAGCTCACCGTGACCTATAGAGCGTCTTGGAGCACTCAACGTGTTTCCCTCAGTTCGAAGGAAATCTCAAAGTTCTTCCTTGAGGCCTAACGAGAGCTACGGGACGTCCCCTTTCCTCGGAGTAGAGTGTGACTCCCCCCTTAGATCACGAACAAGAGTTCAACACCACCCTTCGAGTCCCCAAGAGAACTCAACGCTACCCTTGGAAACGGTCGGACAGCATAACGGAGTCCCTTCAGTTAAGAGGAAAGATTAACCCTACTTCTCGAACACTTCCGAGTACTCAGTAACGACCCCTTAGCCAGAGTAGAGGGGTCACTCGCCCCTTATAGCACCACAAAGAGTTCAAACGGCCCATAGAAACCGAAGAAGAGTTTAACGTTGCACCTGGAGTCCCTTGGGCAGTACAACAGAGTCCCTTAAGTCCGGACGAAAGTTAAGCCCTTCCCGTGGAACCCTAAGGCGAATTCACGATGTCCCATTAACCCGGAATAGAGATCAACACCGCCCCTTGAGCCCCAAGGAGAGGTCAACGCTGTCCCTAGAACTCCAAGGATACCTTAAAGTTGTCCCCTCAGTCCGGAGCACAGTATAAATCCGTAATTTAAGACGAAAGAAGAGATCAAAATTTCCCCACAGTCCTGAGGACAGATGAAGTCCGTCCCGTGAACCTGAAAAGTATCTCCGCGTTGTCACCTCAGTCTGGACGGAAGCACAACACTTCCCTATGACTACCAAGGTACACTCAGCCTCGTCCCCGTTATCCGAAATAGAACTCAACTCCCCCTCGAGTCACAGGAAAGCTGAACACCGTCCTTGTGGACGTAAGGAGAGCTCAAAGTCATCAACTCTGTCTCGCGGAAAACTCCACGACACCATTTCAACCACAAGGAGAGTTCACGTTCGTCTCTATAACCGGGAGTAGAGTTCTACTCCACCCCTCGTACCCCGTGAAGGACTCAAGACCACCCTTTCAGTCCCAAAGAGAGCTCACTGCTACCCCTAGAGTCTCTTGGAGAACTCAACATGTTCCCCTCAGTTCGGAGGAAAGTTCAAGACTGTCTCTTGAGAACTAACGGGAGCTCCGTGACGTCCCTTTTTCCCGGAACAGAGTGCAACTTCCCCCTGTGAACACTAAAAGGAGTTCAACGTCGTCTTTCGGACCCAAAGGAGAGTTGAACGCTGCCCCTGGAGTCCCTTGGAGAGTACAACGGAGTCCCTTTAGTTCAGAGAAAAACTCAAAACTCCCTCTCGTGCCATAAAGAGAACTCATTGACGTCCTTTAACCCGAAGTGGAGCGTAACTCCCTTCTTATAGAACTACAAAGAACTCAACGTCGTCCTTTGAAACTCAAGGAGAGCTCAATACTGACCCTGGACTCCCTTTGAGAGTAAAACGAAGTACTTTCAGTCCGGAGGAAAGCTCAACGCACACCGTGGAATTCTAAAGTTAGTTCAACGACGTCCCCTTATCCCGGAGTAGAGTTCAACTCCCCCTTGCTCCACAGGAAAACTGAACTCCGTCCTTAGCACCCTAAGGTGAACAGCAAGTTATGAACTCTGTCCTTAGAAGAACTCCACCTCCCCTTTCAGTCCTAAGGATAGCTCAGGTTCCTTCTCTTAGATGGGAGTAGAGTCTACTCCAACCCTTGTCTCTAGAGAAGAGCTCATCACCGCCCTTTGAGCCCCAAGGAGAATTGACCACTTCCCGTAGAGCCCCTTGGAAACTCAACGTATTTCCCTCAATTCGGAGGAAAACCCAAAGTTCTCCCTTGAGTCCTAAAGAGGAATCCGCGATGTCCCCTTTTTCCGGAGTAGAGCACAACTCGCCCCTGAGAGTATGAAAAAAGAGTTCTACCCCACCCTTCGGACCCTAAGGTGAGTTTAATACTACCCAGGAAGTCCCTTGGAGAGGACAACGGAGTCCTTTCAGTCCGGAGTAAAGTTTAAAGGTCACCTTTGAGTTCTAAAGAGAGCTCATCGACGTCCCATTATACAAGAGTAGTGCTCAACTCCGCCCATTAAGTCCCGAGGAGAAGTCAACGCTTTCCCTAGAGCCCCAAGGATAACTCAGTGTTGTACCCTAAATCCGGAGCAGAGTACAACTTCGTACCTTCAGACGAAAGGAGATCTCAACATTTTCCCCACAGTCCGGAGGACAGTTTACCTCCAGTCCTAGACCCCGTAAAAGATCTCCACGTTGTCCCCACAGTCAGGAAGGTACAACATTCAACTATGAGTCCCAATGTAAGTTCATCCACGTCCCTTTAGTCCGAAATAGAGTTCACCTACCCCTTTAGTCACAGAAAACCTTAACACGGTACTGGGTGGGCCCCAAGGACAGTGCAAAGTACCACTCTGACCGGAGAAGAAATACACGCTACCCTTTCTACCCTAAGGAAAGGTCTGTTTCGTCCCCTTAACTGGGAGTAGAGTTCTACTCCTCCCCCTTTCCCCCGAGAAGGACTCAACACCGCCCTTGGAGTCACAAGGAGAGCTCACCCCTACCCATAGAGTCCCTTAAAGAACTCAACGTATTTCCCACAGTCCATGAGAAAGTACACAGTTGTCCCTTGCACCTTGAAGAGAACTCTACAACGTCGCCTTTTTCAAAAGGACAATACAACTTCCCTCGTAGAGTAGCAAAGAGAACTCAACACCACCCTTCGAACGTCAAGGAGAGTTGAACACTACCCCTGGAGTCCCTTGGAGAGTACAACACAGACCCTTCAGTCTTTAGGAAAGCTCAAGACTCCCCGGAGAGTCCTAAGGTCAGTCCAGTCACGCCCCTTATCCCGGAGTAAGCTCAACTCCACCCTAGGAGTCCTAAGGAGAGGTCAAGACTGTACCTAGAGCCCCAAGGATACCTCTAAGTTGTCCCCTCAGTCCGGAGTAGAGTACAACTCCGTACCTTGTTCCGAAAAGAGAACTCAACATTTTCCCCACAGTTCGGAGTACAACTCAACTTCGCCCCCTGTACACGAAAAAGAACTCCACGTTGTCCCCACAGTTTGGAGGGAAGCACAACACTCTCCTATGAGCCCAAGGTAAGTTCAGTCACGTTCACTTGGTCCGGAATAGAGCTTTAATCAACCCCTTTTGACCCGAGAAGGACTCTACACCGTCCTTGGAACCACACGATGAGCTCAACGATGACCCTAGAGTCCCTTGGAGAACTCAACGTATCTCCCTCAAGTCGGAGGAAAGTTAAAAACTCACCCTTAAGACCTAACGAGAACTCCGCGACTTCCCCTTTTCCGAAGTAGAGCACAACTCCCCCTTAGAGTACCAAAAAAATCTCAACAACGCCCTACGAACCCTAAGGAAAGGTCAACGAAACCGCTGGAGTCCCTTGTAGAGTAAAACGGAGTCTTTTCAGTACGAAGGAAAGTCCAACGACTCCGTGCAACCCTAAGGAGACTGAGCGACGTCTCCTTATCCCGGAGTAAAACTCAACTCCACCCGTTGAGTCCAAGGAGAGGTCCACACTGTCCCTAGAGCCCAAGGTTATCTCAAAATTGTCCCCTCGATCCGGAGCAGAGTAAAACTCCGTACCTTGAGGCGAAAGGGTAGCCCAAAATTTTCCCCACAGTCCAGAGTACAGCTCAACTCCGCCCCTAGAACCCAGTAAAGATCTCCACGTTGTGCCTTCAGTTTGGAGGGAAACACAACACTCCCCTATGGGCACAAGGAAAGCTCACTTAGTCCGGAATATAGTTCAACCCCGTCTTGAGCCACAGGAAAGTAGAAAGTCGTCCTTAGCGCCCCATGAGGAACTCAATGTAATCCACTCTGACCGAAGGAGAATTCCATGCTCCCCTTTAAGTCCTAAGTAGAACTCAGCTTCGTCCCCTCAGTCGGGAATAGAACTCTACGTCACCCCTTGTACTTCGGAAAGATCTCAACACCGTCCTTTGAGCCCCAAGGAGAACTCAACCCTACCCATAGAACCCCTTGGAGAACACAACATATTTCCCTCAGTTAGGAGGAAAGGTCAAAACTCTGTCCTGAACCCTACCGAGAGATTTACGAGGTCCCCTTTCCCCGGAGGAGAGCTCAACACCCCCTTAGAGCACCAAAAAGAACTCAACGCAGACCTTCGAACCCAATGAGAGACTAACACAGTCCCTGGAGTCCTTCGCACAACCCAACGGAGTCCCTTCACTTCAGAGGAAAACATAACACTTCTTACGTCCTGACGAGAGTTCAGTTCCGTCCCCTTACCCCCTAGTAGAGAGTAAATACCCCCTTAGAGCACCACAAAGAGATCAACACCACCCTTCGAAACTCAAGGAGAGATCAACCCTACCGCTGAAGTCCCTTACAAAGTACAACGGAGTCCCTGTAGTCCGGAGGAAAGTGTAACGTTCTCCGTAGAACCTTAAGGAGAACTTAACGCGGAGTAGAGTAACTCCGTCCTTTGAGTTCCGAGGAGAGGTCAACTGTGTCGCTAGAACCCAAAGGATAGCTCAAAGTAGTCCCTTCAGTCCGTAGCTGTGCGCAACTTGACACCTTTAGACTAAAGGACAACTCAACATTCTACCCACAGTCCGGCGGACAGTTCACCTCCGCCCCTTGAACTTGAAAAAGACCTCCACGTTGTCCCCTCAGTCTGGAAGGAAGCACTACACTCCCCTATGAGCAAGGTAAACTCCGTCACGTCCCTATAGTCTTGAATAGAGCTCGACTCCCCCTATAGCCACAGGAAACAGAGTATCGTCCTTGGAACACCAATGTGAGTTCCAAGTCATCCACTCTGTCCGGAGGAGAACTCCACGATCCCCTTGCAGTCCTAAGGAGAATTCAACTTCGTACCGTACCCAGGAGAAGAGTTCTAATCCACCCCTAGTACCCCAAGAAGAGCTTAACACTACCCATAGATCTCCTTAGGGAACTCAACGTATCTCAGTTCGGAGGATAGTTCAAAACTCTACCTTGAACCCTAACGATAGATCCGCGACTTCCTTTTTTACCGGAGTAGAGGGTTGACTGCCCCCTTAGAGCACCAAAAAGAGCTCAACTCCGCCCTTCGAATCCCAAGGAGAACTCAATACTTCCCTTGGAGGCCCTCGGAGAGCACAACGGAGTCCCTACAGTTCAGAGAAAAACTCATAGCTACCCCTAGAGACCTAACGAGAGCGCAGTGACGACCCCTTAACCCGGAGTTAAGTGAAACTTCCCTCTTAGAACTCTACAAAGACCTCAACACCGACCTTAGAAACCCAAGGGAGCTTAACGTTGTCCCTCGAACAGAACTGAACTCCCTTTGGAGTCACAGGAAGGGAGAACGACATCCTTGGGACCCCAACGAGAGGTCAAAGTTATCCACTCTGTCCGTAGGAGAACTCCCAACTCACCTTTCAGCCTAAGGAGAGCTCAGTTTCGTCCCCTTAGCCGGGAGTAGAGTTCTACTTCACCACTTGTGCCCCAAGTATAGTTCAACCCCGAACTTTGAGCCCCAATGATAGCTCAAAACTGTCTATTAAACCCTTTCGAGAACTCAACGAATTTCCCTCAGTACGGAGGAAAGAACAAGACTCTCCCTTGAACCATAACGAGACCTCCGTCACGTCCCCTTTTCCTGGAGTAGAGTGCAACTTCCCCTTTAGAACACCAAAAGAACTCAACGCCACCCTTCGAAACCCAAAAAGAGGTCAACACAACACCGGTAGTCCCTTGTAATATCAGTCACATGTTCTCAGTACTGAATAGAGCACGACTCCCCTTTGAGCCACAGGAAAACCGAACGGTGTATATGGTGTCTCGAGGAGTGCTCAAAGTCATCCACTGTGTCCACAGAAGAAATCCACGTTCCCCTTTGAGCCCTAAAAGAGTACATCTTGGTCCCCTTAGTCGGGAGTAGAGCTCTACTCCACCCCTTGTACCGGAGAAGAGATCAACACTGACCTTTCAGCCCCAAGGTGAACCCAACGTTGCCCATATAGCCACCTGGAGAACACAACGTATTTCCCTCAGGTCGGAAGAAAACTCTAAGCTCTCCCTTGACACCTTAAGAGAATTCCGTAACGTCCTCTTTATCGGAGAAACACAACTACCCCCTCAGAGCACCAAAAAGAGTTCAACGAAGTCCTACCAAATACAAAGAGAGGTCAACGTTACCCCTGGATCCCTTGTAGAGTAAACGGACACTTTTCAGACCGGTGGAAAGTTCAACACTGTCTATGGAGTCCTAAGAGGAACCAAGTAACATCCCCTTTTCAAGGTGTAGAGCTCAACTCCCTCTTTTAAGTCCCAAGGAGAGGTCAACGGTATCCCTAGAGCACCAAGGACAGCTCAACGTTACCCCTCAGTCCGGAGTAGGGTACAACTCCGTACTTTGAGACGAAGGAGAAGTCATAAATTTCGCCACAGACCGGAGGACAACTCAACTTCGTCCCTTAAACCCTAAAAAGATGTCCACGTTGTCCCCTCAATCTGGAGGGAAGCACAACACTCCCCTATAAACTCGAAGGTAAGCTCAGCCACGTCCTAAATTCCGGAATAGAGTTCAACTCCCCCTTGAACAACAGGAAAGTTCAAGGTCGAACTCAAAGGTATCCACTCTGTTCGGACGAGAAGTCCACGGTTCCCTTTCAGTCGTAAGAAGGAGTCACCTTCGTCCTCTTATCCGGGAGTAGAACCAACTCCAACCCTTGTGTCTAGAGAAGAGATCATCACCGCCCTTTGAGCCCCAAGGAGAGCTAACCGTTGTCAATAGAACCCTTTAGAGACTCAACGTAATTCCCTCAGTTCGGAGGAAAACTCAAAACTCTCCCTTGAGTCCTAACGAGAAATCCGCGATGTCCCCTTTTTCTGAAGTAGAACACAACTCGTCCCTTAGAGTACCAAAAAGAGTTCTACCCCACCCTTCGGACCTCAAGGTGAGCTAAATACTACCCAGGGAGTCTCTTGGAGAGGACAACGGAGTCCCTTCAGTCCGGAGTAAAGTTTAACGGTCACCTTTGAGTTCTAAAGAGAGCTCATCGACGTCCCCTTAAACAAGAGTAGTGTTCGACTCCGACCATTGAGTCCCGAGGAGAGGTCAACGGTTTCCCTAGAGCACCAAGGATGACTCAGTGTTGTACCCTAAATCCGGAGTAGAGTACAACTCCGTACCTTGAGACGATAGGAGAGCTCAACATTTTCCCGGAGGACAGTCCGGAGGACAGCTAACCTCCATCCTTATACCCCGTAAAAGATCTCCATGTTGTCCCCACAGTCAGGAGGAAAACACAACACTTAACTATGGTCCCAATGTAAGCTCAACCACGTCCCCTTAGTTCGGAATAGAGCTCACCTACCCCTTTAACGACAGAAAACCTTAACAAGGTACTGGGTCGGCCTCAAGGAGAGTGTAAAGTTCTACTCTGGTCGGAGGAGAAATACACGCTGTCCTCACTGCCCTAAGTAAAGGTCTACGTCGTCCCTTTAACTGGGAGTTGTGCTCTACTCCTCCTCTTTTCTCCCGAAAAGAACTCAACACCGCCCTTAGAGCCACAAGTAGAGCTAACCTCTACCCATAGAGCCCCTTAAAGAACTCAACGTATCTCCCTCAGTTCGTGGGAAAGTACAAAGTTCTCCCTTGCACCTTAAAGAGAACTCTACGACGTCGTCTTTTTCCGAAGTAGAGCGAGACTCCCCTCGTAGAACACCCAAAAGAGCTCAACATGGTCGTTTGAACCCCAAGGAGAACTCAACGTTGCCCCTCGAGTCCCTGGGAGAGCACAAGAGTCCTTAGGAAAGTTCAACACTCCCTGCAGAGTCTGAGGTGAATTGAGCCACGTCCCCTTATCCCGGAGTAGAGCTCAACTGCGCCCTAGGAGTCCCAAGGAGAGGTAAAGACTGTACCTAGAGTCCCAAGGATACCTCTAAGTTGTCCCCACAGTGCGAAGGACAGCTCAACTCCTTCCCATGTACACGAAAAAGAACTCCACGTTGTCCCCACAGTTTTGAGGGAAGTACGACACCCCCCTATGAGCCCAAGGTAAGTTCAGTCACGTTCACTTGGTCCGAAATAGAGTTGTAATCAACCCCTTTTGCCCCGAGAAGAACTGATCACCGACCTTGGAGCGACAAGGTGATCTCAACGATGCCCCTAGAGCCCCTTGGAGAACTCAAAGTATCTCCCTCAAGTCGGAGGAAAGCTAAAAGCTCACCCTTAAGATCTAACGAGAGCTCCACGACGTCCCCTTTTCCGGAGTAGGGCGTAACTCCCCTTTAGAGTACCAAAAAGAGCTCAACAACACCCTTCGAACCCTAAGGAAAGGTCAACAAACCCTGGTGTTCCTTGTAGAGTAAAACGGAGCCTTTTCAGTACGGATGAAAGTTCAACGACTCCGTGCAGGTCTAATGAGTTCCCAGCCACATCCCCGTATCCCGGAGTAGAACTCAACTCCGACCCTGGAGTCCGAAGGAGAGGTCAAGACTGTACCTAGTATCCCAAGGATACCTCAAAGAAAAGAAAAGAAAAGAAAAAAAAAAATTATAAGAACATAAAACTCTTTCTTCAAAGGACTTATAGTTAAGAGATACCTATTTGTATTACTTTTATTTTACTTGTTCTACAAATTTTGAATTTTTTTCTTCTTAATCTTCCATTATAATCTATTGGTGAGTTATTACAACTAATCGTATACAAAATGTTCAACTCGTTCCCAAATGTATAAACAAGTTCTATTTCCTTTTCCATCGTTTCTAGTAGTAATGTAACAGTGACTTGAACTTTTTTTGTATCTTTATTCATAACGTTGTTCAGTGGAAAGGTATACTATTTACAAAAAAAGATCGAATAATTCTTAATACTGTCTCGGAAAGTCTAATACAAATACAAAGGACAAAGAAAAGGATAACTTGGTGAACGTCTTCGTTATCTACCTTTGTGTGATAACGTTATCGTAATCTTTTATTCATATAATTAATTAATAGACGGTCAGGGTTTCTCATTGTAAGGGATTAGTTTCACTCCAACCTCACGACTTCGTCTTGTTCGTGAAGTCACTTTTGTATCATTCCGTAAAAATTAGTGTGGAAAATATCGTGAGAAAGAGTATACATATGAATAGTCTCCCTGTCTAGGTACACAGGGACTGACTTTCCATCAACCACAAAATAACACCAAACAAAACAAAACGAAACAACGGATACCTCAAAGTTGTACCCTCAGTCAGGAGTAGAGTACAACTCGGTACCTTGAGGTACAAGGAGAGTTCCACTTTTTCCCTACAGTCCTAAGGACAGCTCAACTAAATCCCTAGATCCCGAAAAAGAGCTCCACGGTGTACTGACAGTGTTGAGAGAAGGCTAAAACTCAACTATGAGTCCCAATGTGAGCTCAGTCACGTCCCCTTAGTCCGAATACACCCTATCTACCCCTTTAGTCCCAGAAAACCTTAACTTCATACTGAGGTCCCCTACGAGGGCTCAGAGTTCCACTCTGGTCGAAGGAGATCTCCACGCTGCCCTTGCAGCCCTAAGGAAATAACTACTTCGTCCCCTTAACCGGGAGTAGAACTCGATTCCTCCCCTTTTTCCCCGAGATGAACTCAACACCGACCTTTGAGTCACAAGGAGAGCTGACCTCTACTCATGTAGTCCCTTCAAGAATTCAACGTATTTCCCACAGTTCATGCGAAAGTTGAAGTTCTTCCTTCCACCCTAAAGAGAGCTCTACGACGTCGTCTTTTTCCAGAGTAGAACGTGACTTCCTTCTTAGAGCACCAAAAAGAGCCGAACGCCGTCTTTAGAACAAGTAGAGCTCACACTGTGTCTTGGAGTCCCTGGACTTGCACAACGGAGTCTCTTTAGTACAGACAAAAGCTCTACGCTCTCCGTTCATCTCTAAGGAGAGCTCAGTGACGTCCACTTATCGCGACATATATCTCGAGTTAGTCATTTGAGTCACAAGGAGAGGTCATCACTGTCCTTAGAGCTCCTAGGATAGTTCAAAGTTGATCCTCTAGTCCGGAGAACAACTCCGTACCTAAAGACGAAAGGAGAGCTCAATATTTTCCCCACAGTTCAGAGGACAGCTCAAGTCAGCCCATTAAACCCGAAAAACTTCTCCTAGTCGTCCCCTCAGTTAGGAGAGTAGTACGACACTCCCCTATGAGCCACAAGGTAAACTCGACCACGACCCCTTAGTCCTAAAGAGAGCTCAACTCCCCCTTGAGCCATAGGAAAAAGGAACGTCGTCCTAGGTGCCTCAAGGTGAGCTCAAAGTCATCCACTCTGGCCGGAGGAGAACACCGCGGTCCCCTTCAACCCTAAGGAGGACTCAACTTAGTCCCTTACCCGGGAGTAGAGGTCGACTCCACCCTTTGTGCCCCGAGAAAAGCTCAACATCGTCCTTGGAGTCCAAAGTAGAGCTGAACACTGCCCGTAGAGACCCGGGGTAACTCAAAGTATTTGCCCCAGTTCGGAGGACAGCTCAAAACTCTCTCTTGGACCCTGACCAGAGATCCGCGACGTCCTTTGTTCCCGGAGTACATCGTAAAAACCTCCTTAAAACACCAAAAAAGAACTCAACTCCACCCCTCGTACCCTAAGGAGGGGTCAATGCTGCTCCTTGAGTCCCTCGGAGAGAACAACGTAGTCCCTTCAGTTCAGAGGTAAGCTTAACGCTCCCCCTCGTGACCTAACGAGACATCAGTTCAGTCCCCTTAGACCGGAGTTAAATTAACTTCCCCCTTGGAGTTCCACAAAGAGCTCAACGTCGTCCTTCAAACCCAAGGGAGTTCAGTGTTGCCCCTGGAGTACCTCGGAGAGTACAACAGAGACCTTTGAGTCCTTAGGAAAGTTCAACACTCCCCGGAGAACCCTCAGGAGAGCTCAACCACGTCCTTTTATCCAGGCGTATAGCTCAACTCCACCCTTTGAGTCGTAAGGTGAGGTCAAGACTGTACCTAGAGGCCCAAGGATGATTCCAATGACACCCCTCAGTTTGCAGGAGAATACAAGTCCGTACCTTGAGGCGAAAGGAGAGCTCCACATTTTCCCCACAGTCCGTAGGACAGATCAACTCCATCCCTAGACCTCAATAAAGATATCCACGGTGTCCCGACAGTCAGGAGGAAAGCACAACACACAACTATGAGTCCCAAAGTAAACTCAGTAACGTTCCCTTAGTCCGGAATAAAGCTCACCCACCTTGTAGCCCCAGAAAAAGTTAACACCGTGCTGGGGACCTCAAGGAGAGCTCAAGGTATCACTCTGGCCGGAGGAGAACTCCACGCTACCCTGACAACCCTAAGGAAAGGTCTTCTTCGTCCCCTTACCTGGGAGTAGAGATCTACTCCTCCCTTTTGACCCCGAGAAGAACGTAACACCACCCTGGGAGCCACAAGGAGAGTTCACCTCTGCCCATACAGTCAATTGAAGAACTCAACAGATTTCACGGAAAGTTAAAAGATCTCCCTACCACACTACAGGAAGGTCTACGACGTTGTCTTTTCCTGGAGTAGACCGCAGCTCCCCTCTAGAGGACCAAAAGTAGCTTAACACCGTCCTTTAACCCAAAGGACAGCTAAACACTACCTCTGAGGTCCCTCGTCGAGTACTCGGAGTCCTTTCAGTTCAGAGGTAAGCTCAACGTTCCACGGAGAACCGTAAGGAGAGGTCGCACGTCGTCGTATACCGGAGTGGAGCTCAACTCCGACATTGGAGTCACAAGGAGAGGGCAAGACTGTACCTAGAACCCCAAGAATACCTCAAAGTTACCCCACAGTCCGGAGAAGGCCACAAAGTTCTACCTTAAGGTGAAAACAGAACTCCACATTTTCCCATAGTTCGAAGGACAGCGTAACTGTATCCTTAGACCCCGAAAAGGAGTTCCACGGTGTTCCGACATTCTGTAGGGAAACACAAAACTCAACTATGGACCCCAATATCAGCTCAGTCACGTCCCCTTAGTCCGAATAGACCCCACCTACACAGTTAGCACCAGAAAAGCTTAACTCCGTGCTGAACGGCCCTACGAGAACTCAAAGTTCCACTCTGACCGGAGAGGAACTCCACGCAGTCCATACAGTCCTACGGCAATGACTGCTGTGTCCCCTTAGCTGGCATTAGAGCTAAACTCCATCCCTTTTACCCCGAGAAGAACTCGACACCGTACTTTGAGCCACAAGGAGAGGTTACCCCTTCATATAGAGCCCCTTGAAGAACTAAAAGGATTTCCCACAGTTCATGGGAAAGTTCAAAGTTCTCACTTGTACCCTAAATAGACCTCTATGACGAGACCTTTTCCCGGAGTAGAGCGTAACTCCCCTCTTAGAGCACCAAAAAGAGCTCAACACCACCCTTTGAACCCCAAGGAAGTCCAACGCACACCCTTGAGTCCCATGGCGGGTACAACGGAGTGTCTTCAGTCCAGAGAAAATCTCAAAGATCCTAGTACAACCCTAAGGAGAGATCAGTGACGGCCGCCTATACTGACATAGATCTCAAGTCAGCCATTTGAGTCACAAGGAGAGGTCACCGCTGTCCCTAGAGACCCAAGACTAGTTCCAAGTCGATCCCTCAGTCCGGAACAGAGTACAACTCCATACCTTAAGACGAAAGGAGATCTCAATATTTTCCCCACAGTTTAGAGGACAGGTTAAGTCCGTCCATTAAACCCGAAAAACTTCTCCTAGTCGTCCCCTCAGTTAGGAGAGTAGTACAACACTCCCCTATAAGTCACAAGGTAACCTCGGTCACGACCCCTTAGTCCTGAAGAGAACTCGACTCCCCCTTGAGCCACAGGAAAAAGGAAAGTCGTCCTAGGTACCCTAAGGTGAGCTTAAAGTCATCCACTCTGGTCGGAGGAGAACACCGGGGTCCCCTTCAACCCTAAAGAGAGCCCTACTTCGTCCCTTACCCGGGAGTAGAGGTCGACTCCACCTTTTGTGCCCCGAGAAAAGCTCAACATCGTCCTGGGAACCCAAAGTAGAGCTGAACACTGACCCTAGAGACCCGGGGAAACTCAACGTACTTCCCACAGTTCGGAGGACAGCTCAACACTCTCCCTTGGACCCTGACCAGAGATATGTGACGTCCTTTGTTCCCGGAGCAGAAGGTTACTGTCCCCTTAGAGTACCAAAAAGAGTTCAACTTCGCCCTTCGAACCATAAAGAGAGGTCAATACTGCCCCTTGAGTCCCTCGGAGAGCACAACGGAGTCCCTTCAGTTCAGAGGTAAGTTTAACGTTACCCCAAGCGCCCTAACGAGACAGTAGTACACTCCTCTTAAACCGGAGTTAAGTTAACTTCCCCTTAGAGTTCCACAAAGAATTCAACACCGTCCTTCAAACCCAAGGGAGCTAAAAGTTGTCCCTAAAGTCCCTCTGAAAGTACAATAAAGACCCTTCAGACCTTAGGAAAACTCAACACTCCTCGGAGAACCTTCAGGAGAACTCAACCACGTTCCCTTATCCAGGAGTAGAGCTCTACTCCGCCCTTTGAGTCGAAAGGTGAGGTCAAGACTGTACCTGGAACCCCAAGTATGATTCAAAGGGGACCCCTCAGTCCTCAGTAGAGTACAACTCCGTACCTTGAGACGAAAGGAGAGTTTCACACTTTCCCCACAGTCCAGAGGACAGCTCAACACCATACTTAGACCCAGATAAAAACCACCACAGTTTCCCGACATTCAGGAGGGAAGCACAACAGTCAACTATGAGCCACAAAGTAAACTTAACAACGTCCCCTTAGTCCGGAATAGAGCTAACCTATCCCTGTAATCCCAGAAAAGTTTAACACCGTGCTACGGACCTCAAGGTGAGCTCAAAGTTCCACTCTGGCTGGAGTAGAACTCCACGCTGTCCTTACAGTCCTGAGGAAAGGTCTACTTCGTCCCCTTACCTGGGAGTAGAGCTCTACTCCTCCCCTTTTTCCCTGAGAAGAACTCATCACCACCCTTTGAGTCACAAGGAGAGTTCACCTCTGCCCACACAGACCCTTGAAGAACTCAACGTATTTCCAACAGCTCATTACAAAGCTCAAAGGTCTCCCTTGTCCCTAAAGAGAGCTCGACGACGATACCCTTTCCCGGAGTAGAGGGTAACTCCCTTCTTAGGACACTAAAAAGAGCTCCGAACCGCCCTTCAAACTCCAAGGAAGCTTAATGCTGTACCTGGAGTCCCAGGGCGACCATAACGGAATCCCTTCAGTCCAGAGTAAAGTTCAACACTACCCGTAGAGCCCTAAGGAGAGTTCAGTGACGTCCCTTTTATCCGGAGTAGATCTGAACACAGGTCGTTAAGGTACAAGGAGAGGTCACCACTGTACGTAGAGCCGAAACGAAAGTTCAAAGTGGACGCCTCAGTCCAGAGTAGAGCTCAACTTCGGTTCTTGAGACGAGAGGAGATCTCAACGTTGGCCAGAGAACCTCGGGAAACTCACCGTATTTGCCTCACTTCGGAGGATACCTCAAAACTCTCCCTTGAGCCCTAACGAGGGGCTTTTCTTCCCGGAGTAGAGCGGTACTGTCCCCTTAGAGTACCAAAAAGATCTCAACGCCGCCCTTCAAACCCCAAAGAGAGTTCAATGCGGCCCCTTGAGTCCCTCGCAGAGCACAACGGAGTCCCTTCAGGTCAGAGGTAAGATCAACACTCCCCCTCCCCTCCTAACGAGAGCTCAGTGCTGTCCCTTTAACCCGGAGTTAAGAGGAACTTCACCCTTAGAGCTCCAGAACGAACTCACCCGTCCTTTGAAACACGAGGGAGCTCAACGCTACCACTGGAGTCCCTCGAAGAGTACCACGGATACCCTTCAATCCTTATGAAAACTCAACACTCCTAGGGGACCCGTAAGGGGACCCTAGTGACGTTACTCTCTCCTGGAGTAGAGTTCAACTCCGTCCTTGGAGTCCCAAGGAGAGGACAAGACTGCACCTAGACCTCCACATACGACAAAGTTTGTCCCTCAGTCCAGAGCTGAACACACCTCAGTACCTCGAGACGAAAGGAGAGCTCAACATTTCCCCAAAGTCTGGAGATCAGCGCAACTTAAACCCTAGACCCAGAAAAAAGCTTAAACTTTGGTGTCATAGTCAGGAGGGAAACACAAGACTTAACTAAGAGTCCCACTGTAAGTTTAGCCACGTTCCCTTAGTCCTGAATAGAGCTCACCTACCCCTTTAGTCACAGAAAGTTTGACACTGTTCTGGGGGCCCAAGGAGACTTCAAAGTGCAACTCTGGACAGAGGGGAACTCCACACGACAACCTGTAGCTGTAAGGAAAGGTCTGTTTCGTCCCCTTAGCTGGGAGTAGAGCTCAACTCCTCCGATTTTTCCCCGAGAAGAACTTAACACCACCCTTTGAGCCGTAAAGAGAGCTCACCCCTTCGTATAGACCCCTTTGAAGAGTTTAAAATATTTCCCACAGTTTATGGGAAAGCTCAAGGTTCTTCCTTACACCCTATACAAAACTTTGCGACGTCGAATTTTCCCGGAGTAGAGCACACCTCCCCTCTTAAAGTACCAAAAACAGCTCAACACCTCCCTTCTAATCCCAAGGAGAGCTCAACGCACCCCTGGACCCCCTGGGCGAACACAAAGGAGTCCCTTCAGTATAGAGGAAACCCCAACACTCCCCGTGGACCCCTAAGGAGAGCGCAACGACGTCCCTACTTATCCCGGAGTAGATCTCAACTCCGCCTTTGGAGTCCCAAGGAGAGGTAAAGACTGTAGATAGAGCCTCAAAGACACCTCAAACTTGTCCCCTCAGTCCGGGACAGAAAACAACTCCGTACCTTGAGACGAACGGAGAGCTCAACAATTACCCCACAGTCCGGAGAATAGCTCAACACAAACTTTGGAGGTCGAAAAAGACCTCCTACGGTGACCCCAGAGTCACCAGGAAGTACAACACTGAACTACGAGTCCCAATGTACGCTTAACCACGTTCTCGTAATCCGGAAAAGAGCTCACCCATCCCTTTAGCCACAGAAAACCTAACACCGTGTTTCGTTCTCCCAAGGAGATTTCAAAGTTACACTTTTTCCGGAGGAGAACTCCACACTTCTCTTGTGACTCTAAGGAAAGATCTGTTTCGTCCCCTTAACTGGGAGTAGAGCTCTACCCCCACCCCCCCCCGGCCTTTCCCCGAGTCTAACTCAATACGACCCTTTGAGTCACAAGGAGAGGTCAACCCTGTCCATACAGTCCCTTGAAGAACTCAACGTATTTCCCATAGTTCATGGAAAAACTCAAAACTCTCCCTTTCACCGTAAAGAGAACTCTACGACTTCACCCTTTCCCGGAGTAGAGTGAAACTCCCCTCTTAGGGTACCAAAAAGAGCTCCGAACCACCCTTCAAACCCCAAGGAGAACTCAACACTGCACCTGGAGTCCCAGGGTGACCATAACGGAGTCCCTTCAGTCCAGAGTAAAGCTCAACACTACCCGTGGAGCCCTATGGAGAGTTCATTGACGTCCCCTTTATCCGGAGTAGATCCAAAAACAGGTCTTTGAGGTACAAGGAGAGGTCACCGCTGTCCCTAGAGCCCCTACGTAAGTTCCAAGTGGACCCAGTAGTCCGGAGTAGAGCTCAACTTCGGTTCTTGAGACGAGAGGAGAGTTCAACGCTACCCATAGAGAACCTCGAGAAACTCACCGTATTTCGTTCACTGCGGAGGAGTTCACAAAACTGTCCCTTGAGTCCTAACGAGAGATCCGAGACGTCCTTTCCTTCCCGGAGTACATCCGTTCTGTCCCTTTAGAGCACCAAAAAGATCTCAACGCCACCCTTCAAACCCCAAAGAGAGCTAAATACTACCCCTTGAGTCCTTCGGAGAACACAACGGGGTCTCTTCAGGTCAGAGGAAAGGTCAACGCTCCCCCTCGTGCCCTAACGTGAGGTCAGGACCGTCCCGTTAACACGAGGTCAGGACCGTCCCTTTAGCCCGGAGTCAAACGGAACTTCTCCCTTAGAGCTCCCGAACGAGCTCAACACCGTCCTTTGAAACACAAGGGAGCTCAACACTACCACTGGAGTCCCTCGAAGAATACCACGGATACCCTTCAGTCCTCATGAAAACTCAACACTGCCCGGAGAGCCCCAAGGAGACCCCAGTCACGTTACCTTCTCCCGGAGTAGAGCTCAACTCCATCCTTAGAATCCCAAGGAGAGGACAAGACTACACCTAGAACCCCACACCTACGTCAAAATTTGTCCCTTAGTCCAGAGTTGAACACACCTCCGTACCTCGAGACGAAAGGAGAGCTCAACATTTTATCCAAAGTCTGGAGGTCAGCTCGACTTGAAACCTGGACCCCGAAAAGAGCTTAAACGTTGGCCCCATAGTCAGGTGGGAAACACAACACTCAACTAAGAGTACCACTGTTAGTTTAAGCACGTTCCCATAGTCTGGAATAGAGCTCACCTACCCATTTAGACACAGAAACCTTAACACTGTTCTGAGGACCCAAGGAGAGGTCAAAGTTCAACTCTGACCGGAGAGGAACTCCACGCTGTAACCTGTAAGGAAAGATCTGTTTCGTCCCCTTACATGGTAGTAGATTTCAACTCCTCCCCTTTTGCCCCGAGAAGAACTCAGAACCGTCCTTTGAACCGCAAGGACAACTCACCTCTGCCTATAGACCACTTTAAAGGCCTCAAAGTATCTCCCGCAGTTAATGGGAAAGTTCAACGTTCTCCCTTGCACCCTGAGAACCTTTGCGACGTCGTATTTTTCCGGAGTTGAGTACACCTCACCTATTAAAGCGCCAAAACCATCTCAATACTTCCCTTCTAATCCCAAGGAGAGCTCAACGTACCCCTGAACCCCCTGGGCGAGCACAAAGGAGTCCCTACGGTCTAGAGGAAACCCCAACACTCCCCCGTGGAGCCCTAAGGGGAGTACAATGACGTCCCTACTTATCCCAGAGTAGAGCTCAACTCCACCCTTGGAGTCCCAAGGAGAGGAAAAGACTGTAACTAGAGTCCCAAAGACGTCTCAAAGTTGTCCCCTCCATCCGGAGCAGAACACAACTCCGTACCTTGAGACGAACGGAGAGCTCAACAATTACCCCACAGTCCGGAGAACAGCTCAACATAAAGTTTGGACGTCGAAAAAGACCACCTTCGGGGGCCTCACAGTCACCGGGCAGTACAACACTGAACTACGAACCCCAATGTAAGCTTAACAACGTCCACGTAGTCCGGAACAGAGATCACCCACCCGTGTAGTCACAGGAAGTCTAACACCGTGGAACGTGCTCCCAAGGAGAACTCAAAGTCACACTCTGGTCAGAGGAGAACTCCACGCTGCCTTTGCAGCCCTAAGGAAAGATCTGTTTCGTCCCCTTAGCTGGGAGTAGAGCTCTACTCCTCCCCTTTTCCCCGAGTCTAACTAAACACGACCCTTTGAGCCACAAGGAGAGCTCACCCCAGCCCATACAACCCCCATGAAGAACTCAACGTCTTTCCCACAGTTTATATCAAAACTCAAAGTTCTCCCTTTCACCGTAAAGAGAACTCGACGACGTCACCATTTCCCGGAGTAGAACGAAACTCCCCTCTTAGGTCACCAAAAAGAACTCCAAACCGACCTTCAAACTCCAAGGAGAGCTTAACACTACACCTGAAGTCCCAGGACGACTATAACGGAGTCCCTTCAGTCCAGAGTAAAACTCAACACTGTCCGTGGACCCCTAAGGAGATTCAGTGATATTACCTTTATCCGGAGTAGATCTGAACACAGGTCTTTGAGGCACAAGGAGAGTCACCGTTGTCCCTAGAGCCCCAACACAAGTTCCAAGTGGACCCCGCAGTCGGAACAGAGCTCAACTTCCGTTCTTGAGAAGAGAGGAAAGCTCAACACTACCCATAGAGAACCTCGGGAAACTCAACGGATTTCCCTTACTTCGGAGGATACCTCAAAACTCTCCCTTGAGCCCTAACGAGAGATCCGGGACGTCCTTTTCTTCCCGGAGTAGAGTGTTTCTGTCCCCTTAGAGTACCAAAAAGAACTCAACACAACACTTCTAACCCCAAAGAAAGCTCAATGGTGGCCCGTTAGTCCCTCGGAGAACACAACGGGGTCCCTTCAGGTCAGAGGTAGGCTCAAAGGTCCCCCTCACGTCTTAACGTGAGCTCAGTGGTGTCCCGTTAACCCGGAGTTAAGTGGAACTTCCCCCTTAGAAATCCAGAAAGAGCTCAACGCCTTCCTTTGAAACCCAAGGGAGCTCATCGTTACCATAGGAGTTCCTCGAAGAGAACACGGATACTCTTCAGTCCTTATAAAAACTAAACACCCTCTGGAGACCCTTAAGGAGACCCCCGAGACGTTACCTTCTCCCGGAGTAGAACTCAACTCCACCCTTGGAGTCCCAAGGAGAGGACAAGACTACACCTAGAGCCCTACACCTACGTCAAAGTTTGTTCCTCAGTCCAGAGCTGAACACACCTCCGTACCTCGAGACGAAAGGAGAGTTCAACATTTGATCCAAAGTCTGGAGGTCAGCTCAACTTAAACCCTGGACCCAGAAAAGAGCTTAAACTTTGGTACCATAGTCAGGTGGGAAACACAACACTCAACTAAGAGTACCACTGTAAGCTTAGCCACGTTCCCTTAGTCCTGAATAGAACTCACCTACCCCTTTAGACACAGAAACCTTAACACTGTTCTGGGGGCCCAAGGAGAGGTCAAAGTTCAACTCTCACCGGAGGGGAACTCCACTCTGCAACCTGCAGCTGTAAGAAAATCTCTGTTTCGTCCCCTTACCTGGGAGTAGAACTCAACTCCTCCCCTTTTACCCCAAAAAGAACTCAACACCGCCCTTTGAGCCACAAAGAGAACCCATCCCTGCACATAGAACCCTTTGAAGGCCTTAAAGTACTTCTCACACTTTATGGGAAAGCTCAAGGTTCTCCCTTGCACGCTATAGAAACCTTTGTGACGTCACATTTTCCCGGATTAGAACGAACCTCCCCTATTAAAGCACCAAAATCAGCTCTACACCGCCCTTCGAATCCCAAGGAGAGTTTAACGCACCCCTGGACCCCCTGTGCGAGTACAAAGGAGTTCCTTCAGTCTAGAGGAAACCTCAATACTCCCCGTGAAATCCTAAGGAGAACGCAACGACGTCCCTACTCGTTCCGGAGTAGAGATCAACTCCACCCTTGGAGTCCCAAGGAGAGAAAAAGACTGTAGTTAGAGCCGTAAAGACACCTCAAACTTGTCCCCTCAGTCCGGAGTAGAAAACAACTCCGTACCTTGAGAGGAACGGAGACCTCAACAATTACCCCACAGTCCGGTGAATAACTCAACACAAGTCTTGGAGGTCGAAAAAGACCACCTTCGGGGGCCCCACACTCACCGGGAAGGACAACACTGAACTACGAACCCCAATGTACGTTTAACCACGTCCCTGAAGTCCGGCATAGAACTCACCCATACCTTTAGTCACAAAAAACCTAACACCGTACTACGTGCTCCCAAGGAGAGGTCAAAGTTACACTCTGGCCGGAGGGTTGCCCTTGCAGTCCTAAGGAAAGATCTGTTTCGTCCCCCTAGCTGGGAGTAGAGCTCTACTTCTCCCCTTTTCCCGAGTCTAACTCAAAACGGTCCTTTGAGCCACAAGGAGATCTCACCCCTGTCCATACAGTCCCTTGAAGAACTCAACGTATTTCCCACAGTTTATGGTAAAGCTCAAAGCTCTCCCTTACACCGTAAAGAGAACTCGGCGACGTCACCCTTTCCCGGAGTAGAACGAAATCCCCTCTTAGGGCAGCAAAAAGGACTCCGAACCGCCCCTCAAAACCCAAGGAGAGCTCAACGCTACACCTGGAGTCCCAGGGTGACAATAACAGAGTCCCTACAGTCAAGAGTAAAGCTCAACACCGCCCGTGGAACCCTAAGGACAGTTCAATGACGTCGTCTTTATTTGGAGTAGATCTGAACACAGGTCGTTGAGGCACGAGGAGTGGTCACCGCTGTCCCTAGGGCCCAACGCAACTTCCAAGTGGACCCAGCAGTCCGGAACAGAGCTCAACGCTACCCATAGAGAACCTCCGGAAACACACCGGATTTCTCTCACTTCGGAGTACCTTAAAACTCTCCTTTGAGACCTAACGAGAGATCCGGAACGTCCATTTCTTCACGGAGTAAATCGCTACTACTCCCTTAGAGCACCAAAAAGAGCTCAACACCGCCCTTCAAACCCCAAAGAGAGCTCAATACTGGCCCTTCAGTCCTTCGGAGAACACAACGGGGTCCCTTTAGGTCAGAGGTAAGCTCAACGCTCCCCCTCGCGCTCTAACGAGAGCTCAGTGCCGTCAACATAGCCCGGAGTTAAAAGTAACTTTCCCCTTTGAGCTCCAGAAAGAACTCAACGCCGTCCTTTGTAACCCAAGGGAGCTAAACACGTCCACTGTAGTCACTCGAAGAGTACCAAGGGTACGTATCAGTGCTTATGAAAACACAACACTCCCCAGAGACACCTAACGAGACCCCAGCGACGTTACCTTCTACCGGAGTAGAGCTCAACTCCGTCCTTGGAGTCCCAAGGAGAGGACAAGACTGCACCTAAAACCCCACATACGTCAAATTTTGTCCCTCAGTCCTGAGCTGAACACACCTCCGTACCTTGAGACGAAAGGAGAGTTCAACATTTTCACCAAAGTCAGGAGGTCAGCTTAACTCAACCCCTGGACCCCGAAAAGGGTTTAAACGTTGACCCCATAGTCAGGAGGGAAACATAACAGTCAACTAAGAGTCCCACTGTAAGCTTAACCACGTTCCCTTAGTCCGGAATAGAGGTCACTTTCCCCTTTAGGCACAGAAAGTTTAAGACTGTTCTGGAGACCCAAGGAGAGGTCAAACTTCAACTCTGGCCGGAGGGTAACTCCACGCTACAAACTGGGAGTAGAGCTGAACTCCCCTTTTGCCCCGAGAAGAACTCAACACCGCCCTTTGAGCCGTAAGGAGAGCTTACCCCTGTCTAAAGACCCCTTTGAAGACCTCAAAGTATTTCCCACAGTTTATGGGAAAAAATTTTTAAAAATAAAAATGAAATAAAATGAAATGTTATGACATAAACAAAACGGTATGTAACTGTACTTAGGTGGTGTCCACATGTACGCAAGGGTTTGTACTTGGGGGGAGGGTGGAGGGAGGGGTATTGTAGAGAGACCCAGTAGGGACACGTGGTCGGAGTTCGTAGGACATAGGACGTGGCCTGTATCTGACCACTAAGTAAAGAATGTACTATCATATGTACAAAGTTACGGTAAGGGGGTTTAGTAGGGTGGGAGAGAGAGAGGGAGTCTCAGGTTTCAGACGAGATGTGTAGACACAGAGAAAACGACAGAGCGTATGTCCCAGTAGTAACGGTAGAAGGATTTAAGGTATATATACACAATCATATGACATAACCACAAAAAGAAAGACCGAAGGAAGTGAGACATATAAACTTAAGGTTCTCCTTTGCACCCTATAGAAACCTTTACGACGTCGTATTTTCCCGGAGTAGAGTTCACCTCCCCTATGATAACGCCAAAATCAGCTCAACATCACCCTACGAATCCCAAGGAGAGCTCAACACACCCCTGTACCCCCTGGGTGAGCACAAAGGAGTTCCTTCAGTCTAGAGGAATCCTCAATCGCACACTCTATTCACGTTAACACACCATCAAACTCGTAAGAAACCGTAACGGAAAGAAACCCTAACCTTACTTTTGACTGGAAAAGGTCCGGACACGGTGACGACTCATCAGGTTTAAACGACCGTATAACTTATGTCGTGAAAGTGTCGTAGTAGAAAGTCCTAAACTTTATCGAGGTAACCTTAAGTAGTGGGGGTGATCGAAACGTATGTCACTACGAAAGATTCCGGGTGAACTGAAGTGTAAGGTCCTACCGACCGAGATCTACTCACTAGTGTGGTAGCACTAATAGACCCAGCACTTCTAGAAAAACCATGTCAAGACACATAAGAACGGTGGAGAAGAATTATAGAAGACGAAGACAATACAGGTATGGTAAAGACAGGAAATAGCTCGGGTAGAAACGTACTTTACTAGGGAACCATAGAGATTAAAAGAACTTCTCTAGAGAACAGAAAGGGTAAGACGGGAAAAGGAGACAAAGAAACGTAACTAACGACTCCTTCCGAAAGAATAGAGAAGAACGATAAGAAACCTTGAGACGTAAGTCTACGAATATAGAAAGGAAAAGAGGAAACGAAAAGTGAAGAGAAGAAAAGTGTCGATAAACATTCCGGAGGAGTCTGTCGGTAAAACGAGAAAACGTAAAGAAAAGGTACCCCTACTATGGCTAAGAACAGAGGACATGTTACAGTGCTTGGAGTAAGGTATCAAGGAGTCCGTGAGACATAGTCTAGATCCGGGAATTTAGATAAAGAGTGAAGGTGACATATTAGTATTCCCTAAACTAAATCCAGTGTGGACTTACCAGATCGCCAAAAGGGACGAAAGAAGTTAAAGTCAGACTTAAACTATTATTCCTCAAGTACTAGACTCGGTGTCAGTCGAGGACCAGAATAAAAACAACTGACATATCTCGAAGAGGAAGAAACCGATTTTTCTTATATTAGTTGGACCAAAGCCACAACTGGTAGACCACTACATGTGGTAGACCGCTACAGGTACACATCTCAGAAGAGAACACAACAACCTTCTCCCACAAACGATACTGGTCAAGTAAAAGAACCGTTTTGAGATAATCAGAAACGGGACGAAGTAAGACGTAAGGTTCAGGTTTAAACGGACAATGAGGTCCACAAAGAACTAAAGGATGAAAACGTAAGGTCAGGGGATCTTACTTTTCCTGTAGAAAAAACCCACAATCAAGATTTTCCAGAACATCCAGAAGTTGTTTGGTAAGTCAAAGTTGAAGAATTCGTAATGATCATCCCCGTATCTGAATCTAATGACACTATAACTTACCAAACGGAACCTCTACTTGTCTCTAGTAAGACAGTAAAAACTCTAACGTAGGTTCATGACGTAAAGCTTGAGAACAACTGGTACTACCGATGAGGTAAAGAAGACTCCCTAACGACGGGCGTCATCATCTATATTACCAGTAGACTCAATTTAAGTGGGTAAGGTCAGGTAAAATCAAGCGACTAAGGATCTTACAACTGCAAGTCAGAACGGTACAGGACAAACTGGTGAAGGTTAAACGGAACTAAGTACCTGGACTGTAAGGTCCAAGGATACGTTATAACGAGAAATGTCGTAACCTGGAACGAAGATAGTGGTCAGTGTATGTGTCGACCTATAACAAAAACGAAACCGAGATATGGAAGTAAGAAAGACCTCAATAAAGAGGGGACTAGAGGTCATCGTATAACCCATGGATAACTGCACCCCTCAAGGAGAAAGTCATACGATAGTAAAACGGAAAAGTATGACAAGTACCCCAAGAATTCCGTTCTTCACCAAATGATAAGGGATGAGGTCACCTGTTGTAAGACAGTCTGGAGAGGTGGTACTGGACGGGTAGGACCCAACAAGACCCCCGTACCGAATCAAAGTAACTCAATCTGTTCCGACAGTAGGATCACACTAAACTAACTGATCAAAAGACACTCATACTTATTTCCCACAATTCATGGTAAAACTCAAAGTTCTCCCTTGCACCCTAAAGGGAACTCTACGACGTCACCCTTTCCCGGAGTAGAGTGTAACTCCCCTCTTAGGGTACCAAAAAGGGTTCCGAACCGTCTTTCAAACCACAACGATAGTTAAACACCGCTCCTTGGGTCCCAGTACTAGTCTAACTGAGTCCCTTCAGTCCAGAGTATAGGTCAACACTGTCCTTGGAGCCCTAAGGAGAGTTCAGTGACGTCCCTTTATCCGGAGTAGTTCTTAACACAGGCCTTAGAGACCCAAAGAGAGGTCACCACTGTCCGTAGAGTCCTAACACAAGTTCCAAGTGGACCCCTCAGTCCGGAATAGAGCTTAACTTCGGTTCTTGAGACGAGAGGAGAGTTACACATTACCCATAGAGAACCTCAGGAAACTCACCGAATTTCCCTCAGTTCGGAGGATAGCTCAAAACTCTCCCTTAAGCCCTAACGAGAGATCCGGGAAGTCCTTTTCTTCCCGGAGTAGAGAGGTACTGCCCTCTTAGAGCACAAAAAAGATCTCAACGCCACCCTTCAAACCCCAAAGAGAGCTAAATACTGACCCTTGAGTCCCTCGGAGAGCACAACGGGGTCCCTTCAGGTCAGAAGTAAGCTCAACGTTCCCCCTCACGACCTAGCACGAGTTCAGTGTCGTCCAGTTATCCCGGAGTTAAGCGGAACTTCCCCCTTAGAGCTCCAAAAAGAGCTCAACGTCTTCCTTTGAAACCCAAGGGAGTTCAACACTGCCACTGGAGTCCCTCGAAGAGTACCACGGATACCATTCAGTCCTTATGAAAATTCAACACTCCCCGGAGACCCTTAAGGAGACCCCAGTCACGTTACCTTATCCCGGAGTAGAGCTCGACTCCGCCCTTTGAGTCCCAGGAAGAGGTAAAGACTGTAACTAGAGACACTTATTCATCTCAGACTTGTCCCCTCAGTCCAGAGCAAAAGATGACTCTGTTCCTTGAGGCGAACGGGGAAGGACAACACTGAACTATGAGCCCGAATGAAAACTTAGTCACGTCCCCGTAGTCAGGAATAGAACTCTCTTACCCCTTAACCACAGAGAGCCTAACACCGTGCTGGGTACTCGCACTGAGAGCTCAAAGTTACACTCTGGTCGGAGGAGAACTCCACGCAGCCCTTGTAACCCTAAGGTAAGGTCTGTTTCGTCCCCTTAACTGGGAGTAGAGCTCTACTTCTCCCATTTTCCCCGAGTCAAACTTAACACGACCCTTTGAGCCACAAAGAGAGCTCACCCCTGTCCATACGGTCCCTTGAAGAGGTCAACGTATTTCCCACAGTTCATGGCAAAGTTCAAAGTTCTCCCTTGTACCCTAAAGGGAACTCTACGACGTCACCCTTTCCCGGATTAGAGCGTAACTCCCCTCTTAGGGCACATAAAAGGACTCCGAACCGCCCTTCAAACCACAACGATAGTCCAACGCTTCTCCTTGGGACCCAGGGTTAGTCTAACAGAGTCCCTTCAGATCAGAGTATAGTTCAACACTGCCCTTAAAGCCCTAAGGAGAGTTCAGTGACGTCCCCTTTATCCGGAGTAGTTCTTAACACAGGTCTTAGAGACCCAAGGAGAGGTCACCACTGTCCGTAGAGCCCCAATGTAAGCACCAAGTGGACCCCTCAGTCCGGAACAGAGCTTAACTTCGGTTCTTGAGACGAGAGGAGAGCTACACGCTATCCATAGAGAACCTCTAGAAACTCACCGGATTTCCCTCAGTTCGGAGGTTAGCTCAAAACACTCTCTTGAGTCCTAACGAGAGATCCGGGACGTCCTTCTCTTCCTGAAGTAAAGTGGTACTGCCACCTTAGATCACCAAAAAGAACTCAACACCGTCCTTCAAACCCCAAAGAGAGTTCAATACTACCCCTTGAGTTCCTCGGAGAGCACAACGGGGTCCCTTCAGGTCAGAGGTTAGCTCAACGTTCCGCGTCACGCCCTAACCCGAGCTTAGTGTCGTCCCGTTAGTCCGGAGTTAAGAGGAATTCCCCCTTAGAGCTCACGGCCCTTGGTCGTGCCCTCTAGGGTCGGCACAGTTCCAGTACGTCTTCTCTGGACTGTCCGTTCCACCTAGTCCTGAGCTCCCTGGGGGACCTTGACGAGTTCGTAGATGGGGGTTTGGTCTTAGACAGACAGAATGATAAAATACAGAGAGTGATTTGAGAAGACTGTAATTGTACCCCGATAGGGGTTGGTGGAAATAGACCTATTTTAGTTGCATCCCGAGATCAATAATTCAGAGGACCCGTACTATCCTCACAAAGTTAAGTTTGGGGAGACTACCGAGAGATTGAACGGACTGTTCAAATAGGCCTGAAAATGTTGGTGTGGACATTAACAAGTGTCGGAGGATTGGTACTCTCCGTACCCTTCGAATTTTGAAAGATTTTTATACCTCGGGAACCTCCTCGATTTTTAATAATCTCATTATGACCACCTCTCAAAGTAACAACTTGTTTACGAACGACGATTCAAAAGTACAGAAACCAACACACGGACCCTCACGTAATTAATTATATCCACTGTATATCTTTATATTCACCATCGGAACCATCATTGTTGTAATACGGAACTCAATTATTTAAGAAAGAAACAATATCGGGTGACGTGGAAACGGGATATCCTTACATTGAAATAGATAACGAAAGTCTTTTACCACGATCAGAAATCTTTTTAGTGGCAATCTCTTTCATTTAAAAAACCGACTAATTTGAAATAGTCTTCTTTCTCAGTATTTTACAATAGTCCGGAGGACCGGTCTTCTACTACATTTAGTGGATTCTGGAAACATTTACCTTTCCATACGTCTTTCTTTCGGACCAGAGATATTCCCAGTCCTGACGACTGGGACGTACTGAGACGTAGAAGGTAATAACAGATTCATATTGAATTCCACATTTTCGAGGAAAACTTTTATTTCAACACCCGGAACGAGTAACTCCGATCCAGAGGGGTACAGTAAGAAAGAGAAAGAGAAAGTCCAACTAGGAGACCTCGTGTCTCCGGGAGACTCAAATGAAAGGACGGGTCCGAAGATTCTGGGAGAGCTCTTTCACGAGACGTGGAAGTGGGGTAACTCTCCCACGGACTCCGGAAGCACTTGTCGTTCTGGGCACGTCCCCGAAATAACCGAAAGACACATTTGGTTCCTTATAGTTGGAGAAGGAGAGGAGATGAAAGAATTGACGTTGTAAGTAAGAGAGAGACAGAGAAAGACAGAGAGAACGGGTAGGGTAGAGAGGGCTCCAATAGGGACCTAGGACGACCCCGACCTAGGGCTATTCACCACGGGTCTTGTCCCTGTGGACTTCTATTAGAGGAGGTGACGTCAAAAAACCCTGTCGATCCTGGGGTGAGTCCCACAACGTATGTTAGGACGTATTCTAACTATCCCACTCATCCTCACCCATCACAACTTATAAAGAAACGTCCTATCTTTAGTGACTGTACCCATTGTTCAGTTTTCTTACTGCCGAGAAATATCCTCATTAAAACGTTAACAATTTGTTTTCTCCTTAATTCCAATTCTTTCGATTATAAGTTAGGAAAAAATGTAAACACGTTCTCGTTACAGGAACCAAAGGTCTTCTCCCATGACAATTGGATCTATGAACCCCTTTCCATCCTTTTGTCGATTGTCGAATAATGTGAGTCGTACCAGACCTTTTGCACGGGTGACTATGGAAAAGGAATACCTTATACTAATCTCTACGAAATCTAGAACGAGTACTTAGATTTTTACATGTACAATTTCTCCTTTCACTTCTACTTCTCCGATATGGATCGATAGTTGTTAATTCGATACTATCGACGATACCCGTGGTTATCAGTATGACTCTTATCTCTACTTTTCTTTCTGGTCGAAAGGGGAGTTCTACTCCTTCTAAATCTCCTTCGTCGTCGAGCTATAGTAAGACTACTTCTAACCAGGAAAAATCGATTTCTACGAGGATTCTCGAATTCTCTTTATAGGGATTAGTCTGGTAGACATTCTAAATTTGCAGTCTGTCAATTTCCTAGGGACCTTGTCCTTTCCTTTTTGTACCCTGCAAGGACAGGGGGGTACGGAGGGGCGGGGAATACCCCCATTCCCCGGAGGCGATCCTCAAAGGGCCTCTTCCTAAGAGAGATAGGGACTCCTACTTAAACTAGGGGTGGAACTCCGAACAAAAGGGTATTATAAACTCCTTACCCCACTCTCTCTCCAGGGGAGGACCCTTGGGGAAGGTTACTTTTATTATTTTCTTGAGTTTGTCCGAACACGGAATATACCCCGATGTCGGGGCATGTGAAATTGTAACAATCTCCGGAACCACCAGTATACCTACTGTGGAGTACTAACCTTTTGTTAACGATTCCGAACAAATAGACCTCCCGTCATATATAAAATCTCTCGACTTATACTTCTGGAGCAGGTTTTCGTCCGGTAACGATTGACGTCTGTACCGGGGGTTATGTAACATTTCCTTTACAACCGTCCTTAATTACTTAAACCTTGTGAATCTCTAGTCTACCCAGATCTGTTTGCCTGAAATCTTGTCCATTGTCAGACGCGGGAACCCCGGACCGCTAATAACGGGGTTCCTTTTCTTAGTTGGAGAAGGAAAAGTTTGTAATTTGTTTTTGGTCTTTTCGGTATACTCCTGAAATATAGTGCTGAATACCTCCCTCAAGTGTCTCATTAAAGATCATTACTCCGTCGACTTTATAACTATTTTGTTGGCTGTAAACTTTTACGATTAAGACGAACGGTCCAGTAGGATGTAGGATATTTCTTTAGACCCCTTTATCCTCTAATGTAGTCCGTTACACGTCTACATCCGGGTCGTTACTACGTCCCGCAACGGTATCGACGTCGGTATTTTCCTTTAAGAATAGTCGTCTGTCAAGTTAGGAAAAAAAAATATCCGTTCTTATTGGGTAGTTTTTTAATAAGGTTATTAGTTCCGGTCTTATGATCGAACAGGTTTCGGACGAAAAGAACACCGACCCTCCCCGTGAAATAGGCACGAACGGTGGGGGTTTGTCGACCAAGAAGAGACGGTTTAGGACGGAGGGTCCGACACTGAGGATTAGAGGAACGGGAGCAACAGTCTTCCCTATAGTGACCCGTTTCCTGACGTCTAGTTTTAAGGTATTTTTGCCTTGGAACGATCAAGGACTGGTCGTCAACCCTTTGTCCAACTCCCCGGTCAGAGTCCGGGGTTGTTGCTAACCCCGTTACTGTAACTTGGGTAAGTATGGGAAACAGGGTACCGTCTTGAGTAGTCTCGTTGGGGTTCGTCGTGTCCTGACCTGGAGTCAAGGTGGTGGAGTTGTTATGATTGTGGTCCATCAGGAGGATATTTTTAGGGATGTCCCCAATTTCCAGGTAATGGCTGTCCGAATCATCCTTAATATAATCCGTCTTCGAGGAGTCGATACGTTCCAGAATGTTAATAGGGACCTCACTAACTAAGTCTAATATGTCTTCTCTAAGTACTCTCCCATTGTCCGTCCTTCCGGTCCCCAGAGGTTTACCTCCTTTATCGGACGTTCACAGTCTGTAAAAATAGAGAGAATTCGCCGTCCTCCTTTGTTTCATCGCTATAAAAAAGGAAGAGATATGTTTAAATTTTCCTCCAAAGAAAATTTTAAGACACAACGGTACTGTGGACTAAAGTGGACTTCAATTGTTTACGGAAAAAGAATACCTTTACAAATAGAATTCGATTCGATTACATGATACGTAAATAGGGTTTGAGACAGAAGTTCAGCCAAGACGGAAAACCGAGTCTTGGATTGACTATTTGGTCACAATATGAGGCTATAACAAGGAGATTAGATACATTTATTGTGATAAACATACCAAAAGACGGGAAGAAGTTCTAAGTTCAATTAGGGAAATACCGGGTACTACATGGTAAACCTCGGTTCTAATAGGGTTTTATGTAGGATACCCACTCCCCGGACCACGGTAAGATTCAAAACTCTGTAAGGAAAGAAAGTAATTGTCTGACGACTATTGATATATTGTAGGTCGATTTCTGATCGTCCCCCCATGAGAAAGACGGGGGAAGACTACGGATACAGTCTTCGAAAGAGATAGAGGAAATATGAAATTATTTTGAAACAATGTGTTTTCGAGACTCGCTAGTTCGGAGCAGAGACCGGGGCCTAATCTAAGAAGAGGAGACCCCCGGTTCTTAGGGCCGTAGTATTAAGTTGTTGTTGGAAAGTAAGTCTATTACTAAAGTGGGGGTTGATTTTGATATGTTTAAGTATTCCCTGTTTCTTATCGAGTTGGAAATGAAAAAGGGATGGTGTGACGGTATCCTGTGTGACGATGAGTTTCACTTTCTGTCCTTTTTCCTAAACCCAGGTCACTATACCAAAAAACCTATTGTCTTTAATGAGTCATCGTGGGGTACTTTTTATAGGACCAGTCACGGTTCAGATAACACCCCGATAATCTGTGTCCTCGTCTACAAAGAACGTAACGACCCTTTACGCTTGACCGGGTCGAGGACCGGTTGTCTACGATGACTTTTACTCAACCACCCTAATCCTTCTCGGGGGTGACATCAACTCTCACGTTTTTACAATCTAACCGCCAAACTCTTATGGACACCTTGAAAGGTTGAGATACATCAAGGAAGTGAGGGGAAATGGGCAAGCCCCTCCCTGTATGATAGAGTCTACCCTTACGACGAAAAATCGGGACTACCGTCACTGGAGGGTTTACGAGGTATACCCGATACTAGGTAGTTTTCCTAATCCATTCGTTGTCTGTCCTTATTAACTCGGTTAGACGGGTCGATGTATGACCTAATCCCATAGGTTTAAATATTACCTCCGGTAACAGAAACGACAGTTGGGGTAATGTACCTTTAGAATTCTAGGTCACACCCATCTTGTTACCGAAGACGGATTTCTTTTTTGATGACCGTCGATTTTGCAATTAGAAACTTGTTGATGTTAACCCTGTATAACTTGGGAGGTTATCGGGGACCTTGTGAGGGTAAAAACAATATTTCTTTTTTAGACCATTCACCGCTGAAAATGTCCTAAACTCTCGATAATCACGGTGATACCTTTTGTACCCTCGGAATGTTGAACCCGAGAGAAGAGGTCATCGGTAAGGTCTCCCTATATGATATTAATATTAACTAAATGTTCTGACAAAGAAGTGGTAAGGGAATTCACGATTTCTATTTTTCGTTAAACGGAAATCAAACGGTAGTCTTTTAAAATTCGTTGGAATAAACACTAAAGTTGCCTTTCACAATGGGGTCCCTTACTTTTTATCGGGATATAATACAGTTTTTTAAACAATTAGGACGAAATCTTCTTTAGTTTCGATTTATATGTGTCCATATATACTAAGTAATGTACCTAATATAAAATTATCGAGTAGGTTCATCTTGAGTAAATGTTCGGAAAGAGGTTCTAAACTGAGTCCGTGACAGTCGATCTCCGAATTTTTAACGGGGTCTTTTATTGAGATTCGTTGGGTGGGCATTGAATAGGTCCTTCCAATATTTAAGTCTTTGACACTGAGTACGAGGTGATGTTAATTCTTTCCTGGTAGAACAATGGGACTTACTAATATTTTTTGAAAATCCACTATAATTAACATATTCCGGAATAGATTTTGATTGGTGACGACTCGACTTCGGAGAAAAATTGTAAGACGTACCCTTAGGGCTAGGTTGAAGTTTTTCCGTTAATTGACAACTTCGAGTCCTCCGGGATGTGTTTCATCTTTTCCGAAATAGACTATCAATACATTTTTCTTAACTTAATCGTTGACGAACCGTTAAGGAAACGGACTGATACGGTTAACGTGGATACCCCTAAAATACCGTTTTGCCGGGGGATCTCACCCAGGTGGAAGGACGAGTTCGATTTTTCCATCGACGAAGAATAGGTCCCAACTATCGATGAGACTTTAATTTCCCTTCTTTCGTCTCGTAACTTAATAAACCACTTGTCGTAGTCTTCAACATTAAGGTATATTGTTTCTTGTCGAACTACAAGAAGATTACAAACTACTTTTAACCGTCTAACGACATCTTTTGATAAAACCAGTTTAAGACGTAGTAAATGGAAGTGTACGAAATAAATTAAAATATAGATCTGTGGGTCAATAAAAGGGACAATCCACGTTTGTTAAGAGGTAAGGTTTACGAGTTTACCGAAAATGACTTCCCAGTCGATTACCGTTTCGAAGATATCAATGTTCTTTAGTCGTATTCCAAAATGTTTGTGTCCCTTGAAGACGAGTTTCTCGACTTAGGTGTCGACAATATCTCCGAAAACAATACAAACGTCTCCTCCTTAAATTGGAACTGAGACTGAGAGTCATACACCAGTCCGACAAAGGTGTATGACTCTGAAACTAAGACGTGCTCTTGTTTTGATAGAAAATGAACGATTGATTTAACGTCGTTGTTTAAACCTTTGCTTTGGTTCTTAAAAAATAACCGGTTTAAGTTCGACTAAGATCTTACGGACCTGGAAATTTACGGAATTCACTGGACCGTCTAAGTCATTGGTTCCAGTGTCACCGGAGACGAAAACTTCTTCGGGCTCGGAGAGTGAGTGAGATAGTGGTTTTACGATGACGTAATTCTATAGTTAAAGTCTAAGGAGCTCTTAGACGAGTTCTCTAACAAGCAAGGACAAGTGTAACAGGGTGATGATATTTATTAAACGGATACCCTCAATTGAGAGCGTCAGAGTTTGAATTACGTGAGACCGTCTACCTACATTGAGTACAGAGGAGTAAACCTTTTAACAGAAAACAAGTACATTGACATCTATGTAAAAGAGTACGATAGTAACGTTGACGGACGTGTCCCCTTCGTATATTCCTGTATCATGTTGTGAAGAAATGAACAAAAAGTATAAATCCGAACTGTTTTCGAAACTTTTGAATGTGATGATTCAGAAAGGTTCTTAAAACATATTTCAAAGTTTATTTTGTATTGTACCCGTAGGGGATATTAGGTGTCCCTGTTCGGTATTACCTTTCTCGTGTATATAAAGAGGGGTAGTCTACCACGTTGTAAGAGAGAAACATTATTTATTGGATTTACGACTAAGTAGGTCTTTGTGACGTTACGAACCAGTAACCACAGGCCTTATTGTTTTATGTTTCGGTAACCACTTTACCTTCCTGGAGAAGAGACCTGTTGCCTCCCCAGGACTGGGTAACAATTGATCGTCGGTTCCTATACGAACATAAAAAGGTCTCCTACGTCTAAGAGACTAAAACTAGGGTCTGTCTGACTAAGCAGTACAGTGTCGGGGGGTCCGTGGTCCAGGGGGGGTAACGGAACTGGTGTTTTTTCCTTCCCCTAAGGAGATGGGGGTGAAGAAGACGGTTATCCCCTTTAGGTCGACTGGTACTCTGTTGACTATAGCCTCTAGGGTCTACTCGTCGATCACCTGTGTGGATGGTTTGTCTACAATGTTGAGGTATATTTTCTATAACAGGGGGAATTAGGAAATGGGACGTCCTCTGGTGGTCCTGCGTGATGAGTCCGTTGAGTTGTTCGGAAGTATGGATGGACCCCTGTCTAATTCTGTGAGACAGTGGTCCGTGTTCCCTATCGAAGAGATGTCCCTAGAAGTTGGGGGGGGGCTCTTTCACAAATTACGATATGAACGGAATGATAGAACGGTCTTGAGAAGTTGTCTCGTGAGTCTTCGAGCACTGACTTAATGTAGACCGACAGAATTCTTTATTTTTTCCGACTCTACGGTCCTCGGTTGTACCCTCTAGGGTCGGTACTGTTCCAGTACGTCTTCTCTGGACTACCCGTTCCACCTCGTCCTGAGCTCCCCGGGGGACCTGGACGTGCTCGTAGGTGGGGTTTTGGTCTTAGACAGACAGAACGATAAAATACAGACAGTTTTTTGAGAAGACTATAAGTCAAGTCAAGTCAGAGAGTCAGTACAGGCTGATAAACGTTGGGGTACTTAACGTCGTGCAGTCCGGAGGGACAGGTAGTGGTTGAGGGTCTCAAGTGAGTCTGAGTACAGGTAGCTCAGTCACTACGGTAGGTCTGTAGAGTAGGAGACAACAGGGGAAGAGGAGGACGGGGGGGTTAACGAGGGTCGTAGTCTCAGAAAAGGTTACTCAGTTGAGCAGCGTACTTCACCGGTTTCATGACCTCAAAGTCGAAATCGTAGTAAGGAAGGTTTCTTTAGGGTCCCGACTAGAGGAAGTCTTACCTGACCAACCGAGAGGAAAGTCAGGTTCCCTGAGAGTTCTCAGAAGAGGTTGTGGTGTCAAGTTTTCGTAGTTAAGAAGCCACGAGTCGGAAGAAGTGTCAGGTTGAGAATGTAAGTATGTACTGGTGTCCTTTTTGGTATCGGAACTGATCTGTCTGGATTCAACCGTTTCATTACAGAAACGAAAACTTATACGATAGATCCAACCAGTATTGAAAGGAAGGTTCCTCATTCGCAGAAAATTAAAGGACCGACGTCAGTGGTAGACGTGACTAAAACCTCGGGGGGTTTTGTTTCAGACTGTCACAAAGGTGACAAAGGGGCAGATAAAGGGAACTTCACTACCCTGGCCTACGGTACTAGACGTAAAAGACTTACAACTCGAAATTCGGTTGAAAAAGCGAGAGAAGAAGGTGAAAGTAGCTCTCCGAAAAATCAAGGAGAAGTGAAAGACGGTATTCCCACCACAGTAGACGTATAGATTCCAATAACTATAAAGAGGGCCGTTAGAACTAAGGTCGAACACAAAGAAGGTCAGGTCGCAAAGAGTACTACATATTCAATTTGTTCGTCCCACTGTTATATGTCGGAACTACATGAGGAAAAGGATAAACTTTAGTTAAATAACACGGTACAGGTCAAGATTGACGACGAAGGACTGGACGTATATCTAAAGAGTTCTCCGTCCAGTCCACCAGACCATAAGGGTAGAGAAAGTCTTAAAAGGTGTAAAAGAACACTAGGTGTGTCAGTTTCCGAAACCGTATCAGTTATTTCGTCTTTATCTACAAAAAGACCTTGAGAGAACGAAAAAGGTACAAGGTCGGATACAACCATTAAACTAGAGACCAAGGAGACGGAAAAGATTTTGGTCGAACTTGTAGTCCTTCAAATACCAAACACATAACGACTTCGGACCGAACCTCTTAAAACTCGTACACTCTACTCGCGTTAACACACCATCAAACTCGTAAGAAACCGTAACGGAAAGAATCTCTAACCTTACTTTTCACTGGAAAAGGTCAGAACACCGGTGACGACTCAAAATTTTTAAACGACCGTATAACGTCCCCCGATAGGGACTGGTAGAAAGAGACCCCTTTTTAGTTGTATCCCGAGATCAATTATTCAGAGGACCCACACTTTCCTCACAAAGTTAAGTTTGAGGAGACTACCGAAATATTAAACAGACTGTTCAAATAGGCCTGAAAATGGTGTGGACACTAACAAGTGTCGGAGGGTTGGTGCTCTCCGTACCCTTCGAATTTTATAAGATTTTTATATCTCGGGAAACTCCTCGATTTTTAATAGTCTCATTATGACCACCTCCCAAAGTAACAACTTGGTTACGAACGACATTCAAAAGTATAGAAACCAACGTACGGACCCTCACGTAATTAATTATATCATCTCTATATCTTTATATTCATCATCGGAACCATCATTGTTGTAATTTTGAACTCAATTATTTAATACAGAAACAATATCGGGTGACGTGGAAACGGTATATCCTTACGTTGAAATAGATCACGAAAGTCTTTTACCGCGATCAGAAATCTTTCTAGTGGATATCTCTTTGATTCAAAAACCGACTAATTTGAAATAGTCTTCTTTCTCAGTACTTTACAATAGTCCGGAGGACCGGTCTTCTATACATTTAGTGGATTCTGGAAACATTTACCTTTCCATACGTCTTTCTTTCGGACCAGAGCTCTCCCAGCCCTGACGACTGGGACGTACCGAGACGTAGAAGGTAATAAGAGATTCATATTGAATTCCATATTTTCGAGGAAAACTTTTAGTTCAACGCCCGGAACGAGTGACTCCGATCCAGAGGGGCACAGTAAGAAAGAGAAAGAGAAAGAAAAAGTCCAACTAGGGGACCTCGTGGCTCCGGGACTCAAATGAAAGGACGGGTCCGAAGATTCTGAGAGAGTTCTTACACGAGACACGGAAGAGAGGTAGCTCTCCCGCGGACTCCGGAAGTACTTGTCTTGTTCAGGGTACGTCCCCGAAATAACCGAAAGACACATTTGGTTCCTTATAGTTGGAGAAAGAGAGGAGATGTAAGAATAGACGTTGTAAGTAAGAGAGAGAGAGTCAGAGAGAGAGTGGGTGCGACAGAGAGGACTCCCATGGGGACCTAGGACGACCCCGACCTGGGGTCATGAACTCCAGAAAGAGATCAACACCGTCCTATAAAACCCAAGGGAGCTCAACCCTGCCACTGGAGTCCCTCGAAGAGTTCCACGGATACCCTCTAGTCCTTATGAAAACTTAACACTCCCCGGAGGCCCCTAAGGAGATCCAACCACGTTACCTTCTCCCAGATTGGAGCTCAACTCCGTCCTTTGTCCCAGGAAGAGGTAAAGACTGTAACTAGAGCCACTTATACATCTCAAACTTGTCCCCTCAATCCGAAGCAAAAGATAACTCTGTTCATTGAGGTGGACGAAGAACTCAAAAATTACCCCACAGTCCCAAGAACAGCTCATTATAAACCTTAGACGTCGAAAAAGACCTTCTACGTTGGTCCCACAGTAACGGGGAAGGACAATACTGAACTATGAGCCCCAATGAAAGCTTAGCCACGTCCCCGTAGTCCGGAATAGACCTCTCTTACCCCTTAACCACAGAGAGCCTAACACCGTGCTGGGTACTCCCACTGAGAGTTCAAAGTTACACTCTAGCCGGAGGAGAACTCCACGCTACCCTTGCAACCATAAGGTAAGGTTTCGTACCCTTAAATGGTTGTAGAGCTCTACTCCTCCCCCTTTTCCCCGAGTCTAACTCAACACGGCCCTATAAGCCACAAGGAGAGCTCACCCTTGCCCATACAGCCACTTTGAAGAACTCAACGTATTTCCCACAATTCATGGTAAAGTTCAAAGCTCTCCCTTACACCCTAAAGAGAGTTCTGTGACGTCACCCTTTCCCGGAGTATAGCGCAACTACCCCCTTAGGGCACAAAAAAGGACTCCGAACCGCCCTTCAAACCATAACGAGAGCTTGTTCGTGGAGTCACAGGACGAACCTAACGGAGTCCCTTCAGTCCAGAGTAGAGCTCAACACTGCTCGTGGACTTATAAGGAGAGCTCAGTAGTGTCCCCTTTGTCCGGAGTAGATATGAACACAGGTCTTAGAGACCCAAGGAGAGGTCACCACTGTCCGTAGAACCCCAACGCAAGTGTCAAGTGGACCCCTCAGTCTGGAACAGAGCTTAACTTCGGTTCTTGAGACGACAGGAGAGCTACACACTATCCATAGAGAACCTCTGGAGACTCACCAGATTTCCCTCAGTTGAGAGGTTAGCTTAAAACTCTCCCTTAAACCCTAACGAGAGATCTGGGACGTCCTTTCTTCCCGGAATAGAGCGGGACTGCCCCATTAGAGCACCAAAAGAGCTCAACGCCGCCCCTCAAACCCCAAAGAGAGTCAAATACTGCCCCTTGAGTCTTTTGAGAGCACAACGGAATCCCTTAAGGTCAGAGGTAAGCTCAACGTTCCCCCTCGTGCCCTAACGAGAACTCAGTCCCGTCCTCTTAGTTCTGAGTTAAACGTAACTTCCCCCTTAGAGCTCCAGAAAGAGCTCAACGCCGTCCTTTGTAACCCAAGGGAGCTCAACATTGCCGCTGGAGTCCCTCGAGGAGTACCACGGATACCTTCATGCCTTAGGAACGCTCAACACTCCCCGGAGAGCCCTAAGGAGACCCCAACCACGTTACCTTCTCTCGGAGTAGAGCTCAACACCGCCCTTGGAGTCCTAAGGAGAGGACAAGACTGCACCTAGAGTTCCACACATACGTCAAAGTTTGTCCCTCAGTCCGGAGTTGAAAACACCTCCGTACCTCGAGACAAAAGGAGAGCTCAACATTTTCTCCAACGTCCGGAGGTCAAGTCAAGTTAACCCTCAGACACTGAAAAGAACTTAAACGTTGGCCCCAGAGTCAGGAGGGAAGTACAACACTCAACTAAGAGCCCCTAGGTAAGCTTAGCCACGTCCCCTTAGTCCAAATAGCTCACCTACCCCTTTAGACACAGAAAGCTTAACACCGTTCTGGGGGTCCGAGGAGAGGTCCAAGTTCAACTCTGACCGGAGGAGAACTCCCTACTGCCCGTGAAGCGGTAAGGAAAGGTCCGTTTCGTCCCTTTAGCTGGGAGCAGAGCTCGACTCCTCCCCTTTTACCCCGAGAAGAACTCAACACCACCCTTTCAGTCGTAACGAGAGCTCACTCCCGCCCATACATCCTTTGAAGACCCCAAAGTATTTCCCACAGTTCATGAGAAGGCACAAGGTTCTCCCTTGTAACCTAAAGAACCTTTACGACGTCACATTTTCCAGGAGTAGAGGACACCTCCCCTCTTAAAGTACCAAAAACAGTTTAACACCACCCTTCTAATCCTAAGGAGAGCTCCCCGCACCCCTGAACCCCTTGGTGAGTACAAAAGAGTCCCTTCAGTCTAGAGGAAACATCGACACTCCCCGTGGAACCCTAAGGAGAGTGCAGCGACGTCCCTACTTATACCGGAGTAGAGCTCAACTCCGCCCTTGAAGACACAAGGAGAGACAAAGACTCTACCTAGAGCCCCAAAGTCACCTGAAACTTGTCCCCTCCGTCCGGAACCGAACACAACTCCGTACCTTGAGCCGAACGGAGAGTTCAACGTTTACCCCACTGTCCTGTGAACAGTTCAACACAAACCTAGGAAACCGAAAAAGACCTCCTACGTTAACCACACTGTCACGGGGAAGCACAACACTGAACTATGAGCCTCAAAGTATGCTTAACCAGGTCCCCGTAGTCCGGAGGAGAGCTCACCTACCCCTTTAACCACAGAAACCCTAACACGGTGCTGGGTGCTCCAAAGGAAAACTCAAAGTCACACTCTGGTCGGAGGAGAAGTCCACGGTGTCCTTGAGCCCTAAGGAAAGGTCTGTTTCGTCCCCTTAGCTGAGAGTAAAGCTCTACTCCTCCCCTTTTCCCCGAGTCTAACTCACACGGTCCTTTGAGCCACAAGGAGATCTCACCCCTGCACTTACAGTCCCTTGAAGAACTCAAGGTATTTCCCACTCTCACGAGAAAGCTAAAAGTCCTCCTTTCCACCCTAAAGAGAGGTCTGCGACGTCACCCTTTCCCGGAATACAGTACAACTTCCCTCTTAGGGTACCAAAAGAAGCTCCGAACAACCCTTCAAACCATAAGGAGAGCTTAACACTGTCACTGGAGTCCCTCGAAGAGTACCACGGATACCCTTCAGTCCTTATGAAAAATCGACACGCCCCGGAGACCCCTAAGGAGACCCCAACGATGTTACCTTCTCCCGGAGTAGAGCTCGACACCGTCCTTGGAATCCCAAGGAGAGGATAAGACTGCACCTAAAGCCCCACACATACGTCGAAGTTTGTCCCTTAGTCCAGAGTTGAACACACCTCAGTACCTCGAGACGAAAGGAGAGCTACACATTTTCCCTAAAGTCCGGAGGTCAGTTCAACTTAAACCATGGACCCCGAAAAGAGTTTAAACGTTGGCCCCAGAGTCAGGAGGGAAGCACAAGACTCAACCAAGAAACCCAAGGTAAGCTTAGTCACGTTCCCTTAGTCCGGAATAGAGTTCACCTACCCCTTTAGGCACAGAAAACTTAACACCGTTTTGGGGGTCCGAGGAGAGGTCGAAGTTCAACTCTAACCGGAGGAGAACTCCCCACTGTCCGTGAAGCCGTAAGGAAAGGTCCGCTTCGTCCCCTTAGCTGGGAGTAGAACTCCATTCCTCCCCTTATACCCCGAGAAGAAATCAAAACCACCCTTTAAGTCGTAAGGAGAGCTCGCTCCTGCCCATACAGTCCTTTAAAGACCCCAAAGTATTTCTCACAGTTCATGGGAAAGCTCAAGGTTCTCCCTTTCACCCTAAAGAACCCTTTACGACGTCACATTTTCCCGGAGTAGAGCCCACCTCCTCTCTTAAAACACAAAAAACAGCTCAACACCTCCCTTCGAATCCCAAGGAGAGCTCACCGTACCCCTGAACCCCCTGGACGAGCACAAAGGAGTCCCTTCAGTCTAGAGAAACATCTACGCTCCCCGTGGAGCCCTAAGGAGAGCGCAACGACGTCCCTACTTATCCCAGTGTAGAGTTCAACTCCGCCCTTGGAGTCCCAAGGAGAGGTAAAGACTGTACCTAGAGCCCCAAAGTCACCTCAAGCTTGTCCCCTCCGTTCGGAGCGGAACACAACTCCGTACCTTGAGCCGAACGGAGAGCTCAACACTTAAACCACTGTCCTGCGAACAGCTCAACACAAACCTTGGACACCGAAAAAGACCTCCTATGTTGACCCCACTGTCACCAGGAAGCACAACACTGAACTATGAGCCCCAATGTAAGCTTAGCTACGTCCTTGTAGTCCGGAATAAAGTTTCCCTACACCTTAGCCACAGAGCCTAACACCGTACTGGGTGCCCCCAAGGAGAGCTCAAAGTTACAATCTGACCGGAGGAGAACTCCACACCGTCCTTGCAGCCCTAAAGAAAGGTCTGTTTCGTACCCTTAACTGGGAGTAGAGTTCTACCCCTCCCCCCTTTTCCCCGAGTCTAACTCAACACGACCCTTTGAGCCACAAGGAGAGCTCACCCCTGCCCTTACAGTCCCTTGAAGAACTCAACGTATTTCCCACACCTCATGACAAAGCTCAAAGTCCTCCTTTCCACCCTAAGAGAGTTCTACGACGTCACCCTTTCCTGGAGTAGAACGCAACTCCCCTCTTAGGGTACCAAAAGGAGCTCCGAACAGTCGTTCAACCCCAAGGAGAGCTCAACGCTGCACCTGGAGTCCCAGGGCGAGTATAACGGAGACCCTTCAGTACAGAGTATAGCTCAACACTTCCGTGGAGTCCTACGGAGCGTTCAGTGACGTCCATTTCATCCCGAGTAGATCTCAACACAGGTCTTTGAGGTACAAGGAGAGGTCATCGCTTTCCCTAGAACCCCAACACAAGTTCCAAGTGGACCCCTCAGACCGGAGCAGAGCTCAACTTCGGTTCTGGAGACGAGAGTAGACCTCAACGATGACCATTGAGAACTTCGGGAAACTCACCGGGTCTCCCTCAGTTCTGAGGATAACTCAAAACTCTACCTTCAGCCCGAACGAGAGATCTGGGACGTCCTTTTCTTCCCGGAGTAGACTGCTACTACCCCTTTTAGAGCACCAAATAGAATACAACGCCGTCCTTCAAACCCCAAGGAGAGGTCAATGCTGCCCCTTGAGTCCCTCGGAGAGCACAACGGAGTCTCTTAAGGTCACAGGTAAGTTCAACGCTCCACATCGCTTCCTAACGAGAGTTCAGTCCCGTCCTTTTAGCTCTGAGTTAACTTCCCCCTTAGAGCTCCAGAAAGAGCTCAACGTCGTCCTTTGCAACGTAAGGAAGCTCAAAGCTGCCACTGGAGTCCCTCGAAGAGTACCACGGATACCTTCATGCCTTAGGAACGCTCAACACTCCCCGGAGAGCCCTAAGGAGACCCCAGTCACGTTGCCTTCTCCCGGAGTAGAGCTCGACACCGTCCTTGGAGTCTCAAGGAGAGGACAAGACTGCACCTAGAGTTCTGCACACATACGTCAAAGTTTGTCCCTCAGTCCAGAGTTGAAAACACCTCCGTACCTCGAGACAAAAGGAGAGCTCAACATTTTCTCCAACGTCCGGAGGTCAAGTCAAGTTAACCTAAAGACACCGAAAAGGGCTTAAACGTTGACCCCAGAGTCAGGAGGGAAGTACAACACTCAACTAAGAGCCCCAAGGTAAGCTTAGCCACGTCCCCTTAGTCCAAATAGCTCACCTACCCCTTTAGACACAGAAAGCTTAACACCGTTCTGGGGGTCCGAGGAGAGGTCCAAGTTCAACTCTGACCGGAGGAGAACTCCCTACTGCCCGTGAAGCGGTAAGGAAAGGTCCGTTTCGGCCCTTTAGCTGGGAGCAGAGCTCGACTCCTCCCCTTTTACCCCGAGAAGGACTCAACACCGGCCTTTCAGTCGTAAGGAGAGCTTACTCCCGTCCATACAGTCCTTTGAAAACCCCAAAGGATTTCCTACAGTTCATGGGAAGTCTCAAGGTTCTCCCTTACACCCTAAAGAACCCTTTACGACGTCGTATTTTTCAGGAGTAGAGCACACCTCCCCTCTTGAAGCAACAAAAACAGCTTAACGCCACCCTTCTAATCCCAAGGAGAGCTCCCCGCACCCCTGAACCCCTTGGTGAGAACAAAGGAGTCCCTTCAGTCTAGAGGAAACATCGACACTCACCGTGGAACCCTAAGGAGAGTATAGTGACGTACCTACTTATCCCAGAGTAGAGCTCAACTCCGTCCTTGAAGACACAAGGACAGACAAAGACTGTACCTAGAGCCCCAAAGTCACCTCAACCTTGTCCCCTCCGTCCGGAACCGAACATAACTCCGTACCTTGACCCGAACGGAGAGCTCAACACTTATACCACTGTCCTGTGAACAGCTCAACACAAACCTAGGAAACCGGAAAAGAGCTCCTACGTTGACCACACTGTCACGGGGAAGCACAACACTGAACTATAAGTCCTAATGTAAGCTTAACCAGGTCCCCGTAGTCCGGAGGAGAGCTCACCTACCCCTTTAACCACAGAAACCCTAACACGGTGCTTGGTACTCCAAAGTAGAGATCAAAGTTACACTCTGGTTGGAGGAGAACTCCACACTACCCTAGTAGTACTAAGGAAAGGTCTGTTTCGTCCCCTTAGCTGAGAGTAAAGCTCTACTCCCCTTACCCCCAAGTCTAACTCAACACGGTCCTTTGAGCCAAAAGGAGAGCTCACCCCTGCCCTCACAGCCCCTTGAAGAACTACATGTATTTCCCCCAGCTCATGGCAAAGCTCAAAGTCCTCCCTTGCACTCTAAAGGAGTTCTGCGACGTCACCCTTTCCCTGAGTAGAGTGAAACTGTCCTCTTAGGGAACCAAAAGGAGTTCCGAACCTCCGTTCAAACCCCAAGAAGAGCTCAACTCTACACCTGAACTCTCAGGGAGAGTATAACGGAGTCCCTTCAGTCCAGAATTGAACTCAACACTGCCCTTGGAGTCCTAAGGAGAGTTCAGTGACGTCCACTTTATCAGGGGTAGATCTGAACACAGGTCTTTGAGGCACAAGGAGAGGTCACTACTGTCCGCAGAGCCCCAACGTAAGTTCCACGTGGACCCCTCAGTCCAGAGCAGAACTCAACTTCGTTTTTTGAGACGAGAGGAGAGCTGAAGACTTCCCATAGAGAACCTCGCGAAACTCACCGGATTTCCCTCAGCTCGGAGGATAACTTAAAACTCTCCCTTGAGCCCGAACGAGAGATTCGCGACGTCCTTTTCTTCCCCGAGTAAAGCGATACTACCCCCTTGGAGCACCAAAAAGAGCTTAAAGACCCCCTTCAAACCCTAAAGAGAGCTCAATACTGCCCCTTGAGTCCTTCGGAGAGTACAACGGAGCCCCGTCAGGTCAGAGGAAAGCTCAACGTTCTCCCTCAAGCCCTAACGATAGTTCAGTACCGTTTAATTAATCTCGGGTTAAGCGTAACTTCCCCCTTAGAGTTCCACAAAGAACTCAACGCCGTCCTTCAAACCCAATGGAGTTCAACACTACCCCTGGACTCCCTCGGAGAGTACAACAGAGACCCTTCAGTCTATAGGAAAGCTCAACACTCCCCACAGACCCCTAAGGAGAACTTAACCACGTCCCCTGATCCCGGAGTAGAACTCAACTCCACACTTTGAGTCCCAAGGAGAGGTCGAGACTGTACCTAGAGTCCCAAGGATACCTTTAAGGTGACCTCTCAGTCTGCAGTTGAGTACAACCCCTTACCTTGAGACGAAGGGAGAACTCCACATTTTCCCCACTGTCCGGAGGGTAGCTAAACTCCATCCCTAGACCCCGATAAAAATCTCCACGTTGCCCCCAGCCTCAGGAGGGAAAAACAACATTCAACTATGAGTCCCACTGTAATCTCAACAAACTCCCCTTAGTCAAGACTAGAGCTCACCTACCTCTGTAGCCCCAGAAAAGTTTAAGGACGTGCTGGGGATCTCAAGGAGAGCTCAAAGTTGTACTCTGGTCGGAGGAGAACTCCACACATCCCTTGTAGCACTAAGGAAACGTCCACTTCGTCCCCTTACCTGAGAATAGAGCTCTACTCCTCCCCTTTTACCCCGAAGAGAACTCACCACCACCCTTTGAAACACAAGGAAAGTTGACCTCTGCCAAACAGTCCCTTTGAGAACTCAACGTAGTTCCCACAGTTCATGGGAAAACTTCGAGTTCTCCCTTCTACCCTAAACAGAACGTGGCTACGTCACCTTTTCCCGAAAAAGAGCGAAACTCCCCTCTTAGTGGACCCAAAAGTACTTAACGTCGTCCTTTGAGCCCAAAGCAGAGTTCAACGCCGCCCCTGGAGTCGCTGGGTGAGTACAACGGAGTCCATCCAGTTCAGAGAAAACCTCAACGCTCCCAGGAGAGCCCTAAGGAGAGGTCAGCCTCATCCCCGTATCTCGGTGTAGATCTCAACTCCGACCTTGAAGTCCAAAGGAGAGGTCACGACTGTACCTAGAGCCCCAAGGATACCTCAAAGTTGTCCCCTCAGTCCGGAGCAGAGCACAACTCTGTACCTTGAGGTGCAAGGAGAGCTCCCTATTTTCCCCACAGTCCGAAGGACAGAACAACTGTATCCCTAGACCCCGATAAAGAGATCCACGGTGTCCCGACAGTGTGGAGAGAAGCACAAAACTCAGCTATGAGTCCCTATGTCAGCTCAGTCACGTCCCTTTAGTCCGAAAAGACCTCACCTACCCCTTTAGCCCCAGAAAAGTTTAACTCCGAGCTGAGGACCCTTACGCGAGCTCAAACGTCCACTCTGACCGAAGGAGAACTCCACGCTGTCCTTGCAGGCCTAAGGAAAGGACTGATTTGTCGCCTTAGCTGGGAGTAGAGCTCGACTCCATCCCCTTTTACCTCGAGAAGAAATCACCGTCGCATTTTGACTCACAAGGCGAACTCATCCCTTCCCACAGAGCCCCTTGAAGGACTCCACGTATTTCCCACGGTCATAGGAAAGTGTAAAGTTCTTCCTTGCACCGTAAGGAGAGTTCTGTGACCACACCTTTTCCCGGAGTAGAACGGAACTCCCCCTCTTAGAGTACCAAAAAGAATTCAACGTCGTCCTTCGAACCCAAGGTGATCTCAACGCTACCCCTGGAGTACCTGGGCGAACTCAACGGAGTCTCTTCAGTTCAGAGAAAAACTCAACGCTCCCCGTGCAGCGCTAAGTAGTGTTCAGTGACGGTCGTTTATCCCCACACAGATCTCAAGTCAGCCCTTTGAGTAACCACTGTCCCTAGAGCCCGAAGGAGGGTTTGAAGTTGATCCCTCAGACCAGAGCAGACCACAACTCCGTACCTTGAGCCGAAAGGAGAGCTCAACAGTTTCACCACAGTCGGGAGGACAGTTCAAGTCCGTCCCTCAAGTCAAGTCAAGTCAGCGAGTCAGCACAGACTGAGAGACACTGGGGTACTTGGTGTCATGAGGTCCGTAGCGACAGGTAGTGGTGGAGGGCCTCAAGTGAGTCTGAGCGTAGGTAGTACAGTCACTACGGTAGGTCTGTAGAGTAGGAGACGGCAGGGGAAGAAAAGTACGGTGGTTAGGGAGGGGGTCGTAGTTTCATAAAAGGTTACTCAGTTGAGAAACGTACTTCACCGGTTTCATGACCTCAAAGTCGAAATCGTAGTAAGGAAGGTTTCTTTAGGGTTCCAACTAGAAGTCTTACCTGACCAACCTAGAGGAACGTCAGGTTCCCTGAGAGTTCTCAGAAGAGGTTGTGGTGTTAAGTTTTCATAGTTAAGAAGTTGCGAGTCGGAAGAAATGTCAGGTTGAGAGTGTAGGTATGTACTGGTGTCCTTTTTGGTATCGGAACTGATCTGTCTGGAATCAACCGTTTCTTTACAGAGACGAAAACTTATACGATAGATCCAACCAGTATTGAAAAGAAGGTTCCTCATTCGTAGAAAATTAAAGTACCGACGTCAGTGGTAGAAGTCACTAAAACCTCGGGGTTTTTTATTTCAGACTGTTACAAAGGTGTCAAAGGGGTAGATAAAGGGAACTTCACTACCCTGGCCTACGGTACTAGAAGCAAAAGACTTACAACTCGAAATTCGGCTGAAAAAGTGAGAGGAGAAAGTGAAAGTAGTTCTCCGAAAAATCAAGGAGAAGTGAAAGACGGTATTCCCACCACAGTAGACGTATAGACTCCAATAACTATAAAGACGGTCGTTAGAACTAAGGTCGAACACAAAGAAGGTCAGGTCGTAAAGAGTACTACAAGAGACGTACACTCAATTTATTCGTCCCACTGTTATATGTCGGAACTGTATCAGGAAAAGGATAAACCTTGGTCAGACAACAAGGTACAGGTCAAGATTGACAACGAAGGACTGGACGTATATCTAAAGAGTTCTCCGTCCAGTCCACCAGACCATAAGGATAGAGAAAGTCTTAAAAGGTGTCAAATAACACTAGGTGTGACAGTTTCCAAAACCGTATCAGTTATTTCGTCTTTATCTACCAAAAAGACCTTGAGAGAACGAAAAAGGTACTAGGTCACCTACAACCGTTGAACTAGAGACCTAGGAGACGGAAAAGATTTTGGTCGAACTTGTAGTGTTTCAAGTGCCAAGTACATAACGACTTTGGACCGAACCTCTTAAAACTCGTAATGAAATGATCGTACACTCTACTCGCGTTAACACACCATCAAACTCGTAGGAAACCGTAACGGAAAGAAACCCTAACCTTACTTTTGACTGGAAAAGGTCAGGACACCGGTGACGACTCAAAAGGTTTAAACGACCGTATAACTCACGTCGAGAAAAGTGTCGTAGTAGAAAGTCCTAAACTTTATCGAGATGGCCTTAAGGTAGTGGAGGTGATCGGAACAAGAATCACTACTAAAGATTCCGGGTGAACTGAAGTGTAAGGTTCTACAGACCGAGATCTACTCACTAGTGTGGTAGCACTAATAGGCCCAGTACTTCTAGAAAAAACATGTCAAGAAGACACATAAGAACGGTGGAGAAGAATTATAGAAGACGAAGACAATCCAGGTATGGTAAAGACAGGAAATAACTCGGGTAGAAACGTACTTTACAAGGGAACCATAGAGATTAAAAGAACTTCTGTAGAGATCAGAAAAGGTAAGACAAGAAAAGGAGATAAAGAAACGTAACTAGCGACTTCTTCCGAAAGAATAGAGAAGAACGACAAGAAACCTTGAGACGTAAGTCTACGAATATAGAAAGGAAAAGAGGAACCGAAAAGTGAAAAAAAGAAAAGTGTCGATAAATATTCAGAAGGAGTCTGTCGGTAAAACGAAAAAACGTAAAGAAAAGGTACCCCTACTATAACTAGGGACAGAGGACATGTTACAGTGCTTAGAGTAAAGTATCAAGTAGTCCGTGAGATAGATAGTATAGATACGGGAATTTAGATAAAGAGTGAAGGTGACATATTAGTATTCCCTAAGCTAAATCCAGTATGGACTTACCAGGTCGCCAAAAGGAACGAAAGAATTTAAAGTCAGACATAAACTTTATTCCTCAAGTACTAGACTCGGTGTCAGTCGAGGACCAGAACAAAAACAACTGACATATCTCGAAGAGGTAAAAACGACGTCTCTTACATTCGTCAGACTAAAGTCACAACTTGTAGAACACTACAGGTACACATCTCAGAAGAGAACACAACAACCTTCTCCAACAAACGATACTGGTCACGTAATAGAACCGTTTTGAGATAATCAGAAACATGACGAAGTAAGGTATAAGGTTCAGGTTTAAACGCACAATGAGGTCCACAAAGAACTGAAGGACGAAAGCGTAAGGTCAGGGGATCTTACTTTTCCTGTATACAAAACCCACAATCAAGATTTTCCAGAACATCCAGAAGTATCTTGGCAAGTTTAAGTCGAAAAAGTCCCAATGACCAACCCTGTCTGAACCTAATGACACTATAACTTACCAAACGGAACCTTTGCTTGTCTCTAGTAAGACAACAAAAACTCTAACGTAGGTTCATGACGTAAAGCCTGAGAAGACAACTGGTACTACCGATGAGGTAAAGAAGACTCCCAAAGGACGGACGTCATCATCTATATTACCAGTAGACTCAATTTAAGTGGGTAAGTCCGTCCCTTAGCCCCGAAAGAGTTCTTCTAGTCGTCCCCTCAGTCCGGAGGGTAGTACAACACTCCCCTAGAAACCAAAACGTAACATCGGTCACGTCCCCTTAGTCCTGAATAGATCTCAACTCCCCCTTGAGTCACAGGAAAGGGGAACGTCGTCCTCGACACCCCAAGGTGAGCACTAACTTATCCGGAGGGGACGACCACGCTCCCCTTCAACACTAAGGAGAACTCAACTTCGGCCCTTACCCGGGAGTAGAGGTTTACTCTACCATTTGTGTCCCACGAAGAACTCAACACCACCCTTTGAGCCCGAAGGAGAACTCCACACTGCCCCTAGAGACGTGGGGGAACGTAGCGTACTTCCCTCAGTTCGGAGGAGAGCTCAAACCTCTCCCGTGAGCCCTAATGAGAGATCCGCGACGTCCTAGTTTACCGGAGTACAGTACTCCTTCCCCGTTAGAAGGTCAAAAAGAGCTCAACACCGTCATCCGATACCTAATGAGACATGCATGGGTCCCCTTGAGTCCCTCGGAGAGCCCAACGGAGTTCCTTCAGTTCACAGGTAAACTCAACGTTCCCCCTCGCGCCCTAACGAGACCTCAGAGCCGTCCCCTTAGTCCGGAGTTAAGCGTTCTTTCCCCGCTAAAGTTACACAAAGAGCTCAACGCTCAACGCCGTCCTTTAAACCCAAGGAAGCTCAACGCTGTCCCTGGACTGCCTCGGAGAGTAGAACAGAAACCGTTCAGTCCTTAGGAAAACTCAACACTCCCCGGAGAGACCTAAGGAGAGATCAACCACATCCCCTAATCCCGGAGTAGGGCTCAACTCCGACCTTTGAGTTCTAAGGAGAGGTCAAGACTGAACCTAGAGTCCCAAGGATACCTCTAAGGGGACCCCTCAGTCGGTAATAGAGCACAACTCCGTGCCTTAAGGTGAAGGGAGAGCCCCACATTTTCCCCACAGTCCTGAGGACAGCTCAACTCCATCCCTAGACCCCGATAAAGATCTCCACGGAGCCCCGAGAGTTAGAAGGGAAGTACAACACTCAACTATGATCCCCAAGGTAAGTTAAGTACCGTCCCCTTCGTCCGGAATAAAGCTCACCTGTCCCTGTGACCACAGAAAACCTTAACACCGTCCTGGGGACTTCAAAGAGAACTCAAAGTTCCACTCTAACCGAAGGAGAACTCCACGATGTGCTTGCAACTCTGAGGAAAGGGTTTCTTAGTCCCCTTACCTAAGGGTAGAGCTCTACTCCTCCCTTTTTACCCCGAGAAGAACTCACCACCGCCCTGTGAACCAGAAGGAGAACTCGTCTCTACCCATATAACCCCTTGAAGAACTCAACGTAGTTCCCACAGTTCCTGGGAAAACTCCGAGTTCTTCCTTCCACCCTAAAGAAGCTCTACGACGTCGCCTTTTCCTGGAGTAGAGCGCGACTCCCCTCTTAGAGGACCAAAAAGAGGTCAACACCGTCCTTTGAATCACAAGGAGTACTCAACGTTACCCCTAGAGTCCCTGGACGAGCACAACGGAGTCCTCTTGGTTCAGAGGTACGCTCCACGCTTCCCTGAGAACCCTAAGGAGAGGTCAACCACTTCCTCGGATCCCGGAGTAGAGCTCAACTCCGACTTTGGAGTCCGAAGAAGAGGTCACGACTGTATCTAGAGTCCCGAGGATACCTCAAAGCTGTCCCCTCAGTCCAGAGCAGAACACACCTCTGTACCTTGAGGCGAAAGGAGAGTTCTACATTTTCGCCACAGTCCTAAGGACAACTGAACTGTATCCCTAGACCCTGAAAGAGAGCTCCATAGTGTTCCGACAGTGTGGACGGTAGCACAAACCTCAGCTATGAACCCCACAATCAGCTCAGTCACGTCCCCTTAGTCCGACTAGACATCACTTTCCCCTGTAACCCCAGAAACACTCAACTCCGATCTGAGGGCCCCTACTCGAGCTCAAAAGTCCACTCTGGCCGGAGGAGAACTCCATGCTGACTTTGCAGCCCTAAGGAAAGGGCTGGTTCGTCCCCTTAGCTGAGAGTAGAGCTCAACTCTCCCCCTTGTGCGCCGAGAAGAACTCAACACCGTACTTGAAGCCACAAGGAGAGCTCACCCCTACCCATAGAGCCCCTTGATCGACTCAACGTCTTTCCCACAGCTCATGGGAAAGCACAAAGTTCTCCCTTACATCCTCAGGAGATCTCTGTGACGAGACCTTTTCCCGGAGTAGAGTGAACTCCCCTCTTAGAGCACCAAAAAGAGCTCAACACCGTCCTTCGAACCCCAAGGAGAGCTCAACACTGTGTCTGGAGTCCTTGGGTGAGCGTAACTTAGGCTCTTCAGTCCAGAGGAAAGCCCAACACTCCCCGTGCTACCCAAAGGAGATCTCAGCGACGGCCACTTATCCCGGCACAGATCTCAAGTCACTCAGTTGAGTCGCAAGGACAGACTGTCGCTGTCTCTAGAGTCCGAAGGAGATTTCCAAGTTGATACCTCAGTCCTGAGTAGACCACAACTCCGTACCTTGAACCGAAAGGAGAGCTCATCAGTTTCACCACCGTCCGGAGGACAGCACAAGTCTGCCCCTTAGCCCCGAAAGAGTTCTCCTAGTCGTCCCCTCAGTCCGGAGGGTAGTACAACACTCCCCTAGGAGCCACAGTGTAACCTCGACCACGTCTCCTTATTATTGAATGGAGCTCAACTCCCCCTTGAGTCACAGGAAAGATTAACGTCGGTGTAGGTACCCCAAGGTGAGCTCTAAGTTATCCACTCTGTCCAGAGGGGACCACCACTCCCCCTTCAACCCTGAGAAGAACTCAACTTCGTCCCTTACCCGGGAGTAGAGGTCTACTCGACCCTTTGTGGCCCGCGAAGAGCTCAACACCACCTTTGAGCGAGTCCAAAGGAGAGCTCCACACTACCCCTAGAGACCCGGGGGACCACAACGTACGTCCCTCAGTTCGGAGGTGAGCTCAAACCTCTACCGTGAACCCTAACGTGGGATCCGTGACGTCCTTGTTTCCCGGAGTACAACACTCCTGACCCCTTAGAGAACCAAAAAGAGCTCAATGTCGTCCTCCGAACCCTAAGGAAACGTCCATTGGACCCTTTGAGTCCCTCGGAGAGCACAACGGAGACCCTTCATTTCAGAGGTAATCTCAAAGTTCGTCTTCTCTCCCTAACGAGACCTGAGAGCCGTCCCCTTAGTCTGGAGTTAAGAGTACCTTCACCACTAGAGTTTCACAAAGAGCTCACACCGTTCTTCATACCCAAGGGAGCTCAACGCTACTCCTAGACTTCCTCGGAGACTAGAACAGAGAACGTTCAGTCGTTAGGAAAACTTAACACTCTCCGGAGAGCCCAAAGTAGAACTCAACCACGTCCCCTGATCCCGGAGTACAGCTCAACTCCACCATTTGAGTGTCAAGGAGAGCTCAAGACTGAACCTAGAGCCCCAAGGATCCTCTAAGGGGACCCATCAATCGGTAGCAGAGTACAACTGCGTACCTTGAGGCGAAGGGAGAGAACCACATTCTCCGTACAGTCCGGAGCACAACTCAACTCCATCCCTAGACGCCATACAGATCTCCACAGAACCCCGAGAGTCAGGACTGAAGTACAACACTCCACTAAGAACCCCAATGTAAGTTCAACACCGTTCCCTTAGTCCGGAAGAGATCTTACTTACCCCTTTAACCCTATAAAAGTTTAACACCGTGCTGGGGACCTCAAGGAGAGTTCAAAGTTCACCTCTGACGGAGGAGAACTCCACACTGCCCTTGTGGTCCTAAGGAATGGGCTACTTCGTCCTTTTACCTGGGAGTAGAGCTCTACTCTTCCCCTTTTGTCTCGAGAAAAAATCAAGTCGTCCTGTGAGCTACAAGATGAGCTCACCTCTGCCCATGCAACCCCTTGAAGAACTCAACGTAGTTCCCACAGTACCTAGGTAAGGTCCGAGTCCTTCCTTCCACCCTAAAGAGAGCTCTGCGACGTCGTCTTTTCCCGGAGTAGAACGTAACTCCCCTCTTACAGGTCCAAAAAGAGGTTAACGTCGTCTTTGAAACCAAAGGAGAGCTCAATACTGCCCCTGGAGTTCCTGGGCGAACACAACGGAGTCCTTTCAGTTCAGAGGTACACTCAACGCTCCCCGGAGAGCCCTAAGGAGAGATTAACCAAGTTCCCGGATCCCGGAGTAGAGATCAACTCCGGTCTTGGAGTCACTAGGAGAGGTCACGACTGTACCTAGATCCCAAAGGATACCTCAAAGTAGTCCCCTCACTCCGGAGTAGAGTACACCTCTGTACCTTGAGGTGTAGGGAGAGCTCCCCATTTTCCCCACAATCCTAAGGACAGCTGAACTGTATCCCTAGACCCCGAAAGAGAGTTCAACGGTGTTCAGACAGTGTCGAGGAAAACGCAAAACTCAGTTATGAGCCCCACTGTCAGCTCAGTTACTTCCCTTAGTCCGACTAGACCTCACCTACCCCTGTAACCCCAGAAAAGTTTAACTCCGAGCTGAAGGCCCCTACACGAGCTTAAAAGTCCACCCTGTCCGGAGGAGAACTCCACGCTACCTTTGCAGACCTAAGGAAAGGACTGGTTCTTCTTAGCTGGGAGTGAAGTTCAACTCCTGCCCCTTGTGCACCGAGAAGAACTCAATACCGTACTTCGAGCCACGAGGAGAACTCACCCCTGCCAATAGAGCCCCTTGAACGACTCAACGTCTTTCCCACAGTTCATGAGAAAGCGCAAAGTTCTCCCTTGTACCCTAAGGAGAGTTCTATGACGAGACCTTTTCCTGGAGTAGAGCACAACTCCCCTCTTAGAGTACCAAAAAGAACTCGACACCGTTCTTCGAACCCCAAGGAGAGCACAACGATGTCCCTGGAGTCGCTGGCCGAGTGCAAAGGATGTTCTTCAGTCCAGTGAAAAGGTCAACACTTCCCGTGTAACCCTAACGAGAGCTCAGTGACGACCACTTATCCTGGTACAGATCACAAGTCAGCCAGTTGAGTCGTAAGTACAGTCGCCGCTGTACCTAGAGCCCGAAGGAGAGTTACAAGTTGATCCCTAAGTCCGGAACAGACCACAGCTCCTTACCCTGAGCCGAAAGGAGAGCTCAACAGTTTCACCACAGTCCGGAGGACAACTCAAGTCCGTCCTTTAGCCCCGGAAAAGTTCTCCTAGTCAACCCCTCAGTCCGGAGGGTAGTACAACACGCCCCTAGGAACCACAGTTTAACCTCGGTCACGTCCCCTAAGTCCTGAATAGAGCTCAACTCACCCTTGAGTCACAGGAAAGAGGAACGTCGTCCTCGACGTCCCAAGGTGAGTTCTAAGTTATTTACTCTTTTCGGAGGGGACAACCACGCTCCCCTTCAACGTTAAGGAGAACTCAACTTCGGTCCTTACCCGGGAGTAAAGGTTTACTCCACCCTTTGTGCCCCGCGAAGAACTCAACACCGCCCTTTGAGCCTTAAGGAGAGCTCCACACTGCCCCTAGAGACCCGGGGGTACGTAACATACTTCCCTCAGTTCGGAGGAGAGTTTAAACCTCTCCCGTCAGCCCTAACGATAGAACCGAGACGTCCTTCCTTGTTTCCCGGAGTACAGCGCTCCTGTCCCCTTAGAGGACTAAAAAGAGCTCAACGTCGCCCTCCGAACTCTAAGGAGACGTCCATTGGGTCCCTTGAGTCCCTCGGAGAGCACAACGGAGTCCCTTCAGTTCAGAGGTAAGCTCAACACTCCCCCTCGCGCCCTAACGAGACCTCACAACCGTCCCCTCAGTCCGGAGTTTAGTGTACCTTCCCCGATAGAGTTCCAGAAAGAGATCAACTCTGTCCTGCAAACCCAAGGGACCTCTACGCTGTCCTGGACTCCCTCGGAGACTAGAACAGAAACCGTTCAGTTCTTAGGAAAACTCAACACTCCCCGGAGAGACCTAAGGAGAGCTTAACCACGTCCCCTGATCCCGGAGTAGAGCTCAATTCCGCACTTTGAGTCACAAGGAGAGGTCGAGACTGAACCTAGAGCCCCAGGATATCTCTAAGGAGACCCCTCAGTCGGTAGCAGAGCATAACTCCGTGTCTTGAGACGAAGGGAGAACTTTACATTTTCCCCACAGTCCTGAGGACAGCACAACTCCATCCCTAGACCCCGATATCTATTCGGTGACCCGAGAGTTAGGAGGGAAGAACAACCCTCAACTATGAGCCACAAGATAAGCTCAGTACCGTCCCCTTAGTCCGGAATAGCGCTTACCTACCCCCGTAGACCCAGAAAAGTTTAACACCGTGCTGAGGATCACAAGGAGAGTTAAAAGTTCCACTCTGGTCGGAGGAAAACTCCCCGTTGTTCATGCAACCCTAAGGAATGGGCTGCTTCGTCCCCTTACCTGGGAGTAGAGCTCTACTCCTCCCCTTTTGCCCCGAGAGGAACTCAACACCACCCTGTGAGACACAAGATGAGCTCACCTCTGCCCATACAACCCCTTGAAGAACTCAAGGTAGTTCCCACAGTTCCTGGGAAAACTCCGAGTTCTTCCTTCCACCCTAAAGAAGCTCTACGACGTCGCCTTTTCCTGGAGTAGAGCGCGACTCCCCTCTTAGAGGACCAAAAAGAGGTCAACACCGTCCTTTGAATCACAAGGAGTACTCAACGTTACCCCTAGAGTCCCTGGACGAGCACAACGGAGTCCTCTTGGTTCAGAGGTACGCTCCACGCTTCCCTGAGAACCCTAAGGAGAGGTCAACCACTTCCTCGGATCCCGGAGTAGAGCTCAACTCCGACTTTGGAGTCCGAAGAAGAGGTCACGACTGTATCTAGAGCCCCGAGGATACCTCAAAGCTGTCCCCTCAGTCCAGAGCAGAACACACCTCTGTACCTTGAGACGAAAGGAGAGTTCTACATTTTCGCCACAGTCCTAAGGACAACTGAACTGTATCCCTAGACCCTGAAAGAGAGCTCCATAGTGTTCCAACAGTGTGGACGGTAGCACAAACCTCAGTTATGAACCGTACTGTCAACTTAGTCACGTCCCCTTAGTCTGACTAGACCTCACCTACCCCTGTAACCTCAGAAAAGCTTAACTCCGAGCTGAGGGGCCCTACACGAGCTCAAAAGTTCACTCTGGCCGGAGGAGAACTCCATGCTGACTTTGCAGCCCTAAGGAAAGGGTTACTTCGTCCCCTTAGCGGGGAGTAGAGCTCAACTCCTCACCCTTGTGTACCGAGAAAGACTCAACACTACTCTTCGAGCCACAAGGGGAACTCACCACTACCCATAGAGTCCCTTGAACGACTCAACGTCTTTCCCACAGTTCATGGGAAAGTGCAAAGCTCTCCCTTGCACCCTAAGGAGAGTTCTGTGACGAGACCTTTTCCCGGAGTAGAGCGCAACTCCCCTCTTAGAGCACCAAAAAGAGTTCAACGCCACCCTTCGAACCCCAAGGAGAATACAACGTTGCACCTGGAGTCCCTGGATGAGTGCAACGAAGGCTCTTCAGTTCAGAGAAAGGGTCAACACTCCCCGTACGACCCTAACGAGAGCTCAGTGACGACCACTTATCCTGGTACAGATCTCAAGACAGGCAGTTGAGTCGTAAGTATAGGTCACCGCTGTCCCTAGAGTCCGAAGTCGAGTTCCAAGTAGATCCCTCAGTCCGGAGCAGACCACAACTCCGTACCTTGAGCCGAAAGGAGAGCTCAACAGTGTCTCCACAGTCCGGAGGACAGCCCAAGTCCGCCCCTTAGTCCCGAAAGAACTCTCCAAGTCGTTCCCTCAGTACGGAGGGTAGTACGACACGTCCTTAGGAACCACAATGTAACCTCGACCACGTCCCCTTGGTCCTGAATAGAGCTCAACTCCCCCTTAAGCAACAGGAAAGAGGAACGTCGTCCTCGACGCCCTAAGGTGAGTTCTATGTTATCCACTCTGTCCGGAGGGAACCACCACGTTCCCCTTCAACGCTAAGGAGAACTCAACTTCGGCCCTTACCCGGGAGTAGAGGTCTACTCCACCCTTTGTGCCCCGAGAAGAGTTCAACACCGCCCTTTGAGACCAAAGGAGAGCTCCAAACTACCCCTAAAGACCCGGGGGTACGTAACGTACTTCCCTCAGTTCGGAGAGTTTAAACCTCTCCCGCGAGACCTAACGAGAGATCCGGGACGTCGTTGTTTCCCGGAGTACAGCGCTCCTGCCCCTTTAGACCAAGAAGAGCTCAACGCCGCCCCTCCGAACTCTAAGGAGACGTCCATGGGGTCCCTTGAGTCCCTCGGAGAGCACAACGGAGTCCCTTCAGTTCAGAGGTAAGCTCAACGCTTTCCCTCACGTCATAACGAGACCTAATAGCCCTCCCCTTAGTCCAGAGTTTAGCGTACATTACGTGCTAGAGTTCCACAAAGAACTCAACACTGTCCTTCAAACACAAGGGAGCTTTACGCGACCCCTGGACGCCCTCGGAGAGTAAAACAGAGATCGTTCAGTCCTTAGGAAAGCTCAACACTCCTCGGACAGCCCAAAGGAGAGCTCAACCACGTCCCCTGATCCCGAAGTAGAACTGAACTCCGCACTTTGAGTCACTAGGAGAGGTTTATACTGTACCTAGAGCCCCAAGGATACCTCTAAGGGGACCCCTCAGTCGGCAACAGAGTACAACTCCGTACCTTGAGGCAAAGGTAAAGCTCCACACTTTCCACACAGTCCGGAGGACGGCTCAACTCCATGCCTAGACCCCGTTAAAATATTATACGGTGCCCCGAGAGTCAGGAGGGAAGCACAACACTCAACTATGAACCCGAAGGTAAGCTCAGAACCGTCCCCTTAGTCCGGAAAAACACTCACCTACCCCCGCCGTCCCAGAAAAACTTAACACCGAGTTGGGGATCTCAAGGAGAGCTAAAAGTTCCACTCTGGTCGGAGGAGAACTACCCGTTGTTCTTACAGCCCTAAGGAAGGGACTGTTTCGTCCCCTTACCTGGGAGTAGAGCTAGACTCTTCCCCTTTAGCCCCGAGAAAACTCAACACCGCCCTGTGATCCACAAGATGAACTCACCTCTGCCCATACAGCCCCTTGGAGAACTAAACGTAGTTCCCACAGTACCTGGGTAATGTCCGAGTTCTCCCTTCCACCCTAAAGAGAGTTCTACGATGTCGTCTTTTCCTGGAGTAGAGCGTAACTCCACTCTTAGAGGACGAGAAAGAGGTCAACGTCGTCTTGGAACCCCAAGGAGAGCTCAATGCTGCCCCTGGAGTCCCTGGGTGAGCAAAACGGAGTCCTTTCAGTTCAGAGGTACGCACAACGCTCCCCGGAGAGCCCTAAGGAGAGGTCAGCCACGTCCCCGGAGCCCGGAGTAGAGCTCAACTTCGGTCTTGGAGTCCCTAGGAGAGGTCTAACCTGTACCTAGAACCCAAAGGATACCGCAAAGTTGTCCTCTTAGTCCGGAGTTGAGTACACCTCTGTACCTTGAGGGGAAAGGAGAGCTCCCCATTTTGCTCTCAGTCCGAAGGACAGGTCAACTGTATTCTAGACACCGAAAGAGAGCTCCACGGACTCCTGACAGTGTGGAGGGAAGTACAAAACTCAGTTATGAGCCCCACTGTCAGCTCAGACACGTCCCCTTAGTCCGAATGGACCTCACCTACCCCTGTAACTCCAGAAAAACTTAACTCCGAACTGAGGACCCCTAAGTGAGCTTAAAAGTCCACGTTGGTCGGAGGAGAACTTCACGTTGCCTTTGCAGTTCTAAGGTCAGCTCTGGTTAACCTTCTTAGCTGGGAGTAGAGGTCAACTCCTCCCCCTTGTGCGCTGAGAAGAACTCAACACCGCACTTTGAGCCACAAGGAGAGTTCACCCCTACCCCTAGAACCCTTTGAACGACTCAACGTCTTTCCAACAGGTCATGGGAAAACGCAAAGTTCTTCCTTGCACCCTAAGGAGAGCTCTGTGACGAGACCTTTTCCCGGAGTAGAGTGAACTACCCTCTTAGAGCACCAAAAAGAGCTCAACGCAGCCCTTCGAACCCCAAGGAGAGCTCAACACTGTTCCTGGAGTCCCTGGGCGAACACAACGGGGGCTCTTCAGTCCAGAGAAAGGCTCAACGCTGTCCGTGCAGCCCTAAGGTAAGGTCAGTGATGGCCGTTTATCCCGGAACACATCTCAAGTCAGGAAGTTGAGTCACAAAGACAGACCCCTGCTTTCGCTACAGTCCGAAGGAGAGTTCCAAGTTGATTCCTCAGTCCGGAGCATACCTCAGCTCCGTACCTTGAACCGAAATAAGAGCTCTACAGTTTCACCACAGTCCGGAGGACAGTTCAAGTCCCTCCTTTGTCCCGAAAAAGTTCTCCTAGTCGACCCGCAGTCCGAAGGGTGGTACAAGACTCCTCAAGGAGTCACAACATAATCTCGGTCACGACCCCTTAGTCCTGAATAGGGGTAAACTCCCCCTTGAGTCACAGAAAAGAGGAACGTCGTCCTCGGCGCCCCAAGGTGAGCTCTTAGTTATCCACTCTGTCCGGAGGGGACCACCACGTTCCCCTTCAACGTTAAGGAGAACTCAACTTCGGTCCTTACCCGGGAGTAGAGGTCTACTCCACCCTTTGTGTCACACGAAGAGCTCAACACCGTCCTTTGAGTCCAAAGGAGAGCTCCACACTGTCCCTAGAGACCCGGGGGAATGTAACGTACTTCCCTCAGTTCGAAGGAGAACTCAAACCTCTCCCGTGAGCCCTAACGAGAGATCCAGGACGTCCTTGTTTCACGGAGTACATCACTCCTACCCCCTTAGAGGACCAAAAAGAGCTCAACACCACACTCCGAACCCTAAGGAGACGTCCATGGGACCCCTTGAGTCCCTCGGAGAGCACAACGGAGACCCTTCAGTTCAGAGGTAAGCTAAACGCTCTCCCTCGTGCCCTAACGAGACCTCAGAGTCGTCCCCTTAGTCCGGAGTCAAGCGTAACTTACCCGCTAGAGTTCCACAAAGAGCTCAACGCCGTTCTACCAACCAAAGGGAGGTAAACGCTACCCCTGCAATCCCTCGGAGATAAAACAGAGACCGTTCAGTCCTTAGGAAAGCTCAACACTCCCCGGAGAGACCTAAGGAGAACTCAACCACGTCCCCTGATCCCGGAGTAGAGTTCAACTCCGCCCTTTGAGTCACAAGAGGTCAAGACTGAACCTAGAACCCCAAGGTTACCTCTAAAGGGACGTCTCAGTCAGTAGCAGAGCACAACTCCGTGTCTTGAGGAGAAGGGAGAGCTCCACATTTTCCCAACAGTCCGGAGGACAGCTCAACTCCATCCCTAGATCCCTATAAAGATCCCCACGATACCCCGAGAGTCAGGAGGTAAGAACAACCCTCAACTATGAGCCACAAGGTAAGTTCAGCACCGGTCTCTTAGTCCGGAATAGAGTTCATCTACCCCTTTAGCCCCAGAAAAACTTAACACCGTGCTGGGGACCTCAAGGAGAGCTCATAGGTCCACTCTCGTCGGAGGAGAACTCCACGCTGCCCTTGTAGTCCTAAGGAAAGGGTTGCTTTGTCCCCTTACCTGAGGTAGAGCTCTACTCCTCCCTTTTGCCCCGAGAAGAACTCACCACCACCCTGTGAGACACAAGGAGAGGTCACCTCTGTTCATACAGTCCCTGGAAGATCTCAACGTGGTTCCAACAGTTCCTGGAAAAACTCCGAGTTCTCTCTTCCACCCTAAAGAGAGCTCTTCGACGTCACCTTTTCACGGAGTAGAGTGCAACTCCCCTCTCAGAGGAACAAAAAGAGTTCAACACCGTTCTTTGAACCCCAAGGAGAACCGAATTCTGTCCCTGGAGTCCCTGGGCGAACACAACGGTGTCCTTTCAGTTCAGAGGTACACTCAACGTTCCCCGGAGAACCCTAAGGAGAGGTCATCCGCGTCACCGGATCCAGGAGTAGAGCTCAACTCCGGCCTTGCAGTACAAAGAAGAGGTCACGACTGTACCTAGAACCCCAAGGATACCTCAAAGTTGTCCCCACAGTCTGGAGCAGAGTACACCTCTGTACCTACAGACGAAAGGAGAGCTCGACAGTTTCATCACAGTCCGAAGGACAGCTCAACTGTATCCCTAGACACCGAAAGAGAGCTCCACGGTGTCCCGACAGTGTAGAGGGTAACACACAACTCAGTTATGAACGCCACTGTCAACTCAGTAACGTTCCCTTAGTCCAAATAGACCTTACCTAACCCTGTAGTGTGGACGGGGCAAAAAGACCGGAGTAAAGCTCTACTCCCAGGTAAAGGTACGAAACAGCCCTTTCCTTAGAACCGCAAGAGCAGCATGGAGTTATCCTCCGTCACAGTAGAACTATGAACTCTCCTTGAGGTCCCCAGTACGGTGTTAACTTTTTCTGGGGTTATAGGGGTAGACAGCCCCAGGTCGGGGTCACCTAGGTCCCATTAAACTTCACCCCTATCTCAGATGCTAATCCTTTATTAATAAATTAATCTCTATATTTCTCTCTAATTCTTTCTTATCACAACACCTCTTTTCTCTCCTCTTTTCTCAGACATAGGGAACCAAATGTATCTTTCGGTCATTTCGGGACTCTGTTCCCTGAACGTGGCAGATACATCCGGTGTCGGTGGGTGAACTTATCGTCTCACACGGGAAGGAAGCCGAGGGAGAACACAAAGAAACTTCGGGTCCGTTTATTCATCTGTACCGCTCGGACATACGAGGTCCACCCTTAAGTCGGACTTTTCCCTCTTATTCTTTTCTTACTGTACCCCTCGGTTCGTAGTCTCGTTCTGAGTGTCGAAATAAAAGTTTCCGTCGAATATATGAAGTTCAACATGTATTTCTTTATTACCTTATACGTCCCAATACGTCCCCGTCGTCAGGACTGGGAATAACTCTGGTCCCAAAGAAAAACGTATGGAAAGGCATATGTTTTCCAGAGTCCACTAAATGTAATAGAAGACCGGCTCTCCGGACCATTGTAAAAATACCGAGAAAAGGATCCATTTACAGATAGTTGGTCTTTTGAGTAAAAGGGAACTTCACAAAAAAGAAATTAGAGGTAGTGGGAGTTTCATGATTTATTTCAATGTAAGAACATCTTGTTTCCACGTCACCCAATATTGTTTCTTTCATGAATTGAGTTTCTAGATTACAACGATTACGGTCCAGATAATGGATAAAAAAGATGTATGGTTGACATAGAAGTTTATTTCTATACTTTTGAACCGTCGTTCATAACCGAGTTGTTATTTTGGGAATTAGTCAGGATAGGATGACTAAAACTGAGGAGTCTTCGGGAATGTAAGGATCCTACAAAGTTCGAAGGACACGGAGAACACCAGCCCTCCGGTGTTTGTTAGTGTACGTATCGACATTCTCAGGCCTATTTGGACAGTCTATCCGATCTTTAGGTAGTCTCCCCAAAAACCCAACTTTGTAAGAATAATGCGGGTCCTCTGAATAATAGATTTTCGAGATTTAATTGAAAAAGGTCTTTTTCCACCACCCCCCTGTCGGGGATAATTACAGTCTCTTCAACCACTTTCCGTATTACGTCATTCCGTCTGTCTGAGATAAAAACCCCACCTACGAACTCTTCTATGTCCCCTCAAGGGAGCTCCGGACTAGAACGGAAACGGACAGTCCGGAGAAGGAGTACTGGAAACAGTGACCACCCTAAGGGGTACGACTGAGGTCCGTGGGTAGGTGAATAGTCTCTATTCCGCACTAAGGGGACGTTACTGAACTTACCTAGGGGCTCATAGTTGAGTGTTGTGCTTCCCTCCTGATTCTCGGGGCGTCGTATAGATCTTTATCGGGGTCCAGGGATGGAGTTGAGCTGTCCTCCGGATTTGTGGGAAAATGTGGAGCTCTCCCTTCGCCTCAAGGTACGGAGTTGTTCTCTACTACCGACTGAGGGGTTCCCTTAGAGGTATCCTTGGGGCTCTAGGTACAGTCTTGACCTCTCGTTGGGACTCAAAGGGCGGACTTGAGCTCTACTCCGGGAGTAGGGGACGTGGTTGAGCTCTCTTTGGGTTCTCCGGGGAGTGTTGAGCTGTCCTAAGGACTGAAGGGTTTCTGTTCTACTCTCCCACGGAGTCCAGGGACAGTGTTGACCTCACTTGGGTTTACGGGACGACGTTGAGCTCTTTATGCAACTCTAAGGGGGAAGGTACGCTTAATTCCGGACTAAGGGGACGGCACTGAGGTCTCATTAGGGCGCGAGGGGAAACGTTGAGCTTACCTCTGAACTGAAGGGACTCCGTTGTGCTGTCCGAGGGACTCAATGGACCCAATCGACCTCTCCTTAGGGTTCGGAGGGTGGTGTTGAACTCTATTTGGTCCTATAAGGGGGAAGGTGCACGGTACTCCTGTAAACAAAGACACCGTGGATCTGTCGTTAGGACTCATGGGAGAGGTTAGAGCTCTACTCCGAACTGAGGGAAGTAGGTTCATCTCCCCCGGGTCTCTAGGGGCAGTGTGGAACTCTCCTTGTGGCTCACAGGGCTGTATTGAGTTCTTATCGGGACAAAAAGGCTTGAGTAGAGCTCTCCTCCCGGGTAAAGGGACGAAGCAACCCTTTCCTTAGGGTCGTAAGGGCAGCGTGGAGTTCTCCTCTGCCAGAGTTGAACTTTGAGCTCTCCTTGAGGTCCCCAGCACGGTGTTAAGTTTTCTTGGGCTACAGTGTTAGGTGATGTCTATTTGAACTAAGGGGAGATGACTGAGCTGACAGTGGGGCTCATAGCTGAAGTTTGTGGTACTGTCTACACTGTCGGGACACCGTAGAGCTCTCTTTCGGTGTCTAGGGATACAGTTAAACTGTCCTTCGGACTGTGATGAAACTGTCGAGTTCTCCTTTCGTCTGAACGTACAGAGACGTGCTCTGCTCCGGACTGAGGGGACAACTTTGAAGTATCCTTGGGGCTCTAGGTACAGTCGTGAACGACCCTCGGTCGTGCCCTCTAAGGTTGGTACTGTTCATACACACTCTCCGCACTACCCGTTCCGCCTAGTGCTGAGTTCCCTAGGGGACCTGAACGAGCTCGTAGATGGGGTTTTGGTCTCAAACAGGTAGAATGATAGAACGTAAAAAGTGGTTTGAGAAGACTATAATTATCCCCGACAGAGGCTGGTGGATAGAGACTTCCTTTAGTTGAATCACGAGATCAATTATTCAGAGGACACACATTAACCTCACAAAGTTAAGTTTGGGGAGACTATCGAAAGATTGAACGGACCGCCCAAATAGGTCTGAGAAAGTTGATACGTACACTAAAAAATATCGGAGGGTTGACGCTCTCCGTGTCCTCCAAATTTTATGAGATCTTTACATCTCGGAAAACTCCTCAATTTTTAGTAATCTTATCTTGACCAATTCCCAAAGTAACAACTCGGTTACGAATGACGGTTTAAAAGTATAGAAAGTAACACATGGACCCTCACGTAATTAATTATATCAACTAATATCTTTATATTCATCCATCGGAACCATAAATGTTGTAATTTGGAACTCAATTATTTAAAGAAGGAACAATATCGGGTAGCGTGGAAACGGGATATCCTTACGTTGAAATCACGAAAGTCCCTCACCGCGATCTGAAATCTTCTTAGTGGAAATCTCTTTTATTCAAAAGACCAATTGATTGGAAATAGTCTTTCTTCCCAGTATTTTACAATCGTCCGGAGGACCGGTCTTCTACTACGTTTAGTGCATTTTGAAAACGTATACCTTTCCATACGTCTTTCTTTCGGATCAGAGTTATTTCCAGTCCTGACGACTGGGACGTACTGAGACGTAGAAGGTAATAAGAGCTACATGTCGAGTTACATATATTCGAGGGGACCTTTTATTTCAAAACCCAGAGCGGAATAGTAGCGAACCGAGGGGGCACAGAAAGAAACAAAGAAAGAAATAAAAGAAAAGTTCGACTAAGGGACCCCACATCCCCGGGAGACTCAAGTGAAAGGACGGCCCCGAAGATTCTGGGTGCGTTCTCCCTCGGGTTCCGCCCCGTGGAAGACGATAAGTTCTCCCACGGACACCGGATGTACTTGTCTCGTTCGGAGAATAGACTCCGAAACAACCGAAAGACACTTTTGGTTACTTATAGTCGGAAAGAAGAGAGGAGATAATAGAACTGACGTTTAAGAAAGGAGTAGAGAGAGGTATAGATATTTAGAGAGAATTGAGTGGTAAGTACGAGGCCTATGGTACCTAGGTTAGTCCCGACCTAGGGTCATTCGTGACCTCTCCTTGTGACTCCAAGACCGGAGTTGATCTCTACTCCTGGATCCGGGGACCTGGGTGACCTCTCCTAAGGACTCTCCGGGGAGTGGCGAACGTACCTCTGAACTGAAAGGACTCCGTTGTACTCGTCCAGGGAATCAAGGACTAACATTGAGCTCTCCTTGGGGTTCAAAGGACGACGTTGAGCTCTTTTTGTTCCTCTAAGAGGGAAGTTGCACTCTACTCCGGGAAAAGACGACGTCGTAGAGTTCTCTTTAACGTGGAAGGGAGCACTCGGAGCTTTCCCAGGAACTGTGGGACCTACGTTGAGTTCTTCAAGGGGCTGTATGGTGAAAGGTGAGCTCTACTTGTATCACACAGGGTGGTGTTGAGTTCTTCTCGGAGAAAAAAAGGTCGAGTAGGGCTCTACTCCCAGGTAAAGGGACGAAGCACCCCTTTCCTTAGGACCACAAGGTCAGCGTTGAGTTCTCCTCCGCCAGAGTTGAACTTTAAGCTCTCCTTGAGGTCCCTAGCACGGTGTCAAGTTTTGCTGGGACTACAGGGTCAGGCGAGGTCCATTTTGACTAAGGGGACGTAACTGAGCTGACAGTGGGCCTCATAGGTGAGGTTTGTACTACCTTCAACACTGTCACGACACCGTGGAGATCCCTTTCAGTGTCTAGGGATACAGTTGGGCACTCCTTCTGACCGTGATGAAACTGTCGAGCTCTCCTTTCGTCAGAAGGTACAGAGGTGTGCTCTGTTCTGGACTGAGGGGACAACTTTGAGGTCTCCTTACGGCTCTAGGTACAGTCGTGACCTCTCCTTGTGACTCCAAGACCGGAGTTGAGCTCTACTCCTGGAACCGGGGACGTGGTTGACCTCTCCTTAGGTCTCTCCGGGGAACTTTGAACGTACCTCTGAACTGAAAGGACTCCTTTGTGCTCGCCCAGGGACTCCAGGGGCAACATTGAGTACTCCTTTGTACTCAAAGGACTACGTTGTGCCCTTTTTGGTCCTCTAAGAGGGGAGTTGCTCTCTACTCCGGGAAAAGGTGACATCACAGAACTCTCTTTAGGGTGGAAGGGAGAACTTGGACCCTTCCAGGAACTGTGGGAACTACGTTGAGTTCTGCAAGGGACTGTGTGGACAGAGGTGAGCTCTCCTTGTGGCTCCCAGGACGGTGTTGGGTTCTTCTGACGACAAAAAGGGAGGAGTAGAGCTCTACTCCAAGGTATAGGGACGAAGTAGTCCTTTCCTTGGGGACGCAAGGACAGCGTGGAGTTTTCCTCCGCCAGAGTTGAACTTTCAGCTCTCCTTGAGGTCCCCAGCACCGTGTTAAGTTTTTCAGGGTTAGGTGAGGACTATATGGACTAAGGGGACGTGACTGAGCTGACAGTGGGGCTCATAGCTGAGTTTTGTACCACCGTCCACACTGTCGGGACACCGTACAGTATTCTTTCGGTGTCTAGGAATACCGTTGAGCTGGTGTGAGGGGAAGGACAGATGTTAGGAAAGTTGGACCCCGACCATAGTGTACCCCGAATACAGGACCCGGAAGGGTTTCCGTTCTAAGTTATGTACCGACTAGATCGTGTCTTACGCAGTCTTTGTCCGGACCTACCCGAGACCCTGGATCCTTTTCCGTGAGGAGAAGGACGGATAAAAACCTGGGTGGGGGGGGGGGTAGGGGGTTACCTCCTGACTTTCCTTCTGACCTTCCAGTGGAAGAGAATAAATTTTCGTCTGGGTTTAAAGACCAGGAGACAAAGGTAACTCTAAGACCAAGTTCACGGGGTAAAGTCGAAGACTCCCACAGACTCGGATATTACGAGGGACGTAAGAAGAGGAAATGAGAGTATTCGAACCCAGTAAAAGGGTGAAGACGCCACCTACCCGTGACAGTAACGAAGATTGAAGGTCTATCTAAATACTTTTCCAGACATTTTTAGATGAGTAAAGGAGAGAAAACAAGTCACAGAGAGAGATCTGTACAGAAAGAAAAGGAAAACTTTAAGGAAGAGACAGAAGGAAAAAGAGAAAGAGAGACAGAGACGACACCTACCTACCTACGGAAACTTACGTGTACCTGTAACAATCGAATCCCAATCCAATATCCCTATCCAATCTCACTCTATGTCACAAATCCAACCTCAACCACAACCCCCTACCCTGTTCCCACCACACCAAAAAAAACCTCTGACCTCACGACAAACAAGAATCAGATAAAATGTATCCTTGGCGAATAGTCTATGTAGTAACGTTCAGTAGAGAATACAAGTCAAATGATAGAAAAACTAAACACTTTCGAACCAAGGGACCACCGAGTCTACCATTTCGCAGACGAGCGTTACACACTGGGACCAAACTAGAGACCCGGTCCTTCTACGGGACCTCTTTCTTTACCGTTGGGTGAGGTTATGAGAACGGATCTTTTAAGGTACCTACCTCCTCGGACCACCCGATGTCAGGTACCTCAGTGTTTCTCAGTCGGTGCTGACTCGCTGAAGTGAAATGAACACCAACCGTGTGTCTAAACATAAAAGTTGTGGTGATTTCCAACGCACGCCCACATCCTCCCGGCTCTCCTCGATGAGGTACAAGTTCCAGTCCTCCCCGCCGGGACTACTCTATGGGGAGCAGGTTCCATTCCTCGTCACCGACTCGAAACGACCTCGTCGGTACTTATCTATGGGTTACTGGTTCCATTCTCTTTGGATTCATTTTGCCATCCACAACACTCTGTCGTAGTCTCCCTTCTGTGTGACTCTGGTATTAGTGTCTGCTGATCGGTTAGACTAGGGTACCTGGTGTCGGAACAAATTGAGTTACTTTGATCCGGTACTGTACTCCCCGGTGGGTTCCCCCTGTCCAGTACTACCTCTCCCGACTGCCTTACACCAGGTGACCTCTTCCCTTACCGTTTAGTGAAGTCATAAGAACGGAACTCTTGAGGTACTTCTCATACTTTTCCGTTTTACTCTCTTATGACTTTCTCCTTGAGGGTCCAGACATTCACGGGTTATACGATGACCTCTAGTCACCTCTTTATTGAGGTCTTTCTGACTTTCCTACCTCGTTTTCGTTTGTGTTATGGGTCAACACCTACACTGACCACTTTGTTCGTTCCAGGCTACGACATTTCTCGTTATAACGTATCCTTGGACCTTACAATCGAAGTATTTAGTTCCGTTTAACCTTCACCAGGTTGTTCCCTACCGTTCTCACTTGTAACTGTAAGATCCTTAGTCGTTTGATTTTACCTGACCCTACCCATTTAAATTGAGTCTACTGGTAATATAGATGATGACACCCGTCCTTAGGAAATCTTCTTTACCTGATCGGTAGTACCAGTTGTTTTCTTAGACTTTACGTCATGAACCTACGGGAGAGGTTTTGCTGTCTTACTAGCGACAAAGAAAGGTTCCGTTTGGTGAGTTATAGTCCATTAGTTTCGGATACGGGGTTGGTCATTACGACCTCTTCAACTGTAACTAGTCAAGATACTTCTGAAAGTTCTAGAAACGGTTCATTGTGGGTTATTCCTACAGGAAGAGTAAGATCCCTTGACCTTACGTTTTCATCCTTCAGTTCTTTGTGGACCTTATTATCCGTTTAATCCGGAACCTCATGCCTTACTTCCTCCCTTTTATTATCTTAAACCGGTTCCCTTGCGCGACCAGTATCGTTTGTGGCAAAAGGTTGTTGTGTTTGCTTCGGAGATGTGAACCTATAGTAGTCTACCAGTTGTGACTTTAGTCTGACTAATATAAGAAACGTTGGTTTCCACCTCTTCGAGATATGTCACACGTTTTTCTTCTACTCCTCGACTGACCGAGTCTAGTACTTGAAGAATAACGATTTAAATCTAAATTTAACTTCTTTGATCGTTTTCCGGTGATCTGTTAAGTCAAGTTAAGTCAAGTCAAGTCAAGTCAAGTCAAGTCAGCGACTCAGCACAGGCTTAGAAACGTAGGGGTACTTAGCGTCGTGCGGTCCGGAGGGACAGGTAGTGGTTGAGGGTCTCAAGTGAGTCTGAGCGCAGGTAGTTCAGTCACTACGGTAGGTCGGTAGAGTAGGAGCCAGCAGGGGAAGAAGACGTTGGTTAGGGAGGGTCGTAGTTTCAGAAAAGGTTACTCAGTTGAGCAGCGTACTTCACCGATTTCATGACCTCAAAGTCGAAATCGTAGTAAGGAAGGTTTCTTTAGGGTTCCAACTAGAGGAAGTCTTACCTGACCAACCTAGAGGAACGTCAGGTTCCCTGAGAGTTCTCAGAGGTTGTGGTGTCAAGTTTTCATAGTTAAGAAGTTGCGAGTCGGAAGAAGTGTCAGGTTGAGAGTGTACGTATGTACTGTGGACCTTTTTGGTATCGGAACTGATGTACCTGGAATCAGCCGTTTCATTACAGAGACGAAAACTTATACGATAGATCCAACCAGTATTGAAAGGAAGGTTCCTCATTCGCAGAAAATTAAAGTACCGACGTTAGTGGTAGACGTCACTAAAACCTCGGGTCTTTTTATTACAGACTGTGACAAAGGTGACAAAGAGGTAGATAAAGGGTACTTCACTACCCTGGCCTACGGTACTGGAAGCAAAAGACTTACAACTCGAAATTCGGTTGAAAAAGTGAGAGGAGAAAGTGAAAGTAGTTCTCCGCAAAATCAAGGAGAAGTGAAAGACGGTATTCCCACCACAGTAGACGTATAGACTCCAATAACTATAAAGAGGGTGGTTAGAACTAAGGTCGAACACAAAGAAGGTCAGGTCGCAAAGAGTACTACATGAGACGTACATTCAATTTATTCGTCCCACTCTTATATGTCGGAACTGTATGAGGAAAAGGATAAACCTTGGTCAGACAACAAGGTACAGGTCAAGATTGACAACGAAGGACTGGACGTATGTCTAAAGAGTTCTCCGTCCAGTCCACCAGACCATAAGGATAGAGAAAGTCTTAAAAGGTGTCAAATAACAATAGGTGTGTCAGTTTCCGAAACCGTATCAGTTATTTCGTCTTTATCTACAATAAGACCTTGAGAGAACGAAAAAGGTACTAGGTCGTCTACAACCGTTAAACTAGAGACCTAGGAGACGGAAAAGATTTTGCTCGAACTTGTAGTCCTTCAAGTGACAAGTGCATAACGACTTCGGACCGAACCTCTTAAAACTCGTAATGAAATGATCACACACTCTACTCAAGTTAACACACCATCAAACTCGTAGGAAACCGTAACGGAAAGAAACCCTAACCTTACTTTTGACTGGAAAAGGTCAGGACACCGGTGACGACTCAAAAGGTTTAAACGACCGTATAAAACACGTCGAGAAAGTGTCGTAGTAGAAAGTCCTAAACTTTATCGAGTTGACCTTAAGGTAGTGGTGGTGATCGAAACGAGCATCACTACGAAAGATTCCGGGTAAACTGAAGTGCAAGGTCCTACAGACCGAGATCTAATCACTAATGTGGTAGTACTAATGGACCCAACACTTCTAGGAAAAACATGTCAAGAAGACACATACGAACGGTGGAGAAGAATTATAGAAGACGAAGACAATCCAGGTATGTTAAAGACAGGAAATAGCTGGGGTAGAAACGTACTTTACAAGGGAACCATAGAGATTAAAAGAACTTCTCTACAGATCAGAAAGGGTAAGACAACAAAAGGAGATAAAGAAACGTACCTAGTGACTCCTTCCGAAAGAATAGACAAGAACGATAAGAAACCTGTTAAGTCCATACTCGATTTAGTTTAGGGACTACTAACATGTCACCTTCACTCTTTATCTAAATTGTCTAATCTAGACTCTCTCACGGACTACTGACTCCAAGCACTGTAACATGTCCTTGTCCCTAGTTCTGGTAGGGGTTCTTTTTCTTTACGTTTTTTCGTTTTACCGACAGACTCCTCCGGAATGTTTATCGACACTTGTCTTCTCTCCTCTTTTCGTTTCCTCTTTACCTTTCTATATTCGTAGACTTGCGTAGCAAGGTTTCTTATCGTTCCCCTCTATTCTTTCGGAAGGTCTCGCTTGTCACGTTTCTTTATCTTCTTTTGTCTCACCTTTTCTGATCTCTAGAGAAGTGTTTTTAATCTCTATGGTTCCCTAATAAAGTACACTTCTACCCGAGCTCTTTCTGTCTTTACCATACCTGGGTTGTCTTCGTCTTCTATAATTCTTCACCGTTCTTAGGTATCTTCTTGACATGGTCTTTCTAGAAGTACTGGGTCTATTAGTGCTAACACACTAGTGAGTGGATCATAGTCTGTAGGACCTTACACTTCAGTTCATCCGGAATCCTAGTGATACTTCTTTGATCACCTCTACTACCTAAAGGTCACCTCGATAAAGTTTAGGACTTTCTACTATGACACTTTCACGACGTGAGCTATACGGTCGTTGAAACCTTTTGAGTCGTCACCGGTGTCCTGACCTTTTCCAGTCAAAAGTAAGGTTCCGGTTTCTTTCTGTTACGGTTTCTTAGGAGTTTGATGGTGTGTCAAAGTCAGTAGAGTAAAGTCAGTAATGATCATTTCATTACGAGTTTTAAGAGGTTCGGTCCGAAGTCGTTATGTAGTTGGTACTTTAAGGTCTATAAGTTCGAACAAAATCTTTTCCGTCTCCTTGGTCTCTAGGTTAACGGGTGTAGACGACTTAGTAGTTTTTTCGTCCTCAAGATCTTTTTGTACATAAAACCGAAATAACTGATACGGTTTCGGAAACTGACACACCTAGTGTTATTTCAACCTTTTAAAAGTCCTCTACCCTTATGGTCTGTTGAACTGGACGGAGAACTCTTTGGATATATACGGCCAGTACTTCGTTTTCAATCTTGAACTGTACCTTGTTGTCTGACCACTGGGTCCCTAGCTTGGGCCCAGAGGACGTAACGTCCGTCTAAGAAATGGCGGACTCAGTGGTCCTTTCGGGGACGACATTTATCATAAGTATAGACAAATAAAAGTAAGGGGAGACTTTCAGTAACTTGAGGTTTCGAAAGGGTAGTCACAGTAAGATCGTGTCTAGGAGTACTAGTTGGAGGAGGTAGGGGTAGTGGATAAGGGTTTATTCTGTACCCAGTAGAAAACCCATGGTAAATTACCAGAGGGTTAGACGGTCTATGAAATTTATAAACCGTTATTTCCGTTTTTCATTCTTTTGTACGTTTTACAGTAGTGAGGGGTTTTCCTTGTTTGAACCTTCGTACTCTACCCTTCGTAAGGTGTTCATTCATGACTTAAGAGTCTTGTCTTTTAAATTTTAGTCGGAATCTTCTTTCAATGTCACATAAGACGTTATCTTTATTCTGAAGATTCATATTGTTTTCCGTTCTCCTATCAGACCGGATTTAATGACACCTAAACGACCAATTACGGACGGAAGACTTAGCTTTGACCACAATACTTTCGTTTCCAGAATAATCGAAAGAGTAAAAACTAAGGTCGTGAATCTTGTGCCTTCCCTTTTTATTTATAAACATTCTAATTACTGACAGGTCTTCCACGAGTGACCTCCAGTTTAATTTGTCCTATTTCAAGTTACGGACCCCTGTTACTCTGAACTCGACTCCACTTTCTGTTCGTCCTAAACTATGTACCTCACCTTTCTGGCCCAGAACAGTCCTTTTCCTATCAAAGTATTTCTCCGACTCCCGTACATGTCCTTTATGGACCCTTCATCCGACCGACCCTTCCTCCGACACATACCTCATTGGTCCTTTATTCCGACGGACACTCTGTCTACCAAGTTTTCACTCCTTTCTTACTCCTTCTTTTGTTTGGTTCGATACCGGGGTAGAGTCGGGGAGTTGTTTTGACACGTAGAAGGTCTTCAGTCGGTGTTATTAGGTACTGAGTCAACGGAGTGTATCTTTTTTTTTTCATGGATGGAGTATCCGGTCGAGACTCACGAGTTATAAACTTTTCCTACATAGACCAAATATAGTTCGTGAGTTTTGAAAAGGAACAAGAAAAGTACAACACGTAATAAATAGGAATCAAGGATTTTGTCACGGGTCGTGTCATCTATGAGTTATTTATGCACAACTTAATTATTTATTTATTCTACATTTTTTCTAATATTCATCGTAATTTTTATTTATTTAAACCCGGATTATAAGTTCCGGTACTATTGGTTGTTCCTGGATCATATGACGTGTCCTGTGATGTGAGTTATAAAGTATCATTGGATTTTCATTTTTCTTGTACTTTTCCCTATATATATATACTCTCTCTCTCTCTCTCTCTCTGTCTCTGTCTCTCTGCCTCTCTGTCTCTCTGTCTCTCTCTTTCTTGACTTAGTCTCACGATATATGAACTTTGATTGAACTTGAAATTGTAACATTTAGTCGATACGTACGTACGAACGATTAAGCAAAGTCAACATAGACTGAGACAAGCCAGAGAACCTGACATCGGGTGGTCCGAGGAGACAGGTACCTTAAGAGGTCGTTCTTACGATCTCACACAACGGTAAGGAAAGAGGTCCCTTTATTCGATATGAAGTTAAATTTTTGTTTCTTTACGGATCTCTATAGTGTGAAAATTTTCCGATACTATATATTATTTGAAGATTTAATAAAACATCTTCTATTTTTGAAATTGAACATGGATTTATGAGAATTGTACTACTACTTTATAGTTGTTTATTTCTTCATCTATGTTTTTTTTTTTGTTTATCCTTTTCCTCATACAGTTCCGACATATAACAGGGTGAGAAAGGTATTGAATATACGTCTCTTGTAATACTCTTTCCGACCCGACCTTCTTCGCGTTCGATCTTAGTTTTAACGGTCCTCTACATCGTTATTGGACTCTGTACGTCTACTTTTGTGGAAATACCGTCTTTCACTTCTCCTTGATTTCTCGGAGAACTACTTTCATTTTCTCCCCTCACTTTTGCAACCGAATTTCGAGTTGTTAGTCTTTTGATTCTAGTACCGTAGACATGGTAGTGAAGTACCGTTTATCTTCCCCTTAACACCTTTGTCACAGTCTGTAATTAAACTCCCCCGAGGTTTTAGTGACGTCCACCACTAGCGTCGGTACTTTAATTTTCTGCGAATGAGGAACCTTCCTTTCAATACTGGTTGAATCTATCGTATAAGTTTTCGTCTCTGTTAATGAAACTGTTGTTTACAGACAGATCATTTCCGATATCAAAAAGGTCCACAGTACATACGTACACTCTCAACTTGACACTTCTTTCGACTTACGACCTCTTAACTACGAAACCTTGACACTACAACCTCTTCTGAGAACTCTCAGGGAACCTGAAGTTCCTCTAGGTTGTTCAGGTAAGGCTTGCTCCCATCGGGACCCTAAAGAAACCTTCTTTACTACGATTACGACTTTGAGGTCATGAAACCGATGGAGTACGTTTTTCAACTGAGTAACCTTTTCTGAGACTACGACCCTCCCTAACCCCCGTCCTCCTCTTCCCCTGGTGGCTCCTACTCTACGGACCTACCGTAGTAACTGAGCTACCTACACTCAGACCCACTTGAGGCCCTCAACCACTACCTGTCCCTCCGGACCGCACGACACTAAGTACCCCAGCGTCTCTCAGCCTCTACTGACTCACTGACTTGACTTGACTTGACTTATACATTTCCTTCTCTTCTCCGGGTGACCCCGATAAAACGTGGGTGACCCTTTCATTCAACCTAGGGACGGAGTGTGTTCTGGTGGTATCGTTAATTCTGTGTATGCTTCTTGGTTGTGAACTTTCCTTTTGAACTGTTTAAAATATTTTTAAAAACTAGTCACTTATGGAATGAAATATTAGCTCCATAATACGTAAAAGTTTCTAAACGATCAAGTTCTTCATGTCATTGCACTAACTCCATAAGTCACAGAGTCCAAGAAGGAACCTGTTTTAAGTGAGGTAAACTCCCCGGGGACCTTGTACAGGAGATGAGTCTTGTTCGTTCTTAGGACTTGTGTATCTCGTCGTATACACCACGATCACGCATGAAAAAGTGACCTAGTTAATAAGATGGTACTGTGTGTCTTCTTCGGATCTACGATCCTCCCCCTTAGAGATTTGGATAGAAGTTTGTCCTCCGGAACGAGGGAACTTATAACAACCCACTTTGATGCGAACCCTTCCCTTCTCCACACAGTACTTATAAAACAGACGTCTCTTGTTTCACGACACATCTCTGGAACACGTTCCAGCAGGGTCCTGTGTCTCGTGTTCCTGTGTCACTGGACTAAGAGTCGGGACGAGAACCACGTAGCGTGACAGAGGTGAGGACTGTATAACACTCCGGGAGTGTCTACAGGACCTCTCATACCAGTCTGCTGGACTTAGACAGGTTAGACATAAAAGACAGGAGGGACCGATGGCACTACTCGAGTCCTGAACCCGTCACTGGTTAGCCCCGGGTCCCGGTCCTGAGTGCGACGTTAGCTCCCCTTCTCCTCGAGACCAAGACGACCTTCCCCACCCCGACCACTGCAGTCAGATGTCATTACCCTCCTCGTATTCCAGTCGGACCCCACTAACCACTGGAAAGACTAGGGCAGTCCCGTCTCCGTGTCCGAACTCTTACTCCCGCGACGACTCGGGTCCAAAACTCTCACCACCGAGGACGACACTAGGGCTTCGAGGTGGACTCTGGCCTCCCTTCGGCAGACGGACACTCAGGAGGACAAATAGACAATCGAACACCTTGGTACGATCAAAAAGATAGGTCACCCGATTTACCTCTGGGACGTTTACGTTCACACACCCAAAACCGACCGAAGTCCCTTCTTTGTGGTCTACCGTGACCCTCTGATGTCAGATTAGACCTAATTCCCCTATAGAGAACTTTATCTTCCCTGTTCAGGAAGACAGCACAGGCTGAGAAACGCTGGGGTATCTGATATCCTTAAGACGTCCGTTCTTATGACCTTACCCGTCGGAAAGGGAAGAGGTCCCCTAGAAGGTTTGGGTCCCCAACTTGGGTCTAGAGACGTACGTCTGTCTAAGAAACGGCCGACTCGGTGTTTATACGGGTTCTTATAACCTAACCCATCTGACTGTGAAGACGTCGTCTAGTCCTAAAGGACTGGGTCCTTATTTTGACCCGAGAGGACGTTACGTCCTCCTATGAAGTCGTCGACTCCATAGTCCCTTCGGGTTATAGAGAATTCTGGTCGATGATTAACATCCTATTGGGATTTCTCAGAAGTATCCAAATTCCATCGTTGGACGATTCCATCGTTAGCTACAGGAATAAGATCTCCTGTTTAGACCCCGAGATTCTTCCCCCATTGACTCGATATCGTTCCTTCACACATGGGTCTGTTTGGGGTGTCAAGGACGACAATCTTGAGTCGCTCCGGGGTACCACTTCGAACAGGCACACTGTCCCCGATTCCGTGGGTCGGGTGTGACCCACGACACCCCTGGACTGAACCATTGACGGCAGCCCGTCGAGCTTCTGAGTGTTTTAGTCAAACGTAACTTCTTTCCTTACCGTGGAGGGAAGCAGGTGGGGTGGTGTGGGAGGTCCAGGAGGGTGTGCGACGAGGGAAAGAGAACGAAAGACTCCTTTAATCTCAGTACGAGTACACTGGTGTGACCGACGGGTTACAAGTGTCTGATGGTGACCTCGACGATTTCCTCTCCGGTTCTCGGAGACGGGTACTCATACAGAGAAAGGAAACGTGGCAGCTCCCGGAGGAGGTGCGAACGTGTGGTCTCCGGAAAAGACTCTACACGTCCCTGGAAGGAAGTCAAACGACAGGAAAGTTACGGAGGGAACTTTGAGTCGAGTATACGAGGAAACGGACGTACCACCGGGTAGACCGACGGTACCCTCCCTGTCTCGACTGACACTTAGGTTTCGAGTCTAGACTGTCGACCCTTAGACACATATTTCCTGGACTAATAAGTGTAACATTTCCGACTTCATCGGAGGTCCCCAGGTCTCGATCCCGAACCCGGTTTCACTGAGGTCTCCACAAACCTACGGTCCCCTCCGAAGACTGAGATCACCCTTACCCGCTCAAAGAACTCAAAGACTTCCGGGTGACACACGTCCAAGTACCACGTATCTCTTCTCTTCCACATCAGATGGGACCTCCACCAGTGTCGAGTACCGACTCGGTCTGTCCGTCCGTTCAGGACTTTCGTAGACTCGACTGACGGACTCCCGCCCTACACCCCGTCTCCTTCTCTGGGTCCAGAGGAGGGAGCACACCATGGACCCCGTACAATTGTGGTCTGATTTGTGAATGTGTCACTACTGGTAGAGACGACAGACATTTCCCAAATGTGACCGCACACAGAAGTAGACTCTCCAGTCCGGTAGAACTTTGATGTCACCGGTACCCGTACCGGACAGGTGGGAGTGTACAAAGAAGAGAAGGAATGAGTTGTAAGTAAAGGTTCTCCCAGACACCTGGTATCCTACAACCCAAAACAGATCGAAAGAGGTTACTCCTTACGAAAAACCAGTAACCACAACAAGTAAAAGGTCGAGAGAGAAAACCGAAGAAGACACTTAAACAAACACCTTGTCCTTCTCGAGGTGTAGAGGGAAGACCGACTCTACAGTGTAAAGGTTGTCGTTACGGCTGGACCTCCAAACCTGGTGTAAACGCCTTTCCCGAAACAAAACATCTACTGCAGGACTTTCATGGATGTGATAGGAAAGTCAATGGGTTTCCGATGAAGTTTACTTTATTTCTGTTCTTAAGAGTTCAAATCAGAACGTTATACACCTCTCGGTCTTTTCAGGGGACCCCTTACCTTCAATGGGTGAGGTCATAAGACCGGATCTATTGAGGTACCTGACATTTTTGGTACCCTGACGTTTCTCAGATTGTTATGATTCGCGGATATTGCAAGGGAAAGACAGTTTTTTTTTTTAGGTAAAAAAGATAGCAAAGTCACTATCCGTAACTAACGTCTGTGGTTTCTTGCCCTTCTTTACCTCTTTCTTCTTCTGATTTACAACAGTCCATCCCCTTCCTCCTTACCCCTCACGAACTGTACTTAGGTCCGAAACGACCCTTCACCCCCCTATCTTACTCTTCCACGCTTACATCTGTAACCACTACCAATGTGTCGTAACACTTCCGGAATTATAAGGGTTTAACGTAGTTAATTTCATTTTAAATAATTGTTTTTGAATTGTCTTTTTTTAAGTATTTCCGTATTTTTTTATTTTGTAGTGTTCTTTCGATGTGTATTTAGTCTACTTTTATTCGAGTCCCTTTCCCGTGAGTTAGACGGGACCCACCCCTCGCTCAACTACCGTAGGTGTCCTTCGTCCGTCCCTACTTCCGACGTCTTGGTTGACGAGGGGACCTACTCCACAAAGGTCTTTCCCGAGACCCAGAAATAGGTCTCGCCCCAGGGCAAGAGGGACGTCCCCACCTAATCAGTAGCACCCGTAGACCCAGAACCCGTCCTCGGTCCCGTCCGAGAGGGACGTCTCCGCCACTGAGTAGGGGACTGAGCCCAAGAGGACGGTTTCGGGCTCGTCCATGTCCACGCCCACCTCCACCTCCACCTACAAGAGCGACTCCCCCACCCTGTAGTCACGGACACCGACCCCCAGGACGTCCGTGTTTCCAGGTTATACGGGTCACACGACCGGTCATGGGTCGACCGGGTCACAGAAACCCTTCCCTTCAGAATCCAGGGCTAGAGGGGAGTCCTCTAGGGACCCAGGACGTGGACATCGTGGGTGACGACATCCCTGTCCTGAACCTTCACCTCAGACCAACATTAATCTCCGGTCACGATCTCGACACTCTTTTCTCCAATGGGTAGCGGTCGTAAAACTACACACATATACCCCTGTCTTTCGAAGGGTCTCTTAGCGTTTCCCTTACGTGAGACTGACGTAACACCGACTACCCACCACACTCCGGTCGGAAACAAGTTCCGAGTCTGGGTCTAGACCCCCTGAGGAGGGACACTTCGAGTCGTGGGGGAGGGGTGTGTGAGTGTACGTGTCGGGGTCGGAGGAGTGGAGACACGAGACGGCACGACCCGAGGTCCAGGAGAGCGACGGAGTCTCCGTCCCCAAGAACCCCGAGTCCCAGTTTCGACCCACACGACTCGAGGTACCGTCGGACTCTGAACCGGGACCTCACACAGGACCCACCACACACACCTCGTCCGGAAGGGATGAAGAAGAAGTAAGAGTCAACCCGACTAGGAAGGTACCCGTGGGAGTGGACCTCGGACGTGACCCGGAGTACCCGTCCCCCCACCACTAGATCGCGGAGGGAGTCCCTCCACTTGCCCCACTGAGGAGTAACCGGTGTAGTTGTCCCTTCGAGACTTTACTGTGACTGGTAGTCGGTCGGGACGGACCTCAAATGACTCGACCCGGACTGGTCCGACGAAGACGGACGAGTTTTAAGACGACTGTCGTCTTTGTACACAGACGAGTCCATGGGTGGGACTTACTTCCTCTGTGGGGGAAGGACCGGTCGGCCACGACGGACCTGAGGGGTAGGACGGGTCGGACGAGAGGGGACCCCACACCTGTGTGGGTCGGGTGTCTGAAGACTCGGTGTAGCGTCCCCGAACGAACTCCGTCTGTATGGGATCCTGTGGGGGTAGCTATGTGTGTCCCTTTCTTGAGTCCCAAGGGGTCCACCCTACCCTCTCCCCTGGACCCGGCACGACGTCGAGGGTACAATGGAAAGACAAGGAAGTCCTTCTCCCGGTCTCCGGAGAGCCCCCAAGGACTCCGTCGTAGCTGAAGGAAGGGTGTGTGAGACGGCCACTCTAGAGGGCTCCGGGGTCGGAGACCCTTCCCCGTTTGTCGTTTTGTAGAACCGACGGGTACTTGACCGACCCCCGAGGAGAGGCGACACTCCGGACCTCTAGTCCAAAGGTACAAGACAACCCAAGACAACGGTCCTTCACTGTAGTAAAGGACCAAAGTAACGGCTCCAGGGAATGTGTTTCGAGGGGTTCACTTAGAGACCCAAAGACAGACAAGTCAGTGGGGGAATCCGGTACACGTCCGTGTCACTGTGGGTGTGGCGAGTGGCGTGTCGAAACCGTCCGGACCCACGTCGGTCCCGGACTCGTGGCTTCTGTGTCGAGAAAGTCTGTCCGAGGAAGAGTAGACACTACACCGGGAACTGTTCGGTATACGGGGAGTCCCAAAGGGATCAGAGAGGTAGAAGTCTCACCCCAGTTAGAGAGTAGATGACGGAACCAGACAGTCGGATGTTGTGGATGTACGGAAAGTTGGACCCCGACCTAGTGTACCTCGAACACGGGACCCTGAAGGGTTTCCATTCTAAATTATTTACCGACTGGATCGTGTCTTACCCCGTCTTTGTTCGGACCTACCCGAAACCCTGGATCTTTTTCCAGTCCTTTTCGCAGTCCTTCGGAGTGTGATGAAAATGTCGAACTCTCCTTTCGTCTTAAGGTACAGAAGTGTTCTCTGCTCAGGACTGAGGGGACAACTTTGAGATATCCTTGCGGTTCTAGGTACAATCGTGACCTCTTCTTGTGACTCCAAGACCGGAGTTGAACTCTACTTCTTGATCCGGGGACGTGACTGACATCTCCATAGGGCTCACCGGGAAGTGTTGAGTGTACCTCTGAACTTAAATGACTCCGTTGTGTTCGCCTAGGTACTCCAGGGGTAACATTGAGCTCTCCTTGGGGTGAAAAGGACGACGTCAAACCGTTTATAGCCCTCTAAGAGGAGAATTACATTCTCTCCGGGATAAGGCGACCTCGTAGAGCTCTCTTTAGGGTGTAAGTGTGAACTCGGAGCTTTCTCAGGAACTGTGGGAACTACGTTGAGTTCTTCAAGGAGCTGTATTAGCAGAGGTGAGTTCTCCTTCTGGCACACAGGGTGATGTTGAGTTCTTTTCGGGGCAAAAAGGGAGGAGTACAACTCTACTCCCGGGTAAAGGGACGAAGGAACCCTTTCCTTAGGGTCACAAGGGCAGCGTGGAGTTCTCCTCCGCCTGAGTTGAAGTTTGAACTCTCCTTGAGGGCCCTAGCACGGTGATAAGTTTTTCTGGGGTTACAGGGGTAGGTAAGGTCCATATGGACTAAGAGGACGTGACTGAACTGACAGTGAGACTCATAGCTGAGTTTTGTACTACCGTCCACATTGTCGAGACACCGTGGAGCTCTCTTTCGGTGTCTTGGGATACAGTTGAGCTGTCCTTCGGACTGGGATGAAAATCCCGAGTTCTCCTTTCGCCTAAAGGTACAGAGGTGTGCTCTACTCCGGATGAGGGGACAACTTTGAGGTATCCTTGTGAGTCTAGGTACAGTCGTGACCTCTCCTTAGGGCTCCAAGGTCGGAGTTTAGCTCTACTCCTGGATCCTGGGACGTGGGTGACCTCTCCATAGGACTCTCCGGGGAACGTTGAGGGTACCTTGGAACTGAAAGGACTCCGTTGTGCTCGTACAGGGACTCCAGGGGTAGTATTGAGCTTCCTTGGGGTAATAAGGACGGAGTTGAGCTCTTTTTGGTCCACTAAGAGGGGACTTGCGCTCTACTCCGGGAAAAGGTGACACCACAGAGCTCTCTTTAGGGTGGAAGGGAGAACTCGGAGCTTTCCCTGGAACTGTGTGAACTGCGTTGAGTTTTTCAAGGGATTGTATGGATAGAGATGAGCTCTTCTTGGGACTCACAGGGTGGTGTTGAGTTCTTCTCGGGGTAAAAAGGGAGGAGTAGAGCTCTACTCCCAGGTAAAGGGACGAAACAGCCCTTTCCTTAGGGCCGTAAGGACAGGGTGGAGTTCTCCTCCGCCAGAGTTGAACTTTGAACTCTCCTCGAGGTCCCCAGCATGGTGTTAAGTTTTGCTGGGGCTACAGGGTTAGGTGAGGACTATATGGACTAAGGGGACGTGACTGAGCTGACAGTGGGGCTCATAGCTGAGTTTTGTGCTACGCTCCACACTGTCGGGAAACCGTGGATGTCTCTTTCGGTGTCTAGGGACAAAGTTGAGCTGTTCTTGGGACTGTGATGAAAATGTCGTGCTCTCCTTTTGCCTGAAGGTTCAGAGGTGTGCGCTGTTCCGGACTAAGGGGACAACTTTGACGTATCCATGGGGCTCGGTCCTGCCCTCTAGAGTGGGTACTTTTCCAGTACATCTTTTCTGGACCATTCGTTCGACCTAGTCCTGAGCTCCCTGGGGGATCTGGACGAGTTCGTAGATGTTGGTTTGGTTAGACAGAAGGATAAAACACGGAAAGTGGTTGAGAAGGCTGTAATTGTCCCCCGATAGGGGCTGTTTGAAAGAGACCTTTTTTAGTTGAAGCCCGAGATCGATTATTCAGAGGACCTGTACTCTCCTTATAAAGTTAAGTTTGAGGGAGACAACCGTAAGATCGAACGGACTGTCCAAATAGGTCTGAGAAAGTCGATACGTACACTAATAAGTGTCGGAGGGTTGACACTCTCCGTGTTCTTCGGATTTTGTAAGATTTGTATATCTCGGAAAGTTTCTCAATTTTCGATAATCTCATCACGACCACACCCTAAAGTAACGACTCGGTTACGAACTACGATTCAAAGGTATAGAGAATAGGTGACTCGTAGACCTTCACGTTATCAATTACATCAACTTTAAATTCTTTTTGTTCTTTATCGGAACCTTAATTGGTATACTCTAGAAACTCGATTAACCAAGAAACAACATTGAGTGACGTGGAAACGAGGTACCCTTTACATTGAGACAAATTATGGAAGACTCTGACTGTGTCTAATTTTTATATTTCTTTTTTGTAAAGTTCCCTTTTATTCAAAAGACCAACTCGTCGGAAATAGTTTTCTCCCAGTATTTTACAAGTGTCCGGAGGTTCCGGTCTTCTAGTACATGTGTTGTACCAAATATCCTTTCCATAAGTCTTTTTGAGGACCAAAGTTATTTCTGTTTTGTCTACGTTACAAACCCGACTGAGACATACTGAAACGTAGAAAGTAAAGGGGGATACATCTTCTGTTCCATATTTCCAAGGAAAACTTTTATTTCAATATCCGGAACGAGTGACTTCGAACCGGTGGGACACAGGAAGAAACAAAGAAAGAGAGAGAAGGATAGAAAAAGTCCGAATAGGGAACTTCGTGTCTCCGAGAGACGTAAGTGAAAGGACGGACCCGAAGATTCTGGACTTACCGTTCCGCGAGACACAGAAGAGAGGGAGCCCTCTGACCCTCCCGTGGACGCCGAATGCACTAGTCTCGTGCAGGGAACGTAACCCCGAAATAACCGAAAGACACATTGTTTCCTTATAGTCGGAGAAAGAGAGGAGATAAAAGAATAGATGTTGTAAGAAAGAAATAGAGAGAGATTTAAAGAAACGGCTACGGAAGAGAGGACTCCCATGGGGTCCTATGACACCCCCGACCTTGGGCCGTGTCTCCTTGGGGCTCTAGGTATAGTCGTGACCTCTCCTTGGGACTCCAAGGCCGGAGTTGAGCTCTACTCCTGGATCTGGTACCTTGACTGACCTCTCCTTAGGGTTCTCCGAGGAGTTTTGAACGTACCTCTGAACTGAAAGGACTCCGTTGAGTTCGCCCAGGGACTCCAGGGGTAGCATTGAGCGTTCCTTGTGGTTCAAAGGGCGGCGTTGAGTTCTTTTCGATCCTCTAAGAGGGGAGTTACGCTCTACTCCGGGAAAAGGTGACACCTTAGAGTTCTTTTTAGGGTAGAAGGAAGAACTCGGAGCTTTCCCAGGAACTGTGGGAACTACGTTGACTTCTTCACAGCCCTCGGTCGCACTCCATAGGGCGGGTCCCGTTTCCAGTATTACTTCCTCCGGACTGTATACGTTTCCGCCCTAGTCCGGAGTCCCCAGGGGGACATCAAAGAGTTCGTAGATGGGGGTTTTGGCCTCAGACGGAGGGAATGACGTAATACGAAAGTGGATGAGAAGGCTGTAATACCCCCTATATGGGGTGGTGGAGAGAGACGTTTCCTTGATTGAGTCTCGAGGTCAATTATTTAGAGGACCCACATTGTTCTCACAAAGTCAGGTTTTTGATGAGACTACCGAGAGATCGGACGGACTGTCCAAACAGGACGGTGTACACTAACAAGTGTCGGAGGGTTGGCACTCTCCGTGTTCTACGCTATTTGAAAGATTTATGTCTAAGAAAACTCTTCAATCTGTTAATAATCATATCATAATCGCTCAATAAATCATTAATATGGTCACCTCCCAAAGAATAACTCGGTTATAAACGACGATTCGGAGGTATAGGGAACGGGGGATATGTGTGATTACCTATATTGATCGTATATCCTCTTTATTCGTAATTGGAACTATAATTAGTGCAATCTGGAATCCGATTCATTTAAGAAAAGAACTAATATCGGGTGACGTGGAAAAGGGATATCCTCACGTTGAAGTAGACCACGGAATCCTCCTACCACGGACTGAATTCTTTTTAGTGGAAACCTCTTTTATTCAAAAAACCAACTGATTAGTATTAGTCTTTCCCAGTATTTTACAATCGTCTGGAGAACCGGTCTCTACTACATTTAGTGGACTCTTGAAACATATAGCCTTCCTTACGTCTTTCTTTCACACCAAAGTTATTCCCAGTCCTGACGACTGGGACTCACTGAAACATAACAGGTAAATAGAGACACATACTGAATTTCATATTTTCGCCGGGACCTTTTATTTCTTTGCCTAGTCAATGACCTTTCTGACCAAAGGCACACAGCAAGAAAGAGGTGATTAAAGCGATGATGTGATAAGAAAAGATTAGAGAGAGATATAGAAATTAATTTCATAAAAAGAGATCTCCCGCTGAGACCTAGGAGGCCCCGACCTGGGGCCGTTCACCGTGGGTCTTGTCCGATAAGATTCCATCCAGAGTCTTTACGAGTCTTTATGCCCTGCCTATCTTGGGGTGAGTCCCACAGCGCCTGGGGGGATGTATTCTATCGATACCACTCTTCCTTACCCTTCACAAAATTCCTAACTTTCTTTGTCTAGCAAACTTTTCTTTTGGGGGAACCGTTTCCATCTTTGGAACTGTTCCGTCAGTGTCTTAGAAGAAATGTTCTGAAATAAAAAGACTGTACTCATTGTCACTTAGTTTGCTTTCTGTCAAAAAATATCCCCATTAGAAAGTCGACGATTCACTTTCTCCTTAATTTCAATTCTTTAGGCTATAAGTAAGTAAGAAAAGTAAACAAGTTCTTATCACAGGAACCAAAGGTCTTCTCCCGTGACAATTGAATCTATGGACCCTCTCTCATCCTTTTGTCGATTTTTAAATGGAACGACTTATACCGAGTCTTTTCAACGGATGACAGCGGAAAAGGAATACCTTATATTAATCCCTTCGAAGTCTGGGACGGGGGCGTAGACTTTTTCATGTAGAATTCCTCCTTTCACTTCTTTTTTCTCATATACATTTTCTCCTTTTCCTCCTTTTTCTCAGATACGAATCAATAGTCGTCAATTTACTTTACGATCGATGTTACTGACGGGTTCTTGTTCACTCCCTATTCTTACTCTCCTTTTTTGTCAAGAGTCTACTCCTAAATCTTCTTTTCTATGGAGTTGTGGTAAGACTACTTCTAACCGAAGAAAATTTATTTCTCGGGGGGTCCTCAGGTTCTCTTTGAAAGGGTTAGTCTGGAAGACGAGGGTCCTCAAATCCTGTTTGCAGGAGATAATCCGGTGGGTGAGGGTTCTTAAATTTTCTGTGCAGGGGTTAGTCTGGTCGGCACACTAAATTTGTAGTTTTCAAATTTTCCAGAAGTCTCATGCTTTCTTCTCTGTACCGTGTGGGGCCAGGAGGGAACGGGGGAAGAGGAATATCCCCGTTCCCTCAAGGTGAGTATGAGGGGTCTCTTCCCATAAAAAATCGGGGTTTCTACTTCAACTAGGGGTGGAACTTCGAACAAAAGGACATTATAAACTGCTGATGTCATCACCTTCCCGATAGATTACCCTTGGGTGAGGTTACTTTTACCATTTTCTTGATTTTGTACGTACAATAAGCATACCCGGATCTCGTGGTATATGATCCGTCAACCATCTTCGGAATCGTCCGTCTACCTACAGTGGGATACTAACCTACTGTCAGCGATTTTGAACAGATAGACTTCCGTTATACATGAAACCTTTCGACTTATACTACTAGAACGGGGGTTTGTTCGGCTATTATTGGTTTCTATACCGGGGTGTATGTAACATTTTTTATACGACTGTCCCTGACCACTAATGTGTTATGAATCTCCGGTCTACTTCAATCTGTTCAAATGAGATGTTGTTTATTGACGGACGTGGTAACGCCGAACCACTAGTAACGGACTTTCCTTTCTTAGTTGGAGAAGAAAGAGTTTATAGTTTGTTTTTGGACTTCTCGGTATTCTCCTGAAACAGAATACCGAATGTCTCCGACAGGTGTCTCACTAAAGATTAAGATTCCGTCGACTTTATAACTATTTTGTTGACCGTAAACTTTTACGATTGAGATGGACGGTCCGATAAAATGCAGGATAATTTTTTAGACCGGTTAATTATCTAATGTAGTCCGTCACACGTCTGCATCCTGGCAGTCACTACGTCCCACAACGGTATCGACGTCGGTATTTCCCCTTAAGAATAGTCGTCAGTCAGTTTAGGAAAAAATGTTTGTTCTTGTTGGGTCGCGTTTCATTGGGGTTATTGGTTCCGTCTTTACCAAACAGATCTTGAACAAAAAGGATACTGGGTCTCCCTGTGTAAAAGGTATGGACGGGAGTTTCTTGTCGGTCAAGAAGGGGTGGTTTACGACGGGGACGGGGACCGACACAGACGAGTAGTCTTAAGAGGGTGGGGCGGGAACGGACGATTAGAGGGATCCAGAGAAACGGGATCAACAGTCTTTCCTATAGTAAGCCATTCTCTAACGTCCAGTTCTAAGGTATCTTTGCCTCGGAAAAACCCAGGACTGGTCGTCAGTCCTTTGCCTAACTCCCCGGTCGGGGTCCGGGACTGTTACTAACCCCGTCGGAGTTACTTAGGTAAGTAAAGGAAGCAGTGTAGCGTCTTGAGTAGTCTCGTTGGGGTCCGTCGCGTCCTGACCTGGAGTCAAGGTGGTGGAGTTGTTATAATTGTGGGCTATCGGGGTGATAATTTTAGGGATGCCCCAATTTCCAGGTAATGGTTGTCCAAACCACCCTTAATATAATCCGTCTTCAAGGAACCAATACGTTCCAGAATGTTAATAGGGACCTCATTAACTGAGTCTAATATGTCCTCTTTAAGTCTATTACCGAAGTGGGGGTTGATTTTGAAATGTTTAAGTAGTCCCCGGTTCTTATCGAGTTGAAAATGAAAACGGAATGGTGTGACGTTAACCCGTATGTCGATGAGTCTTACTTTACGTTCTGTTTCCAAAACCCAGATCACTGTATCAAAAAACCCATTGTCTTTAATGAGTCTTTGAGGTATACCTTTGATAAGAGCAATCCCCGTTCAGATAACATCCCAATAATCTGTGTCTTCGTCTACAAAGAACATAAAGTCCTTTTCTGACCAGGTCGAGGACCGGGTGAGTATGATGACTTTTACTTAACCACCCTAATCCCTCTCGGGGGCGTCATCGATTCTGACGTTTTTATAATCTAACCGTTAAACCCCTATGGGCACCTTGAAAGGTTGGGATACATCAAGGAAGTGAGGGGAAATGGGACACCCCCTCCCTACATGACAGAGTTTACCCTCACAATGAAAGATAGGGACTACTATTTCACAGGAGAGTTTACGACGTTTACCCGATACTAGGTAGTTTTCCTAATCCATTTGTTGTTTGTCCCTATTAACTCGGTTAAACAGATTGAGAAACTGTCGATGTATGACCTAACCTATAGGTTTAAATATCACCTCCGGTAACAAAAACGACGGCTGGGGTAATGTACCTTTAGAGTTCTGGGTCACACCCACCTTGTTACCGGAGACGGATTTCTTTTTAATGACCGTCGATTTTGCAATTAAAGACTTGTTGACCTTAACCCTGTATAACCCGGGAGGTTATCGGGGACCTTATGAGAATAAAAACAATAATTCCTTTTTAGACCATTTACCGCAGAAAATGTCCTAGACTCTCGTTAATTACGGTGGTACCTTCTGTACCCCAGAGATGTTGGACCCGAAGGAAGGGGTCACCGGTAAAGTCTCCCTATATTATATTAACATTAACTAAATGTTCTAACGAAAAAGTGGTAAGGAAATTTACGACTCCTATTTTTCGCTAAACGGAAATCAGACGGTAGCCTTTTAGAATTTGTCGGAATGAATTCCAAAGTTACCTTTCACAATGGAGTCCCTTACTTTATATCGGGATGGAATACAGTTTTTAAACAGTCACGGCGAGACCTCCTATAATCCCGATTTATACTTGTTCATGTATACTAGGTAATGAACCTACTATAAAATTATCGAGTACTTCTATCTCGAGTAAATGTTTGGTAGGAGGTTCTAAATTAAGTCCGTAACTGTCGATCTCCAAATTTTTAACGGGGTCTCTTTTAAGTTTAGTTAGGCGGGTATTGGATGGATCCTTCCCAATATTTAAGTCTTTGACACTGAGTACGGGACGAAGTTAATTCTTTTCTAGTGGATCAGTGAAATTTACTAATGGTTTTTGAAAATCCACTATAATTAACCTAATCTGGAATAAACTTTAATTAGTGACGGCTTAATTTCGGAGAAAAATTGTAAAACACGTCCCTAGGGCTAGGTTGAAGATTTTCTTAATTGACGACTCCGAGCCCTAAAGTCAAGTCAGCGAGTCAGTACAGGCTGATAAACGCTGGGGTACTTAGAGTCGTGCGGTCCGGAGGGACAGTTAGTGGTAGAGGGTCTCAAGTGAGTCTTAGTGCAAGTAGCTCAGGCACTACGGTAGGTCGGTAGAGTAGGAGCCAGTAGGGGAAGAGGAGGACGGGTGTTAGGGAGGGTCGTAGTCTCAGAAAAGTTTACTCAGTTGAGAAGTGCACTCCACCGGTTTCATGACCTCAAAGTCGAAATCGTAGTAAGGAAGGTTTCTTTAGGGTCCCAACTAGAGGAAGTCTTACCTGTCCAACCTAGAGGAACGTCAGGTTCCCTGAGCGTCCTCAGAAGAGGTTGTGGTGTCAAGTTTTCGTAGTTAAGAAACCGCGAGTCGGAAGAAGTGTCAGGTTGAGAGTGTAGGTATGTACTGGTGTCCTTTTTGGTATCGGACCTGATCTGCCTGGAATCAACCGTTTCATTACAGAGACGAAAACTTATATGATAGATCCAACCAGTATTGAAAAGAAGGTTCCTCATTCGCAGAAAATTAAAGTACCGACGTCAGTGGTAGACGTCACTAAAACCTCGGGTTTGTTTATTTCACACTGTGACAAAGGTGACAAGGGGGTAGATAAAGGGTACTTCACTACCCTAGTCTACGGTACTAGAAGCAAAAGACTTACAACTCGAAAATCAGTTGGAAAAAGCGAAAGGAGAAAGTGAAAGTAGTTCTCCGAAAAATCAAGGAGAAGTGAAAGACGGTATTTTAACCACTATAGACGTATAGACTCCGATAACTATAAAAAGGGCCGTTAGAACTAACGTCGAACACAAAGAAGGTCAGGTCGCACAGAGTACTACATGAGACGTATATTCAATTTATTCGTCCCACTGTTATATGTCGGAACTGGATGAGGAAAAGGATAAACCTTGGTCAGACAACAATGTACAGGTCAAGATTGACAACGAAGGACTGGACGTATATCTAAAGAGTTCTCCGTCCAGTCCACTAGACCATAAGGGGAGAGAGAGTCTTAAAAGGTGTCAAATAACACTAGGTGTGACAGTTTCCGAAACCGTATCAGTTATTTCGTCTTTATCTACAAAAAGACCTTGAGAGAACGAAAAGGATACTAGGTCGTCTACAACCGTTAAACTAGAGACCAAGGAGACGGAAAAGATTTTGGTCGAACTTGTAGTCCCTCAAGTGTCAAGTACATAACGACTTCGGACAGAACCTCTTAAAACTCGTAATGAAATGATCGTACACTCTACTCATGTTAACAAGTCATCAAACTCGTAAGAAACCGTAACGGAAAGAAACCCTAACCTTACTTTTGACTGAAAAAGTCAGGACACCGGGTGACGACTCAAAAGGTTTAAACGACCGTATAACTCACTTCGTGAAGGTGTCGTAGTAGAAAGTCCTAAACTTTGTCGAGATGACCTTACGGTAGTGGAGGTGATCGAAACAAGCATCACTACGAAAGACTCCGGGTGAACTGAAGCGTAATGTTCAACAAACCGAGATCTAATCACTAGTGTAGTAGTACTAATAGACCCAGTACTTCTAGAAAAAACATGTCAAGACACATAAGAACGGTGGAGAAGAATTATAGAAGACGGAAACAATCCTCGTTTCATCTCTGTCGAAATAGACTATCGATACATCTTTCTTAACTAAATTGTTGTTTGACCGTTAAGGAAACGGATCGATAAGGTTGACGTGGAACCCTCAAAATACCGTTTTACCGGGGGATCTCACACAAGTAGAAGGGCGGGTTCGATTTTTTCATCACCGAAGAATAGGTCCGAATTATCGTTACAATTATAATTTTCCCTCCTTTGCCTCGTAACTTACTAAACCCTTTCTCGGTCGTCTCTAATATTAAGGTATATTGTTCCTTGTCGAACTGTGTGAAGATTACAAACTACTACTAACCGTCTAACGATATCCGTTGATAATGCGAGTTTAAAACGTAGTAAATGGGAGTGTACAAAATAATTTAAAGTATAGATCTGTGGGTCATTAAAAAGGACAATCTACATTTGCCAAGGGATAAGGTCTACGAGTCTGTCGAAAATGACTACCCAGTCGTTGGCCATTTCGGAGGTATCAATGTTCTTTAGTAGTCTGTCAAAACCTTTGTGTTCTTTGAAGTCGAGTTTCTCGACTTTAGTGTCGACAGTATCTCCGAAAACAATACAAGCGTCTACTCCTTAAATTAGAGATGAGTCAGAGAGTCATACACCAGTCTGACAAAGGTGTGTAACTCTACTGCCAAGACGGTCTCTTGTTTTGATGATATAAAGTGAACAATTGTTTAAATGTCGTTGTTTTGACCTTCTCTTTATTTCATAAAAAATAGCCTGTGTAAACCCGAGTAAGGTCTGACGGGTCGGGAAATTTACGAGATTTATTAAATCGTCTAAGTGATTGGTCCTGATGTTACCGATGACACTAACTTCTCCGTGCTCGGAGAGTGAGTGAAGTAGTAGTTTTACGGTGACGAAATTCTATAGTTAAAGTTTAAGGAGTTCTCAGATGAGCTCTCTAACAAGAACGAATGTGAAGGGGTGACGAGAATTGTCGGACGGATACCCTCAATTGGGATCGTCAGAGTTTCGATTACGTGAGACCGTCTTCCTACACTGAGTGTAGAGGAGCAAGTCTTTTAATCGAAAACAAGTACACTGACATCTATGGAAAAGAATACAATAATAACGGTGACGAGTATGTCCCTTCCGTCAATTTCTACATTATGTTGTAGAGAAATGAACAAAAAGTATAAACCCAAACGGTTTCCGAGATTTTTGACTGTTACGGGGACGAATGTGAAAATTCAGAAAAGTTTTTAAAACATGTTTCGAAGTTTAATTTGTGTTATGACCACAGGGAATGTTAAACTTCCCTGTTCGGTAACACCTTTCTCGAGTGGTTTGTAATTTTTGTGTTTAAGTTTTTAATTGCTTCCCCTTAAATACATATGAAGGGAGGTAGTGTAGAATGTCGTACGGGAAAAGCATTATTTATTAAATTTATGGCTAAGTAAGCCTTGGTGACGTTACGAAGTAGTAACCACGGGTCTCTTTAATTTACGTTTCGGTAATCATTTTACCTCCCTGGAGGAGAGGCCTGTTACCTTTCCAGGGCTGGTCGTCGGTTCCTATACGAACATAAAAAGGTGTCCTACGTCTAAAAGGTTAAACCCAAGGTCTGTCTAACTAAACGGTACAGAGTCGAGGGGTCTATGACCTAAAGGGGCGACGGAGTTGGGGATTTTTACTTCTCCGGAGGAGATTGAGACGAGGGAGGTGGTCGTACCCTTTGCAGTGGCTGGAGCCCTACTGACTGTAACCTCTAGGGTCTACTCGTTCCCTACCTACGTGGGTGTTCTGTCTACAGAGTTCAAGTGTATGTCCTATAACGAGGGGAACTAGGGAGTGGGACGTTTTTCTACGGTCCAGAGGGATGAATCCACTGAGTCGTTCGGGGGTATGGGTGAACCCCAATTTAATTTTACGAGACAGTGGTCCGTGCCCCTCATAGAAGAAATGTCCCTAGAAGTCGGAGAGGACTCTTTTACAAATAACGGTGTGAACGAAACGAAAGGACGGTCCATTCGTGGAGAGGATAAGGTTGTTTTATAACCCGTATAGAGGGTCTAGGAGGTTGAAAGGTCCAACAATGAACCTTATTACTTGGATATGTCCAATTGTGTCTGGTCGGAGCTGAAAACCCTCCTGAAACATGAATATGATTTCTATTTATAGGGGAATTAAAATTAATATGGAAATCCCCTAATTGACTACTTGAGGGACAAACGAAATTAAAGGGATGGTCATTTTGTCCTTTAAAACAGTGGGGGTGGTTCCTTCCGACACAACCTCGAAGATTTTTTCATTAAGACTATCTTAGAGATAGGGTTTTTGGACTAATATTTCCCGGAGCCAGTCATACCTGTAATGTCCGAGTATACGGGCCCTGGGCCCTATGGAAATTTAGGAACAAGGAACTCCGTGGAAGTCTTATGGGTTTAACATCTTTTCAATGAGGAAGTTTACGGTAGACCTCACTATATCTGCTAGTAAGTCCCAAAGACTAAACCTTTAGAACATGAATATTAAGTTCTTAACTAATATCTTATGGTTCTCCTCCCTTAATAAGTTAAGTCCTGACCTCGTTGGGTTTAGGTAGAGTATCTGTATCAAGGTTCCTATTTGTACAGAGACCTTAACTTTTGACTGTACGGTGATATTAAGGAACCGTTGATCTGCGGTGATCCACCGTAGCATTAGATAAACAAAGAGGATACAACAGGATATGTCGATTTTTGTCTTGGAAAACTGTAGGTCTTTATACCTCTCGGGAACGACGATGACGGGGATAGTGAAATTGTGCGGGTTCATTACTGTCATGAATAAGACGATATCGAACAAATGGGAGAGGAATCCAAAAAGAGAAACAATTGTTAAGGTCTTTTGAATTACATGTTTATTTAAAGTGTCCACCTGAGTTACATCACTGAACACTTGTTACATACGAAAGTAGAAAAATTGGGGAGTCATGTTACAAACAAGAAAACATCACAACTTTGCAGGTGGGATGAATACTATGGACATTGACATTGATGTGGAACCATACTATTAATACCAGAACGACACAATGTTGTTGACGTCCTAAACTACACTGTTGTCACTAAACATCCGAACGAATAAAATCCCTATATTTGAAATTATCGGTATTAGTGAAGACAATGACACCGTCGTTATAGTAACTGAGTTGTTCACGTATGACGAGTTATACAACTATGATACAGTTTTTTACAAAGAAATTGGGACCGTTGTGTTCTTCGATATCTATTCTTCAATCTCTACTCTCTACTCCAATCTTCGGAATCTTCTCCGTTATTACGTATAACCCTGACTTGACGTTCGGGATTTTAATTTTTACCGAGACAGAACAGTGTGGTTGATGACCACCTATACGTAATGTAGGAACTTTCATTTACTCTGTCTAATACTTACCCTTTTTAATTTTTAGTATAAAGTCAACACACCTTATCGAGACTTTAACTAGACCTGAATCCCTTTAAAGTGTTAGTTTATCGGTGGTACCTTGTGAGGGCTAATCTACAATGACGGTGTCCTCGTCGTTTACTGAAGAAAGTGTGGAAGAGATTGAAGTAAAGACCTTTTTTGTAAGATAGATGATAAAAATCGATACGACGACACCCACGAGACTATATCGAAGATTATTTTAAGAAGGAACATAACAGTCCTAGGAAACCGTCTCGTAAGTCTTCGAGCGTTGACTTGACGTAGACCGACAAAATTCTTTATTCTTTTCCCCCTCTACGGCCCTCGGTCGTACTCCTTAAGGGAGGGGCGGGGGGGCGGGGTACCGTTTCCAGTACTCCTTCCTCCGGACTGTATTCGTTTCCGTCCTAGTCCGGAGTCCCGAGGGGGACCTGAAAGAGCTCGTAGATGGGGGTGTTGGTTTCAGACCGATGGACTGACTTAATACGAAAGTGGATGTAAAGATTGTAATACCCCTCGATAGGGGGTGGTGGAGAGAGACTTTTCCTCGATTGAATCTCGAGGTCAATTATTTAGAGGACCCATATTGTTCTCACAAAGTCAGGTTTTTGAGGAGACTACCGTGAGATCGGACGGACTGTCCAAACAGACCGGTGTACACTAACAAGTATCGGAGGGTTGGCACTCTCCGTGTTCTACATTATTTGAAAGATTTATGTCTAAGAAAACTCTTGAATCTTTTAATAATCATATCATAATCACTCAATCAATTTTTAATATAGCCACCTCCCAAAGTAACAACTCGGTTATAAACGACGATTCGAAAGTATAGGGAACGGGGAATATGTGTGATTACCTATATTGATCGTATATCCTCTTTATTTATAATTGGAACTATAATTAGTGTAATCTGGAATCCGATTCATTTAAGAAAAGAACTAATATCGGGTGACGTGGAAACGGGTTATCCTTACGTTGAAGTAGACCACGGAAGCCTCCCACCACGGACTGAATTCTTTTTAGTGGAGACCTCTTTTATTCAAAAGTCCAACTGATTAGTATCTTTCCCAGTATTTTACAATCGTCCGGAGAAGCGGTATTTTACTACATTTAGTGCACTCTTGAAACATATAACCTTCCTTACGTCTTTCTTTTGTACCAAAGTTAATCCTAGTCCTGACGACTGGGGCACACTGAAAGATAACAGGTAAATAGGGATACATACTGAATTTCATATTTTCGCCGGGACCTTTTATTTCTTTGCCTGATCCATGACCTTTCTGACCAAACGGGTACAGCAACAAAGTGCGAGAGGAAAAGACCTACTTAAGGGTAGACCTCGTACCTCCGAACGACCCAAATGATTAAAACGGACCCAAAGATTCTGGATTTGCCCCTCCGCGAAACACAGAGGAGAGGAGACCCTCTGGCCCTTCTGTGGGTCACCGGATGCATCCACCACGTTTGGGGAACGGAGCCCCAAACTAACCTAAAGGCGTCTTTGGTTCAATAAGTCGGAGGAAAAGGGTGATTAAAAGGACGATTTAATAAGAGAAGATTAGATAGAGGTATAGAAATTAATTTGTTAAAAGGAGATTTGCGGTTCAGGTAGGGGTATAGTTTAATGGGTCCTAGGTTACCCCGACCTGAGGCCGTTTCTACAAGGGACTGTATTGTCAGAGGTTGTTCTCCTTGTCACTCACAGGGCGGTGTTAAATCTTTCTCGGGCTAAAAGGGAGGAGGAAAACTCTACTCCCAGGTAAAGGAACCTAGCAGCCCTTACCTTAGGGTCGTAAGGACAGTGTGGAGTTCTTCTCCGCCAGAGGTTAACTTGAGCTTTTCTTGAGGTCGTCAGCACGGTGTTAAGAGTTACAGTTGAGCTGACCTTGGGACTGTGATGAAAATGTCGAGTTCTCCTTTCGCCTAAACGTACAGAGGTGTGCTCTGTTCCGGACTGAGGGGACAACTTTGAGGTATCCTTGGGGCTCTAAGTACAGTCGTGACCTCTCCTTGTGTCTAAAACCGGAGTTTAGATTAACTCCTGGATCCGGGGACGTGGGTGACCTTACCTTAGGGCTCTCATGGGAGTGTTGAGCGTACCACTAATTGAAAGGACTCCGTTGTGTTCGTCCAGAGACTCAAGGGGTAGCATTAAGCTCTACTTGGGGTGCAAAGGACGGTGTTGAGCTCTTTTTGGTCCTCTTAGAGGGGAGTTTCACTCTACTCCGACCAAAGGTGACGTGGATGAGCTCTCTTTAAGGTGGAAGGGAGAACACGGAGTGTTACCAAGAACTACTGGAACTACTTTGAATTCTTCAAGGGTCTGTACGGGCAGAGCTGAGCTCTCCTTGTGGATCACAAGACGATGTTGAGTCCTTTTCGGGACAAAAAGGGAGGAGTAGAGTTCTACTCACAGGTAACGGGAAGAAGTAACCCTTTCCTTAGGGTCGCAAGGGCAGCGTGGAGTTCTCCTCCACCAGAGTTGAACTTTGAGCTCTCATTGAGGTCCCCAGTACGGTTTTAAGGTTTTCTGGAGCTATAAGGTTAGGTGAGGTCTATGTGGACTAAGGGTACGTGACAGACCTGACAGTGGGGTTCATAGCTGAGTTTTGCACGACTGTCTACACTGTCGGGAGACGGTGGAACTCTCTTACGGTTCTAGGGATACCTTTGAGCTTTCCTTCGGACTGTTATGAAAATGTCGAACTCTCCTTTGACCTGAACTTACAGAGGTGTGCTCTACTCCGGNGTTAAATCTTTCTCGGGCTAAAAGGGAGGAGGAAAACTCTACTCCCAGGTAAAGGAACCTAACAGCCCTTACCTTAGGGTCGTAAGGACAGTGTGGAGTTCTTCTCCGCCAGAGGTTAACTTGAGCTTTTCTTGAGGTCGTCAGCACGGTGTTAAGAGTTACAGTTGAGCTGACCTTGGGACTGTGATGAAAATGTCGAGTTCTCCTTTCGCCTAAACGTACAGAGGTGTGCTCTGTTCCGGACTGAGGGGACAACTTTGAGGTATCCTTGGGGCTCTAAGTACAGTCGTGACCTCTCCTTGTGACTCTAAAACCGGAGTTTAGATTAACTCCTGGATCCGGGGACGTGGGTGACCTTACCTTAGGGCTCTCATGGGAGTGTTGAGCGTACCACTAATTGAAAGGACTCCGTTGTGTTCGTCCAGAGACTCAAGGGGTAGCATTAAGCTCTACTTGGGGTGCAAAGGACGGTGTTGAGCTNGACCTCTCCTTGTGTCTAAAACCGGAGTTTAGATTAACTCCTGGATCCGGGGACGTGGGTGACCTTACCTTAGGGCTCTTATGGGAGTGTTGAGCGTACCACTAATTGAAAGGACTCCGTTGTGTTCGTCCAGAGACTCAAGGGGTAGCATTAAGCTCTACTTGGGGTGCAAAGGACGGTGTTGAGCTCTTTTTGGTCCTCTTAGAGGGGAGTTTCACTCTACTCCGACCAAAGGTGACGTGGATGAGCTCTCTTTAAGGTGGAAGGGAGAACACGGAGTGTTACCAAGAACTGCTGGAACTACTTTGAATTCTTCAAGGGTCTGTACGGGCAGAGCTGAGCTCTCCTTGTGGATCACAAGACGATGTTGAGTCCTTTTCGGGACAAAAAGGGAGGAGTAGAGTTCTACTCGCAGGTAACGGGAAGAAGTAACCCTTTCCTTAGGGTCGCAAGGGCAGCGTGGAGTTCTCCTCCACCAGAGTTGAACTTTGAGCTCTCATTGAGGTCCCCAGTACGGTTTTAAGGTTTTCTGGAGCTATAAGGTTAGGTGAGGTCTATGTGGACTAAGGGTACGTGACAGACCTGACAGTGGGGTTCATAGCTGAGTTTTGCACGACTGTCTACACTGTCGGGAGACGGTGGAACTCTCTTACGGTTCTAGGGATACCTTTGAGCTTTCCTTCGGACTGTTATGAAAATGTCGAACTCTCCTTTGACCTGAACTTACAGAGGTGTGCTCTACTCCGGACTCAGAGGACAACTTTGAGGTACCCTTGGGGATCTAGGTACAGTCGTGACCTCTCCTTGGGATTCCAAGACCGGAGTTCAGGTCTACTCCTGGAGACGGGGTCGTGGCAGACCTCTCCGTAGGGTTCTCCGGGGAGTGTTGAGCGTACCTCTGAACCGAAAAGACTCCGTTGTGCTCGTCCAGGGACTCCAGGGTCAGTATTGAGCTCTCCTTGGGGTTCAAAGGACGACGGTGAGTCTTTTTGGTACTCTAAGAGGGTAGTTACGCTCCACTCCGGGAAAAGGGTACGTCTCTGCGCTGTCTTTAGGGTGGAAGGAAGAACTCGGAGTTTTCCCAGGAACTGTGGGAACTACGTTGAGTTCTTCAAGGGGTTGTATAGGCAGAGGTGAGCTCTCCTTGGGACTCCCAGGGTAGTGTTGAGTTCTTCTCGGGAAAAAAAGGGAGGAGTACAACTCTACTCCCAGGTAAAGGGACGAAGTAGCCCTTTCCTTAGGGCCACAAGGGCAGTGTGGAGTTCTCCTGTGTCAGAGAAGGCCCTCGGTCGTAACCCTTACGACGGGCACCGTTTCCAGTAATCCTTCTCTGGACTATCCGTTTCCACTCTAGTCCGGAGATCTTATGGGGGGACCCGGAAGAACTCGTAGATGGGGTTTTGGTCTTAGACAGACAGAATAATAAAATACTGAAAATGGTTACAAAGACTGTAATTGTCTACGATAGGGACTGGTGGAAAGAGACCTTTTTCAATTGAATCTCAAGGTCAATTGTCAGAGGACGCATATATTCCTCACAAAGTCGAGTTTGGGGAGACTACCGAGAGATTAAACACAATGGGCCTAAAAATGTTGATGAGTACACTAACAAATATCGAGGAGTGGACACTCTCCGTACTTCGATTTTGTAGAATTTCTATGTGTCGGAAAAAAATTCTCGATTCCTAATATAACCACCTCCCAAAAGTAACAACTCAGTTACTGACGGCGGTCCGGAGGTATAGGAAAAAAAAATACATGGACCTCCTATAATTAGTTACATTAACCCTACATCTTTTTTCTTATATCATCAAAACTACAATCGTTATGATCTGAAAACTCAATTACTTAAAAGAGAAACAATATTTAGTGACATGAGGAGAAAGGAAAAATATTTAACAACACAGAAACGATACATTTTTAGATTGGAATTAATCACGAAAGACTCTCACCGTGGTCTGAAATATTCTTGTTGTGAAAATCCCGTTTATTCAAAAGACCAACTACCTGGGAATAGTCTTTTCCCGGTATTTACGATTATCCGGAGGCCCGGTCTTTTACTACATTTAGTGGATTCTGGACACATATGTCTACCCATACGTTTTTCTTTCGGACTCAGTCTCGATGACTGGGACGTACTGAAACGAAAAATGTAAATAGAGATACATGTAGATTTTCATATTTTCAAAAAAGGTCTGTTGTTTCCTACCTGGTCAAGGACCTTTCTGACCGAAGGGGGCACAGAAGATAAGAAAGAATGAGATAAAAGGCCGACTAAGGGGTAGACCCCGTATCTCTGATCGGCACAGATGAACAAACGGGCCCGAAGATTCTGGGTACGCTCTCCCTCGGATTCCGTCCCTTGGGAGGTGATAAGTTCGCCCGTGGACACCGGGATACATCTACCAAGTTCAGGGAACAGAACCCCGAAATGACCGAAAGATACATTTGGTTCCATATGTCGGAGAAAGGAGGAGATTTAAAGGGTGACGTGATAAGAGAGGAGATAAGAGAATTGACGTTTGGGAAAGTAATAGAGAGAGATTTAGATATATAAAGAGAGAGGTGTGGTAGAGGCGAAGCTTAATGGGACCTAGGTGTCCTCGACCTGGGCCCTCCAGAGGTGAACTTTGAGCTCTCATTGAGGTCCCCAGTACGGTGTTAAGGTTTCTGGGACTACAGGGTTAGGTGAGGTCTACTTGTACTAAGGGTACGTGAGTGATCTGACAGTGGGGCTCGTAGTTGAGGTTTGTGCTACCGTTCACACTGTTGGGACACCGTGGGGTTCTCTTTCGGTGTCTAGGGATACATTTGATCTGTCCTTCGGACTGTGATGAAAATGTCGAACTCTCCTTTCCCTGAACGTACAGAGGTGTGCTTTGTTCCGGACTGTGGGGACAACTTTGAGGTATCCTTGGGACTCTAAGTACAGTCGTGACCTCTTCTTTGGACTCCAAGGACGGAGTTGAGGTTTACTTCTGGAGTCGAACCGTGACTGACCTCTCCTTAGGGTTCTACGGGGAGTGTTGAGCGTACCTCTGAAATGAAAGGACTCCGTTGTGCCCACCCAGAGACTCCAGGGACAACATTCAGTTCTCCTTGGGGTTCAAAGGACGGAGTTGAGCTCTTTTTGGTCCTCTAAGAGGGAAGTTACGCTCTACTCCGGGAAAAGGTGACGTCACAGAGCTCTCTTTAAGGTGGAAGGGAGAACTCGGAGTTTTCCCAGGAACTGTGGGAACTACGTTGAGTTCTTCAAGAGGCTGTATGGTCAGAGGTGATCTCTCCTTGTACCTCACAGGGCGGTGTTGCGTCCTTCTCGGGCTAAAAGGGAGGAGTAGAGCTCTACTGCCAGTTAAAGGGACGAAGTAGTCCTTTCCTTAGGGCCGTAAGGGTAGTGTGGGGTTCTCCTCCACCAGAGGAGAACTTTGAGTTCTCCTATAGGTCACCAGTACGGTGTTAAGTTTTTCTGGGACTACAGGGATAGGTGAGGTCTATTTCGACCAAGGAGATGTGACTGAGATGACAGTGGGACTCATAACTGAGTTTTGTTACCGTCCACACTGTCGGGACACAGTGGAGCTCTCTTTCGGTGTCTAGGGATACAGTTGAGCTGTTCTTCGGACTGTGCTGAAAATTTCGAACTCTCCTTTCGTCTGAACGTACAGGGGTTTGCTCTACTCCGGACTGAGAGGACAACTTTGAGGTATCCTTGGGACTCTAAGCACAGTCGTGACCTCTCCTTGGGACTCTTAGACTGGAGTTGTGCTTTACTCCTGGATCCGGGGACGTGGGTGACCTTACCTTGGGGCTCTCAGGGGAGCGTTGAGTGTACCACTGAATTGAAAGGACTCCGTTGTGCTCGTCCAGGGACTCCAGGGGTAGGATTGAACTATTCTTGGGGTTCCAAGGACGGCGTTGAACTTTTTTTGGTCCTTTTAGAGGGGAGGTTCGCTCTACTCCGGACAAAACTGAAGTCGTCGAGCTCTCTTTAAGGTGGAAGGGAGAACGTGGAGTGTTCCAAGGAACTGGTGGAACTACGTTGAATTCTTCGAGAGGCTGTATGGGTAGAGGTGATCTCTCCTTGTAGATCACAAGACGATGTTGAGTTCTTCTCGGGGCAAAAATGGAGGAAAAGAGCTCTACTCCCAGGTAACGGGACGAAACAGCCCTTTCCTTAGGGTCACAAGGACAGCGTGGAGTGCTCCACCGCCAGAGTTGACCTTTGAACTTTCCTTGAGGTCCCCAGGACGGTGTTAAGTTTTTATAGGGCTACAGTGTTAGTTGAGGTCTATTTTAACTAAGGGGACGTGACTGAGTTGACAGTGGGACTCATAACTGAGTTTTGTGTTACCGTCCACACTGTCGGGACTCTGTGGAACTCTCTTTCGGTGTCTAGGGATACAGTTGAGTTCTCCTTCACAGTGTAATGAAAATGTCGAGTTCACCTTTCGCCTTAAGGTATAGAGGTGTACTCTGCTCCGGATTGAGGGGACAACTTTGAGGTATCCACGGCCCTTTGTCGTTCCCTCTAGGGTGGGTACTATTCCGGCACACCTTCTCTGGACTGCACGTTCCGCGTAGTCCTGAGCTCCCTGGGCGACCTGGACGAGAACGTAGATGGGGGTTTGGTCTTAGACAGACAGAATGATAAAACACGGAAAGTGGTTGAGAAGACTGTAATTGTCCCTCGATAGGGGCTTGTTGAAAGAGACCTCTTTTAGATGAATCCCGAGATCGATTATTCAGAGGACCTGTACTTTCCTTATAAAGCTAAGTTTGGGGGAGGCAACCGTTAGATCGAACGGACTGTCCAAATAGGTCTGAGAACGTCGATACGTACACTCATAAGTGTCGGAGGGTTGACACTCTCCGTACTATTCGGATTTTGTAATATTTTTATATCTCGGAAAGTTTCTAAATTTTCGATAATCTCATCACGAACACATCCTAAAGAAACAACTCGGTGACGAACGACGATTCAAGGGTATAGAGAATAGGTGACACGTGGACCCTCACGTTATCAATTACATCAACCTTAAATTCTTTTTGTTCGTTATCGGAACCTTAATTGTTATAGTCTGGAAACTAGATTGACCAAGAAAGAAACAACATTGATTGACATGGAAACGAGACACTCTTTACATTGAGACAAATTATGAAAGACTCCGACTGTATCTAATTTTTATATTTCTTTTTTGTAAAGTTCCCTTTTATTCAAAAGACCAACTCGTCGGAAATCGTTTTCTCCCAGTATTTTACAAGTGTCCGGAGGTTCCGTCTTCTATTACATGTGTTGTAACAAATACCCTTTCCATTCGTCTTTTTTAGGACTATAGTTATTTCTGTTTTGTCTAAATTACAAACCCGACCGAGAAATACTGAAACGTAGAAAGTAAACGGAGATACATGTTCAGTTCCATATTTTCAAGGAAAACTAATATTTTCATTCCCGGAGCGTGTGACTTCGAACCAGTGGTACCCAGAAAGAAAGAAAGAAAGAGAATAAGAGAAAAGGTCCGACTTGGGAACCTCGTGTCACCGAGAGACACAAGTCAAAGGACGGACCCGAAGATTCTGGACTTACCCTTCCACGAGACGTAGAAGTGAGAGAAGCCTCTGACCCTCTCATGAACGTCGAATGTACTTGTCTCGTTCAGGGAACAGAACCCCGAAATAACCGAAAGACACATTCGGGGTTTTATAGTCGGAGAAAGAGAGGAGATAAAATAAAAGACTTTGTAAAAACAAATAGAGAGAGATTTAGAGAAGTGTTTGTGACAGAGAGGACTCCCACGGGGACCTATTACGTCCCCGATCTGAGGTCGTGTATCCTTGGGGGTCTAGGTATAGTCGTGACCTCTCCTAGGACTCCAAGGCCGGAGTTTAGGTCCACTCCTGGATCCGGGGACGTTGCTGACCTCTCCTTAGGGTTCTCCGGGGCGTATTGAGAGTACCTCTGAAATGAAAGGACTCCGTTATGCTCGTCTAGTGACTCTAGGGGTAGTTTTGAGTTCTCCTTGGGATTCAAAGGACCACGGTGAGCTCTTTTTGGTCCTGTAAGAGGTGAGGTGCACTCTATTCCGGGAAAAGGCGACGTGTCAGAGTTCACTTTAGGGTGGAAGGAAGAACTGGGAACTTTCCCGGGAACTGTGGGAACTACGTTGTCTTCTACAAGGGACTGTACGGGTAGAGGTGAGCGCTCCTTGTGGCTTACAGGACGGTCTTGAGTTCTTCTTGGGGCAAAAAGGGAGGAATAAAGCTCTACTCCCAGGTAAAGGGACGAAGCAGCTCTTTCCTTTAGACCGTAAGGGTAACGTGGAGTTCTCCTCCGCCAGAGTTGAACTTTGAGCTCTCCTTATGGTCCCCACCACGGTGTTAAGTTTTTCTGACGTTACAGGGTTAGATGAGGTCTATGTGGACTAAGGTGACGTGACTAAACTGACATTGAGGCTCTTAGCTGAGTTTTGTGTTACCGTCCACATTGTCGGGACACCGTGGAACTATCATTCGGTGTCTAGGGATACAGTTGAGCTGTACTTCGGACTGTGATGACAATGGTGAGTTCTTCTTTCGTCTTAACGTACAGAGGTGTTCTCTGCTCCTGACTGAGGGCACAACTTTGAGGTATCCTTGTGGCACAAGGTACAGTTGTGACCTCTCCTTGGGACTCCAAGACCGGAGTTTAAGTCTACTCCTGGATCCGTAGTCGTGTCTGACCTCCCCTTAGGGCTCTACGAGAAGCGTTGAGCGTACCTCTGAACTGAAAGAACTCCGTTGTGCTCGCCAAGGAACTCCAGGGCATCATTGAGTTCTTCTTGGGTTTTAAGGGAGGCGTTGAGCTCTTTTTGATCTTCTAAGAGGGCAGTTGCACTCTACTCCGGAAAAAGGTGACGACGTAGAGCTCTCTTTAGGGTGGAAGCGAGAACTTGGAGTTTTCCCAGGAACTGTGGGAAGTACGTTGAGTTCTTTTAGGGGCTACATGGACAGAGGTGAGTTCTCCTTGTGACTTCCAGACCGGTGTTGAGTTTTTCTCGGGGCAAAAGGCGAGGAGTAGAGCTCTACTGCCAGGTAAAGTGACGAAGTAGCCCTTTCCTTAGGACCGTAAGGGCAACGTGGAGTTCTCCTCCACCAGTGATGAACTCTGAGCTCTACTTGAGGTCCCCAGCATACTGTTAAGTTTTTCTGGGATTACAGGTTTAGGTGAGGTCCATTTTGACTAAGGGGACGTGACTGAGCTGACAGTGGGGCTCATAGCTGAGTTTTGTGATACCGTCCACACTGTCGGGACACCGTGGAACTCTCTTTCGGTGTCTAGGGATACAGTTGAGCTGTCCTTCGTTCTGTGATGACATGTCGAGCTCTCCTTTCATCTGAAAGTACAGAGGTGTCCTCTGCTCCGGACTGAGGGGACAACTTTAAGGTATCCTTGGGACTCTAAGTATAATCGTGACCTCTCCTTGGGAGTCCAAGGGTGGTGTTGAGATCTACTCCTGGAACCGGGACCGTGACTGACCTCTCCTTAGGGCTCTCCGGGCAGCGTTGAGCGTAGCTCTGAACTGAAAGGAGTTCGTTGTTGTCGCCCAGACACTACAGGGACAGTATTGAACTCTCCTTGGGGTTAAAAGGACGACGAAAAGGACTTTCTGGTCCTCTAAGAGGGGATTTGCGCTCTACTCCGGGAAAAGGTGACACCGTAGAACTCTCTTTAGGTTCGATGGAGAACTCGGAGCTTTCCCAGGAACTGTGGGAAGTACGTTGAGTTCTTCAAGGTGCTGTATGGGCAGAGGTGAGTTCTCCTTGTGGTTCACAGGGTGGTGTTGCGTTCTTCTCGGGGAAAAAAGGGAGGAATAGAGCTGTAATCCCAGACGACCCTCGTTCGCACCCTCTAGGGTGGGTACTGTTGCAAGTACTCCTTTTCCGGATGTCCGTTACCGCTCAGTCCAGAACTCCCTGGGAGACCTGGACGAACTCGTAGATCGGGTTTGGTGTTAGACGGACACGACCGTAAAAAGTGGTTGAGGAGACAATGGTTGACCACCGACAGACGCTGGTGAAAAGAGACTTTTTTTATTTGAATATTGAGATGAAATATTCCGAGGACCCGTACATTAACCTGCCAAAGTTAAGTTTGGGGAGACTATCAAAAGATTGAACGGACTGTCCAAACAGACCTGAAAAAGATGATGTGAACACAAACAAATGTTGGAGGGTGCGCTCTCCGTGTCCTTCGAATTTTGTAAGATCCTTACATGTCGGAAAGCTCCTCAATTTTTAGTAATCTTATCTTGACCAATTCCCAAAGTAACAACTCGGTTATGAACGACGGTTCAAAAGTATAGAAAATAAACAACTAAATCAACCATACAGCTTTTTTATCCATCGTCGGGATCGGAGTCATTGTAATCTAAGAACTCAATTCATGAAACAACATTGGGTGACGTGGAAACAAGAGATCCTTACATTGAAATAAATCATGAAACTTCCACTACGTCTAATTTCTTTTTTGTGAAATTCCCTTTTACTCAAAAGACTAATTGTAAGTAGTTCCTTTTCTCGGTATTTTACAATTGTCCTGAGAACCGGTCTTCTATTACATTTAGTGGACACTGGAAAACGTATGCCTTTTAATACGTTTTTCTTTCGGACCATAGCTATTCTCAGTCCTGACGACGGGGTCGTACTGAGACGTAGAAGGTAATACATTTTGAATCCCACATATTCCAGGAAAACTTCTATTTCAATGCCCAGAACGTGTTCGAACCGGAGGGGTACAGTATAAAAGAAAGAAAGAAATGAAGAAAAAGTCCGACTAGGGTACCCCACGTTTCCAGGAGGTACAAGTTAAGAGACGGGCCCGAAGATTCTGGGTACGGTCTCCCTCGGGTTCCGCCCCGTGGGAAGTGATAAGTTCGTCTACTGACACCGGATGCACTTGCCACATTCAGGGAACAGAACTCTGAAATAACCGAAAGACACATTTGGTTCTTTATAGTCAGAGAAGAGAGGAGATAAGAGAATTGACGTTTAAGAAAGGGCTATAAAGCGATATAGATAGATAGAGAGAGCGGAGTGACAAGTGTGAAGCCTTTGGTACCTAGGTTGAACTCGAGTCGGCCCATTCCCAGTTAAATGAACGAAGCAGCCCTTTCCTTAGGGTCGTAAGGGCAGTGTGGAGTTCTCCTCCGTCAGAGTTGAACTTTGAGCTCTCCTTGAGGTCCCCAGCACGATTTTAAGGGTTTCTGGGGCTACAGGTTTTAGGTAAGGTCTATTTGGACTAGGGGTCCCCCGCCAGGATTCTATCACCTCCTTATCCTGCCCTTCTGGTGAAAGAGGGAGTGTTTAAGGAGTTTTCTTGTAAAGTTGTGACTGGTTTGAGGTGTTTTGTTGAAGACTTACGACCGTCTCCTGTAGTCCGTTGGTCTTTTCGTCTGGTAACAAAAGTTTTTGTCCATCCTTTTTTATATTTTCTACTTTTCTCTCTGTTTCCTCCACCCCTCCCTCGAGACAGGGCCCTTCCCTTCGGACAGGACCCTTCCCTTAAAATTCTTCTCTCCAAAGGTTTGTGGTCCTTTGTGAGAGGGACGGCTCAGACACCACTCGGAACCTTTGTGTCTCCCGTTGTATTGTCCTTCCTTTTTATTTATTTATTAATTTTGGTTGTCTAACGTTCGGATTGTCATTGAGGGGGTCGCCTTTTCGTCGTGTCTGCGGACGTAGACGGTGATCGTTCACCCCCGTCCCGTCCCTTCGCGACCTCCACGCCCGACGTCTCTAAACATTCTTAGCCAGTCCTTACGGGGTGCACATTCGTCTTGTTCGATTGAACCCGATCGTTTGGTCTGACACCCTATCGATGGTACGCTTTTCGATCTTGTATTCTGTGGTGGTCCTGACGCGTGTCTTGTTTCCTACCTTACCTTTATCGACCGACGTCTGGTAGGGGGTGGTCCCTGTCCGTCGGTCTCGGCATTCCCGACCTTTCCCCGTTAACGTCGGGGCCTCTCTGAGATGGATGGTTTGACGTTCGTCCGAAGAAACGATTCTGAAGACCCCCACGACCTGTCAGTGGTAGACGAAGTGTTCCCCGTGGTCGTCATGTGGGTCTTTTCACTCGTCGTCTCTGTCTTTTCCGCTGTTCAGCGTCACTGGCGCGAGCGGTTTGCGGACTCGATGAGCCTGGACCCTTCCCGTGTTTTACGTCAGGGTTGACTTAGACTCGGAGACTCCCGATGGACTCGTGGTTTGGACTCGCCGAATCTGGCCCCTCCACGTGCGTCGGATCCCGGCCGGAGTTTACCAAGGGCCGACTCGTAGTATCTTGACCGGCAAACACGTGGCAGTCTTCCCTGTCCAGGTCGCCCCGACTCTGTGACACACGTGTGTTGTCACGATAAACAAACGTCGTAGGGGGGGAGGGGTGTCGCGCTGACTTGATCACTCGGATTTTTTGGTCGTTTGTCTTCTTCAATTTGTCTCCCTTGACGGAACCTTCACTGGGGTGTGACGGGTGTTGTAGTCTCTTCCCGGTCTATATAGAAAGGATAAAAATATTAGTAAGGGAAAAAAGGGGGAGAAAAAAAGAACGGAAAAAATTTTTAACAACAGAAAATAAAGCGGAGATTAAAAATAAAGATATTGGATGAGAATGAAAATTTTTTTCTGATAAAAAAAATTCCGTTTGTGGTATATATTAGAAATACAGTAATAACAACCTCAAAAAAATTATTAAGCACACCGAAAAAAAAAGAAAAAAGGAAGACGAAGAAAAGAAATTATAACATAAAAACTTTTAGGTTGGAGATGAGATCTAAAAATTAGAAACGAAAAACCAAAAACAACAGTTAAAACATGTAAATTTTTTGGGTTTGAAGTGATGGGTTAAAATGGACTCTCACTCTAATGACCAAACTGGTGAGAGAGGAGGAAACCTGAGAGGAAAGAGAGGTGGTCTACCGGAGACATAGAAAGGAGGGGGTAGAGAAGAGATAGGTTGAGACACTTAGAGACACACAAGGTCTGCCACCTCTTGTGGATTCCTTGACCAATGACCGTCCTAAACAGAGAGAGGAAAAACAAGGAGAGAGAAAAGGAGGACCGGTGGAGACAGATGAAGGAGGGAGAGGAGAAGGGACATATTGAGGCATTTATGGAGACTCACCAGGTCTGATACCTCGCGTGTATTCCTTCACTGATGACCGATCGAACGAGAGAGGAGAAAACTAGAGTGACGTAGAGTAAGGTTAGTGGAGATTGATGGGGGAGGGAGAAGAGAAGAGGAACTTTGAGTCACTTGGAGAGACCCACAGGGAGTTACACCTCTTTGAAAAGTAGAAATTGGATCTACAAAATAGTAGTCACGACATATCTACCTCTTTAGATCTCCGATGACATTTTTATTTTGATTTTTTGGTCTTCGTCCTCCGACTTCAGGTTTCGGACTCTTGTAGTCTCTTGAGGACTTAAGTCCCTTGTAATTCATTATCCTTGAGTAGTTTACGGAGGTATGGATGTGACTTTGGTTCGAGGTGGGTTCCCGGTTGTTCAAGGTCTCGTTCTGTATGGTGTGTTTACGAGGTCGTTTTGTCCTTGTGTGGGGACTCGAAGTTATATGTCCGTCGAGTTTCGATGAGGTTTTGGAAACTCCAGAGTATTAGGTAATGACCAGTGAAGTGACATGAGGGCTCTCTTCTTTGGGTCGAGGTGGGTGGTCTTGAGGTTGTGTTCGGAGGGATTGGTCCTTTGGAACTGTTCGGTGACTATGTTGGAGTGGGTGTCACTCCTTCGAGGTATTATTTCTCTTGAGGTGTTTAAGGGTCTTATAATTTTCCGGTGGGGTTTGCGTCGTTATATTGGTTCTACTTCTCTGTCTCCTTATGAGTCGTCCATTTCCTTATCCTATTTACGGGTGGTTTGGTTTGTTTTCTCCTTCTCTATCCCTTAGATGGACTCTTTCTTAAGGTTTGTAACTATCACTTTTACTAGGTTTTAGAACTTTAGTTTTACCTTAGTGTCTATTTATCGGACCTCTGTTCCTGACTCTTCTACGTTCTTTCCAAATTGTTCCTGGATCTTCTTTATTTTTTCTCAGTTATTTATTACTTATTACGTTATTTACTCTAGTCTTTGTGAGACCTCCGTTGTTAATCATCTTATTGCCTCCGTCTTCTATCCTAATCACTTTATCTTCTATCTTACCATCTTTATTTACTTAGTCTCTCCTTTGTTCTTGTTGCTTAATTTTCTTTACTCCTGTTAGAGTCTCTGGAGGTCCTGTTATACTTTGCGAGGTTGTAAGCTTAATATCCTCAGGGTCTTCTTCTTCTGTCTTTCTTTCTAGTACTCTTTTAGGAACTCCTCTATTATCAACTTTTGAAGGGATTTTACCCCTTCCTTTATTAGTGGGTTCAGGTTCTTTGTGTCTCTCAAGGTTTATCCTATTTGGGTTCCGCTTTGTGGGGTTCTGTGTATAATTAGTTTAATTGTTTCTAGTTTGTGTTTCTTGTTTATAATTTTCGTCGTTCCCTTTTTGTTTGTTTATTGTGTGTTCCCCTAAGGGTATTCCTATTGTCGACTAGAAAGTTATCTTTGAGAAGTCCGGTCCTCCCTTACCGTTCTGTATGAATTCACTACTTTCTGTTATTGGATGTCGGGTCTAATGACATGGGTCGTTCCTAGAGTAAGTTTATGCCTCCTCTTTAGTTTTCGAAATGTCTGTTCTTTTTCGACTCTCTTAAGTCGTGGTGGTTTGGTCGAGAGGTTGTTTAAGATTTTCTATAAGAGATCTGTCCTTTTTGTTGTTCCCACATATTTGGGCTTGGGTTTTGTTATTTCATTTACCATTACCCTAGTATGAATAGTTATTAAAGGAATTTGTATTTACCCAACTTACGGGGTTGGTTTTCTATTTCTAACCGGCTTACCTATGTTTTTGTTCTGGGGAGATATACGACGAATGTTCTCTGGGTGGAGTTTTGTTCCCTGTGTATGTCTGACTTTCACTTCCCGACCTTTTTCAATAAGGTACGTTTATCTCTGGTTTTCTTTCGTTCTCACCGTTATGAGTATAGGCTATTTTATCTGAAATTTTGTTTTCGACACTTTTCTCTATTTCTTCCGGTGATGTATTACTACTTTCCTAGTTAGGTTCTTCTTCTATATTGTTAATATTTATATATACGTGGGTTATATCCTCGTGGCGTTATACATTCTGTTTACGATTGTGTATACTTTCCCCTTTAATTGTTATTGTGTTATTATCGCCCTCTGAAATTATGGGGTGAGTGTGGATACCTGTCTGGTTGATTTGTCTTTTAATTGTTTCTTTGTGTTTGAAATTTACTATGTAATCTGGTCAATCTGGATTAACTATAGATATCCTGTAAAGTGGGGTTTTGTTACTTAAAGTGGAAAAAGAGTTCACGAGTACCTTGGAAGAGGTCCTATCTAGTGTAGGAACCGGTATTTAGATCGGAACTATTTAAAATAAATAAATAAATAATATTAAAAAAATTAAAATTTTAGAAATTAAGAATGTACGCAAGGGGGTTTTTTAGCTTTAGTAAGGTTGGTAGAAAAGACTGGTATTACGTAATTGTAATCTAGAGTTAATGTCCTCTTTTTGATGATTTTTAAGGTTGTATACCTCCAACTTGTTGTGTGAAGACTTATTGGTTATTTAGTGTCCTTTTTAGTTCTTTCTTTAGTTTTATGCGTATCTTTGATTACTTTTAATTTTGTGCTGTTGGGTTTTGGACACCCTGTGATATTTTCGTCACGATTCTCCTTTCAGGTATCGTTATGTCCGTATGGAGTTCTTTGTTCTTTTTTCAGTTTATTTATTGGATTTAGATGTGGATTTCGTTGATCTTTTCCTTCTTAACCTCTTGTGGTCTCTATCATCTTCCTTTCTTTAGAATTTTTAATCCCGTCTTTATTTACGTTTTCTTTGTTTTCTCTGGTATCGTTTTTAGTTGTTTCGGTTTTCGACCAAGAACCTCTCCTATTTATTTTAAATGTTTGGTAATCGGTCTGAGTAGTTCTTCGTTTCTCTCTTTTTAGTTTAGTTATTTTAATCTTTACTTTTACCTCTCTAGTGTTGTCTGTTGTGTCTTTATGTTTCCTAGTATTCTCTGATGATAGTCGTTAATATACGGTTATTTTACCTGCACCTTCTTTACCTGTTTAAGAATCTTTACATGTTGTAAGGTTTTGACTTGGTCCTTCTTTATCTTTTAGAATTGTCTGGATAGTGTTCGTACCTTTAACTTTGACATTAGTCTTTAGAAGGTCGTTTGTTTTCGGGTCCAGGTCTGACGAAGTGTTGACTTAAGATGGTTTTTAAAGCTCTTCTCGATTGTGGATAGGAGGAGTTTGAGAAGGTCTTTTAACGTCTCCTTCCAGTTGAAGGTTTGAGTAAGATACTCCGGTGGTAGTGGGATGATGGTTTTGGACTGTTTCTACAGTGTTTTTTTCTTTTGATGTCCGGTTATAGTGACTACTTGTATCTACGTTTTTAGGAGTTGTTTTAAGATCGTTAGTCTTAGGTTGTTGTGTAATTTTTCTAGTATGTGGTACTGGTTCACCCGAAATAGGGTCCCTACGTTCCTAAGAAGTTATAGGTGTTTAGTTCGTTACATTAAGTGGTGTAATTGTTAACTTTTTATTTTCGGTATACTAATAGAGTTATCTACGTCTCTTCCGGAAACTGTTTTAAGTTGTAGGTAAATACTATTTTTGAGAGGTCTTTCGTCCTTATCTTCCTTGTATGGAGTTGTATTATTTTCGATATATACTGTTTGGGTGTCGTTTGTAATAGGAGTTACCACTTTTTAACTTTCTTAAAGGGGATTTCAGTCCTTGTTCTGTTCCCACGGGTGAAAGTGACTATGATAAGTTGTATCAAGACCTTCAAAACCGGTGTCGTTAGTCTCGTCTTTTTCTTCATTTTCCTTAGGTTTAACCTTTTCTTCTTCATTTTGAGAGTGACAAACGTCTACTGTACTAGGAGATGTATCTTTTGGGATTTCTGAGGTGGTCTTTTAATGATCTCGATTAGTTACTTATATCATTTCAACGTCCTATATTTTAGTTGTGTGTCTTTAGGGAACGTAAGGATATGTGATTATTACCCTTTCATCTTTTTCTTTAATTCCTTTGTTAAGATAAGTGGTAACGTTGCTTTTCTTATTTTATGAATCCTTATATAGATGGATTTCTTTGATTTCTGGATATATATCTTTTGATATTTTGTGACTACTTTCTTTAGTTTCTCCTGTGATTATCTACCTCTTTATATGGTACAAGTACCTAGCCTTCTTAGTTATATCACTTTTACTCATATGATGGGTTTCGTTAAATGTTTAAGTTACGTTAGGGATAGTTCGATGTTCTCTATAAAAAGTGTCTTGATCTTGTTTATTAAAGTTCTAAACATACCTTTATGTTTTTTGGAGCTTCTCGGTTTCGTTACAACTCTTTCTTCTTACCTTGACCTCCTTAGTTGAACGAACTGAAGTCCGAGATGATGTTTCGGTGTGAGTAGTTCCGTCATACCATGACCGTGTTTCTGTCTGTATATCTAGTTACCTTGTTTTATCTTTCGGGTCTCTATTTAGGTGTGTGTATACCTGTGGAATAGAAACTGTTTCCTCCGTTCTTATATGTTACCTCATTTCTGTTAGACAAATTGGTCACAACGACCCTTTTGACCAGTTGGTGAACATTTTCTTACTTTGATCTAGTGAAAGATTGTGGTGTGTGCTTTAATTTGAGTTTTACCTAATTTCTAGATTTACATTCTGGTCTTTGATATTTTGAGGACCTCCTCTTGTATCCGTTTTGTGAGAGACTATATTTAGTGTCGTCCTAGGAGATACTAGGTGGAGGGTCTTAAGACCTTTATCTTCGTTTTTATTTGTTTACCCTAGATTAATTTTAATTTTCGAAGACGTGTTGTTTCCTTTTATATTCGTTCCACTTTTCTGTCGGAAGACTTACCCTCTTTTATTATCGTTTACTTCGTTGACTGTCTGGTGATTAGAGTTTTTATATATTCTTGAATACGTTGAGTTAAGGTCTTTTTATTTACTGGGTTAGTTTTTTACCCGGTTTCTTGATTTATCTGTAAAGAGGTTTCTTCTGTATACCTACCGATTGTTTGTGTCCTTTTCTACGAGTTGTAGTGAGTAATAATCTCTTTACGTTTAGTTTTGGTATTACTCCATGGTGAATTGTGGTCAGTCTTACAGACGTTAGGTTTTTAGACGTTCGTTATTTACGACCTCTCCCACACCTCTTTTCCCTCAGGAGGATGTGACAACCACCCTTACGTTTGATCATGTCGGTGATACCTTTTGTCACAGCTCTAAGGTGCGTACATTCTTAATTTCTAAAATTTTAAATTTTTTATTTTTTTTTTAACGTTTATCTTGACGGTATACTGGGTCGTTAGGGTGACGACCCGTATGTGTGGTTCCTTTGGTCTTAACTTTCTCTGTATCCATGGGGTTACAAGTAGCGTCGTGACAAATATTATCGGTCCTATACCTTTGTTGGATCTACAGGTAGTCGTCTACTTACCTATTCTTTCACACCATGTATATGTGTTACCTCATAATGAGTCGGTAATTTTTCTTATGTAAACTTAGTCAAGACTACTCTACCTACTTTGACGTCGGCTAATATGTCTCACTTCATTCGGTCTTTCTTTTTGTGGTTATGTCATATGATTGTGTATATATACCCTAAATCTTTCTACCGTTATTACTGGGACATACGTTCTGTCGTTTTTTCTGTGTCTACACATCTCACCTGAAAACCTGAGTCTCCCTCTCCCTCTCCCTCTCCCACCCTAACAAACCCTCTTACCGTAACTTTGTACATATGATAGTACATTCTTAGCTTAGTGGTCAGATACAGGTTACGTCCTATGTCGTACCAACCCCGACCACGTGTCCCTACTGGGTCTCCCTACAAAACCCCTCCCTCCACCCTCCCCCCAAGTACAAACCCTAGCGTACATGTGGGCACCACCTAAGTACAGTTACATACCGTTTTGGTTATGTCATAACATTTCATTTTATTTCATTTTAAATTTTAATTTTTTTTGGGGACTAAGAGGACGTGACTGAGCTGACAGTGGTGTTTATAACTGAGTTTTGTGCTACACTCCACACTGTCGGGACACAGGGGAGCTCTCTTTCACTGTCTAGGACTACAGTTGAGCTGTCGTTCGGACTGTGATGACAATGTCAAGTTCTCCTTTCTCCTGAACGTACAGAGGTGTACTTTGCTTCGGACTGAAGGGATAACTTTGAGGAATCCTTGGGGCTCTAGGTACAGTCGTGACCTCTCCTTATGACTCCAAGACCGGAGTCTAGGTCTACTCTTGGATCCTGGGCCGTGTCTGACCTCTCCTTAGGGTCATCTGGGGACTGTTGATTGTACCTGTGACCTGAAAGAACTCCGTTGGGCTCGCCCACGGACTCCAGGGACAGTATTGACCTCTCCTTGGAGTATAAAGGACGGTGTTGGGCTCTTTTTGGTCCTCTAAGAGGGGACTTTCACTCTACTCCGGGAAAAGACGATGTCGTAGAGCTCTCTTTAGAGTGGAAGGCAGAACTCGGAGCTTTCCCAAGACCTGGGAGGACTACGTTGAGTTCTTCGAGGGGCTGTATTTGCAGAGGTGAGCTCACCTTGTGTCTCCCAGGGCAGTCTTTAATTCTTCTCGGGACAAAAAGGGAGAAGTAGAGCTTTCCTCCTAGGTACAGGAACGAAGCAACCCTTTTCATAGGGCCAAAGGGTAGTGTGGAGTTCTCCTCCGTCAGAGGTGAACTTTCAGTTCTCCTTGAGGTCCCTAGCACGGTGGTAAGGTTTTCTGGGCTACAGGGTTTAGTGAGGTCTATGTGGACGAAGGGGACGTGACTGAGCTGACAGTGGGGCTCATAACTGAGTGTTGTACTTTCGTGTACACTGTCGGGACACCGTGGAGTTCTCTTTCGGTGTCTAAGCATACAGTTGAGCTGTCCTTCGGACTGTCATGACAATGTCGAACTCTCCTTTCGCCTGAACGTACAGAGGTGTACTCTACTCCGGACTGAGGGGACACCTTTGAGGTATCCTTGTGGCTCTAGGTACAATCGTGACCTCTCCCTGGGACTCCAAGGCCGGAGTCGAGTTCTGCTCCTGGATCCTGGGCCGTGGTTGAACTCTCCTTAGGGCTCTCCGGGGAGCGTTGAGCGTACCTCTGACCTGAAAGGACTCCGGTGTGCTCGCCCAGGGACTCCAGGGGAAGCATTCAGTTCTACTTGGGATTCAAAGGACGGTGTTGAGCTCTTTTTGGTACTCTAAGAGGGGAGGTACGTTCTACTCCGTGAAAAGGTTACACCGTAGAGCTCTCTTTATGGTGGAAAGAAGAACTCGGAGCTTCCCCAGGAATTGTGGAAACTACGTTGAGTTCTTCAAACGGGCAGAGGTGAGCTCTCCTTGTGGTTACAAGGGTGGTGTTGAGTTCTTCTCGGGGCAAAAAGGGAGGAGTAGAACTCTACGCCCAGGTAAAGGGACGAAGTAACCCTTTCCTTAGGGCCACAAGGACAGCGTGGAGTTCTCCTCCGTCAGAGGATAACTTTCAGCTCTCCTTGAGTTCACCAGCACAGTGGTAAAGTTTTCTGGGGCTACAGGTTTAGGTGACGTCTATGTGGACGAAGGGGACATGACTGAGCTGACAGTGGGGTTCATAGTTGAGTGTCGTGCTACCGTGCACCCTGTCGGGACACCGTGGAGCTTTCTTTCGGTGTCTAGGGATCCAGTTTAACTGTTCTTCTGACTGTGATGACAATGTCGAACTCTCCTTTCACCTGAACGTACAGAGGTGTACTCTACTCCGGACTGAGGGGACAAATTTGAGGTATCCTTGGGGCTCTAGGTACAGTCGTCAAATCTCCTTTGGACTCCAAGACCGGAGTAGAGTTCTACTCCTGTATCCTGGACCGTGGCTGACTTCTCCTTAGGGTTCTCCGGGGAGTGTTGAGCGTGTCTCTGACCTGAAAGGACTTCGGTGTACTCGCCCAGGGACTCCAGGGGAAGCATTCAGCTCTCCTTGTGGTTCAAAGTACGACGTTGAGCTGTTGTTGGTCCTCTAAGATGGGAGTTTCACTCTACTCCAGGAAAAGGTGACGTCGTAGCGGTCTCTTTAGGATGGAAGGGAGAACTCGTAGTTTTCCCAGGAACTTTGGGAAATCCGTTGAGTTTATCATCTGGTTGTATGGACAGAGGTGAGCTCTCCTTTTGGCTCCCAGGACGGTGTTGAGTTCTTCTCGGGGCAAAAAGGGAGACGTAGAGCTCTACTGTCAGGGAAAGGGACGTAGTAGTCCTTTCCTTAGGGTCCCAAGGGTAGTGTGGAGTTCTCCTCCATCAGAGTTGAACTTGCAGCTATCCTTGAGGTCCCCGGCACGGTAGTAAGGTTTTCTTGGGATACAGGGTCAGATGAGGTCTATGTGGACTAAGGGGACGTGACTGAGCTGACAGTAGGGCTCATAACTGAGTGTTGTGCTACCGTTCACACTGTCGGGACACCGTGGAGCTCTCTTCGGTGTCTAGGGTCACAGTTGATCTGTCCTTAAGACCGTGATGACAATATCGAGTCTCCTTTCGCCTGAACGTACAGTGGTGTGCTCTGTTCCGGACTGAGGGAACACCTTTGAGGCATCTTTGAGACTCTAAGAACAGTCGTGACCTCTCCTTCGGACTCAAACACCGGAGTCGAGGTCTACTCCTGGATCCTGGGTCGTGGCTGACCTCTCCTTAGGGCATTCCGGGGAGTGTTGAACGTACCTTTGACCTGAAAGGACTACGGTGTGCTCGCCCAGGGACTCAGAGACAGTATTGAGTTCTCCTTGGGTTCAAAAAACGACGTTGAACTCTTTTTGGTCCTCTTAGAGGGGAGTTGCGTTCTACTCCGGGATAAGACGACGCCGCAGTACTCTCTTGAGGGTGGAAGGGAGAACTCGGAACATACCGAGGAACTGTGGGAACTTAGTTGAGTTCTACAAGGGGCTATATGGACAGAGGTGAGCTCTCCTTGTGGCACTCAGTGAGGTGTTGAGTTCTTCTCGGGGCAAAACGGTCCCCAGTCACACTCCTTAGGGCGGGTACCGTTTCCAGTACTCCTTCCTACAGGTTGTTTTGCGTTTCTGTACTAGACCGAAGTCCCCAAGGGGGACCCAAAAGGACTTGTACATGGGGGTCTTAGGTCTCAGATGGACGAAATAACATGAGACGAAAGGTGAGAAGACTGTAAGAGACCTTTTTCAATTGAGTCCCGAAGTCAATTGTCAGAGGACGTAATACTAGTTGGATCTATCATGTAAGTTTTCGTCTCCACAATGAAACGACTGATTCCAGGCAGATCAGTTCCGATACCAAAAAGGACACCAGTACATACCTATACTCTCAACCTGACACTTCTTCCGACTCGCGGCTTCTTAACTACCAAAACTTGACACCACAACCTCTTCTGAGAACTCACAGGGAACCTGTCGTTCCTCTAGGTTGGACAGGTAAGACTTCCTCTAGTTGGGACCCTAAAGAAACCTTCCTTACTACGATTTCGACTTTGAGGTCATGAAACCGGGGGAGAACGCTTTTCAACTGAGTAACCTTTTCTGAGACTACGACCCTTCCTAACATCCGTCCTCCTCTTCCCCTGCTGTCTCCTACTCTACCGACCTACCGTAGTACCTGAGCTACTTACACTCAGACTCACTTGAGACCCTCTACCACTAACTGTCCCTCCGGACCACACGACTCTAAGTACCCCAGTGTTTCTCAGCCTGTGCTGACTCGCTGACTTGATTTGGTTGACTTGACGTGTATTTTTCTTACAGAGCCAGGGGAAACTACTGAAAGATTGAATGGATTGACCCACGGACCTGAAATCTTGATGAACACTTAACAAAAGCGGGGGTTGTCGTTTACCGTGTTTCGAATTTCGTAGAATTTCTATGTCTCGGAAAAGATTTTTAGATTTTTAATATGACCACTACCCAAAGTGACAACACACTTACTGAACGACGGTCCGGAGGTATAAAAAATAGAAAAGTCGTGGACCTCCTATAATTAGTAACATTGGTCTTATATCTTTTTCCTTATATCATCAAAACTACAATCGATGTGATCTGAACTCAATTAATGAAAAGAAACAATATATAATGACGTGAGGAGAAAGAACAACACAGAAACGATACATTCTTACATTGAAATAAATCACGAAAGACTTTCACCGTGGTCTGAAACCCTTCTTGTTGTGATAGTCCCGTGTATTCAGAAGACTAACTGTTTGGGAATAGTCTTTTCCCTGTATTTACAATTAACCGGAAGACCGGTCTTCTACTACATTTAGTGGATTCTGAACACATATGTTGATCCATACGTCTCTCTTTCGGACCAGAGCTACTCAGTCCCGACGACTGTTCCGTATTAAAATATAATAGGCAACTAGAGATACATGTTTTTTTCCATGTTTTCCGGAAAGGCCTGTTGTCTCCTACCCGGTCAGTGACCTGACCAAAGGGGGTACTGAAAAGAATGAGACAAAAGTCCGACTTAAGGGTAGACCCCGTAACTCCGAGCGGTACAGTTTAATGACCGGGACCGAAAATTCTGGGTACGTTCTCCCTCGGGTTCCACCCCGTGGGGACGATATATTCTCCTACGACCAGCAGATTGTATCTACCACGTTCAAGGAAAAGAACCTTGAAATAACCAAAAGGTGCATTTGGTTCTATCAGTGGAAGAAAAGAGGTTATTAAAAGGATGATATAATAAAGAAGAATTAGAGAGTAATGTAAAGATTTATATATTTTCAAAAAGGAGCGGTGTGGTAGGGGTGAAGTTTTATGGGACCTAGGTGTCCCCTACCTGTGACCGTTGCAAAAAGGGTAGAGTAGTGCTCTACTCCCAGGGAAAGGGACGAAGAAGCCCTTTCCTTAGGGTCGCAAGGACAGCGTGGAGTTCTCCTCCGTGAGAGTTGAACTTTCAGCTCTCCTTGAGGTCCCCAGTACGGTGGTAAGGTTTTCTAGAGCTACAGGGTTTAGTGAGGTCTATGTGGACTAAGGGGACGTGACTGAACTGACAGTGCGGCTCATAGTTGAGTTTTGTGTTACCGTACACACTGTCGAGACCCCGTGTAACTCTCTTTCGGTGTCTAGGGATTCAGTTGAACTGTCATTCGGTCTGAGATGACAATGTCGACCCCTCCTTTCGCCTGAACGTACAGAGGTTTTTTCTGCTCCGGAATGAGGGGACACCTTTGAGGTATCCTTGGGCTCTGGGTACAGTTGTGAGCTCTCCTTTGGACTCCAACGTCGGAGTCGAGGTATACTCCTGGATCCTGGACCGTGGTTCACCTCTCCTTATGGCTCTCCGGGAAGTGTTGAGCGTACCTCTGACCCGAAAGGACTCCGACGTACTCGTCCAAGGACTCCAAGAGTAGTCTTAAGATCTCCTTGGGGTTCAAAGGACGACGTTGAGCTCTCTTTGGTCCTCTAAGAGGGGAGGTACACTCTACTCCGGGAAAAGGTGCCACCGTAGAACTCTCTTTAGGGTGAGGACCCTCGGTCGTGTCCACTAGGGTGGGTACTGTTTCATTACGCCTCTCTGGACTGGTAGTTCCGCTCACCAGAGTTCCCCGGAGACGGACTAGTAGATGGGGTTTTGGTTTTAGATACACAAAAGAGAGACGATATGATAAGAGAAGACTGTAATGTGCCCCGATAGGGACTGGTGGAAAGAGTCCTTTTTAAATTGAATCTCGAGGTCAATTGTATTACAGACCCGAATTCGGGGAGACTATCGAACGATTGAATGGACTGACCACAGACCTAAAAATGTTTATGTGAACACTTAACAAATACCCGGGGTTGGTGCTCTCCGTGCTTCGAATTTTGTAGAAGTTCTATATCTCGGAAAATCTCGATTCTTAATCAAACTAACTACTCAATTACAAATGGTGGTCCGGAGGTATAGGAAATACAAAATCCGTGGACCCTCCTATAATTAGTTACATTTGCCCTACGTCTTTATCCTTATATCATCAAAACTACAATGGTTGTAATCTGAAAACTCAATCACTTAAAAGAGAAACAATATAGTGACATGAGGAGAAAGGAACAATATTTAACAACACATAAATGATACATTCTTACATTGGAATAAATATCGAAAGACTCCCACCGTGGTCTGAAACCCTTCTTGTTGTGATAATTCCGTTTATTCAAAAGACCAACTGTCTGGGAATAGTCTTTTCCCGACATTTTACAATTAACCGCAGGACCGGTCTTCTACTTCATTCAGTGGATGGTGAACACATATGTTCATCCATACGTCTCTCTTTCGGAACAGAGCTATTCTCTGTCCCGACGACTTCGACGTATTAAAACATAATAGGTAACTAGAGATACATGTTGGTTTTCATATTTTCCTGAAATACCTGTTACCCCCCCCCCAGCAATTGACCTTTCTGAACAAAGGGGGCACAGTTTAGTGAGAGAGAGTGGGAGAGAGGAAGGAAGAGGAAAAGTCCGACTTAAGGGTAGACCCCACACCTCCGAGCGGCACAGATGAATGAACGGGACCGAAGATTCGGGATGCGTTATCCCTCGGGTTCCGCCCCTTTGAAAGCGATTAGTTTGCCCGTGGTCACCGGATAGCATCTACCACGTTTGGAGAACAGAACTCCAAAATAATCAAGAGGTGCATTTTGTTCAAAAAGTCGGAGAAAAGAGGTGATTTAAAAGGATGATGTTAGAAGAAAGGATTAGAGAGAAAAATAAAGATTTATTTATTCATAAAGAAGCGGATGAGACAGAGGGGAAGTTTAATGGTATCTAGGTGACCCCGACCTTGGGCCGTAGAATGGAAGGAAGAACTCGGAACTTTCCTATGAACTGTGACAACTCCGTTGAGTTCTTCAAGGGGTGCTATGGGTAGAGGTGAGCTCTCCTTGTGACTCCCAGGGTAGTTTTGAGTTCTTCTCGAGGTAAAAAACTAGGAGTAGAGCTCTACTCCCAGGTAAAGGGACGAAGCAGCCCTTTCCTTAGTACCGTAAGGACAACGTGGAGTTCTCCTCCACCAGAGTTGAACTTTTCGGTTTCAAGATATACAGTTGAGCTGTCCTTAGGACTGCGATGACAATGTTGAGCTCTCCTTTGGCCTAAACATACAGAGGTGTGATCTGCTCCCGACTGAGGGAACAACTTTGAGGTACCCTTGGGGCTCTAGGTATAGTCGTGAAATCTCCTTGGGACTTCACGGACCCAGGTCGGGGCCAACTAGGTCCCATTAAGTTTACCCTCTGCCTCAACCACAGGATCCTTTTTGGATAAATTAAGTTTTATATTTTTCTATAATCTTTTCTTATAACATCATCCTTTTAATCATCTTTTTTCTCCGACTTATTGAACCAAATGTACCTTTTGGTTATGTTGAGGTTCTGTTCTTTAAACGTGGTAGATACATCCGGTGGCCGTGGGTGAACACATCGCCTCCCACAGTGTGGAACCCTAGGGAGAGTGTATCCAGAATCTTTGATCCCGTCCATTCATCTGTACAGTTCGGAGGTACGAGGTCTACCTTTAAGTCGGTCTTTTCTTCTCTTGCTCTTTTCTGGTGTGCCCCCTTTGGTCAGAAAGGTCCTTGACCAGGTAAAAGAAATAAAAAGTCCAAACGAATATATGAAAAACAATATGTGTCTCTATCTTATGATTCAGTGTACCCCAGTCGTCTGGACTGGAAATAGTTTTAGTTCACGAAGTATATTTACATATGTTTTCCAGAATCCACCGAAATGTAATAGAAGACCGGTACTCCGGACGACTGTAAAATACTGGGAAAGAAAGACTATTGCCAGTCAGTTGGTCTTTTGAATTAAAGGTCCCTACTTGAAAGAATTTGGTCCACGGTGGGAGGTGTCCATGGTCTATCTCAACGTAAGGATATCCCACTTCCACGTCACTCAATGTTAGCTCTTTCCTTAAATGAATCGGATTCAAATCGTACTAATTATGGTTTCCAATTATGAATAAAGAGAATATACAATCAATATAAGTAATTACATGTATTCCCGTTCCTTATACCTCTGAATCGTCGTTTATAACCGGGTTGTTTACTTTTGGGAAGTGGTCATATTATAGATTGGTTGGGTGATATAATTATTATATATCGAAGAGTTTTCTTAGACATAAATCTTGCAAATTTCGTAGAGTACGGACAGTACCAACCCTCCGACATTTGTTAGTGTACACCTGCCTGCTTGGACGAGTCCGTCCAATCTCTTGGAAGTCTCCTCATACATTCAACTTTGTGAGAACAGTGTGGGTCCTTAAAAATAACTGACCTCGACGTTCAATTAAGGAAGAGACTCTCTCCACCACACCCTGTCAGGGGGTATTTCAGTCTCCACTTCCACTCTCGTATTTCGTCATTTCATCCGTCGAAAACCTAAACCCCCATATACGAGCCCTTGTCCCCAAGAGGACTCTGAGGTGGGGCGGTATCGTATACGGTTTCGGAGGAAGGAGTACTGTAAACGGTACCCGTCTCAAGGAGTACGTCCGAGGGACGTGACTCCATAGCCGAAGTCTAGGTTTACTCCTGGATCCTGTAACATGGCTGACCTCTCCTTAGGACTCTCCGGGGAGTGTTGAGTGTACCTCTGACCTGTAAGGAGTCCTTTCTACTCGCCCAGGGACTTCAGGGGCAGTATTGGACTCTCCTTGGGGTTCAAAGGACGACGTTGGGTTCTTTTTGGTCATCTAAGAGGGGAGTTGCGCTCTACTCCGGGAAAAGGTGACACCACAGAGTTCTCTTTAGGGTGGAAGTGAGAACTCGGAGCTTGCCCAGGAACTGTGGGACCTACACTGAGTTCTTCAAAGGGCTGTATTGGCAAAACTGAGCTCTCATTTTTGCTCCCACGGCGGTGTTAAGTTCTTCTCGGGGCAAAAAGGTAGGAGTAGAGGTCTACTCCCAAGTAAAGGGACCAAGTAGCCCTTTCCTTAGGGCCGTAAGGGTGGCGTGGATTTCTCCTCCGTGAGTTTTGAACTTTCAGATCTCCTTTAGATCCCTAGTACGGTGTTAAGGTTTTCTGGTGCTACAGGGTTAGGTCAGGTCTCCTTGGACTAAGAGGACGTGACTGAACTGACAGTGGGGCTCATGACTGTGGTTTGTACTACCGTCCAAACTGTCGGTACACCGTACAGCTCTCTTTCGGTGGTTAGGGATACAGTTGGGTTGTCCTTCGGACTGTGATGAAACTGTCGAGCTCTCCTTTCTCCTGAACGTACAGAGGTGGCTTCTACTCCGGACTGACGGGATAGCTTTGAGGTTCCCTTGGGGCTTTAGGTACAGTCGTGACCTCTCCTTGTAACTCCAACACCGGAGTCGAGGTCTACTCCTGGATCCTGGGCCGTTACTGACCTCTCCTTAGGACTCTCCCGGGAGCCTTGAGAGTACCTCTGACCTACAATTACTCTGTTGTGCTTGCCCAGGGACTCCAGGGACAGTATTCAGCTCTCCTTGGGGCTAAAAGGTCGGTGTAGAGCTCTTTTTGGTCCTTTAAGAGGGGAGATGCACTCTACTCGGGAGTAAGGTGCCGCCGTAGAGCTCTCTTTAGGGTGGAAGTGAGAACTCGGAGCTTTCCCATGAACTGTGGGAACTGCGTTGAGTTTTTCAAGGGGTTGTATGGGTAGAGGTGAGTTATCCTTGTGGCTACCAGTCCGTGTTGAGTTCTTCTCGGGGGAAAAAGGTAAGAGTAGAGCTCTACTCCCAAGTAAAATCGTGAAGCAACCCTTTCCTTAGTGTCGGAAGGGTAGCGTGGATTCTCCTTCGCCAGAAATGAACTTTCAGCTCTCCGTGAGGTCCCCAGCGTGGTGGTAAGGTTTTCTGGGGTTACAGTGTTAGGTGATGTCTATGTAGACTAAGGGGACGTGACTGAACTGACAGTGGGCTCATAGCTGAGTGTTGTGCTACCTTTCACACTGTCGGGAAACCGTGGTGCTCTCTTTCGGTTTCTGGGGAGCGTCGAACGTACCTCGGACCAGAAAGGACTCAGTTGTGCTGGACCAAGGACTCCTTGGGGTTCAAAGAACTTCGTTGAGCTCTTTTAGGTCCTCTAATAGGGAAGTTGCTCTCTACTCCAGGAAAAGACACCACCGTAGAACTCTCTTTAAGCTGGAAAGGAGAACTCGGAGTTTTACCAGGAACTGTGGGATCTATGTTGAGTTCTTTAAGGGGTAGTATAGACAGAGGTGAACTGTCCTTGTGACTCATAGGGTGGTGTTAGGTTCTTCTCAGGGCAAAAAGGGAGGAGTAAAGCTCTACTCCCAGGGAAAGGGACGAAGCAGCCCTCACCTTAGGACCGAAAGGACAGGATGGAGTTCTCCTCCGCCAGAGTTGCACTTTCAGCTCTCTTTGTGATCCCCAGAACGGTGGTAAAGTTTTCTGGGGCTACAGGGTTAGGTGAGGTCTATGTGGACTAAGGGGACGTGACTGAGCTGACAGTGGGGTTCATAACTGAGTGTTGTCCTACCGTGCACACTGTCGGGACACCGTGGAGCTCTCTTTCGGTGTCTTGGTATACAGTTGATCTGTCCTCGGACTGTAATGGCAATGTCGAGCTCTCCTTTCGCCTACGCACAGAGGTGTGCTCTGCTCCGGACTGAGGGGACACCTCTGAATTATCCTTAGGGTTCTAGGTACAGTCGTGACCTCTCCTTTTGACTCCAAGACCGGAGTCAAAGTCTACTCCTAGATCCTGGGCCGTGACTGACCTCTCCTCAGGGCTCTCCGGGAAGCGTTGAGCGTACCTCTGACCGGAAAGGAATCCGTTGTGATCACCCAGGGACTCCAGGGGCAGAATTAAGCTCTCCTTGGGTCTTCAAGGGCGGTTTCGAGTTTTTCTCGGGGCAAAAAGGGAGCAGTACAGCTCTAATCCCAGGTAAAGGGATGAAGTAACCCTTTCCTTAGGGTCGAAAGGGCAGTGGGGAATACTCCTCCGTTAGAGTTGAACTTTCAGCTCTTATTGAGGTCCCCAGCACGGTGGTAAGGTTTTCTGGGATTACAGGGTTAGGTAAGGTTATGTGTCCTAAGGGGACGTGACAGAGCTGACAGTGGGTCTTATAGCTGAGTTTTATACTACCGTACACACTGACGGGACAGCTTAGAACTCTCTTTCGGTATCTAGGGATACAGGTGAGCTGTCCTTCGGACTGTGATGACAATGTAGAGAAATCCTTTCACCTGAACGTGCAGAGGTGTGCTCTCCGGACTGAGGGGACACCTCTGAGGTCTCCTTGGGGTTCTAGGTACAGTCGTGACCTCTCCTTTGGAGTCCAAGGACGAAGCCGAGGTCTACTCCTGAATCCTGGGTCGTGACTGACCTCTCCTTAGGGCTCTCCGGGGAGTGTTGAGTGTACCTTTGACCGGAAAGGACTCCGATGTGCTCGCCCAGGGACTCCAGGGGTAACATTGAGCTCTCGTTGGAGTTCAAGGGACGGCGTTGAGCTCTTTTTGGTCCTCTAAGAGGGGAGTTATGCTCTAGTCCGGGAAAAGGCGACGTCACAGATTTCTCTTTATAGTGGAAGGGAGAACTAGGAGCTTCCCAGGAACTGTAGGACCGACGTTGAGTCCTTAAAGGGACTTTATGGGCAGAGGTGATCTTTCCTTGTAGCTCCAAGGGTTTTGTTGAGTTCTTCTTGGGGTAAAAAGGAAGGAATAGAGCTCTATACCCAGGTAAAGGGACGAAGCAACCCGTTCCTTAGGACCGGAAAGGCAGTGTGACGTGCTTCTCCGCCAGAATTGAACTTTCAACTCTGCTTGCAGTCCCCAGAAAGGTGGTAAGGTTTTCTGAGGTTAACGGCCCTTGGTCGTACCCTCTAGGGTGGGTACTGTTCCAGTACACCTCTCTGGGCTGCCCTTTCTGCTAAGTCCAGAGTTTCACAGAAGACGGACTCGTAGACGGTACTTTGGTTTTAGACAGAAAAATGACAGACGATATGATATGAGAAGACTGTAAAGTCCCCTGATAGGGGTTGGTGGAAAGAGACTTTTTTTCAATTGAATCTCGAGGTTGACTAGAGGACGTATACTTTCCTCACAGAGTCGAGTTTAGGGAGACTACCGAGAGATTGATTGAACTGTACAAGGGGGTCTGAAAATGTTGAACACTTAACAAATGAAGGGGGTTTTGCACTCTCCGTACGTCGAATTTCGTAGAATTTCTATATCTCGGAAAAGAATTTACGATCTTTAATATAACCACTACCTAAAGTGAAAACTCAGTTACTGACGACGGTCCGGAGGTATAAGAAATAGAAAATCCGTGGACTTTCTATAATTAGTTACATTAACCCTATATCTTTTTCCTTATGTCATCAAAATTACACTCGTTGTGATCTGAAAACTCAATTACTTAAAAGAGAAACAAAATTTAGTGACATGAGGAGAAAGGAACACTATTTAACAACACAGGAACGATACATTCTTAAATTGAAATAAATCACGAAAGATTCTCACCTTGACCTGAAACCCTTCTTGTTGTGACAATTCCGTTTATTCAAAAGACCAACTGTCTGGGAATAGTCTTTTCCCGGTATTTTACAATTAACCGGAAGAGCGGTCTTCTACTACATTTAGTGGATTCTGAACACATATGTCGACCCATACGTCTCTCTTTCAGACCAGAGCTATTCACGGTCCCGACGACTACGACGTATTAAAACATAATAGGTAACTAGAGATACATGTTGGTTTTCATATTTCTCGGAAAGGTCTGTTATTACTACCCGGTCAGTGACCCTCTGACATAAGGGGACACAGCTGAGAAAGAGAGAAAGAGGGAGAGGGAGGGAGAGGAAAAGTCCAACTTAAGGGTAGACCCCGTACCTCCGAGTGGTATATATGAATGAATGGAACCGTAGATTCTGAGTGCACTCTCCATCGGGTTCCGCACCGTGGGAGGCGATAAATTCGCCCGCGGTAACCGGACGCATCTACCACGTTTGGAGAAAAGAGCCCCAAAATAATCGAGAGGTGTATTGGGTTCAATAAGTCGGAGAAAAGAGGTGATTAAAAGGATGATATGGTAAGATAGGATTAGAAATATAAAGATTAATTTATTAAAAAAGATTCTGCGGTTGAGGTAGAGAGGAAGCTTAAGGGACCTAGGTGACCCCGGCCTGGGACCGTTTACCACGGGTCTTGTCCGATAAGCTTCCATCCAGAGTCTTCACGAGTCATTAAGTCCTGCGTATCCTACGGTGAGCCCAAGGATCCTGGGGGGACGTATTCTGTCCATGTCAATCTTCCTCACCCTTCACAAATCCACAACTTTCTTTGACTGCCCAACTTTCTTTGGGGGGAACCGTTCCCATCTTTGGAACTGTTCCGTCTGAAAGATACCCAACTTCCGTTGGGGGAAACCGTTCGTATCTTTGGAACTGTTCCGTCTGAAAATACCCAACTTTTCTTTTAAGGGGAACCGATTCCATTTTGGGTACTGTTCCGTCTGAAAAGATATTTAGAATTAAAAGATTGTACCCAATGTTACTCAATTTTCTAGCTGTTGAGAAGTATCTTGATTAAAACGTTGACAATTCTAATTTCAATTTTTCTGATCACAAGTTAAGAAAAATTTTAAACATATTCTCGTTACGGGAACCAAAGGTCTTTTACCGTGACAATTAAATCTATGAACCCACTTCGATCGTTTTGTCGATTTTTGAATAATATGAAACGTACCCGAACATTTACGAAAACGAGACACCTTATACTGATCTTTACAAGACCTGGGGACAGTACTCCGACAATCTATCGGATACCCTCTCCGATCTCACCACCTACCATCACCCAGAGGTGGAAGATGAGTCTAGTATAAAAGACGTTAACTACTTCTTGTCCTCCCTATGACACGAGATGGATGGCTCCTTCCTCTCCCAAATCTCCTACGACGCCGGTCCGTGGGACCACTCGTGGGAGGGGAAGATGTGTTTGGAAATTTTTAAATAGGTTTTGAAAGACTAAATTCCGCTTATAGGGTGGAGACGAACGCGGAAGGGTCCCGAATTCTTGAGGGGTGAAACGTAGGTTTCGGAGGGTCTTGTAACGAATTCCAACTTTTTCTATCCCTTTATAAAAATTTGTTTCCTCGAAAATTTTGTCTCGGACGACGAACGTATTTTGGGGGAGCCGCCCCCCCCCCCCCCCCNCCCCGCCCTCCCGGAGTCGGCTCGGTTTTTTTTTTTTCTCTCTCTCTCTCTCTTTTTCTTTTTTTCTTTCTTTTTATTAGCATTAATTTTTCCTAAGATGTTTATTTTTTACAGAGAGAATACCGGTTTATCTTGGAAAAACGGACGTTACAGGACGATTTCCCTCTGTTGTTCGGTACGGTTAGTTGGGTTCCATCGAATCCTGACCTGGAGTCGAGGTGGTGGGGTTGTTATAATTGGGGACAGCACGGACAATGAGACTAAGGTTACCCTCACCGACTGGGGGAAGGACTCCCATAACATCCTGAACACGATCCCGTATCGAACGAAAGAAAAGTTCCTTAAAGCCACCATAGACCATATCATCTAATACTAATATGACTTTTTTAATTTCAAAACCAGAGTGGTGACACGTTTAATTATTTCTAATTTCTTATTGTGTCGAAAACGAAAATGAAATAATCTGTTCTTTTTGGAACTGAAGACTTAGATCCCCGGTGTCTAAACCTATATCACTAGATCGAAAAACCCACGTCCCTTAATGTCGAAGATCCGGAAATTTTCTAGAAAATTAAGTTACTATATTTTACAGTCCCGACAATCTGTGATCTTGTGTGCAAAGATCGTAACGACCCTTCCTGACCGGGTCGAGGACCGGTTGTGTGTGATGACTTTTACTGAACCACCCTAATCTCTTTACTATACACCCAACCCTTACGACGTCTCCTTTTCCATTTCCTCTCAAATTTTGGAACCGCTCATCACTCAAGGGGCAACGACCTCTATAAGTTCGTTTCTAATCTACCAACGAACAGTAGATTTTTCGATATCTGGTCTAAACCTAATACCTTCCTATTGACCTCTTCGCATATTTCTATAACACGTTGTAGAGAAATAAACGGAGAGTATAAATCCAGATGGTTTTCAAAACTTTTGACTATTACAGGGAAACTTCGACGTCTATCTAACAAATGATGAAATTTACTAAAGGTTTTTAATGATCCCCTATAATTAACCTATGTGGGTGTAAATTTTGACTGATGACGTCTAAATTTCGGAAAACAAACTAAGGAATTTTTGTGTTAGAATTAGGGTCAAGATTCTCTTTCAACTGATTACTCTGTCTCCACTGAGAACAATTTTACCTACTCCGAAATTTATTAGTCAATTAATACTAATTATAATGGTTTTCTACTCTAATTTAATAAGAACGGTGTTTTGTATGTGGATGTCCTACGAACACTGTTCTTCCGGGTAACCAAGGTAGATGGTCACTGGGGTTATTTTTATCAAAGTAGATTAGGGTCGAACCACCGTGTTAATTAAAATTTTCCTTCTTTTTCTTCACACCTTGAAAAATCTTTTCTTCATCGTTTATACAATTTAGGCAAGTCACTCCTAGTTGACGTTCAGAAAATGTTTTATCACTACTAACCGTTCAAAGGGACCATCTGAAGTCCCGAGTTTAAAACAAAGTAAACGGGAGTTAGGGGGTGTCATCAACTTTTGCGTTTTTATGATTTGACCGTCAAACTCTTATGGACACTTTGAAAGGTTTAAGATACATCAAGGAAGTGAGGGGAAATGGGATACCCCCTCCCTGCACGACAGAGTTTATCCTCAACGAACCTTTTCCCTAAAGAGTTAAAGAATCACTAGTTATCCGTCATGTCAATTGTTATGAAATATATAACAATATTTATGTATCATATTTATATAAACGGATTAATGTCAAACGGATTTATTCATACCCATATTTACTTTATATTATTTATATATGGATTAAGATAAATATTTAGATACGAATTAATCATATATTTAATTATACATATAATTTATGAATGACATTTTAATATAATATATATTATATATATAACACCATTATATTATACATACACCGACTATAACTAACCATATCTAACCACCTGACACTATTGTATATAATATATATGACACATTAATATATAACACACACACTGTATAATAATGTCACGTAACCAAATACAACTAACCATAATCAATACACGTACAACATAACGACGTTATATATTATTAATTATACGATTAATATGTATAATTAAGTTCATATAACTAAATATATACAATATACAGTTATTTAAATATGACTGTTATGTCTCTTTCGTTACCGTGGGGTGAGGTCATGAGAACGGACCTTTTAGGGTACCTACCTCCTGGGACCATCCGACGTCAGGTACCCCAGCGATTGTCAACCTGTACTGACTCGATGAAGTTAAAGTGAAAAATGAAAGTACGTAACCTCTTCCTTTACCGTTGGGTGAACTCACAAGAACGGACCTCTTAGGGTCCCTGCCCCCTCGGACCACCCGACGGCAGATACCCCAGCGTGTCTCAGCCTGTGCTGACTTCGCTGAATCATCATCATCATATATATTTTTGTATTTCAGGGGGGGTAGTCTAAAATGTCATACGACAGAAACATTATCTATTAAATTTACGACTAAGCAGACCTTGTTGTTTTACGTTTCGGTAACCATTTCACCTTCCTGGAGGAGAGGCCTGTTACCTTTCCAGGGTTGGGTAATAATTGACCGCCAGTTCCTACACGAACATTAAAAAGGTGTCCTGTGTCTAAGCGGTTAAACCTAGGTTCTGTCCGACTAAGCAGTACATCGTCAGGGGGTCCGTGGACCAAGGAGGTGACGACGTTGGTGTTTTTTGTTTTTCCCTTGAGGAGACGGCGGCGGGGGCGTCTTTTGTCGGTACGTGGCCCTCGGAGCCCACCCCGGTCGGAGTTACTTCCCTGGGTCACGTGGCGCGGATCGTCGTCCTCTCCGTTCTATTTGTAGTTCTAGGGCCGCCCTGACTGTCTCGACGACGTCGCGCTTGAGACTGGTCTTTTATTAAGATGAATAAGACAAAACCGAACAGATGGGAGAGGAATACAAAAAGAAAAGTGGTTACTAAGGTCTCTTGAATTACATGTTTACCTGAATTACATCACAGAACAGTTGTTACATACGAAAGACAAACGAATTGAGGAGTTATATTACAAACAAGAAAACACCACAATTTTGCAGGTGGGATATAATACTACGGACATTGACATTGATGAATAACCATACTATTAATACCAGAACGACACAATTTTGTTGATGTTCTAAATTACGGTAGTCCTACTAAACACCCGAATGATTAGAATCCCTTAAGTCGAAATTATTATTAATGATGACAATGACAATGATAATGATAATGACAAGGACAATGACACCGTCGTTATAGCAACTGAGTTGTTCACGTATGACGGGTTATACAACTTTTTAGTATAAAATCCACAAACCTTGTCGAGTCTATAACCAAATCTAAATCCCTTTGAAGTATTAGTCTATGTCTGGTACCTTGTGAGGGCTAACCTAAAACGACAACGCCCTAGTCGATTACTGAAAAAGGTGTGGAAGAGATTGAAATAAAGCCCCTTCTTGTAAGACAGATGCTAAAAGTCAATACGGCGACACCCACGAGAGGAAAACGAAAAGTATTAGTAAAAAGGAACATATCAGTGCTAATAAACTGTCTTGTAAGTCTTCGAGTGTTGACTTTATGTAGACCGACAGAATTCTTTATTATTTTTTTTTTTTTTGTCCTCTACGGCCCTCGGTCGTGGCCTCTAGGGTGGGTACTGTTCCAGTACGTATCTCTGGACTACCCCGTTCCGCTCAGTCCAGAGTCCCCCAGGAGACGGACTCGTAGATGGGGCTTTGGTTTTAGACAGACAAATGACAGACGATATGATATGAGAAGACTGTAATGTGTCCCGATAAGGGTTGGTGGAAAGAGACCTTTTTCAATTGAATCTCGACGTTGACTAGAGTACGTATACTTTCCTTACAGAGACGAGTTTAGGGAGACTACCGAGAGATTGAAAGGACTGTCTAAGGGGGCCTCAAAATGTTGAACACTTAACAAATCTCGGGGTGTTTGCGTTCTCCGTACGTCGAATTTCGTAGAATTGTTATATCTCGGAAAAGATTTTTCGATCTTTAATATAACCACTACCCAAGGTGACAACTCAGTTACTGACGACGGTCCGGAGGTATAAGAAATAGAAAATCCGTGGACTTTCTATAATTAGTTACATTAACCCTATATCTTTTTCCTTATGTCATCAAAATTACAATCGTTGTGATCTGAAAACTCAATTACTTAAAAGAAACAATATTTAGTGACATGAGTAGAAAGAAACAATATTTAACAACACAGGAACGATACATTTTTGCATTGAAATAAATCACGAAAGACTATTACCGTCACCTGAAACCCTTCTTGTTGTGATAATTCCGTTTATTCAAAAGACCAACTGTCTAGGAATTGTCCCGGTATTTTACAGTTAACCGGACGAACGGTCTTCTACTACATTTAGTGGATTCTTAACACATATGTCGACCCATACGTCTCTCTTTCGGACCAGAGTTATACTCAGTCCCGACGACTACGACGTATTAAAACATAATAGGTAACTAGAGATACATGTTGGTTTTCATATTTATGGGAAAGACCTATTATTTTCTACCCGGTCAGTGACTTTTCTTACCAAAGGGGGTACAGCTGAGAGAGAGAGAGAGAGTAAGAGGGAGAGGGACGGAGAGAAAAGTCCGATTTAAGCGTAGACCCTGCACCTCCGAGTGGTACATATGAATGAACGGGACCGAAGATTCTGAGTGCACTCTCCCTCGGGTTCCGCTCCGTCGTAGGCGTTAAGTTCGACCGTGACCACCGGATACATCTACCACATTTGGAGAACAGAACCCCAAAATAATTGAAAGGTGTATTAGGTTCAATAAGTCGGTGAAAAGAGGTGATTATAAGGATGATATGATAAGATAGAATTAGAAATATAAAGATTAATTTATTTAAAAAGATACTACGGTTGAAACAGAGGGGAAGCTTAAGGGACCCAGGTGGCCCCGACCTGGGGTCGTGGGCTACAGGGTTAGGTGAGGTATATGAGGACTAAGGGGACGTGACTGAGTTGGCAGTGGGACTCTTAACTGAGTGTTGTGTTACCGTGCACACTGTCGGGACACCGTGGAGTTCTCTTTCGGTGTCTAGGGATACAGTGGAGCTGTCCTTCAGACTGTGATGACAATGTAGAGCTTTCCTTTCGTCTGAACGTACAGAGGTGTGCTCTGCTCCGGACTGAGACGACACCTTTGAGGTATCCTTGTGGCTCTAGGTACAGTCGTGACCTCTCTTTTGGACTCCAAGGCCGGAGTCGAGGTCTAATCCTGGATCCTAGGCCGTGACTTACGTCTCCTTAGGGCTCTCCGGGGAGCGTGAGCGTACCTCTGACCTGTAAGGACTCCGTTGTGCTCGTCCAGGGATTCTATGGGAAACATTCAACTCTCCATCAGGTTCAAAGGACGACGTTGAGTTCTTTTTGGTCCTCTACGAGGGAAGGTGCGTTTTACTCCGGAAAAGACGACGTCGTAGATCTCTCCTTAGGGTGGAAGTAAGAGTTCACACCATTCCCAGAAACTGTGGGACCTACGTTGAGTTCTTAAAAGGGCTTTATAGGCAGAGGTGAGCTCTCCTTGTGGTTCCCAGGACGGTGTTGAGTTCTTCTCGGGACCAAAAGGGAGAAGTAGAGGTCTACTCCTAGGTAAAGGGACGAAGCGACTTTTCGATAGGACCGAAAGAGCAGCGTGGAGTTCTCCTCCGGCAGAGTTGAACTGTGAGCTCTCCTTACGTTCCCCAGCAAGGTGGTAAGGTTTTCTGGGGATAACGACCCTCGGTCGTGCCCTATAGGGTGGGTACTGTTCCAGTACGCCTCTCTGTACTGCACCGTTCCGCTCAGTCCAGAGTTCCCCAGGAGACGGACTCGTAGATGGGACTTTGGTTTTAGACAGACAAATGACAGACGATATGATATGAGAAGACTGTAATGTCCCCCGATATGGGTTGGTGGAAAGAGACCTTTTTCAATTGAATCTCGAGGTTGACCAGAGGACGTATACTTTCCTCACAGAGTCGAGTTTAGGGAGACTACCGAGAGATTGAATGGACTGTCCTAGGAGACCTGAAAATGTTAAACACTATGTCGGGGGTTGGCACTCTCCGTACGTCGAATTTCGTAGAATTTCTATATCTCGGAAAAGATTTTTCGATCTTTAATATAACCACTACCCAAGGTGACAACTCAGTTACTGACGACAGTCCGGAGGTATAAGAAATAGAAAATCCGTGGACTTCCTGTAATTAGTTACATTAACCCTATATCTTTTTCCTTATGTCATCAAAATTACACTCGTTGTGATCTGAAAACTCAATTACTTAAAAGAGAAACAATATTTAGTGACATGAGTAGAAAGGAACAACATTTAACAACACAGGAACGATACATTCTTACATTGAAATAAATCACGAAAGACTCTTACCGTCGCCTGAAACCCTTCTTGTTGTAATAATTCCGTTTATTCAAAAGACCAACTGTCTGGGAATAGTCTTTTCCCGACATTTTACAATTAACCGGAAGACCGATCTTCTACTACATTTAGTGGATTCTGAACACATATGTCGAACCATACGTCTCTCTTTCGGACCAGAACTATTCTCAGTCCCGACGACTACGACGTATTAAAACATAATAGGTAACTAGAGATACATGATGGTTTTCATATTTTTCGGAAAGCCCTGTTATTTTCTACCTGGTCAGTGACCTTTCTGATCAAAGAGGTCACAGTTGAGTAAGATAGAGAAAGATGGAGAGGGAGGTAGAAGAAAAGTCCGACTTAAGCTGGACACCGTACCTCCGAGTGGTACAGATGAATGAACGGAACCGAAGATTCTGGGTGCACTCTCCCTCGGGTTCCGTCCCGTAGGAGACGATAAGTTCACCCGTGTCTACCGGATGCGTCTACCACGTTTGGAGAACAGAACCCCAAATAATCGTGTGGCGCATTGGGTTCAATAAGTCGGGGAAAAGAGGGGACTAAAAGATGATATAATAAGATAGGATTAGAGATATAAAGATTAATTTATTAAAAAAGATTATACGGTTGAGGTAGAGGGGAAACTTAAGGAACTTAGGTTGCCCCTACCTGGGGTCGTGGACTACAGAGTTAGGTGACGTCTATGTGGACTAAGGGGACACAACTGATCTGACAGTGTTGCTCATACCTGAGTATTGTGCTACCGTGCACACTGTCGGGACACCGTGGAACTCTCTTCCGGTGTCTAGGGATAAAATGAAGTGTCCTTCTGAAAGTGATGACAATGTCGAGCTCTCCTTTCGCCATAACGTTCACAGGTGTGCTATGCTCCGGACTGAAGGGACACCTTTGGGGTCTCTTTTGGGCTCTAGGTACAGTCGTGACCTCTCCTTCGGACTCCAAGGTCGGGTGAGGTCTCCTCCTGGAACCGGGACCGTCACTGACCTCTCTTTAAAGCTCTCCGGGGAGTGTTGAGCGTACCTTTGACCTGAAAGGACTCCGTTGTGCTCTCCCAGGGACTCCAGGGGCAGCATTGAGCTCTCTTTGTGGCAAAGGACAGCGTTAAGTTCTTTTTGGTCCTCTCAGAGGGTAGTTTCACTCTACTCCGGGAAAAGGCGACGCCGTAGTGTTCTCTTTAGGGTGGAAGGGAGTACTCCGAGCTTTCCCAGGAACTGTGGGAATTCCGCTGAATTGTTCAAGGGACTATACGGGCATAGGTGAGCTCTCGTTTTGCCCCCCAGGGCGGTGTTGAGTTCTTCTCGGGGTCAAAAGGGAGGAGTAGAACTCTACTCCCAGGTAACGGGACGAAGAGATCCTTTCCTTATGGCCGTAAGGACAGTGTGGAGTTCTCCTCCGCCAGACTTGAACCTGGAGCTCTCCTTGAGGTCCCCAGCACGGTGGTAAGTTTTTCTATGACTACAGGGTTAGGTGAGGGCTATGTGGACTGAGGGGACGTTACTGAACTGCCAGTGGGACTCATAGTTGAGTTTTGTTCTACCGTACACACTGTCGGGACACCGTGGTACTCTCTTTCGGTGTCTAGGGATACAGTTTTGCTGGCCTTCGGACTGTGACGAAAAGGTCGAGTTCTCCTTTCGTCTGAACGTACAGACGTGTACTTTGCTCCGGAATGAGGGGACTCCTTTGAGGTCTCCTTGGGGCTCTAGGTACAGTCGTGACCTCTCCTTGAGACTCCAAGTCCGGAGTTGAGGTCTATCCCTGGAACGGGGTCCTCGCTAACCTCTCCTTAGGGTTCTCCGTGGAGCGTTGAGTGTACCTCTGACCTGGAAGGACTCCGTTGTACTCATCGGACCAGTCCGATGTACTCATCCAGTCCTGGAGGGACTCCAGGGACAACATTGAGGTCTCCTTGTGGTTCAAAGGACGGTGTCAAGCTCTTTTTGTTCTTTTAAGAGGGGAGTTACGCTCTACTTCGACAAAAGGTGACGCCACAGAACTCTCTTTAGGGTGGAAGGGAGAACTCGGAGCTTTCCCAGGAACTTTGGGAACTCCGTTGAGTTCTTCAAACGGTCGTATGGGCAGAGGTGAGTTCTGCTTGTGACTCCCAGGGCGGTGTTGAGTTCTTCTCGGGGCCAAAAGGGAGGAGTAGAGCTCTACTCCCAGGTGAAGGGAAGAAGCAACCTTTCCTTAGGACCGCTAGGACATCGTGGAGTTGTCCTCAGCCAGAGTTGAACTTGGATCTCTCTTTGAGGTCCCAGCACGGTGGTAAGGTTTTCTGGGACTAAAGACTTGGGTGAGTTCTATGTGGACTGAGGGGACGTGACTGAGCTACCGGTGGGGCTCAAAGTTGAGTTTTGTCCTACCGTCCACACTGTAGGGACACCGTGGAGCTCTATTTCTTTGGCTAGGGATACAGTTGAACTGGCCTTTTGACTGTGACGAAAAGGTCGAGCTCTCCTTTCCCCTGAATGTACAGAATTGTGCTCTGCACCGGACTGAGGGGACACCTTTGTGGTCTCCTTTAGGCTCCAGGTACAGTCCTGACCTCTCCTTTGGACTCCAAGACCGGAGTTGAGGTCTACTCCTGGATCCCGGGTCGTCGCTGACCTCTCCTTAGGACTCACCGGGGTACGTTGAGCGTACTTCCGACCTGTAAGGACTCCGGTGTACTCACCTAGGGACTGAAGGAGTAGCATTGAGCTCTCCTTGGGGTAAAAGCACGACGTTGACCTCTTTTTGGTCCTCTAAGAGGGGAGGTGCACTCTACTTCGGGAAAAGGAGACACCTCAGAACTCTCTTTAGGGTGGAAGGGAGAACTCGGAACTTGTCCAGGAACTGTGGGAACTCCGTTGAGTTCTTCAAAGAACCGTATGGGCAGAGGTGAGCTCTCCTTGTGGCTCCCAGGACGGTGTTGTGTTCTTCTCGGGACCAAAAGGGAGGAGTAGAGCTCTACTCCCAGGTAAAGGGAATAAGTATCCTTTCCTTAGGACCGTAAGGGTGGTGTGGAGTTCTCCTCCGCCAGAGTTGAACTTGGAGCTCTCCTTGAGGTCACCAACACGGTGGTAAGTTTTTGGGGTTACAGGGTTAGGTGAGGTCTATGTGGACAGACGGGACGTGACTGAGCTGCCAGTGGGGCTCCTAGCTGAGTTTTGTGCTTCTGTCCACACTGTCGGAACATCGTAGAGCTCTCTTTCGGTGGATAGGGATACAGTTGATCTGGCCTTTGGACTGTGGCGAAAAGGTCGGGCTCTCCTTTCGCCTGAACGTACAGAGGTGTTCTCTGCTCCGGACTGAGGGGACTATTTTGAAGTCTCCTTGGGACTCTAAGTACAGTCGTGACTTCTCCTTGGTACTCCAAGACCTGAGTTGAGGTCTACTCCTTGCGCCAAGGCCGTCCTTGACCTCTTCTTAGGACTCTCCGGGGAGCGTACCTCTAACCTAAAAGGACTCCGGTGTGCTGGCCAAGGGACTCCAGGTGAAGAATTGAGCTCTCCTTGGGGTACAAAGGACGGTGTTGAACTCTTTTTTGTCCTCTAAGTGGGGAGGTACGCTCTACTCAGGAAAAAGGTGACACCGCAGAGCTCTTTTTAAGGTGGAAGGGAGAACTCGGACCTTTCCAGGAACTGTGTGAAATCCGTTAAATTGCTCAGGGGCCGTTTGGACTGAGGTGAGCTCTCCTTGTGGCTCCCAAGGTGGTGTTGAGTTATTCTCGGAGCAAAAAGGGAGGAGTAGAACTCTACTCCCAGGTAAAGGGAGGAAACAGACCTTTCCTTAGGGCCGAAAGGACAGGTGGAGTTCCCCTCCTCTAGAGACGAACTTACAGCTCTCGTTGAAGTTACCAGAATGGTGGTAAGGTTTTCTGGGGCTACAGGGTTAGGTGAGGTGTGGACTAAGGGGACGTGACTAAGCTGCAAGTGGGTCTCCTAGCTGAGTTTTGTGCTACCATCCACAGTGTCGGAACACCGAGGAACTCTCTCTCGGTGGCTAGGGATACAGTTAAGCTGACTTTAGGACTGACGAAAAAGTCGAGCTCTCCTCTCGCCTGAACGTACAGAGGTGTACTCTACTCCGGACTGAGGGGACACCTTTGAGGTCTCTTTCGAGCTCAAGGTACAATCGTTAGCTCTCTTTTGGACTCCAGGGACAGAGTTGAGGTCTACTCCTGGTGTCGGGGTCGTCCTGACCTCTCCTTAGGACTCTCCGGGGACCGTTGAGAGTGCCTCTGACCTGAAAGGACTCGGGTGTGCTCACCTAGGGACTCCAGGGGCAGCATTGCGCTCTCCTTAGGTTTCAAAGGACTTAGTTGATCTCTTTTTGGTTCTTTAAGAGGGGAGGTGCGCTCTACTCCGAGATGAGGTGACGCCACAGAGCTTCCTTTAGGGTGGAAGGGAGAACTCGGAGCTTTCCCAGGAACTATGTGACTCCTTTAAGTTCTTCATGGGGCCGTTTGGGCAGAGTAAGTTCACCTTGTGGTTCCCAGGTCGGTTTTGAGTTCTTCTCACGGCCCAAAGGGAGGAGTAGAGTTCTACTCCCAGGTAAAGGGACGAAGTAGTCATTTCCTTAGGGCCGCAAGGGCAGTGTGGAGTTCTCCTCCACCAGATTTGAACTTTGAGCTACCTTAAGGTCGCCGACCTGGTTGCAAGGTTTTCTGGAGCTACAGGGTTAGGTGAGGTTTATGTGGACTGGGGGGACGTGACTGAGCTACCAGTGTGGTTGCTAGCTAATTTTTGTGCTACCTTACTCACTGTCGGGACTCCGTGGAGGTCTCTTTCGGTGGTTATAGATACAGTTGAGCTGTCCTTCGGACTGTGACGAAAAGATCGAGTTCTCTTTTCGTCTGAACGTACAGAGGTGTACTCTGCTCCGGACTGAGGGGACGCCTTTGAGGTCTCCTGGGGCTCTAGGTGCAACCGTGACCTCTCCTTGGGACACCAAGACCGGAGTTGAGGTCTACTCCTGGCACCGGGACCGTCGCTGACCTCTCCTTAGGACTCTCCAGGGAGAGTTGAGCGTCCCTCTGACCTGAAAGGACTCCGGTGTTTTCACCTATGGACTGCAAGGGGAACATTGAGTTCTCCTTGAGGTTCAAAGGACGTCGTTGAGCTCTTTTTGGTCCTCTAAGAGGGGAGGTGCGTTCTACTCAGGAAAAAGGTGACACCGTAGTACTGTCTTTAGGGTGGAAGGGAGAACTCGGAACTTTCCCAGGCACTGTGCGAACTCCGTTAAATTGTTCAAGGTACCGTTTGGGCAGAGGTGAGCTCTCCTTGTGGCTCCCAAGGAGGTGTTGAGTTCTTCTCGGAGCCAAAAGGGAGGAGTAGACCTCTACTCCCAGGTAAAGGAACGAAACAGTCCTTTCCTTATGGCCGAAAGGACAGGTGGAGTTCCCCTCCTCTAGAGGTGAACTTCCAGCTCTCGTTGAGGTTACCAGCAACGTGGTAAGGCTTTCTGGGGCTACAAGGTTAGTTGAAGTCTATGTGGACTGAGGGGTCGTGACTAAGCTGCAAGTCGGGCTCCTAACTGAGTTTTGTGCTACCATCCACAGTGTCGAGACACCGAAGAACTCTCTTTCGGTGGCTAGGGATACAGTTGAACTGGCCTTAGGACTGTGACGAAAAGGTCGAGCTCTCCTTTCTCCTTAACGTACAGAGGTGTGCTCTGCTCCGGACTGAGGGAAAACCTTTGAGGTCTCCTTGGGGCTAGAGGTACAGTCGTGAGCTCTCCTTGGGACTACAAGGACAGAGTTGAGGTCTACTCCTGGCGACGGGACCGGCTCTGACCTCTCCTTAGGACTCTCCGGGGAGTTTTGAGCGTACCTCTGACTTGAAAGGACTCGGGTGTGCTTGCCCAGGGACTCCAGGGGCAGCATTGCGCTCTCCTTAGGGTTCAAAGGACTGCGTGGAGTTCTTTTTGGTCCTCTAAGAGGAGAGGTGTGCTCCCCTCCGGGATAAGGCGACACTGGAGAGCTCTCTTTAGGGTTGAAGGGAGAACTCGGAGCTTTCCCAGGATCTGTGACAACTCCGTTGTGTTCTTCAAGGAAACGTATGGGCGAAAGTAAGTTCTCCTTGTGGCTCCCAGGGCGGTGTTGAGTTCTACTCGGGGACGAAAGGGAGGAGTAGAGTTCTACTCCCAAGTAAAGGGTCGAAGAAACACTTCCTTAGGACCGCAAGGGTAGCGTGGAGTTCTCCTCCTCCAGAGTTGAACTTGGAGCTCTCCTTACGATCCCAAGTACGGTGGTTAGGTTTTCTGGGACTACTGGGTTAGGTGTGGTCTATGTGTACTGAGGGGACATGACTTAGTTGCCCGTAGGACTCCTAACTGAGTTTTGTGCTACCGTCCACACTGTCGGGACACCGTGGAACTCAATTTCGGTGGCTAGGGATACAGTTGACCTGGCCTTCGGACTGTGACGAAAAGGTCGAGTTCTCCTTTCACCTGAACGGACAGAGGTGTGCTATACTTCGAACTGAGGGGACATTTTTGGAGTGTCCTTAGGACTCTAGATACAGTCGCGACCTCTAATTAAGACTCCGAGGCCGGACTTGAGATCTACTCGTGGTGCCGGGGTGTCGAGGTCCCCTCCTTAGGGCTCTCCGGGGAGCGTTAAGCGTACCTCTGACCTGAAAACACTCTGGTGTGCTCGCCCAGGGACTCCAGGGGTAACATTGAGCTCTCCTTGGGGTTCAAAGGACGGCGTGGAGCTCTTTTTGGTCCTCTAAGAGGGGAAGGGTACTCTACTCCGGGAAAAGACGACGCCACAGAACTCTCTTTAGGGTGGAAGGGAGAACTCGGAACTTTTCAGGGAACTGTAGGAACTCCGTTCAGTTCTTCAAGGGGTCGTATGGGTAGAGGTGAACTCTCCTTGTGACTCCCAGGGCTGTGTTGAGTTCTTCTCGGGTCCAAAAGGGAAGAGTAGAAATCTACTCCCAGGTAAAGGGAAGACGCAGCCCTTTCGTTAGGGCTGTAAGGACTACGTTGAGTTCTCCTCCGCCAGAGTTGAACTCTGAGATCTCCTTGAGGTCCCCAGCACAGTGGTAAGGTTTTCTGGGGTTACAGGGTTATGTGAGGTCTATTGGGACTGAGGGGACGTAACTGAGCTGCAAGTAGGGATCCTAACTGAGTTTTGTACTTCCGTCCACACTCTCGGACACCGTGGATCTGTCTCTCGGTGCCTAGGATTACAGTTGAGCTGACCTTCGGAGTGTGACGAAAAGATCGAGTTCTCCTTTCGCCTGAATGTACAGACGTGTCCTCTGTTCCGGACTGAGGGGACTCCTTTGAGGTCTCCTTGAGGCTCTAGGTACAGTCGTGACCTCTTCTTTGGACTCCAAAACCGTTGTCGAGGTCAACTCCTGTCACCGGGGCCGTCACTACCCTCCCTCTGACCTGAAAGGACTCCGGTGTGCTCGTACAGGGACTCCAGGGGTAGCATTGAGCTCTACTTGGGGTACAAAGGACGGTGTTGAACTCCTTTTTTTTCTCTAAGAGGGGAGGTGCGTTCTACTCCGGGATAAGGTGACACTACAGAGCTCTCTTTAGGGTAGAAGGGAGAACTCGGATCTTTCCCAGGAACTGTGGGAACTCCGTTGAGTTCTTTAAGGGGCCGTATGGCCAGATGTGAGCTCTCCTTGTGGTTCCCAGGACTGTGTTGAGTTCCTCTCGGGACCAAAAGGGTGGAGTAGAGTTTTACTCCCAGGGAAAGGGACGAAGCAGTCCTTTCATTAGGCCGTCAAGGGAAGCGAGGAGTTCTCTTCCACCAGATTTGAACTTAGAGCTCTCCTTGAGATGTCCAGCACGGTGGTAAGGTTTTCTGGGGTTACAGGGTAAGGTGAGGTCTATTTGCACTGAGGTCACGTGACTGAGCTGACAGTGGGACTCCTAGTTAAGTTTCTTCTACCGTGCTCACTGTCGGACACCGTGGAGCTCTCTTTCGGTGGCTAGGGATACAATTGAGCTGACTCTCGGACTGTGACGAAAAGGTCGAGCTCTCCTTTCACCTGAACGTACAGAAGTGAACTCTACTCCGGACTGAGGGGACACCTTTGAGGTCTCTTTGGGGCTCCAGGTACAGTCGTGACCTCTAATTGGGACTCCAAGGACAGACTTGAGATCTACTCCAGGGACTGGGGACGTCGCTGACCTCTCCTTAGGACTCTCCGGGGAGTCGTTATTGTATCTCTGACCTGAAACGGTTCCGGTGTGCTCGCTCAGGGACTCAAGGGACAACAATGAGCTCTCCTTGGGGTTCCAAGAACGACGTTGAGCTCTTTTTAGTGATCTAAGAGGGGAGGTGCACTCTACTACTGAAAAACCGACGTCTCAGAGCTCCCTTTAGGGTGGCAGGGGCAAGTCGGAGCTTTCCCAGGAAATGTGGAACTCCGTTGAGTGCTTCAAGGGGGGTATGGGCAGAGGTGAGCTCTCCTTGTGGCGCCCAGGGCGGTATTGAGTTCCTCTCGGGACCAAAAGGGAGGAGTAGAGCTCTAATCACAGATAAAGGGACGAAGCAGTCCTTTACTTATGGACGCAAGGGAAGCGTGGAGTTCTCCTCCGCCAGAGTTGAACTTGGAGCTCTCCTTGAGGTCACCAGCACGGTGGTAAGGTTTTCTAGGACTACAGGGTTAGGTGAGGTTTATGTGGACTGATGGAACGTGACTGAGATGGTAGTTGGTCTCCCAGCTGAGTTTTGTTCTACCGTCGAGACACCGTAGAGTTCTCTTTCGGTAGCTAGGGATACAGTTGAGCTGACTCTCGGACTGTGACGAAAAGGTCGAGATCTCCTTTCGTCTGAACGTACAGAGGTGTGCTCTACTCCGGACTGAGGGGACACCTTTGAGGTCTCTTCGGGACACTAAGTACAGTCGTGACCTCGTTTTGGACTCCAAGGCCGGACTTTAGGTCTACTCCTGACGGTGGGACCGTCTTTGACCTCTCTGTAGGGCTCTCCCGGGAGCGTTGAGTGTTTCTTTGACCTGAAAGGACTTCGGTGTGCTCGCCCAGGGACTTCAGGGGTAGGATTGAACTCTCCTTGGGGTACAAAGAACGACGTTGAACTCTTTTTGGTCATCTAAGTGTGGAGTCGCGCTCTAAGACGACACCGCAGAGCTCTATTTAGTGTGGAAGAGAGAAATCGGAGCTTTCCCAGGAACTGTGGGAACTCCGTTGAGTTCTTCAAGGGGCCGTATGGGCACAGGTAAGCTCCCCTTGTGGCTCCCAAGGTGTTGAGTTCTTCTCGAGGCCAAAAGGGACGAGTAGAGTTCTACTCCCACGTTAAGGGACGAAGTAGCCCTTTCGTTAGGACCGTAAGGGTAACGTGGAGTTCTCCTCCACTAGAGATGAACTTTAAGCTCTTTTGAGATCCCCAACATGGTGGTAAGGTCTAGGACTACACGTTTAGGTGAGGTCTATGTGGACTGAGGGGACGTGACTGAACTGCCAGTGGTGCTCCAAGTTGAGTTTTGTGCTACCGTGCTCACTGTCGGGACTCCGTGGAGCTCTCTTTCGGTGGTTAGGGATCCAGTTGAGCTGTCCTTCGGACTGTGACGAAAAGATCAAGCTCTCCTTTCGTCTGAACGTACAGAGGTGCGCTCTGCTCCGGATTGAGGGGACACCTTTGAGGTCTCCTTGGGACTCAATTTACAGTCGTGACCTCTCCTTTGGACTCCTAGGCTGAAGGTGAGGTCTACTCCTGACACCGGGTTTGTCGCTGACCTCTCCTTAGGACTCTCCAGGGAACGTTGAGCGCACCTCTGACCTGAAAGGACTCCGGAGTGCTCGTCCATGGAGTCCAGGGGTAGCATTGAGGTCTTCTTGTGGTTCAAAGGACGGTGTTGAGCTCTTTTTAGTCTTCTATAAGGGGAGGTGCCCTCAACTCCGTGAAAAAAGTACACCATAGAACACTCTTTGGGGTGTAAGGGAGAACCCGGAGCTTTCACACGAACTGTGGGAACTCCGTTGAGTTCTTCAAGGGGTCCTATGGTCAGAGGTGAGCTCTCCTTGTAGCTCCCAGGGCTGTGTTGAGTTCTTCTCGGAACCAAAAGGGAGGAGTAGAACTCTACTCCCAGGTAAAGGGACGAAGCAACCCTTTCCTTAATGCCGTAAGGGCAGCGTGGAGTTCTCCTCCACCAGAGTCTAACTTGAAGTTCTCCTTGAGGTCCCCAGCACGGTGGTAAGGTTTTCTGGGGCTACAGGGTTAGTAGAGGTCTATGCGGACTGAGGGAACGTTACGAACTACCAGTGGGACTCCTAGCTTAGTTTTGTACTACCGTCCACACTGTTGAGACACCGTGAACTCTCTTTCGGTGGCTAGCGATACAGTTGAGCTGGCCTTCGGACTGTGACGAAAATTTAGAGCTCTCCTTTCGTCTGAACGTAAAGGTGTGGTCGACTCCGGACTGAGTGGACACCTTTGAGGTTTTCTTGTGACTCTAGGTATAGTCGTGACTTCTCCTTGGGACTCCAAGGTCGGAGTTGAGGTCTACTCCTGGTGCCGGGGACGTGTTGACCTCTCCTTAGGGTTCTCCGGAGAGTGGTAAGCGTACCTTTGACCTGAAAGGACTCGGGTGTGCTCACCCAGGGACTCCAGGGGCAGGATTGAGCTCTCCTTGGGGTTGAAAGGACGGTGTTGATCTCTTTTTGGTCCTCTAAGATGGGAGGTGTACTCTAATCCGCGAAAAGACGACGTTACAAAGTTCTCTTTTGGGTGGAAGGGACAACTCGGAGCTTTCCCAGGAACTGCCGGAATATCATTGAGTTCTTCAAGGGTCTGTATGGTCAGAGGTGAGCTCTCCTTGTGGCTCCCAGTACGGTATTGAGTTCTTCTCGGGGCCAAAAGGGAGAAGTAGAGCTCTACTCCCAGGTAAAGGGACGAACAGCCCTTTCCTTAGGGCCGTAAGGACAGCGTGGACTTCTCCTCCGTCAGAGTAGAACTTGGAGCCATCCTTGAGGTCCCCAGCACGGTAGTAAGATTTTCTGGGGCTACAGGGTTAGGTGAGGTCTATGTGGTCTGAGGGTACGTGACTGAACTACCAGTTGGGCTCTTAGCTGTGTTCTGAGCTACCATCAACAGTTTCGTTACACCGTGGAGCTATCTTTCGGTGGCTAGGTATACAGTTGAGCCGTCCTTCGGACGGTGACGAAAAGGCGATCTCTCCTTCCGTCTGAACGTACAGAGGTGTGTTCTGCTCCGGACTGAGGGGACACCTTTGAGGTCTCCTTGGGGCTCTAGGTACAGTCGTGTCCTCTCCTTAGGACTCCAAGGTCGGAGTTGAGGTCTACTCCTGACGCTGGGGCCGTCACTGACCTCTCTTTAGGGTTCTCCGGGGATCGTTGAGCGTACCTCTGACCTGAAAGGACTCGGGTATGCTCCCACCGGGACTTCAAGGACGGTATTGAGCTCTCCTTTGAGTTCAAAGGACGCGTTGAGTCCTTTTTTGTCCTCTAAGACGGGACGTGTGCTCTACTCCGGGAAAAGACGACGCCACAGAGCTCTCTTTAGGGTGGAAGGGAAAACCCCGAGTTTTCCCAGGAACTGTAGGAACTCCGTTGAGTTCTCCAAGGGACCGTATGGGCAGAGGTGAGCTCTCCTTGTGGCTCCCAGGGTGGTGTTGAGTTTCTCTCGGAACCAAAAGGGAGTACAGCTCTACTCCCAGGTAAAGGGACGAAGTAGACCTTACATTAGGGCGTCAAGGGAAGCGTGGAGTTGTCTTCCGTCAGAGTAGAACTTTGAACTCTCTTTGAGGTCCCCAGCACGGTGGTGAGGTTTGCTGGGGCTACAGGGTTAGGTGAGGTCTATGTGCACTGTTGGGGCGAGACTGAGCTGGCAGTAGGGTTCCTAGCTAAATTTTGTTCTACCGTGCTCACTGTCGTCATACCGTGGAGCTCTCTTTCGGTGGCTAGGGAAACAGTTGAGCTGGCCTTCGGTCTGTCGTAGAGGTCTAGCTCTCCTTTCGGTTTAACGTACAGAAGTGAACTCTACTCCGTACTGAGGGGACACCTTTGAGGTCTCCTTGGGACTCCAGGTACATTCGTGACCTCTCATTTGGACTCTAAGGCCGGAGTTGAGGTCTACTCCTGGGCCTGGGACCGTCGCAACCTCTCCTTAGGGCTCTCCGGGGAGTGTTGATCGTACCTCTTACCTAAAAGGCCTCCGGTGTACTTGCTCAGGGACTCAAGGGGCAGCATTGAGTTCTCCTTGGGGTTCCAAGGACGGTGTTTAGTTCTTTTTAGTTCTCTAAGAGGGGATGTGCGCTCTACTCTCGGAAAAGTGGACGTCTCAGAACTCTCTTTAGGGTGAAGGGAGAAGTAGGAGCTTTCCCAGGAAATGTGGGAACTCCGTTGAGTTCTTCAAGGGGGGTATGGGCAGAGGTGAGCTCTCCTTGTGGTGCCCAGGGCGGTCTTGAGTTCCTCTCGGGACCAAAAGGGAGGAGTAGAACTCTACTCCCAGGTAAAGGGACGAGGCAGCCCTTTTGTTAGGAACGTAAGGGAAGTGTGGAGTTCACCTCCGCCAGAGTTGAACTTGGAGTTCTACCTGAGGTCACCAGCACGGTGGTAAGGTTTCCTGCGACTACAGGGTTAGGTGACGTCTATGTGGTCTGAGGGGACGTGACTGAGCTACTAGTGGTGCTCCTAGCTGAGTTTTGTGCTACCGTTGCCACTGACGGGACACCGAGGAACTCTCTTTCGGTGACTAAGGATATAGTTGAACTGGTCTTCGGACTGTGTCGAAAATTTCGAACTCTCCTTTCGCCTGAAGGTAGAGGTGTACTCTGCTCCATTCTTAGTGGAGACCTTTGAAGTCTTCTATGGGCGGGCTCTAGGTACAGTCGTGACCTCTCCTTTGAAGTCCAAGACCGGAGGTGAGGTCTACTCCTAGTGCCGGGACCGTCGCTGTCCTCTCCTTAGGGCTCTTCGGAGAGCGTTAAATGTACCTCTGACCTGAAAGGACTCCGGTGTGCTCACCCAGGGACTCCAGGGACAACATTGAGCTCTCCTTGGGGTTCAAAGGAGGGTGTTAAGCTCTTTTTGGTCTTTTAAAAGGGGAGGTGCTCTACTTCGGGAAAAGGCGACACCGTTGAGTTCTCTTTAGGGTGGAAAGGAGTATTCCCAGGAACTGTGGGAATACCGTTCAGTTCTTCAAAGGACCGTATGGTCAGAGGTGAGCTCTCCTTGTGGTTTGTAGGGCGGTGTTGAGTTCTTCTAGGGGTCAAAAGGGAGGAGTAGAGCTCTAATGCCAGGTAAAGGGACGAAGCAGCCCTTTCCTTAAGGCCGTAAGGGTAGCGTGAACTTCTCCTCCGTCAGAGTTCGACTTGGAGCCATCCTTGAGGTCCCCAACATCGTGGTAAGGTTTTCTGTGGCTACAGGATTAGGTGAGGTCTATGTGGACTGTGGGTCCGTGACTGAGGTCCCAGTTGGGCTCCTAACTACGTTCTGAGCTACCATCAACAGTTTCGTTACACCGTGGAGCTCTCTTTCGGTAGCTAGGGATACAGTTGAGCTGTCCTTTGGACTGTGACGAAAAGGTAAACTCTCCTTTCGCCTGAAATACAGAGGTCTCCTCCGCTCCGGACTGAGGGGACACCTTTGAGGTCTCCTTGGGGCTCTAGGTACAGTCGTGACCTCTCCTTGTGACTCCAAGACCGGAGGTTAACTCTACTCTTGGCGCTGGGGCCGCCACTGACCTCTCCTTAGGGTTCTCCGGAGAGTGTTGAGTATACCTCTTAGCTGAAAAGACTCCGGTGTCCTCCCCCAGGGACACTAGGGGTAGTATTGAGTTCTCCTTGGGGTTCAAAGGACGACTTTGAGTCCTTTTTGGTCCTCTAAAACGGGAGGTTTACTCTACTCCGGGAAATGACGACACCGCAGGTCTCTCTTTAGGGTGGAACGGAAACTCCGAGCTTTCCCAGGATCTGTGGGAACTCCTTTTTGTTCTTCAAAGGGCTGTATGGGCAGAGGATAACTCTCCTTGTGTCTCCCGGGTCGGTGTTGAGTTCTACACAGGGACAAAAGGGAGGAGTAGAGCTCTACTCCCAGGTAAAGGGACGAAGCAGTGCTTCCTTACGGACGTAAGGGCAGTTTTGAGTTCTCCTCAGGTAGAGTTGAACTTGGAAGTCTCCTTGAGGTCCCAAGCCCGGTGGTAAGGTTTTCTGGGTCTACTGGGTTAGGTGTGGTCTATGTGGACTGAGGGGACATGACTTAGCTGCCCGTAGGGCTCCTAACTGAGTTTTGTGCTACCGTCCACACTGTCGGGACACCGTGGAACTCAATTTCGGTGGCTAGGGATACAGTTGAACTGGCCTTCGGACTGTGACGAAAAGGTCAAGCTCTCCTTTCGCCTGAACGGACAGAGGTGTACTCTACTTCGGACTGAGGGAACATTTTTGGAGTGTCCAAAGGGCTCTAGATACAGTCGCGACCTCTCCTTGAGACTCAAAGACCGGACTTGAGGTCTACTCCTGACTCCGGGGCGTCGAGGTCCTCTCCTTAGGGTTCTTCGGGGAACTTTGAACGTACCTCTGACCTGAAAGCACTCTGGTGTGTTCACCCAGGGACTCCAGGGGTAGCATTGAGTTCTCCTTGGGGTTTAAAGGACTGGGTTGAACTCTTTTTGGTCCTCTAAGAACTGAAGGACGCTCTACTCCGGGAAAAGGTGACTCCGTAGAGCTCTCTTTAGGGTGGAAGTGAGAACTCGGAGCTTTTTAAGGAACTGTGGGAACTCCGTTGAGTTCTTCAAGGGGCCGTATGCGTAGAGGTGAGCTCTCCTTCTGGTTCCCTGGACTGTGTGGAGTCCTTCTCGGGGCCAAAAGAGAGGAGTAGAACTCTACTCCTAGGTAAAGGGAAGACGCAGCCCTTTCGTTAGAACCGTACGAGTAACGTTGAGTTCTCCTCCGAAAGAGTTGAACTTTGAGCTCCTTGAGGTCCCCAGCACGGTGGTAAGGTTTTCTGGGGTTACAGGGTTAGGTGAGGTCTATGTGGACTGAGGGGATGTGACTGAGCTGCCAGTGGGTATCTTAGCTGAGTTTTGTGCTACCGTCCACACTCTCGGAACACCGTGGAGCTGTCTCTCGGTGTCTAGGGTTACAGTTGAGCTGGCCTTCGGACTGTGATGAAAAGATCGAGCTCTCCTTTCGCCTGAACGTACAGAAGTGTGCTCTGGTCCGGACTGAGGTGACTCCTTTGAGGTCTCCTTGGGGCTCTAGGTACAGTCGAGACCTCTCCTTTGGACTCCAAAACCAGTGTCGAGGTCAACTCCTGCCGCCGGGGTCGTCGCTGACCTCGCCTTAGGACTCTCTTGGGAGCGTTGAGTGTACCTCTGACCTGAAAACTCCGGTGTGTTCGCCCAGGGACTCTAGAGGCAGCATTGAGCTATCCTTAGGGTTTAAAGGACGACTTTGAGCTCTTTTTGGTCCTCTAAGAGGGAAGTTACGCTCTAATCCGGGAAAAGCGACTCCGCAGACCTCTCTTTAGGGTGGAAGAGAGAACTCGGAGCTTTCCCAGGAACTGTGGGAACTCCTTTTTGTTCTTCAAGGGGTCGTATGGGCAGAGGTGAGCTCTCCTTGTGACTCCCGGGTCGGTGTCGAGTTCTTCTCGGGGACAAAAGGGAGGAGTAGAGCTCTACTCCCAGGTAAAGGGACGAAGTAGCCCTTCCTTAGGACCGTAAGGGTAGGGTGGAGTTCTCCTCCACCAGAGTTGAACTTGGAAGTCTCCTTGCGGTCCCAAGCCCGGTGGTAAGGTTTTTTGGGGTTACTGGGTTAGGTGTGGTCTATGTGGACTGAGGGGACATGACTTAGCTACCCGTTGGGCTCCTAACTCAGTTTTGTGCTACCGTCCACACTGTCGGGACATCGTGGAGCTCAATTTCGGTGGCTAGGGATACAGTTGAACTGGCCTTCGGACTGTGACGAAAAGGTCGAGCTCTCCTTTCGCCTGAACGCACAGAGGTGTGTTCTACTTCGAACTGAGGGGACATTTTTGGGGTGTGCTTTGGGATCTAAATACAGTCGTGACCTCTCCTTGAGACTCAAAGTCCGGACTTGAGGTCTACTCCTGACGTCGGAACGTCAAGGTCCTCTCCTTAGGGCTCTCAGGGGAGCGTTGAGCGTACCTCTGACCGGAAAGGACTTAGATGTACTCGCCCAGGGACTCCAGGGGCAACATTGAGCTCTCCTTTGTCGGCGTTGAGTTGTATTTGGTCCTCCAAGAGGGGAGGTTCACTCTACTCCGGGAAAAGGCGACTCCGTAGAGCTCCCTTTAGTGTGGAAGAGAGAACTCGGAACTTTCCCAGGAACTGTGGGAAGTCCGTTGAGTTCTTCAAGGGGTCATATGGACAGAGGTGAGCTCTCCTTGTGACTCCCAGGGTGGTGTTGAGTTCTTCTCGTCGCCAAAAGAAAGGAGTGGAACTCTACTCCCAGGTAAAGGGAAAAGCAGCGCTTCCTTAAGGTCGTAAGGGCAGTGTGGACTTCTCCTTCGTCCGAGTTGAACTTTGAGCCATCCTTGAGGTCCCCGAGACGGTGGTAAGGTTTTCTGGGGCTACAGAGTTAGGTGAGGTCTATGTGTACTGAGGGTACGTGACTGAGATGCCATTGGGACTCCTAACTGTGTTCTGAGCTAGCATCAACAGTGTCTGGACACCGTTGAGCTCTTTTTCGATGACTAGGGATACAGTTAAGCTGGCCTTCGGACTGTGACGAAAAGGTGAACTCTCCTTTTGCCTGAACGTACACAGGTGCCCTGTGCTCCTGACTGAGGCGACACCTTTGAGGTCTCCTTTGGGCTCTAGGTACAGTCGGGAACTCTCCTTGGGACTCCAGACTGGAGTTGAGGTCTACTCCTGCCGCTGGGGTCGTCACTGACCTCTCCTTAGGGTTCTCCGTGGAGCGTTGAGCGTACCTCTGACCTGAAAGGACCCCGGTGTGCTCCCCCGGGGGCTGAAGGGGCAACATTGAGCTCTCCTTGGGGTTCAAAGGACGGTGTTGAGTCCTTTTTTGTCCTCTAAGGTGCAAGGTGCACTCTACTCCGGGAAAAGGTGACACCGTAGAACTCTCTTTAGGGTGGAAGGGAAAACTCTGAGTTTTCCCAGGAACTGTGGGAACTCCGGTGAGTTCTTTAAGGGGTATTATAGCCAGAGGTGAGCTCTCCTTGTGGCTCCCAGGACTGTGTTAAGTTCCTCTCGGGACCAAAAGGGAGGAGTAGAGCTCTACTCCCAGGTAAAGGGACGAAGTAACCCTTTTATTAGGCCGTCAAGGGAAGCGAGGAGTTCTCCTCCGTCAGATTTGAACTTAGAGCTCTCCTTGAGATACCCAGCACGGTGGTAAGGTTTTCTAGGGTTACAGGTTAAGGTCAGGTCTATATGCACTGAGGTCACGTGACTGAGCTGACAGTGGTGCTCCTCACTAAGTTTTGTTCTAGGTGCTCACTGTCGGACACCGTGGAGCTCTCTTTCGGTGGTTAGGCATACAGTTTAGCTGGCCTTCGGTCTGTGACGAAAAGGTCGAGCTATCCTTTTACCTGAATGTACAGAAGTGAACTCTGCTCCGGACTGAGGGGACACCTTTGAGGTCTCCTCGGGACTCCAGTTACAGTCGTGACCTCTCATTGGGACTCTAAGGCCGGAGTTGAGGTCTACTCCTGGGACTGGGGTCGTCACCGACCTCTCCTTAGGACTCTCCGGGGAGCGTTGAGCGTACCTCTGACCTTAAAGGACTCCGGTGTGTTCACCCAGGGACTCCAGGGGCAACATTAAACTCTCCTTGTGGTTTAAAGGACGACTTTGAGATCTTTTTAATCTTCTGACAGGGGAGTTGCGCTATACTTCGGTAAAAGGTCACACCGTAGAGCTCTTTTTAGGGTGGAAGGGAGAACTCGAAGCTTTCCCAGGAACTGTGGGAACTCCGTTGAGTTCTTCAAGGGGCCGTAAGGGTAGAGGTGAGCTCTCCTTGTGGCTCCCAGGGCGGTGTTGTGTTCTACTCGGGGTTAAAAGGGAGGAGTAGAGCTCTACTCCCAGGTAAAGGGACGAAACAGCGCTTTCTTAGGGCCGTAAGGGTAACGTGGAGTTCTTCTCCTTCAGAGTTGAAGTTTGAGTTCTTCTTGAGGTCCCCAGCATGGTGGTAAGGTTTTCTGGGGCTACAGGGTTAGGTGAGGTCTATGTGGACTGAGGGGACGTCATGAGCTGCCAATGGGGCTCCTAGCTGAGTTTTGTGCTACCGTACACACTGTCGAGACACCTGAGCTCTCTTTCGGTTACTAGGGATAAATTGAGCTGGCCTTCGGACTGTGACGAAAATTCCGAGCTCTCCATTCACCTGAACGTAGAGGTGTGCTCTGCTTCAACTGAGTTGACACCTTTGAGGTCTCCTTGGGGCTCTAGGTACAGTCGTGGCCTCTCCTTCGGACTCCAAGGACGGAGTTGACGTCTACTCCTGACCCCGGGACCCTCACTGTCCTCTGCTTAGGGCTGTCCGGAGAGCGTTCAATGTACCTCTGACCTAAAAGGACTCCTTTGTGCTCACCCAGAGTCCAGGGGTAACATTGAGTTCTCCTTGGGGCTTAAAGGACGGTGTTGAATCCTTTTTGGTCCTCTAAGAGGGAAGGTGCGCTCTACTCCGGGAAAGGGTGATGCCGTAGAGCTCTCTTTTGGTTGGAAGGCAGAACACGGAAGTTTCCCAGTAACTGTGGGAACTCCGTTGAGTTCTTCAAGGGGCCGTATGGGCAGAGGTGAGGTCACCATGTGGCTCGTAAGGTGGTGTTGAGTTCTTCTTTGGGCCAAAAGGGAGGAGTAAAACTATACACTCAGGTAAAGGGACGAACCAGTTCTTCCTTAGGACCGTAAGGGTAGTGTTGAGTTCTCCTCCGACAGAGTTGAACTTTGAGCTCTCTTAAGGTCCCCAGTACGGTGGTAAGGTTTCCTGGCACTACAGGGTTAAGTGATGTTTATATGGACTGAGGGGACGTGACTGAGATGCCAGTGTGGCTCCTAACTGAGTTTTGTGCTACCGTCCACACTGTCGGGACACCGTGGAGCTCTCTTTCTGTGGCTAGGGATATAGTTGAGCTGGCCTTCGGACTGTGACGAAAAGGTCGAACTCTCCTTTCGCCTGAACGTACAGAGGTGTACTCTGCTCTGGACTGAGGGAACACCTTTGAGGTCTCCTTGGGGCTCCATTTACAGTCGTGACCTCTCCTTGGGACTCATATTAAGGAGTTAAGGTCTACTCCTTGCGCCGGGGTCGTCGCTGACTTCTCCTTAGGAATCTCCGGGGAGAGTTGAGCGTACCTCTGACCGGAAAGGACTCCGGTGTTCTCGTACAGGGACTCCAGGGGTAGTATTGAATCCTCCTTGGGGTTCAAAGGACGGTGTTGAGTTCTTTTTGGGCCTCTACAAGGGGAACTGTCCTCAATTCCGGGAAAAGAGTACACCGTAGAGCACTCTTTGGGGTGGAAGGGAGAACTCGGAAATTTCCCAGGAACTGTGGGAACTTCGTTGAGTTCTTCAAGGGGCCGTATGGGCAGAGGTGAGCTCTCCTTTTGGCTCCCAGGGCTGTGTTGAGTTCATCTCAGGGTCAAAAGGGAGGAGTAGAGTTCTACTCTCAGGTTAAGGGACGAAGCAGTCCTTTCCTTAGGTCCGTAAGGGCAGTGTGAAGTTCTCATCCGCTATAGTTCAACTTTGAGTTCTCCTTAAGGTCCTCAGCACGGTGGTAAGGTTTTCTTGGCCTACAGGGTCAGGTGAGGTCTATGTAGACCAAGGCGACGTGACTGATCTGCCAGTGGGGTTCCTATCTGAGTTTTGTGCTACCGTGCTCATGTCGGGACTCCGTGGAGCTCTCTTTCGGTGGCTAGGGATACAGTTGCGTTGGTCTTAGGACTGCAACGAAAAGGTCGAGCTGTCCTTTCGTCTGAACGTACAGAGATGTGCTCTGTTCCGGACTGAGGGGACATCTTTGAGGTCTCCTTGTGGCTCTTGAAACAGCCGTGACTTCTCCTTCGGACTCCATGGTCGGTTTTGAGGTGTTCCCCTGCCGCAGGGGTCGTCGCTAACCTCTCTTTAGGGCTCTCCGGGGAGCGTTGAGTGTACCTCTGACCTGAAAGGACTCCGGTGTGCTCCCCCGGGGACTCCAGGGGCAGCATTGAGTTGTCCTTGTGGTTAAAGGGAAGGCTTTGAGCTCTTTTCGTTCAATAACAGTGGAGGTGCCCTCTACTCCGGGAAAAGGTAACACCGCAAAGCTCTCTTTAGTGTGGAAGACAGAACTTGGAACTTTCCCAGGAACTGTAGGAATTCCGTTGAGTTCTTCTGGGGACCTTATGGGCAGAGGTGAGCTCTCCTTGTGGTTGCCAGGGGCGTGTTGAGTTCTTCTCTGGGACAAAAGGAAAGAGTAGAGCTCTACTCCCCGACAATGGGACGAAGCAGTCCCTTCCTTAGGGCCACAAGGGAAGCCTGGAGTTCTCTTCTACCAGAGTTCAACTTGAAGCTCTCCTAGAAGTCTCCATCATGGTGGTAAGATTTTCTGGGGCTACAAGGTTAGGTTAGAGCTAGGTTGTCTGAGGGGACGTGACTGACCTGTCAGTGGGGGTCCTAGCTGAGTTTTGTGTTACCGTACACACTGTCGGGACACCGTGGAGATCTCTTTCGGTGTCTAAGGACACATTTGAGCTCCCCTTCGGACTGTGACGAAAAGGTCCAGCTTTCCTTTCGCCTGAACGTACAGAGGTGTACTCTACTTCGGACTGAGGGGACACCTTTGAGGTCTCCTTGGGACTCTAGGTACAGTCGTGACTTCTCCTTCGGACTCCAAAGCCGGTTTTGAAGTCTTCTCCTGGCGTCGGGGCCGTCCCTGACCTCTCCTTAGGGTTCCGGGGAGTGTTGAGCGTACCTCTGACCTGAAAGGACTCCGGTGTGCTCGCCCAGGGACTCCAGGGACAGCATTGAGCTCTCCTTGGGGTTCGAAGGACGGAGTCGAGCTCTTTTTGGTCCTCTACAAGGGGAACTGCCCTCAACTCCGGGAAAAGAGTTAGTCTCAGAGCACTCTTTGGGGTGGAAGGGAGAACTCGGAAATTTCCCAGGAACTTTGGGAACTCCGTTGAGTTCTTCCAGGGACCGTGTGGTCATAGGTGAGCTCTCCTTGTGGCTCCCAGGGCGGTGTTGAGTTCTTCTCGGGGCCCAAAGGGAGGAGTAGAGCTCAACTCCCAGGTAAAGGGACTAAGTAGTCCTTTCCTTAGGGTCGCAAGGACAATGTGGAGTTCTCCACCGCCAGAGTTCTACTTTGAGCTTTCCTTAAGGTCCACAGCACGGTGGTAAGGTTTTCTGGGGCTACAGGGTTAGGTGAAGTCTATATGGACTGAGGGGACGTGACTGAGCTGCCAGTGGGGCTCCTATCTGAGTTTTGTGCTACCGTACTCTGGTCAGGACACCGTGGAGCTCTCTTTCGGTGGCTAGGGATACAGTTGAGTTGGTCTTAGGACTATAACGAAAAGGTCGAGTTCTCCTTTCGCCTGAACGTAAAGGTGTACTCTTCTCCGGTCTGAGTGGACACCTTTGAGGTCTCCTTGGGGCTCTAGGTACAGTCGTGACCTTTCCTTCGGACTCCAAGACCGGAGTTGAGATCCACTCCTGACCTTTGGGTTCTCGCTGACCTCTCCTTAGGGCTCTCCGGAAAGCGTTAAATGTACCTCTGACCTGAAAATGCTCCGGTGTGTTCGCCCAGGGACTCCAGGGGTAACATTGAGCTCTCCTTGGGGATTAAAGGACGGAGTTGAGTCCTTTTAGGTCCTCTAAGAGGGGAGGTGAGTTCTACTTAGGGAAAGGGTGACGCCGAAGAGTTCTCTTTTGAGTGGAAGGTAGAACTCGGAGCTTTCCCAGGAACTGTGGAAACTCCGTTAGTTCTTCAAGGGACCGGATGGGCAGAGGTGAGCTCTCCTTGTGGCTCCCAGGACGGTTTTAAGTTCTTCTCGGGGCCAAAAGGGAGGAGTAGAGCTACACTCCCAGGTATAGGGACGAAGCAACTCTTCTTTAGTGCTGCAAGGACAGCGTGAATTTCTTATCCACCAGAGTTGAACTCGGAGCCATCCTTCAGGTCCCCAGCACGTGTGTAAGTTTTTCTGGTGCTATAGAGTTACGTGAAGTCTATGTGGACTGAGGGTTCGTGACTGAGTTACTAGTGGGGCTCCTAGCTGTGTTCTGAACTACCATCAACAGTGTCTGGACACCGTGGAGCTCTCATTCGGTGGCTAGGAATTCAGTTGAGCTGTCCTTCGAACTGTGTCGAAAAGGCGATCCTCCTTTCGTACGAACGTACAGAGGTACTCTGCTCCTGACTGAGGAGACACCTTTGAGGTCTCTTTGGGGTTCGAGGTACAGTCGTGACCTCTCCTTTTGAGTCCAAGGTCGGAGTCGAGCTCTGTCCCAGAATCCTGGGTCGTGGTTGACCTCTCCTTAGGGCTCTCTGGGTAGCGTTGAGTGTACCTCTGACCTGAAAGGACTCCGGTGTTCTCCCCTGGGGACACCAGGGGCAGCATTGAGTTCTCCTTGGGGTTCAAAGGATAGCGTTGAGTTCTTTTTGGTCCTCTAAGAGGAGAGGTGTGCTCTACTCCGGGAAAAGACGACACCGCAGAGCTCTCTTTAGGGAGAACTCGGAACTTTCCCAGGAACTGTGAGAACTCCGTTGAGTTCTAAAGGCCGTATGGGCAGAAGTGAGCTCTCCTTGTGACTCCCAGGGCGTTGTTGAGTTCTTCTCGGGGACAAAAAGCAAGAGTAGAACTCTACTCCCCGACCATGGGACGAAGTAGCCCCTTCCTTAGGTTCAAAAGGTCAGAGTGGAGTTCTCTTCTACCAGAGTTGAACTTGAGCTCTCCTTCAGGTCCCCATGACGGTGGTAAGATTTTATGGGACTACAAGGTTAGGTTAGGACTAGGTCGTCTGAGGGGACTTGACTGACCTGACAGTGGGGTCCTAGCTGAGTTTTATAATACCGTCCACACTGATGGGACACCGTGGAACTCTCTTTCGGTAGCTAGGGATACAATCGAGCTGACCTTCGGAGTGTGACGAAAAGGTCCAACTCTCCTTTCGCCTGAACGTACAGAGGTGTACTCTACTCCGGTCTGAGGGGACACCTTTGAGGTCTCCTTGGGGCTCTTTGTACAGTCGTGACCTCTCCTTTGGACTCCAAGGGCGGAGTTGAGGTCTACTCCTGACACCGGTACCGTCGCTGACCTTTCCTTTGGGCTCTCTGGGGAGTGTTGAGGGCACCTCTGAAATGAAAGACCTCCGGTGTTCTCGTCCAGGGACTCCAGGGGCAACATTGAGCTCCCCTTGGGGGTCCAAAGAACGACATTGAGCTATTTTTTGTCCTCTAAGAGAGGAGGTGCGCTCTACTCCGGGAAAAGACGACACCGCAGAGCTCTCTTTAGGGTGGAAGGGAGAACTCGGAGTTTTCCCAGGAACTGTGGGAACTCCGTTGAGGTCTTCAAGGGGCCTTATGGGTAGAGGTGAGTTCTCCTTGTGGCTCCCAAGACGGTGTTGAGTTCTTCTCGGAGACAAAAGGGAGGAGTAGAGCTCTACTCCCAGGTAAAGGGATGAAGCAACCTTTCCTAAGGACCGCAAGGGCAGCGTGGAGTTCTCCTCCGCCAGAGTTGAACTTGGAGCTCTCCTTGACGTCCCCAGTACGGTGCTAATGTTTTATGGGGCTACAGGGTTAGGTGAGGTCTATCTGGACTGAGGGGACGTGACTGAGTTGCCAGTGGGACTCCTAGCTGAGTTTTGTGCTACCGTCCACACTGTCGGGGTACCCTGGAGCTCTCTTTCGATGGTTGAGATACAGTTGAGCTATCCTTTGGACAGTACCGAACAGATCGTGATTTCCATTCGACCTAACGTAAAGAGGTGTACTCTCCTTCTAATTGAGGGGACACCTTTGAGGTCTCATTGGGGCTCAAGGTACAGTCGTGACCTCTCCTTCGGACTCCAAGGCCGGAGTTTAGGCATACTCCTGGTACCGGGGCTCTTACTCACTTTTCCTTAGGGCTCTCCGGGAAGCGTTGAGCGTACCTCTGACGTGAAAGGACTCCGGTGTGCTCGCCCAGGGACCGCAGGGGTAGCATTCAGCTCTCCTTAGGATTCAAAGGACGGCGTATAACTTTTTTGATCCTCTAAGAGGGGAGGTGCACTCTCAGTCGTGAAAATGTGACGCCGTAGAGATCTTTTTAGGGTAGAAGTGAGAACTCGGAGCTTTTCCAGGAATTGTAGGAACTCCGTTGACTTCTTCGAGGTGTCGTATGGGTAGAGGTGAGTTCTCCTTGTGGTTCCCAGAGGGGTGTAGAGTTCTTCTCGGGGCCAAACGGGAGCAGTAGAGCTATACTCCCAGGTAAAGCACGAAGCAGTCCTTTACTTAGGACCTCAAAAGGAACGTGGAGTTCTCCTCCACCAGAGTTGAACTTGGAGCTCTCCTTGAAGTCCCAAGCACGGTGGTAAGGTTTTCTGGGGTTACAGGGTTAGGTGAGGTCTATGTGAACTAAGGGACGTGACTGAGCTGCCAGACGGACTCCTAGCTGAGATTTGTACTACCGTCCACACTAACGGGACGCAGTGGAGCTCTCTTTCGGTGACTAAGGATAAAGTTGAACTGGCCTTCGGACTCTGACTAAAAGGTCCGACTCTCCTTTCGCCTGAACGTACAGAGGTGTGCTCTGTTCCGGACTGAGGGGACACCTTTGGGGTCTCCACGGGGCTCCAGGTACAGTCGTGACCTCTCCTTAGGACTTCAAGGCCGGAATTGAGGTCTACTCCTGACGACGGGGCCGTCTCTGACCTCTCCTTAGGACTCTCCGGGGAGAGTTGAGAGTACCTCTGACCTGAAAGGTCTCCGGTGTGTTCGCCCAGGGACTCCAGGGGAACATTGAACTCTCCTTGGGGTTTAAAGGACGGCTTTGAGTTCTTTTTGGTCCTATAGGAGGGGAGGTGCCTTCTACTCCGGGAAAAGACGACGCCTCAGAGCTCTCCTTAGGGTGGAAGGGAGAACTCGGAGTTTTCCCAGGAATTGGAACTCCGTTGAGTACTTATAGGGGCCGTGTGGGCAGAGGTGAGGTCTCCTTGTGGCTCCCAGGGTTGTGTTGAGTACTTCTCGGGGACAAAAGGGAGGAGTAGAGCTCTACTCCCCGGCACAGGGACGAAGTAGCCCTTTCCTTAGGGCCGTGACGACAGCGTGGAGTCCACCTTCACCAGAGGTGAACTTGCAGCTATCCTTGAGGTCACAAGCACGGTGGTAAGGTTTTGTGGTTCTACAGGGTTAGGTGCGGTCTATGTGGACTGAGGGGACGTTTCTGAGTAGTCATTGGGGTTCCTAGTTGTGTTCCGTACACAGTGTCGGTACACCGTGGAGCTCTCTTTCGGTGGCTAGGGATACAGTTGAGCCGGACTTCGGACTGTGACTAAAAAGTGAGCTCTCCTTACGTCTGAACATACAGAGGTGTGCTTTGCCCCGGACTGAGGGGACACCGTTGAGGTCTCTTCAGGCTCTAGGTACGGTCGTGACCTCTCCTTTGGACTCCAAGACCGGAGTTGAGGTCTACTCCTTGAGCTGGTGCCGTCACTCACCTCTCCATAGGGCTCTCCGGGGACCGTTGAGCGTACCTCTGACCTGAAAGGACTCCGGTGTGCTCGCGCAAGGGTTCCAGACGCAGGATTGAGCTCTCCTTAAGGTTCAAAGGACGGGTTTAAGGACTTTTTGGTCCTCTAAGAGACGAGGTGCGCTCTACTCCGGGAACAGGTGACGTCGCAAAACTCTCTTTAGAGTGGAAGTGAGAACTCGGAGCTTTCCCAGGAACTGTGGGAACTCCGTTAAGTTCTTCAAAGGACCGTATGGGTAGAGGTGAGTTCTCCATGTGGTTCCCAAGGTGGTATTGAGTTCTTCTCGGGACCAAAAGGCAGGAATAGAGCTCTACTCCAAGGTAAAGGGACGAAGTGACCCTTTCCTAAGGGTCGCAACTCAACGTGGAGTTCCCCTCCGCTAGAGTTGTATTTGGAACTCTACTTGAGGTCCCTAGAACGGTGGTAAAGTTTTCTGGGACTACAGGGCTAGGTGAGGTCTATCTAGACGGAGGGGACGTAACTGAGCTGCCAGTGGGTCTCCTATCTGAGATTTGTACTACCGTCCACACAGACGGGACACCGTGGAGCTCTCTTTCGATGGTTGGGATACCGTTGAGCTGTCCTTCGGACAGTGTCGAACAGATCTTACTTTCCACTCGACCAAACGTAAAGAGGTGTACTCTCCTCCTAACTGAGGGGACACCTTTGAGGTCTCCTTGGGGCTCTAGATACAGTCGTCACCTTTCCTTTGAACTCCAAGGCCGGAGTTCAGGTCTACTCCTGACGTCGGGACCGTCACTCACTTCTCCTTAGGACCCTCCGGGGAGCGTTGAGCGTACCTCTGACCTGAAAGCACTTCGGTGTACTCACCCAGGGACTCCAGGGACAGTATTGAGCTCTCCTTGGGGTGCAAAGGACGGTGTTGAGTTTTTTTGGCCCTCTAAGAGAGGAGGTTCACTCTACGTCGTGAAAATGTGACGCCGTAGAACTCTCTTTAGGGTGGAAGTGAGAACTCGGAGCTTTCCCTGGAACTGTGGGAACTCCGTTGAATTCTTCAAGGGACCATAAGGACAGAGGTGATCTCTCCTTTTGTTTCCCAGGGTGGTGTTGAGTACTTCTCGGGGTCAAAAGGGAGGAGTAGAGCTCTACTGCCAGGTAAAGGGCCGAGCAACACTGTCCTTAGGGTCGTAACGGTAGTGTGGAGTTCCCCTCCGTCAGAGGTGAACATTCAGCTCTCCTTAAGGTCACCAACACGATGGTATGATTTTCAGGGGCTACAGGGTTACGTGAGGTCTATGTTGACTGAGGGGACGTAACTGAGCTGCCAGTGGGGCTCCTAGTTGTGTTTTGTACTACCATCCACACTGTCGCGACAGCGTGGAGTTCTCTTTCGATGGCTAGGGATACAGTTGACCTGTCCTCCGAACTGTGACGTGAAGGTCGACCTCTCCTTTCGTCTGAACCTACAGAGGTGTACTCTACTCCGGACTACGGGGACACCTTTGAGGACTCCTTGGGGCTCTAGGTACAGGCGTGACCTCTCCTTGGGACTCCAAGACCGGAGTTCAGGTCTACTCCTGACTCCGGTGCCGTCGTTGACCTCTCCTAGGACTCTCCGGGGAGCGTTGAGTGTACCTCTGACCTGATAGGACTCCGGTGTACTCGCCAAGGAACACGAGGGACTGCATTGAGCTCTCCTTGGAGTTCAAAGGACGTCGTTGAGCTCTTTTTGATGCTCTAAGAGGGGAGGTGCGCTCTACTCCGGGAAAAGGAGACGTCGCAGATCTCTCATTAGGTTGGAAGGGAGAACTAAGAGCTTACCCAGAAACTGTGGGAACTCCGTTGAGTTCTTCAAGGGGTCGTATGTGCAGAGGTGAGCTCTCCTTGTGTTCCCAGTACCGTGTTGTGTTCTTCTCGGGACCAAAAGGGAGGAGTATAGCTCTACTCCCAGGTAAAGGGACGAAGCGACCCTTTCCTTAAGGACGCAAGGAAAGCGTGGAGTTCTCCTCCACCAGACTTGAACTTGGAGCTCTCCTTTAAGTCCCCATCACGATGGTAAGGATTCCTGGGGTTACAGGGTTAGGTGAGGTCTATCTGGAATGAGAGGACGTGACTGAGCTGACAGTGGGGCTCCTAGCTGACTTTTGTGCTACCGTATACACTGTCAGGACACCGGGGAAATCTCTTTCGGTGGCTAGGGAAACAGTTGAACTTGCCTTAGGACTGTCACAAAAAGTCAAACTCTTCTTTCGCCTGAACGTACAGAGGTGTACTCTGTTCCGGTCTGAGGGGACACCTTTGAGGTCTCCTTACGGCTATAAGTACAGCAGTGACCTCTCCTTGTGACTCCAAGGCCGGAGTTCAGGTCTACTCCTGGTTCCGAAGTCGCCACTGATCTCTCCTTAGGGTTTTCCGGGGAGCGTTGAGCGTACCTCTGACCTTAAAGGACTCCGGTGTGCTCGTCAAGGGTCTCCAGGGGAAGTATTGGGCTCTCCTTGTGGTTCAAACGACGACGTTGAGCTCTTTTTGGTCCTCCAAGAGGGGAGTTGCGCTCTACTCCGGGAAAAGGTGACGCCGTAGAGCTCTCTTTAGGGTGGAAGGGAGAACTCGGAACTTTCCCAGGAACTGTGTGAACTCCGTTGAGTTCTTCAAGGGGTCGTATGGGCACAGGTGAGTTCTCCTTGTGGCTTCCAGGGTGGTGTTGACTTCTTCTCGGGACCAAAAGGGAGGAGTAGAGCTCTACTCGTAGGTAAAGGGACGAGGAGGGCTTTCCTAAGGGTCGTAACGGCAACGTGGAGTTCCCCTCCGACAGAGGTGAACTTGCAGCTCTCCTTGAGTTCACCAGCACGATGGTAAGGTTTTCTGGGGCTACAGGGTTACGTGAGGTCTATGTGGACTGAGGGGACGTAACTGAGCTGCCAGTGGGGCACCTAGTTGTGTTTTGTGCTGCCGTCCACACTGTCGGGACACCGTGGAGTTCTCTTTCGATGGCTAGGGACACAGTTGAGCTGTACTCCGGAATGTGACGAAAAGGTCGAGCTCTCCTTTCGTCTGAACTTACAGAGGTGTACTCTACTCCGGACTACGGGGACACCTTTGAGGACTCCTTGGGTCTCTAGGTACAGGCGTGACCTCTCCTTGGGACTCCAAGACCGGAGTTCAGGTCTACTCCTGGCTCCGGTATCATCACTGACCTCTCCTTAGGGCTCTCAGGGGAGTGTTGAGTGTACCTCTGACCTGATAGGACTCCGGTGTGTTCGTCAAGGGACACCAAGGGAAGCATTGAGTTCTTCTTGGGGTTCAAAGGACGGTGTTGAGTTCTTTTTGGTCCTCTAAGAGGGGAGGTGCGTTCTACTCCGGGAAAAGGGGATACCGCGGTGCTCTCATTAGGGTGGAAGGGAGAATTGGGAGCTTACCCAGGAACTGTGGGAACTCCGGTGCCTTCTTCAAGGGACCGTATGTGCAGAGGTGAGCTCTCCTTGTGACTCCCAGGGTGGTGTTGAGTTCTTCTCAGGGCCAAAAGGGAGGAGTATAACTCTACTCCCAGGTAAAGGGACGAAGCAACCCTTTCCTTAGGGCCGGAAGGGCAGCGTGGAGTTCTCCTCCGCCAGAGTTGAACTTGGAGCACTCCTTTAAGACCCCAGCATGGTGGTAAGGTCGTCTAGGGCTACAGGGTTAGGTGAGGTCTATGTGGACTGAGGGGACGTGACTGAGCTGACAGTGGGGATCCTAGCTGACTTTTGTGTTACCGTACACACTGTCGGGATATCGTGGAAATTTCTTTCGGTGGCAAGGGATACAGTTGAGCTGGCCTTCGGACTGTCACAAAAAGTCGAGCTCTTCTTTCGCCTGAACGTACAGAGGTGTATTCTACTCCGGTCTGAGGGGACACCTTTGAGGTCTCCTTGGAGCTCTAGGTACAGTCGTGACGTCTCCTTTGAACTCCAATGTCGGAGTTGAGGTCTACTACTGGCACCGACGCCGTCGCTGACCTCTCCCTAGGGTTCTCCGGGGAGTGTTGAGCGTACCTCTGACCTGAAAGGACTCCGGGGTACTCACCCAGGGTCTCCAGGGGTAGTATTGATCTCTCCTTGGGGTTCAAACGACGGCGTTGAGCTCTTTTTGGTCCTCCAAGAGGGGAGTTGCGCTCTACTTCGGGAAAAGGTGACGCTGTAGTGCTCTCCCTAGGGTGGAAGGGAGAACTCGGAGTTTACCCAGGAACTGTAGGAACTCCGTTGAGTTCTTCAAGGGGTTGTATGGACAGAGGTGAGCTCTCCTTGTGACTCACGACCCTCGGTCGCACTCCTTAGGATGGGTACTGTTCCAGTACACCGTCTTTAGACTACGCGTTCCACTCAGTCTAGAGTCCCACAGGGGGAGCATAAAGGACTCGTACATGGAGTTTTTGTTTTTTTTAGACGGTGGGAAACATGAGACGAAAAGGTAAGAAGACTGTGTGAGACCTTTTTCAGTTGAGTCCCGAAATCAGAAAAACGTAAACTTTCACTACAAAGTCAATTTGGAGGAGACTATTGAGAGATCGCACGGATTGTCCAAGGGGGTCTGGAAAATGTCGAACACTTAACGAATGTCGGGGGGTTGGCGCTCTCCGTGTTTCGAATGTTTGTAGAATTTCTTTGTCTCAGAAAAGATTACTCGATTTTTAGTATAACCCCTGGCTAAAGTGACAACTGAGTTACTGACGACGGTCCGGAGGTATAAGAAATAGAAAATCCGTGGACCCTCCTACAATTAGTTACATTTGCCCTATACCTTTTTCTCTATATCATCAAAACTACAATCGTTGTGATCTGAAAACTCAATTAATGTAAAAGAAACAATATATAGTGACGTGAGGAGAACACAGGAACGATACATTCTTACATTGAAATAAATCACAAAAGACTCTCACCGTGTTCTGAAATCCTTCTTGTTGTGTTTATTCAGAAGACCAACTCTTTGGGAATAGTCTTTTTTCCGAAATTTTACAATTAACCGGGAAAACCGTCCTTCTATTACATTTAGTGGATTTCGAACACATATGTTGATCCATGCGTCTCTCTTTTCGGACAAAAAAAACTCAGACCCGCCGATTGTGACGTATTGAACCACAACGGGTAACTATAGATACATGTTAGTTTTCATATTTTCCAGAAGACTTGTTATCTCAAGTCCGGTCAGTAACCTGACCAAAGGGGGCACAGAGGAGAAATTAAAGACCGACTTAAGGGTAGACACCACACCTCCGAGCGGTACATATGAATGAACGGGGTCGACTATTCTAGGTGCGCTCTCCCTCGGGTTCCAACCCGTGGGGGATGATAAGTTCTCCTGTGGCCACCGGATTACATCTACCACGTTCGAGGAACGGACGTTGAAATAACCGAAAGGTTCATTTGGTTTAATAAGTCGGAGAAAAGAGGTGATTTAAAAGGATGATGTGATAAAAGGGGATTAGATTAGAATATAATTATTTATTTATTCTAAAAGGAGCGGTTACCGTAGGGACGAAGCTTAAGGGACCTAGGTGGTCCCAACCTGGGACTGTTGGCTCCCAGGATGGTGTTGAGTTCTTCTCGGGGCCAAAAGGGAGGACTATAGCTCTACTCCCAGGTAAAGGGACGAAGTAACCCTTTCCTTAGGGCCGAAAGGGTAGTGTGGAGTTCTCCTCCGCCAGAGTTGAACTGTGAGCTCTCCTTGAGGTCCTAAGCACGGGGTGAATCTTTCTGGGGTTACAGGGTTACTTGAGGTCTATGTGGACTGAGGGGAGGTGACTGAGCTGCCAGTGGGGCTCCTAGATGAGTTTTGTGCTACTGTCAACACCGTCGGGACACCGTGGAGCTCTCTTTCGGTGGCTAAGGATACAGTTGTGCTGTCTTTCGGACTGTGACGAAAAATTTGATCTCTCCTCTCGCCTGAACGTACTGAGGTGTACTCTGCTTCGGACTGAGGGGACACCTTTGAGGTCGACTTAGGACCTTAGGTACAACCGTGACCTCTCCTTGGGACTCCAAGGTCGGAGTTGAGGTCTACTCCTGGAGCCGGAACCGTCACTGACGTCTCCTTAGAGCTCTCTGGGGGCATTGAGTGTACTTCTTACCTGAAAGGACTTTGGTGTTCTCACCTAGGGCCTACTAGGGTAGCATTGACTTCTCCTTGGGGTTCAAACGACGGTGTTGAGCTCTTTTTGGTCCTCTAAGAGGGGAGTTGCGTTCTACTCCGGTAAAAGACGACACCGTAGAACTCTCTTTAGGGTGTAAGGGAGAACACAGAGCTATCCCAGGAACTGTGGGAACTCCGTTAAGTTCTTCAAGGGACTGTATGGGCAGAGGTAAGCTCTCCTTGTGGATCCCAGGGTGGCGTTGAGTTCTTCTCAGGGCCAAAAAGGAGGAGTAGAGCTCTCCTCCCAGGTAAAGGGACGAAGTAACCCTTTCCTTAGGACCGCAAGGGTAGCGTGGAGTTCTCCTCCGTCAGAGTTGAACTTTGAGCTCTCCTTGATGTCCTCAGCACAGTGGTAAAGTTTTCTGGGACTACAGGGTTACGTGAGGTCTATGAGGAATGAAGGAACGTGACTGAACTGCCAGTGGGGTTCCTAGTCGAGGTTTGTGCTACCGTCCAAAATGTCGGGACACCGTGGACCTCTATTTCGTTGGCTAGGGATACAGTTGTGCTGTCCTTAGGACTGTTGACAAAAAGGTCGACCTCTCTTCTCTCCTGAAGGTACAAAGGTGTGTTCTACTCCGGACCGAAGGGACACCTTTGAGGCCTCCTTGCGGCTCTAGGTACAGCCTTGACCTCTCCTTTGGACTCCTAGGCTGGAGGTGAGGTCTACTCCTGGAGCTGGGTCGTCGCTGACGTCTCCTTAGGGCTCTCCGGGGGACGTTGAGCGTACCTCTGACCTGAAAGGACTCCTGTGTGTTCGCCCGGGGACTCTAGGGCCAGTAGTGAACTGTCCTTGGGGTGCAAACGATGGTGTTGTCCTCTGTTTGGTCCTCTAAGAGGGGAGGTCCGTTCTACTCCGAGAAAAGGTTACGCCGATGAGTTCTCTTTAGGGTGCAACGGAGAACTCATAGCTTTCCGAGGAACTGTGGGAAGTTCGTTGAGTTCTTCAAATGGCTGTATTGGTATAGGTGAGCTCCCTTTGTAGCTCCCAGGGTGGTGTGAGATCTTCTCGGGAGCAAAAGGGAGGAGTAGAACCCTCCTCCCAGGTAAAGAGACGAAGCTACCCTTTCCTTAGGGCCGGAAGGGTAGCGTGGCGTCTCCTCCGCCAGAGTTGAACTTTAAGCGCTCCTTGAGGTCCCCAACACGGTGGTAAATTTTCTTGGGGGACAGAGATACGTGAGGTCTATGTGGACTGCGCGGACGTGACTGAGTTTCCAGTGGAGCTCCTAGCTGAGTTTTGTGTTACCATCCACACTGTCGGGACACCGTGGATTTCTCTTTCGGTTACTAGGGATACAGTTGGACTGTCTTTCGGACTGTGACGAAAAGGTCGAACTCTCCTCTCGTCGGAACGTACAAAGGTGTGCTCTACTCCGGACTGAGGGGACACCTTTGAGATCTCCCTGGTGGTCTAGGTACAGCCGTGACCTATCCTTACGACTCCAAGACCGGAGTTGATGTCCACTCCTGAGACCGGAGTCGTCGTTTACGTCTCCTTAGGACTCTCCGGGGAGCGTTGAGCGTGCCTCCGACCTTAAAGCTCCGGGGTGCTCGCCCAGGTACTTCAGGGGGAGCATTGAGCTCACCTTGGGGTTCAAACGACGACGTTGAGCTCTTTTTGGTCCTCTAAGAGACGAGTTACGCTCTACTCCGGCAAAAGACGAAACCGAAGAGTTCTCTTTAGGGTGCAAAGGAGAACTCGTAACTGTCACAGGAACTGTGGGAACTCCGTTGAGTTCTTCAAGGGGCGGTACGTGCAGAGGTGAGCTCTCCTTGTCGCTCCCGGGGTGAAGTTGATTTCTTCTCGGGGTCAAAAGGGAGGAGTAGAGTTCTCCTCCCAGGTAAAGGGACGAAGCAACCCTTTCCATAAGACCACAAGAGAAGCGTGGAGTTCTCCTCCGCCAGAGTGTAACTGTTCGCTCTCCTTGACGTCCCCAGTACGGTGGTAAAGTTTTCTGTGGATACAAGGTTACGTGAGGTCTATGTGGACTGAGGGGACGTGACGACGCTGCCAGTGGGACTCTTAGCTGACTTTTGTGCTACCGTCCACACTATCGGGACATCGTCGAGATCTCTTTCAGTGGTTAGGGATACAGTTGAGCTGTCCTTCGGACTGTGACGAAAAGCTCGAGCTCTCCTCTCGTCTGAACGCACTGAGGTGTGCTCTGCTCCGGACAGAGGAGACACCTTTGAGGTCTCCTTACGACTCTAGGTACAGCCCTTAACTCCCCTTTGGACTCAAAGGTAGGACTTGAGGTCTACTCCTGGAGCCGGGGCCGTCGCTGACGTCTCCTTAGTGCTCTCCAGGGGCGTTGAGCGTACCTGTAACCTAAAAGGAATCCCGGGTGCTCGCCCAAGGACTCCAGGGACAGCATTGAGCTCTCCTTGGGGTTCAAAGGATGGTGTTGAGCTCTGTTTGGTCCTCTAAGAGGGGAGTTGCGCTCTACTCCTGGAAAAGTTCTCTTTAGGGTTGAAGGGAGAACTCGGAGCTTTCCCAGGAACTGTCGGAACTCCGTTGAGTTCTTCAAGGGGTTATATGGTCAGAGGAGAGCTCTCCTTGTGGCTCCCAGAGCGGTGTTGAGTTCTTATCGGGGCCAAAAGGAAGGAGTAGGGCTCTCCTCCTAGGTAAAGGGACGAAGCAGCCCTTTCCTTAGGGCCCCAAGGACAGCGTGGAGTTCTCCTCCACCAGAGTTGAACTGTGAGCTCTCCTTGAGGTCCCCAGTGCGGTGGTAAAGTTTTCTAAGGCTATAGTGTAACGTGAGGTCTATGTGGACTGAGGGGACGTGACTGAGTTGCCAGTGGGACTCCTAGCTGAGTTTTGTGCTACCGTCCACACTGTCGGGACCCTGTGCAAGTCACTTTCGGTGGTTAGGGATACAGTCGGGCTGTCCTTCGGACTGTGACGAAAAAGTCGAGGTCTCCCCTCGTCTGAACGTACAGAGGTGTGATCTGCTACGGACTGAGGGGACACCTTAGAGGTCTCCTTGGGACTCTAGGTACAGCCGTAACCTCTCCTTGGGACTCCAAGACCGGAGTTGAGGTCTACTTCTGGAGTCAGGGTCGTTACTGACGTCTCCTTAGGGTTCTCCGGGGAGCGTTGAGCGTACCTCTGACCTGAATGGACTCCGGTGTACTCTTCCAGGGACTCCATGGGTAGCATTGAGCTCTCCTTGGGGTTCAAACGACAACGTTGAGCTCTTTTTGGTCCTCTAAGAGGGGAGTTGCGCTCTACTCCGGGAAAAGGTGACACCGTAGAACTCTCTTAAGGGTGGAAAGAAGAACTCGGAGCTTTCCCAGGAACTGTGGGAACTCCGTTGAGTTCTTCAAAGTGCTGTAGGGGTAGAGGTGAGCTCTCCTTGTGACTCCCAGGGCGGTGTCGAGTTCTTCTCGGGGCCAAAAAGCAGGAGTAGGTCTCTCCTCCCAGGTAAAGGGCCGAAACAGACCTTTCCTTAGGGCCGCAAAGGCAGAGTGTGGTTCTCCTCCGTCAGTGTTGAATTGTGAGCTCTCCTTGAGGTCCCCAGCACGGTTGTAAAGTTTTGACGGGTTATAGGGTTACGTGAGGTCTATGTAGACTGAGGAACGTGACTGATCTGTCAGTGTGACTCCTAGCTGAGTTTTGTGCTACCGTCCACACTGTCGAGACACCGTGGAGCTCTCTTTCGGTGACTAGGGATAAAGTTGGGCTGTCCTTCAGACTATGACGAAAAGGTCGAACTCTCCTCTCACCTGAACGTACAGAGGTGTGCTCTGTTCCGGACTGATGGGACACCTTAGAGGTCTCCTTACGGCTCTAAGTACAGTCGTGACCTCTCCTTGTGACTCCAAGGCCGACGCTAAGGTCTACTCTTAGAGCCGGTACCGTCACTGACGTCTCCTTAGGGCTCTCCGGGGGGCTTTTAGCGTACCTCTGACCTGAATTGCCTCCGGGGACTCGCTCAGGGACTTCAGGGGAAGCATTGAGCTCTCTTTGGGGTTCAAACTACGGCGTTGAGCTCTTTTTGGTCCTCTAAGAGGGGAGTTTCACTCTACTCCGGGAAAAGGCGACTCCGCAGGTCTCTTTTAGGTGGAAGGCAGAACTCGGATCTTTCCCAGGAACTGCGGGGACTCCGTTGAGTTCTTCAAGGGGCTCTATGGGCAGAGTTGAGCTGTCCTTGTGGCTCCCAGGGCGGTGTTGATTTTTCTCGGGACTAAAAGAGAGGAGTAGGGGTCACCTCCTAGGTAAAGGGACGAAGAAGTCCTTTCATTAGGGCCGCAACAACAGTGTGGAGTTCTCCTCCACCAGTGTTGACCTGTGAACCCTCTTTCAGGTCCCGAGCACGGTGGTAAACTTTTCTGAGTTTACAGGGTTACATGAGGTCTATGTGGACTGAGGGGACGTGACTGAGTTGCCGGTGGGTCTCAAAGTTGAGTTTTGTCCTACCGTCCACACTGTCGGGACACCGTGGAGCTGTCTTTCGGTGGTTAGGGTTACAGTCGGCCTGTCCTTCGGACTGGGACCAAAAGGTCGAGCTCGCTTCTCGTCTGAACGTACAGAGGTGTGCTCTGTTCCGGACTAAGGTGACACCTTTGAGGTCTCTTAGGGGCTCTAGGTACAGTCGTGACCTCTCCTTTGGACTCCAAGGTCGGAGTTGGCTTGTACTCCTGCCGGGCCTTCCCTGACGTCTCCTTAGGACTCTCCGGGGTACGTAAAACGTACCTCTGTCTGGAAAGGACTCCGTTGTACTCGCCCAGGGACTTCAGGGGTAACATTGAGTTCTCCTTTGGTTTTAAAGGACGGCGTTGAGCTCTTTTTGGTCCTCTAAGAGGGGCGGTCCACTCTCCTCCGGGAAAAGGCGACGTTACAGAGCTCCCTTAGTGTGGAAGGGTGACTTGGATCTTTCCATTAAGTGTGAAAACGACGTTGAGTTCTTCAACGGGCCGTATGGGCAGAGGTGAGCTATGTTTGTGGCTCCCAGGGTGGTGTTGAGTTCTCCTCGGGCCAAAGAGGGAGGACTAGAGTTCTTCTCCCAAGGAAATTTATGAAGTAGCGCTTTCCCAAGGGCCGTAAGGGCATCGTAGAGTTGTCCTTTCAGCTCTCCTAGAGGTCCCGACCACGGTTATAAGATTTTCTGGGGCTACAGAGTCAGGTGCCGTCTGCTTGCACTAAAGGAAGTGACGGAGCTGCCAGTTGGGCTCATTGCTGAGTGTGGTGTCTCCGTGCACACTGTCGTGACACCGTGGAGCTCCCTTTCGGTGTCTAGGGACTTAGTTGAGCTACCCTTCGGACTGTGACGACAATGTCGAGTCCTACTTTCGTCTGTACGTACAGAGGTGAGCCCTCCTCCGGACTGTGGGGACACCTCTGAGGTCTCCTTTGGATTCTAGGTACAGTTGTGACCTCTCCTTTGGAGTCCAAGACCGGAGCTGAGGTCTACTCCTGAATCCTGTGTTGTGACTGACCTCTCCTTAGGGTTCTCCGGTGAAGTTGAGTGTACCTCTACCCGGAAAGGACTTCGGTGTCCTTGTCCAGTGACTCCAGGGACAGTATTCAGCTCTCCTTGGACGGTGTTGAGTTCTTTTTGGTTCTACAAGATGGGAGGTCCGCTCTACTCCGGAAAAAGACGAGGTCACAGAGTTCCCTTTAGTAAGAAAGAGAGGACTTGGAGCTTTCCCAGTAAGTGTGGGAGCGACATTGAGTTCTTCAAGGGACTGTATGGGCAGAGGTGAGCTCTCCTTGTGGCTCCCAGGGGGGTTTAGTTCTCCTCGGGGCAAAGACGGAGGATCGAACTCTACTTCCAAGGATAGGTACGAAGAAACCCTTTCCTAAGGACCGCCAGGGCAGCGTAGAGTTCTCCTCTGAGAGATTTGTCTTTCAGCTCTCCTTGTCGTCCCCAACACGATGCCAATGCTTTCGGGGGGTCTACAGAGTCAGGTGAGGTCTCCTTTGACTAAAGGGAAGTGACGAAACTGACAGTTCGACTCATACCTGAGTGTGGTACCACCGTGCACACTGTCGGGACACTCTGCCGGAACTCCCTTTCGGTCCCTAGGGTCACAGTTGCACTGACCTTCGGACTGTGACACGATGTCGAGCCCTCCTTTCGCCTGCACGTACAGGGGTGAACTCTGCTCCGGATTGAGTGGACACCTCTGAGGTCTTCGTGGAGTTCTACGTACAGTCGTGACCTCTCCTTAGGAGTCCAAGGTCGGAGCTGAGGTCTGCTACAGTATCCTCGGCTGTAGCTGACCTCTCCTTAGGGCTCCCCTGAGAGCTTTGAGTTTACGTCTGACAGAAAAGGACTCCGGTGTGCTTGACCAGGGACTCAACGAGCAGCATTGAGCTCTCCTCGAACGGCGTTGAACTCTTTTACGTCCTCCAAGAGGGGAGGTCCCCTCTATTCCGTGAAAAGACGGTACCGCAAAGTTCCCTTTGGTGTGGAAGGGAGAACTTGAAGCTTTCCCAGGAAGTGTGGGAACGACGTTGAGTTCTTCAAGGGGCTATATGGGCACAGGTGAGCTGTCCTTGTGGTTCCCAGGGTGGTTGTAGTTCTCCTCGGGTAAAGCCGGAGGATCGAGTTCCACTCGCAAGTAAAGGGATGAAGCTGCCCTTTTCTAAGGGCCGGAAGGGCATCGGAGAGTTCTCCTCCGTGAGAGTTGTCCTTTCTGCGCTCCTTGACGTCCTCAGTACCGTGGTAATATTTTCCGGGGGTTTTCAGAGTCAGGTGAGGTCTCCTTGGACTAAAGGGACGTGACGGAGCTGACAGTGCGATTCATAGCTGAGTGTGGTAGCACCGTGCACACTGTCGGGACACCCTTTTGGACCTCCCTTTCGGTGTCTAGGGACACAGTTGCGATACCCTTCTGAGTTTGACGACAATGTCGAGGCCTCCATTCGCCTGCACGTACAGAGGTCAGCTCTGCTCCGGACTGAGGGGACACCTCTAAGGTCTCCTTGGGGTTCTAAGTACAGTCGTGACCTCTCCTTTGGAAAACTAGGTCGGAGCTGAGGTGTGCTCCGGAATCCTGGGTCGTGACTGACCTCTCCTTAGGGCTCTCCGGGGAGCGTTGAGCGGACCTCTGACCGTAATAGTCTCTGGTGTGATCGCCCAAGGACTTCAGGGACAGCATAGAGCTCTCCTAACGGAGTTGAGTTCCATTAGGTCCTCCAAGAGGGGAGGTCCGATCAACTCTTGAAAAAGGCGACGTCGTAGAGCTCCCTTTAGTGAGGAGAGAACTTGAAGCTTTCCCAGAAAGTGTGGGAACGACATTGAGTTCTTCAAGGGGCTGTATGGGCAGAGGTGAGCTCTCCTTAAAGCTGCCAGGGTGGTTTTAGTTCTCCTCGGGGCAAAGACGGAGGATCGAGATCTACTCCCAACGAAAGGGACGAAGAAGCACTTTCCTAAGGACCCCAAGGGCAGCGTAGAGTTCTCCGCCACGAGAGCTGTCCTTGCAGGACTCCTTAAGGTGCCCAGCAGGGTGGAAAGGTCTTCAGAAGGTTTACAGAGTCAGGTAAGGTCTCCTTAGACTGAAGGGACGTGACGGAGCTGACAGTACGGCTCATAGCTGAGTGTGGTACCACCGTGCACACTCTCGGTAAGTCCTTTCGGAGCTCCCTTTCGGTGTCTAGGGACACAGTTACGATGTCCTTATGAGTTTGACGACAATGTCTAAACCTCCATTCGCCTGCACGTACAGAGGTGAGCTCTGTTCCGGACTGAGGGGACACCTCTGGGGTCTCCTTGGGGTTCTGGTACAGTCGTGACCTCTCCTTAGGAGTCCAAGACCGGAGATGAGGTCTACTTCAGCATCATGGACCGTGGTTGACTTCTCCTTAGGACTCTCCGGGGAACGTTGAGCGTACCTCTGACCGGAAAGAACTCCGGTGTGCTCGCCCAGGGACTCCAGGGGTAGCATTGAGCTCTCCTTGGACGGCGTTGAGCTCTAACAGGTCCTTCAAGAGGGGAGGTTCGCTCTACTCCGGGAAAAGGTGGGTGCACGGAACTCCCTTTAGTTTGGAAGGGACAACTTAAAACTTTCCCAAGAAGTGTGGGACTGACGTTGAGTTCTTCAAGATGCTGTATGGGCAGAAGTGAGCTCTCCTTGTGGCTCCCAGGGAGGTTTTAGTTCTCCTCTGGTCAAAAACGGAGGATCGAGCTTTACTCCGGAGGAAAGGGACGAAATAGCCCTTTCCTAATGGCCGTAAGACAGCGTAGAGTTCTCCTCAACGAGAGTTGTACTTTCGGCTCTCCTTGAGGTCCCAGCACGGTGGTGACGTTTTCAGGGGGTTTACAGAGTCAGGTGAGGTCTCCTTGGACTAAAGGAACGTGACGGAGCCGAAAGTGCGGCTCATAGCTGAGTGTGGTGCCACCATGCACACTGTCGGGACACCCGTTAGGAGCTCCCTTTCGGTCTCTAGGGACACAGTTGAGCTACCCTATGGACTGGGAGGACGACGTCGAGCTCTCCTTTAGCCTGCACGGAAGGAGATGAACTCTGTTCCTGACTGAGGGGACAACTCTGAGGTCTCCTTGGGGTCTTAGGTACAGTCGGGACCTCTCCTTAGGAGTACAAGGCCGGAGCTGACGTCTGCTTCAGAATCCTGGGCCGTGGCTGACCTCTCCTTAGGACTCTCCGGGGAGTGTTGAGCGTACCTCTGACCGGAAAGGACTCCGGTGTGCTCTCCCAGGGACTACAGGGACAGCATTGAGGTCCCCTTGGAGGCCGTTATGCTCTTTTAGGTCCTCTAAGAGGGGAGGTCCGCTTTACTCCGGGAAAAGACGACTCCGGAGAGCCCCCTTTAGTGTGGAAGGACGAACTTAAAGCTTTCCCAGTGAGTGTGGCAACGACATTGAGTTCTGCAAGGGGTTGTGTGGGCAGAGGTGATCTCCTTGTGGCTCCCTGGGCGGGTTAGTTCTCCTCGGAGCAAAGGTGGAGAACGAGATCTACTCCCAAGGAAAGGGACGAAGCTACCCTTTCCTAAGGGTCGCAAGGGTAGTGTAGAGTTCTCCTCCGAGAGAGTTGTCCTTTCAGCTCTCCTTGTGGTACCCAGTACGGTGGTAAGGTTTTCAGGGGTCTACAGAGTCAGGTGAGGTCTCCTTGGACTAAAGGCAGTGACGGAGCTGAAAGTACGGCTCATAGCTGAGTGTGGTCCCACCTGCACACTGTCGAGACACCCTTTCGGAGCTCCCTTTTGATGTCTAGGGACACAGTTGCGCCACCCTTCGCACTGTGACGACGATGTCGAGCCCTCCTTTCGCGTGAACGTACAGAGGTGTACTCTGCTCCGTACTGAGGGGACACCTCTGAGGTCTCCTTGGGGTTCTAGGTACAGTCGTGACATCTCCTTTGGAGTCCATGGTCGGAGTTGAGGTCTGCTCCAGAATCCTGGACCGTGGCTGTCCTCTCTTTGGGGCTCTCCGGGGAGCGTTGACCGTACCTCTGACCGGAAAGGACTACGGTGTTCTAGTCCAGGGACTACAGGGGTAGTATTCAGTTCTCCTTGGCCAGTGTTGAGTTCTTTTGGGTTCTCCAAGAACTTCCCAATTATCCCATCGTCTCTACACGGACGTTTGCCCAGAGAGACCAGTCCGACTCGCAGGAACGTATACTCTGCAAGACGTTTTCACAGACCTGTGTCGGAATTCAAATTACCAGGGAACGTCTGTTCGCTCGTAACGGAAGAACTCTACTCTTTCTCTACTCCCGAAACCCGTCTGAGACGTCATCTGTCCCTAAAGTGAGGGGAAACGATATACTATTGTACATACGTGGATGTGACACGACTTTTCCGAATAAGTACGTCAGACTTTAAGACGGATTCCCCGAATATATTATTTGCCGTTAATCAAAAAACGGGTCAAAACAAGGAGACCAGTCTCATCACAGGACAGACAAAGAACACACAGAGCACACAAAACACAGTAAAGTGAGCATTAGTGGTAATTAGATGTAGACAGTGGGTTTCACCCCGAGCTCACTTTGACTTTTCCACTCATTGTGGCCCCTCTAAAATTTAGGTATCGTCCCCTTGAAACCCCTTTTAGTACCCCTTAAGGAGTGGGATCGTCTCCCTCCGAAAATTTTTTAGTACCCCTTAAAAAGTAGTAGTAATGCCCGTGTTAAGTACCTCAATCAGGTTCCTGAAGAGGTGAGGTATCCACAATTTCGGAGCTGAGCAGCTAACTCACTCGAGAAAGCGAACCACCTTGTTATGACAGTAACAAAAGTTATAGTTTCATTCAATGTCAATTTGAACTTCCTTACCTTTTATTAAGTTTTCCTTAACTCTTTCGTTGTAGTCTTCCCATTATACTAGGGAAACTTAAACACCTGAAACACATCACGATATTGTGTCCAAAACTGGAACAAGAGATGACTATTACTTTGATTTAGATTACGAAGTTCCTCCCCTCTTTATTAAATACTCCTACACAGTCTGTAATTACCCCGAAGACCTAACGGACTTCCGTTCCTATGTTTACTCGGAGAAGGACATTTACCACTTTGTAGTCTATCAAGTCTTAGTCTAAGTCTCCGAAGAAGCCAAAACAGTCTCCTGCCGTTTCTCTAATTTCTTTACTGGGTAGATAAGGTCCTTACCACCTTTAGCGCATTCCTCCTCTTTTTTAGATGTGGGAGACGAGGAGGAACACGAAGAGAAAAGGGGTGACGCCAATTAGTCGGGCTACACCCGTCCCTTGTAACAGCCAAGAGGAAAGGAAACAGATACGAAGTACTACTACTGAACGGACGAGGGGGACCACCCAAATAGCTAGGAGGTGTTAACAAAGGGTAGGTCTCTGTCGTCCTACCGTTACACTATTTACAAGTTATACGAGGAAACCTTATATAAAAAAAATTTCTAGAATTTCGACGTCTTCGTGTCATTCCAGGAGTTAGAGGGAAACAAAACCGATACGACCTTAGTAACCCTTTTCCGTTTAATCAGTAAGACAATCTAACCCTTAGATAACAGGTTCGACAGAACCTCCCGAAAGTTACCAACGTTGAAGTATCGACCACCCTTCTTCTTCGATCTTTCGTCCGAGCCTAATTACTCCCTCTTTTAGGGGGACCAGGAGAGCTCCTGTTTGATTACCCTCTCCCGGTTATAACCCCAAATTCTCTTGTCCGAGTTATGAGACTAGTCCTGAATGTTGTTCAGGTGGTCCAGAAAAATGCTAGTACCACGGTACACCACGGATGACCGGTTCGGGTCGGGAGGAGACAATTTTGTTACGTTCCGGGATTACTCGGTATATGACTAAAAGATCGTTCTAACTCCCATCGGCACCTTGCCAGAGATCCCTCCCTACTATAAAGTCTCTATGATAATGTTTGAAGTCGTAAACTTTTACGTTTAGGACTTACGTTCGCATATGACCCTGGAAATTTCCCTGTCCCACGTAGATATCGACTTATATAGTCTCGGACGAGCCCTCATCCTCCTTGACTCGTAGGCCGATTACAGAAACGATGTCGGAACCTGTTTCAATACTCTGGTGGTTTCCCTCCACTGACGAAAGTAACACCTTTTGGACCAGTATACTTTTTTCTCACATCCTTTAATTTTCGACTGGTTCCACGTTAAGGATTTCTGTCTAGAGAACGACCCTTCTTATTCCGAGGAGGACCTGAAACGGTAGCCACGTCCTTCCCCAAAGTAACCTGATTACTTACGTCTAGATTTTGTCTGTTTTACCCGTTGGGCTATGACCCTTTGATAGGACGCCCGGATTCAGGAACCCCGGATCCTTGTTATGGCCCCTGAAGAGGAGGGACGGGAGGAGGGTAGGGTAGACGGGGTTGGGATAAGGGAGGGTCGTTGGCAATGCTTAACTATGGGACAATTTTCCTGGAGTCTACTTCTAAAACCTGAATTCCAGACGATGAAGTCCCTTATGACGACGACTAAACGGTGATCGACTATTACAAGAAAACAGTGGTCCCCCTCCGTAAATATTTAATTTTTGTTTACATAAACCTGGTGACGGATTTCCTTGAAAACCTAACTATAATCCGGTATCGTCACGCCGAAACTCTCCAAATTGGTATTAAGGACCCCATTATCAGAGACTGATACAACCCCTTTAAAATTAATACCAGAGATGAAGATGGTGTGAAAGTAACAATCGACCCCCGGTATATCGAGTTTATGAAGAGGACGTAATAGTGGGGTAAAACCGAGAAGGATTACTTGCTTGTCCTCCTAAACCTTCATGACCCGCTGTATATAAAACCCTTTACGAATAGTTCCTAAGAGTGGGACCAGAGAGGAACTAATATGTTCCTTTGTTGAAACTCCCTGATCATCTATGTCCCCACCTACAAAGTCAGTAAAGAAGAGTTGTTACCGGGGTTCTAACCCTTTTTCTTTTTTCGGGAAATTACGACTACCCTAACCCGAGGTAACGTCTACAGACCTTCTCATGGATAGGGAACGTTACAGTTAAGGTATTACCTTCTAGTTACAAACAATGGAAAATATAACATTTATATGGATAATTATATACCCCTTCTCTAGAAGAGAGAGGAAACCCCCGAAGACATTGGTAAGGTAGCCTTTTGATCATCGGTGACGAGTTTAAGGAGCTCGTGAGGGTAATTTTACCAAGATTATGAGGTTTTAGCCAACTCGTTACCGGTAATAGTGTTTACTTCGAGTTCTGCAATCTTGTTAATCATGTTCTTGTTAAGGTTGAACCAATATATCTCGGGAGATGGAGTGGGACCTTAAGAGGACAAAAACAATATTTTTTCTTTAGACCTTTTACCTCTTACAATTGACTAAATGCTCTTCAATTATTTACATAACTTGGATACCCTCGGAACGTTAACCCTGAGGGTAGAGGTCGAGAATAAGGAGTCTTGACCAGGAATTACCACAATCTAGAATTTCTGACAAAAAAAAAAAAAAAAAAAAAATGGTAAGGGGATGGTAACGTTCTATCTCTATTTAAACGAAAATGTCAAGGACAAGAATTAGTACGAGTCGGACAATTCGCAATAGTTATCTGTCAGGATGGTGTTCCTTACTATTTAACAGGATGGAATACGGTTCTTAAGCATCGAGCGAGAAATGTTAGGGAGGTAGCTCTTATGGGGTTAATATAAGATATAGTAATATATCTACTAGAGGATAACCGTCGAGGATCATAACGACTTGCACTACTTAAGAAAAATTTTCATGTCCTCCGAAATTCTGATATGTTAAACGTTTATCGGGGTCTTTTTTAAGTTTTCCTGAAAGGATAAAGTATAAATCCCTGTTATAACCTTGTTGTATCTGAATCCGGGGTTTTCAACGTTTAATCTTCTCTGGTAGAGTTTTGGAATTTACTAAAAATTTTTAATAACCTTCTATAATTTACCGATACGGGCCATGAACCCTAAGGATGAATAGTTAATGCTGTAAACAAAAGATGAAATCTTCCTCTATGTCGAGACCTATCGGGGGCCTGGAATTGAGGTAACCGAAATGTCCTTGAAGTTAAACAACTCGTTGCTGATTTACTACCGAAAAACTGAATGAATGTACGTAGAGTTGGATAAAGAAAATGGTATAAAGTATGGGGAATAAGGGGTAGACCACATTAACGAGTTCTTTTTTCTAATTATCTTACCCAAAAGAATGGATTGTCAAAAAGGTTTTTTAACTGATACATATACCTATTTAATCGGAAGGAATATGTATTTCCAGCGGTAGTATAAAATGTTAATAGTCCTACACTTGGTGTGGTCTAGCAATGAGTCAATTGTTGACGAGTTTATAGAACTACAAATGTTAAGTCACTTTTGACCGTTTAAAGAGAACGGAGTAGGACCAAGCAAAAGATTAGTAATAAGTAGTAGATTTAACTAAATAAAAGAGGCCTGATTGTGATACTATAGAGTAAGGGGTTAAAGTCTACAAGGTCAATTCCCTGGGTGATAAAAATGTCTACGTTTACTTTTATGACGACCTATAACCTGGGGCCTTTTAAGGTTCCAAGAGGGGGTGAGTAAAAGAAGACATGTCGGACGACTTAACACCCGATAGATAAATCAAAACGTTCTAAAAGGGGTTGAAGGATAATTGTAACAAAGTCTAAGAGCTATACGACAAGAGAGAACGGATGTCGAAGGGGTACAGAGGGAAGGTGACTGGGAATTTTGTCGATAACTATTTAACCAGATGGTTCATGTTGTTAACGAGAACGTTGCAAGTCTCAATTAAAATAAATGAGTGCAGGCACGTGTAAGACGGGAAGGACCTGGGAATAGTAAGCCTTTACAATGTTAACTACGGAATGAAATAGGATATCTTCGTCGTTTCGTTCTTGTAGAGAATGTTGTATGGTCGAGGTTTCCCAATGTTTTTAGAGTACGATAATGAGTTTTTGTTCGAGTTTTATAACAAGCAAGAACAAGGTATACACGTGGGAAACGAAACGGTAAATGGGGTGGTCCACAGTTGCATTCTCCTGATGTTCGTTTAGTATATACTGTTTACCTACATTAAAAGTAAAGAAGGAAACCTGTTGTTTTTACAAACGTAGTATGATATCTATGAACGTGTGTAAAAGTTACCCAATGACGTAATATAGGACTTTTCCGACTGAGACAATAATGAGGAAACAATAGAACAAAACGTCAATACCCTAATGGTTAACTTAACTTTTGACTATTACGTGGACAAATGGTTAGGAGTTTTAATCCAGTGAAAAATAGAGTTATGGTAAATTGAGTATGAAAACCATAAGGAATATTATTAGTTCCCGTTCGATAGTAACTTTCTCGATTAACATGGAACGCACTAATAAAACTTTTTTTATCTTTTCCCCTTTGTTCTCTCTAAATACTTTGGATTTCTGTCAGACTTATTTTGGAATAAATGGGATTTAAAAAACTTGTTCCCTTTAGATAGTCGTCGTCTCAACGTAAAAGTTCCCTTTCTTCTCCTATTCTTCTAGAACTTATGCGGATAAACCATATTTCTATTTCTCTTTCCAACCTAGGGTCGTAGTAATTATATAAACCCTGCTCCCATACGAAAGTAAAGACAACTATTAATGTCCAAAACCTGTGGTCTTTCTAACTAGTTTTAGTTGTTACCGACTAGGGGAACAAGTTTTTAAACTTCTCTAATGATACGTCTCTTCAGAATGGAGGGTATGTTCCTTTCGTTGTGGAGGATGTACCCCAGTTTACTTCTCAAACTGGGTCCTTCGTCTCTTCTGCAATCACTTCCAACCCGTTCGAGACTTAGGATTGTTAGAAAACGAACGGTACTACCGCCACCACTGTACAGTCCATTAACCACATAGCCGTTCATTAGTATGTATAACCCGTATATATGGATTAGGGGGTAATCATTCTCGTCAAAGGACCCCCCTTGGTCTTCACGTCCATACATGATTACTCTGACGGAAGAAAAGGGGCTGTCGAACGCCCCCTTATCTTGTTGATAGAGTAGTATTTGTTGTTATATTATAATCACTAAACTGGTAACGTTACCTTCCATAAGGAAATACATATCCCCCTGTGGGGAAAACAGACAAGTGATTCCTTGTAAGAGTAGTAAGAATATTATGTACCCCCCATTTCATATTATTAATGGTAAAACGATGAAAATGACACGAACAAAGGTGATCTCCTAAATCGTGGAGTTGTCTTGACTATCTATAAGTATTACCTTTTGTGTACAACGATGCTGGACAATTGAAAAAACAAGGAAGAGATCTTAGAAACCTCCCCTTGCAACAGTTCCAGTAGCTGGGAAATTCCAGTACTTAATAAGACCCCGGTACTAACATCTAACCTCAGGTCTAGTACCCGTTAAGAATCTTTTTACCAGTTTATTTAGAAAATCCACCGTAGCACGTTTATCGTGAAACTACCCGTTACCATTACTTTGTCGATTTACCGTCGTTAAACGTGAACAGGAAGGAGTTAATGTTAGCGTTCCTATAGGCGTGTAAGTTCCTCTATAAACCTTTGATACCCACCAAAGACCATTAGAGTGATAGACCAGTCCTTTGATGTGAAACCTGGCACCACTGAGAAACCCAGGTAAGGTACAATTAAATGTACAATTATTTAGAATAAGGAGTTACCGTACACATTTTATATGAAAACGTAACAATATACCCTTAACCTGGTCCTCACTATGACACCCCAGACACAGTACACTGATAACATTAAATTGAGTTACACATTTAGTCAGAACCACCCTTCTTAAACTTTCTACTCGGAAATTAAGGTTAAAGAACGATCATTAACAATTCCGAACCTGTCTTCATACCAATGGATATTTAGACTGAGACGGTACCAGTCTAAGAAAACGACAAAGAGTAGATCATTGGCGACATGTCTGAAACGATGTGGCTAGAGCTGCATACGAACCACACCAGTAACGAAGCTAAGATCGTCAGTGCAGTCATTGACGTTGTCGTCGCCACCGTCCAGAACGCAATGTGGTTCCTTAAGTTTGTCGACTAAAATAAGCCCTGACCGTATTTCTGAGAGTAAACAATACCGTTGTTGTCGTTCTAAACCTCCGGGTTGAACGATGGCTGAACGAGTTAGAAGTTGTGTGGCAAAGGACCGAACCTCTAGTTAACCGACAAAATAGATGTGCTTCACACAATTTTACACTAACCTTAAGAAGAGTCAAAACATATTGTGGACATGGTAAATTGTACTCACTTCCTACCCTATTTCATTTTACTAGGAACTGACCCGTAGTTTTAGAGTGATGCCTCTAATACCTGGACCTTGCTGTTTAAAACAGGTGAAACGTCCTGAAATGGACTGGAATGTCCCAGACTAAACAACTTTTCAGAAGTTCTCCCTTACTTATTGAATTTAGGTAATCCTGTACATAGGAGTGATTAACCCTGATCAAAACCCTTGTGACACAAATATAATGAAAATTCAACATAACGAAAAGATCAGAAGACCGTTACCGTCTTTACCTTTCTTGATTTCGTGCTTCGTCTCTTCTAGGTCTGGTACGATGTTAAATATTTTCGTTTATTTTTTCCCCCTCTACTTCCCAATTATCCCATCGTCTCTACACGGACGTCTGCCCAGAGAGACCAGCCCGACTCGTAGGAACGTATACTCCGCAAGACGGTTTCTCAGACCTGTTTCGGAACTCAAATTACTAGAGAACGTTTCCTCGCTCGTAACGGAAGAACTCTATTCTTCCTCTACTTCCGAAACCCGTCTGAGACGTCATCTGTCCCTAAAGTGAGGGGAAACGATATGCTATTGTACATACGTGGACACGACACGACTTTTCCGAATAAGTACGTCACACCTTAAGACGGATCCCCCGAATACATTATTTGCCGTTAATCTAAAAACGGGTCAAGATAAGGAGACCTGTCTCACCACAGGACAGACAGAGAACACACAGAGCACACAAAACACAGTAAAGTGATCATTAGTGGTCATTAGATGTCAAGAGGGGAGGTCCGTTCTACTCCGGGAAAAGGCGACTCCGTAGAGGTCCGTTTAGTGTGGAAGGGAGAAATTTAAACTTTCCCAGGAAGTGTAGGAATGACGTTGAGTTCTTCAAGGGGCTGTTTGGTCAGAGGTGAACTCTCCTTGTGGTTCCCAGGACGGTTGTAGTTCTCCTCGGGACAAAGGCGGAGGATCGAGATCTACTCCCAAGGAAAGGGACAAAGCAGGCCTTTGCTAAGGGCCGTAAGTGTAGCTTAGAGTTCTCCTCCGTGAGAGTTGTCCTTTCAGCTCTCCTTGAGGTCCCCAGTACGGTGGTAAGGTTTTCAGGGGGTTTACAGAGTCAGGTGAGGTCTCCTTGGACTAAAGGGACGTGACGGAGCTTAAAGTGTGGATCCCAGCTGAGTGTGGTGCCACCGTGCACACTGTCGGGACACACTTTCGGAGCTCCTTTCGGTGTCTAAGGACATAGTTGCGTTACCCTTCTGACTGTGACGACGATGTCGAGCCCTCCTTTCGCCTGCACGTACAGAGGTGAGCTCTGCTCCTGACTGAGGGGACACCTCTGAGGTCTTCATGGGGTGCTAGGTACAGTCGTGACCTCTCCTTAGGAGTCCAAGGCCGGGGTTGAGGTGTGTTCCAGAATCCGGGGCCGTGGCTGACCTCCCCTTGAGGCTCTCTGGGGAGTGTTGAGTGTTCCTTAGACCGGAAAGGACTCCGGTGTTCTCGCCCAGGGACTCCAGGGACAGTATTGAGCTCTCCTTAGATGGTGTTGAGCTCTTTTAGTTCCTCCAAGAAGGGAGCTCCGCTCTACTCCGAGAAAAGACGACTCCGCAGAACTCCTTGTAGTGTGGAAGGGAGAACTTGAAGCTTTCCCAGGAAGTGTGGGAACGACGTTGAGTTCTTCAAGGGGCTGTAAGGGCAGAGGTAAACTCTCCTTGTGGCACCCAGGGTGGTTTTAGTTCTCCTAGGGGCAAAGGCGGAGGATCCAGCTCTACTCTCAAGGAAAGGGACGAAGTAGCCCTTTCCTAAGGGTCGTAACGGCAGCGTAGAGTTCTCCTCCCCGAGAGTTGACCTTACAACTTTCCTTGAGGTCCCCAGCACGGTGGTAAGGTTTTCAGAGGTTTACAGAGTCAGGTGAGGTCTCACGACCCTCGGTCGCACTCCTTAAGGTGGGTACTGTTCCAGTACGCCGTTCTCGAGACTACCGTTCCGATTAGTCTGGAGTCCAAAAGGGGGGACCTTAAAGGACTCGTAGGTGGGGGGGTTTTTGTTTTTAGACGACCGAAAACACGAGACGAAAGGGTGAAAGGACTATAAGAGACCTTTTTTCAGTTGAGTCCCGAAATAAGAAGACGTAAACTTTCCCTACAAAGTCAATTTGGGGGAGACTATCGAGAGATCGAACGGATTGTCCAAGGGGACCTGGAGAATGTCGAACACTTAACGAATGTCGGGGGGTTGACGCTCTCCGTGTTTCGTATTCGTAGAATTTCTATGTCTCAGAAAAGATTTCTCAATTTTTAATATAACCATCTCCCAAAAGTGACAACTGAGTTACTGATGACGGTCCGGAGGTATAAGAAATAGAAAATCCGTGGACCCTCCTACAATTAGTTACATTTACGTTATACCTTTCTCTATATATCATCAAAACTACAATCGTTGTGATCTGAAAACTCAATTAATGAAAAGAGAAACAATATGTAGTGACGGGAGGAGAACACAGGAACGATACATTCTTACATTGAAATAAATCACGAAAGACTCTTACCGTGGGCTGAAACCCTTCTAGTTGTTTTTATTCAGAAGATCAATTGTTTGGGAATAGTCTTTTTTCCGACATTTTATAATTAACCGGGAAGAACCGGTCTTCTACTACATTTAGTGAATTCTGAACACATATGTTAATCCATACGTCTCTCTTTTCGGACCAAAACTATTCTCAGACCTGACGATTGTGACGTGTTAAAACATAATGGGAAACTAGAGATACATGTTAGTTTTTTTGCATATTTTCCGGAATACTTGTTATTTCCTACCTCGGACAGCGACCTGACCAAAGGGGGCACAGAGAAAGAGAGAGAGGGAGGAAAAGGAGAAATGAAATCAAAGTCCGACTTAAGGGTAGACCCCGTGGCTCCGACCGGTTCAGATTAACGAACGGATCCTACAATTCTGGGCGCGCTTTACCTCGGATTCAACTCCGTGGTAATCTATAAGTTCACTCCCGGTCAACGGGTTGTAACTACCACGTTTAAGGAAATCCCCATTAAATAACCAGAAGGCGCATTAGGTTCAATAAGTCGGGAGAAGGAAGTGAATTAAAAGGATAATGTGATAACAAAGAATTAGATTAAAATATAGTTAGTTATTTATTCAGCAAGGAGCTTTTGCGGCAGGTACGAAACTTAAGGCACCTAGGTGGCCCAACCCTGGGGCCGTGCTCTCCTTGGAGTTAAGAGACGCGACTGAGCTGACAGTGCGTCTCATGGCTACGTGTGGTGACACCGTGCACACTGTCGGGACACCCTTTCGGAGCTCCCTTTGGGTTTCTATTGACACAGTTGCGCTGCCCTTCGGACTGTGACGACGATGTCGTGTGGTCCTTTCGTCTGCACTTACAGGGGAAGCTCTACTCCTGACTGAGGGGACACCTCTGAGGTCTTCATGGGGTTCTGGGTACAGTCGTGACCTCTCCTTTGGAGTCCAAGGGAGGTGTACTCCAGACTCCGGGGACGTGACGGACCTCTCCTTAGGACTCTCGGGGTAACGTTGAGCGTACCTCTGACCAGAAAGGACTCCGGTGTTCTCGCCCAGGGACTACAGGGGTAGCATTGAGCTCTCCCTGGACGACGTTGAGCTCTTTTTAGTCCTCCAAGAGGGGAGATCCGCTCTACTCCGTGAAAAGGTGACTCCGTAGAGCTCCGTTAGTGTGGAAGGGACAACTTGAACCTTTCCCAGGAAATGTAGGAACGACGTTGACTTCTTCAAAGGGCTGTATGGGCAGAGGTGAGGTTTCCTAGTGGCTCCCAGCGTGGTTGTAGTTCTCGTCGGGGCAAAGACGGAGCATCGAGCTCTACTCCCAAGGAAAGGGACGAAGTAGCGCTTTCCTAAGGGTCGTAAACGCAGCGTAGAGTTCTCCTCCGTGAGAGTTGTCCTATCAACTCTCTTTAAATTCTCCAACAAGGTGGTAAGGTATTCAGGGTGTTTACAGAGTAAGGTGAGCTCTTCTTGGACTAAAGGGAAGTGACGGATCTGAAAGAGCGGCTCATAGCTGAGTGTGGTACCACCGTGCACACTGTCGGGACACCCTTTCGGAGCACCCCTTCGGAGCTCCCTTTCGGTGTCTAAGGACATAGTTCCGGCGTAGAATTCTCCTCCTCGAGAGTTGTCCTTTCAACTCTCCTTGAGTTCCCCAGTACAGTGGTAAGGTTCTCAGGGGGTTACAGAGTCAGGTGACGTCTCCTTTGACTAAAGGGACGTGACGGATCTGAGAGTTCGGTTCTTGGCTGAGTGTGGTGCCACCGTGCACACTGTCGGGACACCCTTTCGGACCTCCCTTTCAGTATCTAGGGACATAGTTGCCCTACCCTTCGAACTCTGAAGACGATGTCGAGCCCTCCTTTCGGTTACTCGTACACGGGTGAGCTCTGCTCCTGACTGAGCGGTCTCCTCTGAGGTCTTTATGGGCTTCTAGGTACAGTCGTGACTTTTCCATAGGAGTCAAAGGCCGGAGCTGAGGTGTGTTCTACAATCCGGTGTCGTGGCTGACCTCTCCTTAGCATTCTCCGGGGACCGTTGAGTGTACCTCTGACCGGAAAGGACTCCGGTGTTCTCGCCCAGGGACTCCAGGGGTAGTATTGAGTTTTCCCTGGACGACATTGAGCTCTTTTAGGTGCTCCAACGGGGACGTCTCCTCTACTCCGGGAAAAGACGACTCCGCAGGACTCCGTTTAGTGTGGAAGGGAGAACTTGAAACTTTCCCAGGAAGTGTGGGAACAACGTTGAGTTCTTCAAGAGGCTGTATGGGTAAAGGTGAACTCTCCTTGTGACTCTAAGGGCGCTTGTATTTCTCCTCGGGGCGAAGATGTATCATCGAGTTCTACGCCCAAGGAAAGGGACGGATAAGCCTTTTACTAAGGGTCAAAAGGGCAGCGTAGAGTTCTCCTACGCGAGAGTTGTCCTTTCAGCTCTCCTTGAGTACCCCAACACAGTGGTAAGGTTTTCAGGGGGTTTACAGAGTCAGGTGAGGTCTCCTTGGACTAAAGTGACGTGACGGAGTTGAAAGTGCGGCTCCTAGCTGAGTGTGGTGCCACCGTACTCACTGTCGGGACACCCTTTCGGAGCACCCTTTCAGAGTTCCCTTTCTGTGTCTAGGGACATAGTTGCGCTGCCCTTCGGTCTGTGACGACGTCTTAGAGTCCTCCTTACTCCGGCACGTACAGGGGTGAGCTCTGCTCCTGACTGAGGGGACACCTCTGAGGTCTTCATGGGGTTCTTGGTACAGTCGTGACCTCTCCTTAGGATTCCAAGGCCGGAGCTGAGGTGTACTCCAGAATCCGGGGCCGTAACCGACCTCTCTTTAGGACTCTCCGGGGTACATTGAGGGTACCTCTGACCGGTGTTCTCGCCTAGGGACGCCAGGTGTAGCACCAGCTCTCCCGGGACGACGTTGAGCTCTTTTAGGTCCTCTAAGAGGGTAGGTCCGCTCTACTCCGGGACAAGGAGACTCCGCAGAGCTCTATTTAGTGTGGAAGGTAGTACTTGAAACTTTACCAGGAAGTTTGGGAACGACGTTTAGATCTTCAAGGGGCTGTATGGGCAGAGATGAGTTCTCCTTGTGTCTCCCAGGGCGGTTGTAGTTCACTTCGGGGTAAAGGCGGAGCATCGAACTCTACTGCCAGAAAAGGGACGAAACAATCTTTTCCTAAGGGCCGCAAGGGTAGCGTAAAGTTCTCCTCTGCGAGAGTTGTCCTTTCAGCTCGCCTTGAGGTCCACAGCACGGTGGTAAAATTTTCAGGGTTTTACAGAGTCAGGTGAGGTCTCTTTGAACTAAAGGGACGTGACGGAGCTGTAAGTGCGGTTCCTAACTGAGTGTGGTGCCACCGTGCACACTGTCGGGACACCCTTTCGGACCACCCTTTCGGACCTCCCTTTAGGTGTCTTGGGACATAGTTGTTCTGCCCTTCGGACTGTGACGACGATGTCGAGCGGTCCTTTCACCTGCACGTACAGGGGTGAGTTCTGTTCCTGACAGAGGGGTCACCGCTTAGGTCTTCATGGGGTTCTAGGTACAATCGTGACCTCTCCTTATGAGTCCAAGACTGGAGGTGAGGTGTGCTCCAGAATCCGGGACCGTGACTGACCTCTCCCTAGGGCTCTCCGGGGGTCGTTGAGCGTACCTCTGACTGGAAAGGACTCCGGTGGTCTCGCCCAGGGACTCCAGGGGTAGCATTGAGCTCTCCGTGGACGGCGTTGAGCTCTATTAGGTCCTCCAAGAGGGGAGGACCGCTCTACTCCGGGTAAAGGTGACTCCGAAGAGCTCGGATTAGTGGGGAAGGGAGGACTTGAAGGTTTCCCAGGAAGTGTGGGAACGACGTTGAGTTCTTCAAGGGGCTGTAAGGGCAGAGGTAGCTCTCCTTCTTGCTCCCAGGGCGGTTGTAATTCTCCTCGGGGCAAAGGTGGATTATCGACCTGTACTCCCTAGGAAAGGGACGAAGCATCCCTTTCTTAAGGACCCTAAGGGCACCGTAGAGTTCTCCTCCGCGAGAGTTGTCCTTTCTGCTCTCCTGAGGTCCCAGCACGGTGGTAAAGTTATCAGGGGGCTACAGAGACAGGTAAGGTCTCCTTGACAAAAGGGACGTGACGGAGCTGAAAGTGCGGTTCCTAACTGAGTGTGGGGCCACCGTGCACAATGTAGGGACACCCTTTCGGAGCACCCTTTCTTAGCTCCCTTTCGGTGGCTAGGGATATAGACAATCCCTGGTTCTCGGCCCGAGATCCTGGACTCAGTACAAATGGTCTTTCACTGTCCTATACGCGAGTAGGACGGACCGGTTAGTACATTACGGTCGATGAGGACATTGACTCTGTTTTTTGACGGACATATATTCGGTGATATGAGGAAAAAAGCCCCGAGAACAACCTAAGGACACACTCCCTCCTCTGAACCCGGGATCGTACGATCTTTATTTGTTTGAGGGAAGAACGGAAACGTAATGACACCACCTGAACGAGAGAGCCAGCCAAGCCTCTATACCCGAGCCACGTATTGTAAACCCCGAGCAGGTCCTAAAAACAGGGCGACCCCTCCTGTTGAGAGGACCATCTTCCCTCATTGGAGCAATGCTCTTTTATCGAGACTCGTGGCCACGATTGCAACGTCTTCGGGTCTCATTCAGGCCCCGGGTCATAGTATGACCCCTCCGTAGACCCACATTTCAGGTCTCCGTTCAGGTCGTATTCCGGTCCCGGACCATAGTCCGGTCCCGGGCCATAGTACGGCCCCTCCGTCGACCGAGACACTTGTAGGACGTCCATTCTAACTCACGTAACAGCAACCGGTGGAACGCAAACGATAGACAAACAGATAAACACCACAGACGCAACGAGAAACACACGAGACAACCGAGGGTCACATGAAAAGACACTAGTACCCTGTTTGTTGAAGATGAGGAAATAGAGAATACTAATTGGTGAAGAGACTAAAATTCAGATCTCGAGTTTTAGAACGGAATGACCACTTCTTCTCGGTTGACCACTGAAAGACAAGGTGGCTCACCGGGTGGAAATTGCAGCCTACCGGTGTTCTCCCTTGGAAGTTAGGCGTTTAATAGGTCCGTCAATTTCTCTCCCACGAAAGAGGATCAGGACGGCCCGTGGGTCCTGTCTGAGGGATGTAAGACCAGACCGTCCTAGATCACTCTTTGGGTGGTCTTACCGAATTTGGGAAACAAGAGTGAGGAAGATTTGGAGGATTTGGAGGGGCAGGGACAAGGGGTTGAGGTTGGAGCGGTTGGGGCGGCCACGATCAGTACTACCGAAGACTTCTGTTTCTTCCTTCTTTCCTGCTCTTAACTGGTTTCGGCCAGAAGGTCCTAAGAAGAGACATAGGATTAGACTATCTAAATCTCTGGCTCAATAGGGGTGGGGGTATACGCCTAGGTGTAGACGGAGACGAAGGTGTCCAAGGTGTCCAAAGTAGCCCTCTTCGAACCTCCTCTCGGCTCGGAAGTCGAGGAGGGTCTCTTTCCCCGGGGTGGGTCCCTTGAGCCTCTTTCCACTTTTTTTACCGGCCGTATCACCTTCTTCTGGGCCTCCAAGGGAGGAGGTGGTAAGTACGCAAAGGCCGGACCCGCCCCGGTCGGTCTCTCCCACCTCTTGCCTGTATAGTCATAACCGGGAAGAGGTGATCACTAAACATGTTAACCTTTTAGGTCTGAGGGAGGAAGAGACTTTTTGGTGTCCCAGAATAACTTAGATAGGACAAATGAGTGTTAGGGTGAACCCTACTAACAGTCGTTGACAATGTCCATTAAAAATGATGTCCCCTCGAGCTTGCCTAGGACAGTCTTAGGGCCTTTTTACACGGTCCCCATCTACCCTCCGGGTGTTATGTCGGATTAGAGTAACTCCTCCCTAAGGGGAACCACGCTGGGTTGACCCTGAAGCTTGCGCGACTTCCATCCCTTACAGAGGCTCACATGGTAGTCTGAGAGTACCGACCGGAATCTCGCCGTCGGTCTTTCGGTTGATTAAACCGGTTTTATTTAAGTCACTCTGTTCTCGGTTTACTCTCGGGTCGTCGGAAGGACCTTTCCTATTACCTTCTAAAATCTGTCATATGAGGATACCTGGGTGTCCGTCTACTCAGTGCTCTCCGTCAATACGATCGTAAACATTTAGTTCGTCGGGGGTTATAATTTTTTTTCAATGTTTTCTATCTCTCCAATTCACTTGTTAGGAACGTTCTAGATCACTCCCATCGGCTCTCTCAAAAATTAGTATCTCTCTGGGGTCTTCTCTCTCTCCCGGCGTAAGTTTCTTTTCTTTTTTTTTTTTAATCTCGACTTTTTTGGGCATTTTTAGTTTTTCTCGACCGGGTCTATAAAAAACGGCCCCAACTTTTGCTTTTGTCCAAGGTTTTTCCCTTTGTTAACCTGAGTTTTTGACTTCTTTTTTGCTGTTCCGTATTCGAACTCCTTTTGGTTAAACGTAAAACATTTCTCAAACCTGTAACCTTTCTATTTACGGGGTTCTTTTTAGATTTTCTCCCCGGGTTCTTGGGGTTCTTGCTCTGAGGGAGGGGCCTGTCAGTATAGGAGATGCACCCACTCCTATCGCTGATCCCCCCAGTCCCGAGCTTCGGGGAGGGACTCAGGACCCATTGATATTTACACCTCCCCTTTGGCCAACCGAAGTACCACCTGTGTCCTCGGGTTATGAGTCAGAATTTGGTTTTTCTACCTGGGTACAGATTCTTTTCATCGACCCACGTTCCTCGTTGACCCTGATTTACTATACCTACCTGATGTTTTACCGTTCATTTGAACCCCCGGGTGGTCCACTGGGTAAGAAAAGACCACTATGACTCACAGGTCGCGGGAACAACCCTTACCTAAATGACAGATTTCACTTACGGGTTTAAGTAAAGTTGGTGCCTGTTCACAGCCAAGATCTACCCTGGCCCGTAGGAGAAGTCCAGGACAGAGACCGTAATTTTCAACTTTTGTCTGAGATGAACGGTCTCCGGGGTCGCTGTTATACGGGGTTTCATGTTGGTACCCAAATTTCTATGGGAGTCCGGACCCGACTTTGTCGTCCTTACCCTCACCGGTTTGTCTCCGGGGGATAGTAACACCTTGACTTTCGGTCACGAAGGGGCCACTCACATACCGTCATAGGGTACTCAGTTCTCCGAGTTGTTCTTTAATGAGGAGTATATGTTGCGGAGTATCTGCGACCCCAGGACTTTTCCACGGCCAGGAGTACCTTGTGAGGGGACAACGGACATTTTTTCGGACCCCCTTGACTAAAATCTGGCCAAGTTCTAGATACTCTTCAGTTGTTTGCCCACTCACTATAAGTAGGATGCCAAGGATTGGGAATATGTAACGATTCGTTGAACGGAGGTTTGATGTAAACCATATGACAAAATCTAAATTTTCTACGGAAAAAGTCAAACGGAGAACGGGGAAGTTCGGTTCTCTAGAAACGGAAGCTTACCGTCCTTCTGTCACCAGTCTGGGGACACGTCGACTGTCCCTGAGCGAATGGTGTCCCAAAGTTTTTGAGCGGGTGCAATAAATTACTCCGGGACCTGCTTCTGGAGGTACTCATAACCCAACTTGTGGGATGGTAACAAAATAATGTTATACAACTACTGGAGTACGACCGTCGCCGATGTCTCTTTCTCACGGTTCTCCGTTGTCCACTGGAAGAGGATTGGAACCCCTGAAATCCAATGTCCCGGTCACGGTTTTTCCGGGTCTAACGGTTCGTTCTCCAATGTATGGAGCCAATATTCTATTTCGTCCCGGTCTCCACCGATTGTGTCCGATACTTTCTTCGGTAGGAGGTCTAGGGACTCGACCGATTGGGATCTGTTCACTCTCTTAAAGACCCTTGACACCCTATAACGGCCAATACCTAGAACCCCAAACGTCTTTTCCGGTCCGGGGATATACTTCCCTGGTTTCTTTTGTTCCTGACCTTTACCTGACTCGGTTACTTTCTCCGGAAGGTTCTCGAGTCCGCTCGGAACGATCTTCGAGGACGGGAACGGGAGGGACTAGGTAGATTCGGAAAGGTTAATAAACATCTACTTTTCACCCCCTATCCTTTTCCCCATGATTGTGTCTCTACCCCTGGTACCTTCGCTGGACGTCGAATGGAAAGGTTCTCTGACCTGGGTCACCGTCGACCTACCGGTGGAACGGAGGCATAGTAGTGCCGGTGGTGCGAGAATCAGGTGCTACGACTGTTTGACTGAATACCTGTCTCTGAGAACCAGATGTGAGGAGTACGGTATCTCTCTCAAAATTTCGTTGGGGGTCCATTTACCTAAAGATTACGGGCGAACTGCGTGATGGTCCGGAACGATGAACTGTGGGGTGTCTAAGTAAAGGTTTGCGGGACGTGAGATTTAGGCCGGTGAGAAAACGGGTTAGGCCTCCTTTTATCGGGGGAGGTACTAACACTATTCTATGACCGGCCCCATTGTCGTTATGCTTTCCTGAATTGGCTATGAGGTGACCTATTGTCACTCGATTTTACCAAGTGTCTACCGTCGTCAATACACTTTCTATCTGTCTCTGCCCGCCCTCGGTGTCATCATCTACTGAGAACTGTCTGCTATACCCGTCTGCAGGAAGGGGGCCTATGGAGTCGTGTTTTCCGTCTCAATTAACGGGACTAAGTTCGTAATCTCTCTCGGTTTCCTTTTTTTTATTAATAAAAAGTGACTGTCAGCGATACGAAAACCGTGCCATATGTAGGTCCCGGACTATATAACCCTTGTCCCCAAAAACTGTCGACTTCTTTTTTTTTAATTTTTAAACGGACTTTAGGTATCTGAAAATCTCCGACATGTCTACGGAACCCGACACAGTTATCATGTGCATGGACCTGTAGTCTTCCCACTGTCGGGGTGTCGTGCTCCCTTAATACGACGTCTGGACCGTCGAGCTTTTCATCGACTACTTCTAAAGTAGTGGGGACACAACCACTAGCCTGAAGGTTGAGGTCCATACCCTTGAGACGGGGGTTGGGGACTCATAAGTAGGTGTCTGGAACGAACCTAGGTTCTTGTGTGGTTGGAAGTTTTTCCACTTCTACCTACCATGGCTCTGAGTCTGCCGATGAACTATGAGGGACGAGTCAACCCTGTCGTTGATACACTCGTAAATGTGAACAGATGAGTACACCCTCTTTTCTTCTGAGACTACGAAAAAGTTTGACGCGCGGACGCTAAAGGGGTCGTGGTCTGTTGACATTTCTTGTATCATGTACGAACATTCCGCACAGTTGTCTACGCTGGTCTTTTTCCTGTTGTACGTCCTGACTCCATAGCCCCTCTTTCTGGTCCCGTTGTGACCCTCTATCTAAAGTGTCTCCATTCCGGAGACATACCAATGGCTATGAACAATCACAACCACCTATGGAAGAGTCCCACCCATCTTCGAAAAGGATGTTTCCTTTTTTTTTTGGCGCTACTATCACCACTTTTCTAAAATTTTTTTTTTATCAAGGGTCCAAACCGGACGGTCACTGGTAACCGAGACTATTACCTGGACGAAAACACTCAGTTTATCAAGTCTCGGAACGGGATCGGGACCCCTGATTTATTTTCAATGTAACATTTATGTCAGGTGTCTCGAGTCCCGTTCATTTTTTTTTATTTAGTCTGGGTCTTTTTGAAATTGATTTAACCGATGTCTCTGACCACCCCTGACCCACTGGGAGGAAGGGAAACGGGAGAAGGCACGCGTATTATTAGGAATAGTTGAATTAGACTGGGGTAAACTTTAAGACATACCCTCTGGAGGGGGACATACAGGTTATAAATTTCCTTTCTTTGATGGTGGAGGGTGCGACCCTGTTAAGGTTCTCCGGAACTACCGGAATTCGTTCCACGTGAGAGCACAGACCTTTGACGAGGTCCTTTATGTACACCCAGTTTTATTCCCTTGATAAGGGAGTGTACTGTAACCGGGTCTTCTAATCTATACCCAGTTTTCCGTGGTTTGGTTACGTGATTTACTTTCCCAGGAATACAACAAGAAGAATGCTGGGGTTGACGGGATTTCCAGCTGCCATAGCCCGGAACCCACGTAACGTTGGTGCATGCGGGTCGACGAAGTCGTCTCGTCCTTCTACGATTTTTTTTACTCTTCGTAGAGACGTGGGCAGGTTGGAGGACTCCGATTTCGACGCTTCCGAGGTTGTCCTGGTCCTGTCGAGCCGACCCGACAGAACACCTACTGGGTCAATGAGACGAGACCTCGACGGTCGCACTTGGGCGTAGTTGGGCAGTTTTAGTGCACCTTCGACGTTTTACCTGATTGTGCTCTCCACGATTAGAGGTGATGGCGTTATGTAGGTGGTTTGTGTACCATCGGTCTGAACATGAAACTGGAATTCGGCTACCATTTACACGGAACCCGATCCCCAATAGAGACTCTTGTTCCCAAGACCCGTACGGGTCCGCGTGGGTCTGTACTGACCTTCTGGACACCCCCCCGTGTTCTGAGAATAACATTTTGAACCCTAACACAATGAAGATTACTACCTGGAGTCGCGACCCTTCATCCTTTAGCTCTAAATGAATTAAAAAGTAAACGTTTCGGGGAGGGATCCCAGGAGCCTCTAGGTTGAAAATCGACATTTTCAACGTTAATACGTGTTCAGTCTTATTCAAAGTTAGGTCTTTTTTCGTTTTTTCTCCCCTGAACCTAACGACCGGATAGAACTCCCGATGTCTGCTCCCTTAGTCCTCCCAAACCCCAACTTTTTTTTCCCTAATATCATCACTGGGTCCAGAATCTCGGTTAAGAACATGTGTCATAGCCCGGGTTTTTTCATCTTTTCGACCGCCATTGGGGGACGGATTGCTGAAGGTACGGTTGTAGAAACCGTCACTCGGGGCTTCGTCTTCGCGAACGACTTTATCTAGGGGATACCTTCGACTAATCCCGTCGAACACGGTGGGACTTAGTCTGGGTAGGACTCCGTTGATTTAGAACAACCAATACAATGTTGAATAAAAGGGGAATAATGCTTCGTCATCCGGAGTTGCGGAGAATACTGAACCGGTTGTCGTGGCTAGGAGGAGTCACAGTAATCCCCCTGGCTTTCCACCCAGAAAGCTACTTTCTCCATACCCCTTTCCCGAATACGTACCCGTGCCACAATGGTCGTTTCAGAGGTGAAACACACGTACAGCAGCTCGGACTACTAAACGGACATCGATTTACCAATTATGGAGTTTACTCCCCTACCACCCAGACAAGTGTGTACCCCGATTGAGGTACGGACGTATCGAGTTAGAAACTGGGGTTTCTTCTTAAGACACAATACCACCGACAGCACGGTTTCTAAGACATGGTTGGTCTCTTTCGTTATATACTAATAACCCGGGTTTTTAATTGAGATTTAGGAGGTTTTTCTTGAATATTTCAATTCTCCCTTGGAGAATGGCGGTATTGGTATCGTTGATACAAGTCAGAACCTTATCGACCCCGGTCTTGGCCTTATTGTCGAGACAGGGACGTTTCGGTTCCTAAATTGAGGGACTCTCGCCGGTATCTACTTCTGTAATGGGCATATCTCGTTAGATAATCAGTAAATTTTAGCAGAGATTGAAGAGATAGACTTCATCAAGACGTTTTGTCCTCCCCTAATCTAGACGCGAGAGACGTTGTTCCCCCTGAGACACGACGGGATCCTCTTCTCACGACAAAGATACGACTAGTATGTCTTTATCAATTTTTTAGATACCGGTTTCACTTTTTTTCTGATCGGGTTGCATTTGCTCTTACACTCCGAGTTGTCCCTACCAAACTTAGAACCAAAGTTGTTAGGGGAACCGACTGATGGAATTAGAGGTGGAACGATCCTGGGGACGATCATGAAAATGATTACGAATGGAAACCGGGTACATGATAGTTATCTGAACATCAGCAACATTTTCTTGCGTATTTATGTCATGTCGACAAACACGAAGCTGTTGTTATAGTTTGACACAGAGTCCTAGCTCTCCTTCTAAGGAGATATACTAGATTCCTGTCCCGTCTTACAATCCCTGGTTTACTGCCCGAGATTCTGGACTCAGTACAAATGGTCTTTCTCTGTCCTATATGTGAGTAGGACGGACCGGTTAGTACATTGCAGTCGATGAGGACATTGACTCTGTTTCTTGACGGACATATATTCGGCGATATGAGGAAACAAAGTCCTAGAACAGTCTAAGGGGACAAGCCCTCCACTGAACCTTGGATCGCACGATGTTTATTTGTTTGAGGGAAGAACGGAATCGTAATGACACCACCTGAATGAGAGAGCCAGTAAAGCCTCTATGCCCGAGGTTTATTGTTATAGTTACCCCGTATTGTTATAGTTGCGCTACCCTTCGCACTGCGACGACGATCTCAAGTCCTCCTTTCGCCTGCACGTACATGGGTGAACTCTGTTCCTGACTGAGGGGACACCTCTGAGGTCTTCATGGGGTTCTATGTACAGTCGTGACCTCTCCATATGAGTCCAAGGCCGGGGCTGAGGTGTCTTCCAGAATCCGGGGTCTTAGTTGACCTCTCCTTAGGGCTCTCCGGGGGATCGTTGAGCGTACCTCTAACCGGAAAGGACTCCGGTATTCCCACCCAGGGACTCCAGGGGCAGTATTTGGCTCTCCGTGGACGGTGTTGAGCTCTTTTAGATCCTCCAAGAGGGGAGGTCTACTCTACTCCGGGTAAAGACGACTCCGCAGAGCTTCTATTTGTTTGGAAGGGAGAACTTGAAGCTTTCCCAGGAAGTGTGGGAACGACGTTGAGTTCTTCAACGGACCGTATGGGTAGAGGTGAGCTCTCCTTCTTGCTCTCAGGGCGAGTGTACTTCTCCTCGGGGCAAAGATGGAGCATCGTGTACTACTCCCTATGAAAGTGACGTAGCAGCCCTTTCTAAAGGGCGGACGGGCAGCGTATTGTGCTCCTCCGAGAGAGTTGTCCTTTCTGCTCTCCTTGAAGTCCCATCACGGTGGTATGGTTATTAGGGGGGTTTCAGAGTCAGGTAAGGTCTCCTTGGTCAAAAGGGACGTGACGGAGCTAAAAGTGCAGCTCTTAGTTTGAGTGTGGTGCCACCGTACACCCTGTCGGGACACCCTTTCGGAGGACACTTTCGGAGCTCCCTTTCGGTGTCTAGGGAACTAGGTGCACTGCCCTTCGAACTGTGACGACGATGTCGAGCCCTCCTTTCTCCTTCACGAACGGGGGTGAACTCTGCTCCTGACTGAGGTGACACCTCTGAGGTCTTCATGGGGTTCTAGGTACAGTCGTGACCTCTCCTTAGGAGTCCAAGGCCGGGACTGACGTGTCTTCCAGTATCCGGGTCTGTAGTTGACCTCTCCTTAGGGCTCTCCGGGGGATCTTTGAGAGTACCCCTGACCGGAATGACTGCAGTGTTCTCCCCCAGTGACTCCAGGGGCAGTATTGAGTCCTCTGTTGACGGCTTGAGCTCTTTTAGGTCCTCCAATAGGGAAGTTCCGCTCTACTCCGGGTAAAGGCGTCTCCACAGAACTCCGATTAGTGTGGAAGGGAGAACTTGAAGGTTTCCCAGGAAGTGTGGGAACGACGTTGAGTTCTTCAAGGGGTTGTATGGACAGAGGTGAGCTCTCCTTCTTGCTCCCAGGGAGGGTGTACCTCTCCCCGGGGCATAGACGGAGCATCGAGCTCTACTCCCTAGGAAAGGGACGAAGCAGCACTTTCTTAAGGGCCTCAAGGGTAGCGTAGAGTTCTCCTCCACGAGAGTTGTCCTTTCCGTTCTCCTTGAGGTCCCTGCACGGTGGTAAGGTTCTCAGGGGGTTTTCAGAATCAGGTAAGGTCTCCTTTGACAAAAGGGCCGTGACGGAGCTGAAAGTGCGGCTCCTAGCTGACTGTGGTGCCACCGTACACCCTGTCTGGACACCCTTTCGGAGTACCCTTTCGGAACTCACTTTCGGTGTCCAGGGATACATTTGCACTGCGCTTCGTACTGTGAAGACGATGTCTAACCCTCCTTTCGTGTACTCGTACGGGGGTAAGCTCTGCTCCTGACTGAGGGAACACCTCTGAGGTCTTCGTGGGGTACTAGGTAGAGTCGTGACCTCTCCTTAGGAGTCCAAGACCGTGGCTGAGGTGTGTTCCAGAATCAGGGGCCGTAGTTGACCGCTCCTTGGGGTTCTCCTGGGTATCGTTCAGAGTACCCCTGACCGGAAAGGACACCGGTGGTGTCGCCCAGGGACTCCAGAGACAGCATAGAGCTCTCGTGGACTGTGTTGATTTTTTTTTAGGTCCTCCAAGAGGGGAGGTCCACTCTACTCCGGATAAAGAAGACTCCGCAGAACTCCGATTTGTGTGGAAGTGAGAACTTGAAGCTTTCGCAGGAAGAGTGGGAACGACGTTGAGCTCTTCAAAGGTCTGTATGGGCAGAACTGAGATCTCCTTCGTGCTACCAGTGCGGGTGTAGTTCTGTTCGGCGCAAAGGCGGAGTATCGAGCTCTACTCTCTAGGAAAGGGACGAAGCAGCTCTTTTTTTAGGGCCGCAAGGTAACGTAGAGTTCTCCTCCGCGACAGTTATCCTTACCACTCTCCTTGAGGTCCCAGCACGGTGGTAAGGTTCTCTGTGGGTCTACAGAGTCAGGTAAGGTCTCCTTGGACAAACGGGACGTGACTGAGTTAAAAGTACGGCTTCTAGCTGAGTGTAGCGCCAACGGGTACCCTCTCGGGACCCCCTTTCAGAGCATCCTTTCGGTGTCTAGGGAACTAGGTGCGCTGCCCTTCGCAATCTGTCGACGATGTCGAGCCCTTCTTTCGGGTGCACGTACGGGGATGAGCTCTGCTCCTGACTGAGGGGACCCCTCTGAGGTCTTCATGGGGTTCTAGGTACAGTCGTAACTTCTCCTTAGGAGTCCAAGGCGCGGGCTGAAGTGTGTTCCAGAATCCGGGGGCCGTAGCTGCCCTCTCCTTAGGGCTCTACGGGGACTCGTTGAGCGTACCCCTGACCGGAAAGGACTCCGGCGGTCTCGCCCAGGGACTCCAGGGACAGCATCCAGCTCCCGTGGACGGCGTTGAGCTCTTTTAGGTCCTCCAAGAGGGGAGGTCCGCTCTACTCCGTGTAAAGGGGACTCCACGGAGCTCCGATCAGTGTGGATTGGAGACCTTGAAAGTTTCCCAGAATGTGTGGGAACGACGTTGAGTTCTTCAAGGGGCTGTATGGGCAGAGGTGAGCTCTCCTTGGCGCTCCCAGGACGGGTGAAGGTAGCCTCGGGGCAAAGGCGGAGCGTCGAGCTCTACTCCCTAGGAAAGGGACGAACCAGTCTTTCTTAAGGGCCGCAAGGGAAACGTAGAGTGCTCCTCCGCAAGAGGTGTCCTTTCCGCTCTCCTTGAGGTCCCAGCACGGTGGTAAAGTTCTCAGGGGGTCTACAGAGTCAGGTAAGGTCTCCTTGGACAAAAGGGACGTGACGGAGCTGAAAGTGCCGCTCCTAGCTGAGTGTGGTACCACCGTGCACCCTTTCTGACCACCCTTTTGGAGCACCTTTTCGGACCTCCCTTTCGGTGCCTAGGGAACTAGGAGCGCTGCCCTTCTCACTGTGACGACGATGTCGAGTCCTCCTTTCGCGAGCACGTACGGGGGTGAGCTCTGCTCCTGACTTAGGGGTCCCCTCTGAGTTCTTCATGGGGTTTAGGTACAGTCGTGACCTCTCCTTAGGAGTCAAAGGTAGGGGATGAGGTGTGTTCCAGAATCCGGGCCCGTAGCTGCCCTCTCCTTAGTGCTATACCGGGGATCGTTGTGCGGACCCCTGACAGGAAAGGACTCTGGTGGTCACGCCCAGGGACCCCAGAGGCAGCATTCAGCTCTCGTGGACTGTGTTGAGCTCTTTTAGGTCCTCCAAGAGGGGTGGTCCACTGTACTCCGGGTAAAGGCGACTCCGCAGAGCTCCGATTAGTGTGGATTGGAGAACTTGAAGGTTTCCCAGGAAGTTTGGGAACGACGTTGAGTTCTTCAAGGGGCTGTATGGGCAGATCTGAGCTCTTCTTCGTGCTCCCAGGGTGGGTGTAGGTCTCCTAGGGGCAAAGGCGGAACATAGAGCTCTCCTCCCTAGGAAAGGGATGATCCAGCCCTTTCTTAAGGGCCGTAAGAGCAGTGTAGAGTTCTCCTCCGCGAGAGGTGTCCTTTCCGCTCGCCTTGAGGTCCCAGCACGGTGGAAAGGTTCTCAGGGGGTCTACAGAGTCAGGAAAGGTCTCCTTGGAAAAAAGGGACGTGACGGAGCTGAAAGTGCGGATCCTATCTGAGTGTGGTGCCACCGTGCACCCTGTAGGGACACCCTTTCGGAGCACCCTTTCGGAGCTCTCTTTCGGTGTCTAGGGAACTAGGTGCACTGCCCTTCGTACTGTGACGACGATCTCGAGCCCTCTCCCTGTGCGATACAACCGAGACCACCGGAGTCATTTCGGTCAGGCGTAAGCTCAACGATCCCCTGGAGAGCCCTACGGAGAGGGCAGTTACGGCCCCTGATTCTGGACCACTTTTCAACCCAGGCCTTAGACTCCTAAGGAGAGGAAACGACTGTACCTAGAACCCCATTAAGAACTCAGAGGTGTCCCCTCAGTCAGGAGCAGATCTCACCCCCGTACGTGCACGTGTAAGGAGGGCTCGTTATCGTCGTCACAATGCGACGAACACCGGACCTAGTTCCCTAGACACCAAAGGGAGCTCCGAAAGGGACCTCAGAAACGGTGTCCCGTGAGGGTGCACGGTGGCACCACACTTAACTAGGAGCGGCACTTTCAGCTCCGTCACGTCCCTTTTGTCCAAGGAGACCTTTTCTGACTCTATAGACCCCCTGAGAACCTTACCACCGTGCTGGGACCTCAAGGAGAACGGAAAGGACGCCTCTCGCGGAGGAGAACCCTACGCTGTCCTTACGGCCCTTTAGAAAGGGCTGGTTCGTCCCTTTCCTAGGGAGTAGAGCTCGATGCTCCGCCTTTGCTCCGAGGAGACCTACACCCGCCCTGGGAGCACGTAGGAGAGGTCACCACTGCCCATACACCCCCTTGAAGAACTCAACGTCGTTCCCACACTTCCTGGGAAACCTTCAAGGTCTCCAATCCACACTAATCGGAGCTCTGCGGAGTCGCCTTTACCCGGAGTAGAGCGGACCTCACCTCTTGGAGGACCTAAAAGAATTCAACGCCGTCCACGAGAGCTGAATGCTGCCCCTGGAGTCCCTGGGGGAGACCACCGGAGTCCTTTCCGGTCCCGGGTACGCTCAACGATGCCCCAGAGAGCCCTAAGGACAGAGCAGCTACGGCCCCGGATTCTGGAACACAACTCAGACCCTGCTTTAGACTTCTAAGGAGAGGTCATGACTGTACCTAGAACCCCATGAAGACCTCAGAGTGGTCCCATCAGTCAGGAGCCTAGCTTATGCCCGTACGTGCACGCGGAAGGAGCGCTCGACATCGTGGTCACAGAGCGAAGGCCAGTACACCTAATTCCGTAAACACCGAAAGGGAGCTCCGAAAGGGTGGTCCGAAAGGGTGTGCCGAAACGTTGTCCCGTCAGGGTGCACGGTGGTACCACACTCAACTAGGAGCCGCACTTACAGCTTCGTCACGTCCCTTTTGTCCAAGGAGACCTTTTCTGACTCTATAGACCCCCTGAGAACTTTACCACCGTGCTTGGACCTCAAGGAGAGCGGAAAGGACACCTCTCGTGGAGGTGGACTCTTCGATTCCCTTACGGCCCTTAAGAAAGGTTTACTTCGTCCTTTTCCTAGGGAGTAGAGCTCGATGCTTCGCCTTTGCCCCGAGGAGACCTACACCCGCCCTGGGAGCACGAAGGTGAGCTCACCTCTGCCCATATAGCCCCTTGAAGAACTCAACGACGTTCCCACACTTCCTGGGATACCTTCAAGGTCTTCAATCCACACTAATCGGAGCTCTGCAGAGTCGCCATTACCCGGAGTAGAGCGGACCTCCAATATTGTGGTTCCCGTTGTTGCACCCTGCGTCCCCTTTAGTGCACCGGGGGTCCCCGTTAGTGCACCCGAGGTCCCCGTTAGTGCCCCCGGGGTACACCTTTAGTGTACCCCTGGGGGCCCACGTGATTTCCCCTGGGGGCGCACGTGATTTCCCCTGGGGGCCCACGTGATTGCCCCTGGGGTCCCACCTGATTGCCCCTGGGGGCCCACGTGATTTCCCCGTGATTGCCCCTGGGGGCCCACGTGATTTCTCCTGGGGGCCCACGTGATTTCCCCTGGGGTCCCACGTGATTTCCCCTGGGGTAACACGTGATTGCCCCTGGGGGCCCACGTTTTTGCCCCGGGGGACACACGTGATTGCCCCTGGGGGCCCACGTGATTTACCCTGGGGGCCCACGTGATTCCTCCTAGGGGCCCACGTGATTTCCCCTGGGGGAGCACGTGATTGCCCCTGGGGGCCTACGTGATTGCCCCTGGGGTCCCAAGTGATTTCCCCTAGAGGCCCACGTGATTGCCCCTGGGGTCCCAAGTGATTTCCCCTGGGGACCCACGTGATAGCCCCTGGGGGCCCACGTTTTTGCCCCTGGGGACCCACGTGATTGCTCCTGGGGGTCACGTGATTTCCCCTGGTGGCCCACGTGATTGCCCCTGGCCCACGTGATTGCCACTGGGGTCCCACATGATTTCCCCTGGGGGACCACGTGATTTCCCCTGGGGGACCACGTGATTTCCCCTGGCGGCCCACGTGATTTTCCCCTGGGGGCCCACGTGATTTTCCCAGGTGGCCCACGTGATTTCCCCAGGTGGCCCACGTGATTGCCCCTGGGGGCCCACGTCATTGCCCCTGGGAGCCCACGTGATTTCCCCAGGTGGCCCACGTGATTTCCATGGGGGCCCACGTGATTGCCCCAGGTGGCCCACGTGATTTCCCCTGGGGGCCCACGTGATTTCCCCTGNGGGGGCCCACGTGATTTCCCCTGCCGGACGACGTAAATACCCCTGGGGGCCCACGTGATTTCCCTAGGTGGCCCACGTGATTGTCCCAGGTGGCCCACGTGATTTCCCCTGGGGGCCCACGTGATT